>CM021107.1:448063913-448429481 GCA_007115665.2 Sequoiadendron giganteum | reverse complement strand
TATCTATATCCAATTCCCTCCCTCCCTCCCTCTCTCTCTCAAGTCTCTCCCTCCTACTTCCTCTCCCTCTTTTAGGTCTCTCTCTCTCACTCATTCACTCCTTATATCTCTCTTCCCTCTATCCTTAACCCTCCACCCTCCCTCTCTCTCTCTCTCACTAACTCCCTATATCTCTTTCTCCTTTACCCTTTACTATAAACCATAAACCCTTAGCCCTTAAAACCTTAAACACTCTATCCTATACCCTAAACTCTACCCTCTACTTCTCTTTATCTCCTCCAAACTCTATCTACCTGGGACTTTCTTTATTTTTTCTCACCTCTCTCTCCATCCCTACCTCTCCCTCTATCTCTGCTTTCATATATACTTCTCTCTACCTATTTGTCCCTCTATACCTATTTCTCTCTCCCTCCTTGCCTTGTCTCTCCCAATATCTCTACCTTCTTTAACTCTCTCTCCCTCTCCCCCTCTATCTCTCTCCTCTCTACCTTAAACCCTAAACCCTCTACCCTCGACCCTTAACCATCTACCCTTAACCCTCTACCCTCTATCTCTCTCCCACTCCCACACTCTCTCTCTCAAGACTCTCCCTCCTACCCCCTCTACCCCTCTCCCTCTCTCAAGTCTCTCTTTCTCACACACTCACTCACTCCCTCTATCTCTCTCCAACTCCCTCCCTCTCTCTCTTTCAAGTCTCTCCATCCTACCCCCTCTCCCGAGTCTCTCTCCTACTCTCTTAGGTATCTCCTTCCCACCCCTCTCTCCCACTTTGTCTCCCCCTCCTTCTCTCTTGGGTGTCTCCCTCCCACCATCTCTCCCTCTCCATCTCTCTTAGGTTTCTCCTTCCCACCCCCTCTCCCTCCCTCTATCTCACTCTCTCTCTCTGTCTCTATGGATTAGGTTTTAAGGGTTAAGGGTTGAGGGTTGAGGGATTAAGAGGGTATAAGGGTTGATGGATTAGGGTGAGAGGGAGGGAGTGGGAGAGAGATAGAGGGAGGCATGGTTAAGGGTAGAGGGTAAAAGGGTTTAATGTTTTAGGTTTTAAGGGTTAAGGATAAAGGATTAAGGGTTAAGGGTAGAGGGGAGAAAGATAGAGGGAGTGAGTGAGTGAGCGAGTGAGAGAGACCTAAGAGAGGGAGAGGCGGTAGGAGAGAGAGACTTGGGAGAGAGAAATAGGGTGAGATGGTTAAGGGTGAAGGCTTCAATGTTTAAGGGTTAATGGTTTAGGGTTAAGGGTAGAGGGGATAGAGATAGAGGGAGTGACTGAGAGAGAGAGAGAGAATTGAGAGAGAGCGGGTAGGAGGGAGATACTCAAGAGAGAGAGAGGGAGGGGAGATATATAGACTCTCCCTTATCCCCCTTTGTCTCTCAAGACTCTCCCTCCCACCCCCGCTCTCTCTCTTAGGTCTCTCTCTCCCTCTATCTCTCTCCACTATACCCTTAACCCTAAAACCTTAACCCTTAACCCTTAAACCCTAAACCCTTAAAAACTCTACCCTCTATCTTTCTCCAACTCCCTTCCCCTCTCTCTCTCTCAAGTCTCTCCCTTCTACCCCCTCTCCCTCTCTAAAGTCTCTCTCTCTCACTCAATCTCTCTATCTATCTCCCCTCCATCCTTAACCCTTAACCATTAAACCCTTTACCCTTTACCCTCTATCTATCTAGCGAAGTGGCTAAGGAGTTGGCAGATAATGTTCACCGTGGTACCGCATGCGGTCAAACCAATAGAAAAGGCAAGGCCCCATAGTATATAAAGACTATAATACAATAATATATTATATTATTATATAGATTATTATTTATACCTTATTATAATATATTATTATATCAATTGAACCATAATTTAATATTTTATTATAAATATATTTATTTATGATTTATTATATCATCAATAATAATAAAACTAATATATTATTTATTATAATATATAATTATATAAATAATAATATAAGGATTATAATAACATATATATATATATATATATATATATATATATATATATTGGTAAATAAGAGGTGAGTTTTAATAATGATGTTGGAATTTGGCTTGCTAGAGGTGAGATCACAAAAGAGGGATCTCATCTCCACAAATTTTGGAAATACATCTATTTAATTTAGTCATAATCCTAATATGCCAATCAAATTCCTACCTACTTGTTCCTAGTGCCACAACCAAAAACCATCACTACCTAAATTGGAACAAAAACATACATCATTGCCATCCTAGCTACACAAGTGCCCAACACACATATTTGAGCATTCGCCCAGAACTATCCATTTTATGCAACACAACCTGGTGTCGTTTCCTACTGGGTATTGGATCTATTTTTAGCATGAGAACATAACTTCTAAATTCTTCTACTCTATGGATAGCATTTTCCATTTTCTGCATCTTGAGTTTTTCTATTTCTCGCACATTCTTTGGTACCTCTAAAGCTGATTTGGTGTGAGACTAAACTTGCATTGTGTTGCAGGAAACCCCCTTTTGACTGGTATTCTCATGCCCTCTATCTCTCTCCCAATATATATCCCTCTCTCTCTCTCAAGTCTCTACCTCCCACCCACTATCCCTCCCTTTTTGTCTCTCAAGTCTCTCCCTTCTATCCCCTCTCGCTCTTTCAAGCCTCTCTTTGTCTCTCTCACTCACTCCATCTATCTCTCTCCTACATCCTCTCTCTCTCTCTCAATCCCTCTATCTTTCTCCCTCTCTCTCCCTCTCTTAGATATCTCCCTCCCTCTCTCTCTCTCTCTCCCTCTATCTCATGTATCTTCCCCTCAATCCCTCCATCGCTCTCGAATCCCTTTATCTTGAGTACTCCCTCTCCCCTGAGTAGTCCCTCTCCCTCCCACCCCCTCTCTATCTCTCAAGTCTCTCTCTCTCACTCCTTGTATCTCTCCCATCCCTATATCTTTCACTCCCTCTCTCTCATGCTCTCTTAGGTATCTCCTTCCCACCCCCTCTCTCCCACTTTGCCTCCCTCTCTCTCACTCTCTCTACATCTGTCTCTATGGATTAGGCTTTAAGGGTTAATAGTTGAGGTTTGAGGGATTAAGAGGGTATAGGGGTCAAGGGATTATGGTTGAAGGGTTGAGGTTTGAGAGATTAAGAGGGTATGGGGGTTGATGGTTGAGGATTGAGGGATTAAGAGGGTATGTGGGTTGAGGGATTAGGGTTTAAGGGTTGAGGGTTGAGGGATTAAGAGGTATAGGGGTCGAGGGATTAGTGTTGAAGGGTTGAGGGATTAAGAGGGTATGGGGGTCGAGGGATTAGGGTTGAAGGGTTGAGGGTTGAGGGATTAAGAGGGTATGGGGGTTGAGGGATTAGAGTTTAAGTGTTGAGGGTTGACGGTTGAGGGTTGAGGGATTAAGAGGGTATGGGGGTTGAGGGATTAGGGTTTAAGGGTCTACCTATTTGTCTCTCCCTCCTTGCCTCCTCTCTCTCAATATCTCTACCTTATTTCCCTCTCTACCTCTCTCTATCTCTCTCTACCCTTAACCCTAAACCCTAAACACTTAAAACCCTCTACTCTCTACCCTCTATCTCTCTCCCACTCCCTCTCCCTCTCTCTCTCTGTCTCAATTCTCTCCCTACTACTGCCTCTCCCTCTCTCGATTCTCTCTCACTCAATCACTCACTCCTTCTATGTCTCTCCCCTCTACCCTTATCCCTCTACCCTTAACCCTTAAACCCTTAAACCCTCTACCCTCAACCCTTAACCATCTACCCATAACCCTCTACCCTTTATCTCTCTCCCACTCCCTCCATCACTCTCTCTCTCAAGACTCTCCCTCGTACCCCTTCTCCCTCTCTCAAGTCTCTCTCTCACTCACTCCCTCTATCTCTCTCCCCTCTCCCCTAAACCATAAAACCTTAACCCTTAAATCATAAACCCTTAAACCCTCTACCCTCTACCCTTAACCATCTAACCTCTATCTCTTTCCTACTTCATCCCTCTCTTTCTCAAGACTCTCCCTCCTATCTGATTCTTCTTACTGATCCAAATGACATTCCCAGATTACTGTAATTGATTGAAGGGAGTTTTAATTATTCTTTGAAGAATCCAATGAACCAAATCACACAGAAACAACAAATGTGTACTGATAAATCGAACATATACTTGATACTTCAATTTAAACAATCAAGAAACATGAGATTGGAGACAATCAGATAATCACAAGAATTCAACAAACAATTGATGCTAGGATGAAATCACCAAATTAATAGTTTTTCATTATCTTCCTTGAAATTCATACATGCAATATAGCCTCCTCGAATGTCATCATTCTTAAAATATAGTACTTACAGCAGTCTATCCTATCCTATTTTTATTTTTTATTTTTTTTTACAATAGATTTTCAAATCATTTATACATTATAATCGAAGAGTCATGCCCCTTCATTTTCTAGCTATGACCGTTTGTATTTTATGGAAAAAATATTTGATTATATTGCCTTTATCAGCAAATCAAATATTTAGACTATAATTCAACTTTTAATTTTTTAGTTTATTACTTATACCGCCCTTAACATTTCTTTTTGCAAGGCTTACCCTGTATTTACCACTCTATCACAGGCTTTGACTTTTCTACTCGCGGTATGGCGGTACCTGACCCCATGTTGATCATCGTAGTCTCCATCATTACTTACTGCGCTGCCGTAGTCTTTGCATTTTCTATCAGTGGTACCGTAGTAACCATTGGCCACTTCTCCCAACAGTTTACCGCAAGCACTGCAGTCTTCATTTTCATAGTTACGATACTACAGTGTGACCACTAGCCATTTCCTCCTGTTTACCGCGGTCACCATGGTCTTTAAGATAACCCTCTGTGGTACCACAATAGGATGTCTTAACTGTTGCATCGTTGAAGACTTACCATCCACTGCGCTACTGCAGTCTATGGTTTGACCACCAGTGGTACCGCAGTGTGACCGTGACTACCTTCTTTAACCGCTCGCCACTACCTTCATTGGTTTCTAATGGTTTACCACGCTACCACGTTCAATGAATTGACCGCGCACGGTAGCGCGGTAAACACTTCATGTCTGTTTTAAACTGCTATCGCTATATCGCAAGCCCCTTAGTGTGAGGCTGCAGTAAAGAGGTAAAGACTTATAGAGTGAAAATGAAAGGGGCGATAAGGGTTACAAGTTATTTTTTGGACCTTTTGAATGGCGGTAAAGCTAAATTTTTTATGAGACAGTAATGAAATATAAGAAAATAAATGGGGGAAAAGTTTAGAAGGTGGTTAATGACTTTTATGGGAAGATAGTGAAAATGTAAGGCATGAATAAATAATATATCTTAAGGTTTTGATGGATTTCCATGGAAAATAATAGGAAAATCCTAGGAATTCTTGTGGAAAATTTCAGTTCTAACACCCTTAACCCTAAACCCTCTATCCTATACCCTTAACCCTCCCTCTCTCTATCTCTCTCTCTAGTTCAAAAAATTCATTAAAAAACCCAAGTAAACTCTATACCCTAATCCCTCAACCCTCAACCCTTAATCCCTTGACCCTTAAACCCTCTACCGTCTACCCTCTACCCTCAACCCTCAGCCCTCAACCCTCAACCCTCAACCCTTAAACCCTCTGCCCTCTACCCTCAACCCTATAAATTATACCCTTGACCCTTAATACCTTAACCCTAGGTAGGTAGGGGAACATAGGTGAGATACAAAGTGATGAAGGGAGAGGTAGGTAGAAAAAGGGGTAGGGGAGATAAATATAGGTAGAGAGGGTAGGAGATGTAGAGAGAACTAGATAGGGAATCTTAGGTCTCTCACTCACTCACTCACTCACTCCCTCTCTCTATCTTAGGTCTCTCTTTCTCACACACTCACTCACTCCCTCTATCTCTCTCCCCTCTACCCTAAACCCTAAACCCTTAACCCTTAAACCCTAAAACATTAAACCCTCTACCCTCTACCCTTAACCCTCCCTCCCTTTGTCTCTCTCCCACTCCATCCCTCTCTCTCTCTTTCAAGTCTCTCCATACCACCCCCTCTCCCTCTCTCAGGTATCTCTCTCACTCAGTCAATCCATCTATCTCTCTCCCATCTCCCTTAAACCCTATACATTGGATCCTCAACCCTCATCTATCTTTGTCCCTCCCTCCTCTTCTCTCCTTATCTCTATCTCACTTCTCCCTCCATCTATCTACCTCTACATCTCTCTCAAGTATCTCCCTCCCATCCCCTCTCTCTCACTCTCTCAATTCCCTCTCCCTCTCATGCCCTCTATCTCTCTCCCAATCTCTCTCCCTCTATCTCTCAAGTCTCTCCCTCCCACCCACTCTCCATCCCTCTTTGTCTCTCAAGTCTCTCCCTTCTATCCCCTCTCCCTCTTTCAAGCCTCTCTTTGTCTCTCTCACTCACTCCCTTTATCTCTCTCCCACATCCTCTCTCTCTTTCCCACTCCCTCTCCCTCTCTCTCTCTCTCTCAATTCTCTCCCTGCTACCCCCTCTTCCTCTCTCAAGTCTCTCTCACTGACTCACTCACTCCTTCTATGTCTCTCCCCTCTACCCTTATCCCTCTACCCTTAACCCTTAAACCCTTAAACCCTCTACCCTCAACCCTTAACCATCTACCCTTAACCCTCTACCCTCTATCTATCTCCCACTCCCTCCCTCACTCTCTCTATCAAGACTCTCCCTCCTACCTCCTCTCCCTCTCTCAGGTCTCTCTCTCTCATTCAATCACTCACTCCCTCTATCTCTCTCTCTCAAGACTCTCCCTCCATCTCTCCCTCCCTCCGTCCTGCATTCTCTTCCCTAATCCCTCAACCCTTAAAACCTTGAAATCTCAACCCTATACCCTAAACCATCAACCCTCTACCCTCTATCTATCTCCCACTCCCTCCCTCACTCTCTATCAAGACTCTCCCTCCTACCCCCTCTCCCTCTCTCAGGTCTCTCTCTCTCATTCACTCACTCACTCCCTCTATCTCTCTCTCTCAAGACTCTCCCTCCATCTCTCCCTCCCTCCATCCCGCATTCTCTTCCCTAATCCCTCAACCCTTAAAACCTTGAACACTCAACCCTATACCCTAAACCTTCAACCCTCAACCCTTAAATCCTAAACCTCTAAACCCTCTACCCTCTACCCTTAACCCAATACCCTCAACCCTAATCCCTCAACCCTCAAACCCTTAAACACAATTAATCTCTCTACCCTAAGCCCTAAACCCTTAACCCTTCAACCCTCATCCCTCAATCCTCTACCTTCAATCCTAAACCCTTAACCCTAAAACCTCAACCCCTATATCTTGTACCCTATATGTTGGACCTTGAACCCTAATCCATCAACCCTATACCCTCTACCCTCTACCCTCAACCCAATACCCTCAACCCTAATCCCTCAACCCTTAAACCCATAAACCCAATTAAACTCTCTACCCTAATCCCTAAACCCTTAAACCTTCAACCCTCATCCCTCAATCCTCTACCTTCAATCCTAAACCCTTAACCCTAAAACCTCAACCCATATACCTTGTACCCTATATGTTGGACCTTGAACCCTAATCCATCAACCCTATACCCTCAACCATCTACCCTCATCCTTAAACTCTTGACCCTCAACCCTTAAACCCTAAACCATTAAACCCTTAACCCTCAATCCTCAACCCTAAACCCTTAACCCTTAATCCTCAACCCTTAAACCCTAAACCCTGAACCCTTATACCCTCTACCTTATACATTAGACCCTCAATGCTAATCCTTCAACCATATACCCTTAAACCTATACCCTAAACCCTCTACCCTCAACCCTAAACCCTTAAACCCTCTACCCTCTACCCTCTACCCTCTACCCTCTACCCTATACCCTCAACCCAATACCCTAAACCATCAATCCTATACCATAAATTCTCAACTCTCTATCCTATACATTATATCCTCAACCCTCATATATCTCTATCCCTTTCTCCTATTCTTTCCTCTCTATCTCACTGCTCCCTCCATCTCTCCGTCCATCCTTCCCTCCCTCTCTACCCTAATCCCTCAACCCTATACCCTCAACCCTTAAACACTCAACCCTCACCCTGATACCCTCTACCCTAAACCCAATACCCTCTTCCATCTACCCTTAGCCCTCAACCCTTAAACCCTTAAACCCAAGTAAAATCTATACCCTAATCCCTCAATCCTCAACCCTTAATCCCTTGAACCTTAAACCCTCAACCCTAAAACCTTAGCCCTTAAACCCTTAAACACTCTATCTCTCTCCCATCCCTCTCCCACTCCCTCTCTCTCACTCTCTCCCACTTTGTCTTTCTCCCTCTCTCTCTCCCTCTCTCAGATATCTCCCTCCCACTCTCTCTCTCCCTCTATCTCATGTATCTCCCCCCACCCCCTCCATCTCTCTTGAATCCCTCTATCTTGAGTACTCCGTCTTCCCCGAGTGCTCCCTCTCCCTCCCACCCCCTCTCTATCTCTCAATTCTCTCTCTCTCTCTCTCTCACTCCTTGTATCTCTCCCATCCCTCTATCTCTCACTCCCTCTCTCTCCTCCTCTCTTAGGTATCTCTTTCCCACCCCCTCTCTCCCAGTTTGTCTCCCTCTCCTTCTCTCTCGGGTGTCTCCCTTCCCCTCCCTCTCTCTCACTCTCTCTAGATCTGTCTCTATGGATTAGGGTTTAAGGGTTGAGGGATTAAGCCTCACTTTTGTCACAATCCCTCTCGATTAGGCCTCACTTACCTCCCACCCTACTTTCTTAGGTCTCTCCTTCCCACCCCATCTCTCCCACTTTGACTCCCTCTCTCTAAAGTCTCTCCTTTTCAGAGGAGCATATTTGGCGCTAGCCAAATTTGGTGCTCTCCAAATTTGGTGCTCTCCAAATTTGGCGCTCTCCAAATTTGGCGACCGCCAAATGGGTTTTACCTTGAAATGGTAAAAATAAGGGTTGACCCCATCATTCAGGCCCATATTCTTCCGTGTTTGTCTACTTCAACACTTTATCTGAGTCAGAAACGCCTTTTTTTTTGCAGTTGACTTCATATTGTACCAATCTATGCTTGATCCATAACCTTTTTACCACCAATCTACATGGTAGACAATGAAGAAGATATTTTTGAAGTTTCTACATCATTTTACATTATCTGAGGTAATATATTCATTTTGGTAAATTGAAATGTTTGTCTTTAGTATATTTTTTTGTTTTTGACAATATAAACTAAATTTCCTTAATGATTTTATTAATCATAACAATTGGACTTAGAATTGAACATTGAATTAGATGGGATTTGCACAAAAAAGTTCAATTTTTATGAGTTTGAAGAACAAAAAAAATAAAAAACATGACATTTACTTAACATAAATTTACTTATGAATTCTATTTGCACTGCTTATAGTAGTCCATTTCCAACATGGCTAGTGGAATTCACTATACTTCATTCTTTTTCCAACTAATTTGGAAAACCTCATTGCCAAAGAAATAGTGAATAATGATAAGATATAGCATCACAGACCCTTCTTTTAATCCATATTCTTCATGACTTTGTTGACAATAAAAAATTTGGTTTTGAGAAAAATAAACACAAGAGTTTCTAGTTTTCATTTAGGTGCCAGCAATTTATACCCTAGGTTTGTGATTCTCATTGATTTGCTATATTGAATGGTTTCCACCCCTCTCTACATCAATTTTTTTGTAAAATGCATTACTTACTTTTGTTCTATGTGTGTTTGTGGACATGTAGCATTCAAGGTCATCCCGAGGAAATGACCGAAGCCTCTGACACCAGAAGAGCATGCAGTTAAAAATGCAAGGAGAAGAGAATCAAAAAATGTAGCTTGTGAAGCAAGGGAATTGCAGTCCATACAACCACAAACTTATGTGAAATCTAAGAGAGATGTCAAATTGGAAAAACAAAGGGCACGAATGAGGAAAGTTCGTGGAAGGACAGGAATGAATACAAAATATGGGGGCACATCATCAACCATAGGTGAATCTCAATGCACATCTCCAGTTGAAGACACATTGACAACAACATGTGGTTTTCCAGGTACATTGGAAATCACATCTCCAATTGAAGACACACCATCAAAAACATTGTGTTTTGAAAGTACATCAGCAAACACATCTCTATTTGAAGGAACTCCACAAACGACATCTCAAGTTGGAGGTACAACATCGTTTACATGTCAATCTCAAGGTATGTCATCAATTGCACCTCCAATTGAAGGTACACAATCTATCCCCGATGTTGTTGACCTTCCCAATATTGACACAAATTTACATTTGAGAACTCCTCCTAGAGTTTTGCATAGAAAACCTACATTTTTTATTGATATTGATTCCAATGTTTTGAGATGGATGCCTGATAAGATTCCAAAATGTACATGTCAAAGATATGTAGAAAGGATATGGAGTTTGTTTTTTGCGAAGCTAAGTGAGGGTGGAAGATGCCAACTATTTGTTGAAATGATGAGGCAACTCAAATTTAGGCCCACCATGAAGGCTCTTGGGCTAAGATTTTTGAATGACTCAAGTGAAAATTCCATTGTAAGGAACTTGATGAGTGCATATGAGAGCATGGGTTCCACCTCATGCACGAAGGATAGTTGTGCCACACAATGTGTGATGACAACAACACTGTTAAGCAGTCAAACAAGGAACAAGGTGAACCTTACAAATGCAAGTAAGTCTTTGAAAATAAGTAGATCATCTCTAATGAAAGCCAAAGGAAGGTGTGAAAGAGTGGAGGATCCAAATAGCAATGAGTTATGGGCATTTTCGGGTAGAGTGCCATGGAAAGACACAAGAATTGCTCAAGGCTTGAGATCTTTAATTGTGAATTATTGGAAGGATAACACAAGGACCTCTCCTAATCAAAGAGATGTTGTAAGAAGGAGAATTGGTAGTATAAACTATGAGCCACATCCAATGCATTAGTTGGATACCACTCAAACCAAATTTTTTGCTGATTTTGTACAAAAGTTTCCTAAAATTAAAATATGTCGAAGGTATTTTGAAATGATAAAGCCTTTTTATGTCAAAATAAATCACACACGCACTACTTTTTGTTGTAGGGTTCATATTGAGTTTTCTAACCATTATGATTTTTATCGACTTATATGTGTAGATATGCATACTGACAATGTTTTGTAGGAATGTAACATAATGCCTCCACCTAAATCGTCAAGGAATTTTTGTCTTCCATTTTATGTGAAAGAGAGGATGGTCAATTTTTTTACAAAAAGTCATGTTTGGATGGCACATGTGATCATTGTGGTGGCATGCAACATTTGCCAATTTTCCAACACATTGCTAGTACACACACAATTGGAGACAAAATTGTGGAATTTGGCAAATATACAACAGTGGCATATAGTCTAAAAGATGGGAAAGAAGAAAAGAAGTGTGAATTGGTTAGTGATAAGATTCCAGTGTATCAATTTATTGGAATTTTTCGTGATTGGGTGGTTTATGATTATGCAATTCATACACACAAAGCACAATGATTGGACTCATAGTTCAAGTTATGCAAGGACACATTTCCACTTCGTCATATCATTTTAGTTGTCAACTTCGCTGAGAACTACACACTACAACCACAGAATGAGGTGCAATCACAATACTACAACTCTGTGCAGGTTTCTATATTTGTACATATAGCATTCATTCATGCAAATGATAGTACAAAGGAAAATAGGAAATTATTGAGGGAGTATCACTTTTACATCAGTGATGATCGCACACATTCTGTAGAGTTTTTTAAAGGTTGCTTTCATATGTTCTATGTCGATCTGGCTAGCAGGGGCATACCATTTATTCAACATATCATATTGTGAGATAATTGTACATCACAATTCAAGAACGCTAGAATGTTTTACTATTTGAGCAGGATGCATAGGATTAGTGGTGTTCAACATATGTGGAACTTCTCAGAGGCCGAGCATGGAAAGGGGGAGCATGATGGAGCAGGTGCATGTATCAAAAGATCCCTAGCATGAGAAGAGTTAAAGTACACAAATAGTGTAAAGTTGACAGATGCAAGATCAATTGTCCAGTGGTGCAATGGTTCAATAGGTCTAGGTAGTGAAGGCAATTCTTTAGTTCGTAGATTTTTTCATTTAGTAGATGATACTAACATTGCAAAATATGAGGATTGTTGTACACTAATAGGATTGAGCGAGCTACACTCTTTTAGAAGCTCCAATGCAGGTACAGGGACTATCCATACAAGGAAGATGGCATGCTTTTGTTATGCATGTACACTTCAATCATGGAATGATTGCGAGTCAACATAGTGGGTTGATGAATGGTTTGTAAGAAGTCTAACCCCACTTGACACTTATCAGCTCTCAACGGCTCTACAAATCATGAAGATGCAATCATGCATTGACTTTGATCATGTATCGGACCTACTAGAACCAAGTAATATATCTTACTTACAAGTTTTATTATGTTTCTCAGTAAATAAATCTAACAAGATGAACATATCAATGTAGGGCACGTTTATCTGGTAATTGTAGATGAACACAATGAAGAGGGTACAGATTATTACATGTGTCATTGTATCAAGGCCAAAAAGAAATTGGAGTCCCCAGTTATAGATGGAGAAAACATAGAATATCCTACAAGTTAAGGTGGTTGTTACTGGAACATGGCTTCGAAGGTATCTAGTTAAGAATGTTGTAGTTTGGTTGTTTGAGGATTTCAACACGCATCGAAAAATTCTTTAGTATTCGAACGTTGTCATCGCCACCAACATTCATTTGATCAAATATAAGGGTAAACCTGTGAACACGAACTTGTGGAAAGTGCGTGAGTCTGATCATGAGGCAATACTCAACACAATAAAGACTAGAGAAGACCCAGATGGTTCCCTGGATTGATTTGTAACTATGCACATTCAATTTGTAAAGCCAGGTTATTGATCACTCTTTGGGACCAACACCTTTCAATAAGGCTTTTTCATGATCACTGTTTGATGTCATATGCATTTAAGACTGTCATTGATACTTTTCTGATTGTGATTGTAGGTAATACTGAAGTTTTTCAAAGTATATAAGAAAAAAACAACATCGATTGCTGGTGCAAGTGTTCAGTGGTATGAGAAACATCGGTTGCTGGTACATTTTGTGGCTGTCAATCTTCTCTTTCTTTTCCATCTCCCAGATTTATCGCATTGTTATATGCTACATGTTTTATGTTAAGCCTCTTAGTGATATATTTGAAATTTATACTTAGGGTCATTGAGAGATGATAAAGTAAAGAAGGGGAAAATCACCATTGTAGGACCTTCAATCGACCTCCTTATCTAGCATGCATGAAGGTGATAGTAGGTCTCGTCAGCTGTATGACTGACATGATTTAGTTATTTCTCTTTTAATGATTTTTATGTGAGTCTACGTCTAAGATTAAGAGGCTTTTGCAAGTTTTTTGTGGACCAAATTCCTATGATACTACACAACCACATAGAGGCTACTACCCATGTGTTTTGTAGGGAGGAGGTGATGTACATGTTTTGAACCATTTTGGAATGCAAATAGTTGGGCCAGCTGAGGTGGAACGGGAAAAAGAAACTAGGCAGCAACTCCTTTTGTCCTTTTCTCAAGTACAATATATTTCATGATTTGTGTTGGAAATGGGAGGATTATTTTCCTGCATGTGTTGCTACAAGTATTGACAAATGGGAGGATTTTCAAGATGTTCTTCCATCACTATTGTAATATTTGTCATTGACTTACTGTATTTTTTGAGGACTCCACATTCATAAGGACCTATTGCTACATACACAACCATAGCTCTTGGAGTCTTTAGACACTGACTGACATAGACTTGATAGTCATAGGACATTGACTGTGGTGAGTGAATTTGATTGTCAAGCACTTTATAATCATACACTCATTGTACTTAACAACTAATCACTACTCATTTCTAATCTGTCCTTTTCATTTGCACATTGCCATGTACAGTGACCCTTCACAGCTCCCTTGTGTTGATACATTCATGATGCTTGCCTTAATGAATAACCTTCCTTTAAATCTATTGTCCTTTGATGAAGTGAAAAGGTAGGGGCAGTGTATGCCTCAAAGAAATTGATGCAACCTAGGTCATCTCTAACATACCTTAGGGTATGACATTCATCAAAACAACTACTATGGTTCAACCGACTCGATCCCTTAAGGGTGCAAAGTGCAAAAGGGCAACAATATTTGATAGGGTATTACTCGTAAATCATGGTGATTACGAAATATCTATCTGAACCTACAAGCTCATGTTGGGCCCCTTTGTAATAACATGTCTCGGTTTTTTCTATTTTGGAGGCTTTTTCCTATGGTGGCGAATTTTCACTCGAGGAAAAAGTTGTCAAATGCAAGTAGTTGAAAGTTGCAAAGTGGTGCAACTTTTGTTCTGCAGCTCGTGTGACCAAAAAAACTATTCCAACACATTTGGGTGGGTACGTTTACGCTAAGAATGGTCCTCTTTCACACCTAAACACGCGGAATTTCTTTGAGCTATGTTCAACCAGATCGATCCCTTAAGGGTCTAAAGTGCAAAATGGCTGCGAAATTCAGCATGCTATTACTTAGACACCATGATGCTTAGAAAATTCTCATCTGAATCTATGAGTTCACATTGGGCCCCTCTACAATAACCTTTCTCAGTTTTTGCTATATCGGAGGATTTTTCCTATGGTGGTGAATTTTCACTCGAGGAAAAAGTTGTCAAATGCAAGTAGTTGAAAGTTGCAAAGTGGTGCAACTATTGTTCTGCAGCTCATGTGACCAAAAAAATTGTTCCAACATGTTCGGGTAGGTACGTTTACACTAGGAATGGTCCTCTTTCACACCTAAACATGTGGAATCACTCCGAGCTATGTTCAACCAGATCGATCCCTTAAGGGTCCAAAGTGCAAAATGGCTGCGAAATTCAGCATGTTATTACTCTAACACTATGATGCTTATAAACTTCTCATCTAAAGCTATGAATTCATGTTGGGCCCCTCTACAATAACCTTTCTCAGTTTTTCTATCTCGAAGGCATTTGCCTATGGTGGCGAATTTTCACTCGAGGAAAAAGTTGTCAAATGCAAGTAGTTGAAAGATGCAAAGTGGTGCAGCTTTTGTTCTGTAGTTTGTGTGACCAAACAAACTATTCCAACGCATCTAGGTGGGTATGGTTATGCTAGGAAGGGTCCTCTTTCACACCTAAACACATGGAATCGCTCTGAGCTACTTTCAATCAGATCGATCCCTTAAGGGTCCAAAGTGCAAAATGGCTGCGAAATTTAGCATGCTATTACTCAGACACCGTGATGCTTAGAAACTTCTCATATAAACCTACAAGTTTGTGTTGGGCCTCTCTATAATAACCTTTCTTAGTTTTTGCTATCTCAGAGGCTCTTTCCTATGGTGGCAAATTTTCACTCAAGGAAAAAGTTGTCAAATGCAAGTAGTTAAAAGTTGCAAAGTGGTGCAACTTTTGTTTTGCAGCTCATGTGACCAAACAAACTATTCCAATGTGTCTGGGTGGGTACTTTTATGCTAGGAATAGTCCTCTTTCATACCTAAACACATGGAATCACTTCGAGCTACATTCAACCGGATCGATCCCTTAAGGGTCCAAAGTGCAAAATGGCTGTGAAATTCAACATGCTATTACTTGGACACCATGATGCTTAGAAACTTCTCGTCTGATCCTACAAGATCACATTGGGCCCATCTACAATAACCTCTTTCGATTTTTTCCATCTTGAAGGCATTTTCCTATACTGGCAAATTTTCACTCGGGGAAAAAGTTGTCAAATGCAAGTAGTTGAAAGTTACAATGTGGTGCACCTTTCGTTCTGCATCTCGTGTGAGCAAACAGACTGTTCCAACGCATCCAGCTGGGTACGTTTACTCTAGGAATGGTCCTCTTTTGCACCTAAACACAAGGAATCGCTCTGAGCTACGTTCAACGGGATCGATCCCTTAAGGGTCCAAAGTGCAAAATGGCTGTGAACTTCAACATGCTATTACTCAGACATCATGATGCTTAGAAACTTCTCGTTTGATCCTATGGGATCATGTTTGGCCCCTCTACAATAACCGTGCTCTGTTTTTGCTATCTTAGAGGCTTTTTCCTATGGTATCAAATTTTCACTCGAGGAAAAAGTTGTCAAATGCAAGTAGTTGAGGCATATTATGAAACAATTCACTGCCTTGTCTATGGCTTGTCATGGCATTGCATCACCATGAGACCACTTTTCTTTGAGGCATTTTTTGAAAAATGTCAATGGCTTGTCTATGCTATTGCTTACTATTATGCTTTCCTAGATTTTTCCAAGCATCCATAGCTTGTTCGAAAGCATTTGTTTTAGGCTTTTAGCCATAGCAAGAAGGTAATGAACTATTTGATAAAATGCTTTGGTAGACATATATGAAAAATATCGTAGCATAGACAAGGGAATGAAATATTTGAAAAAATGCCTCAAAGAAATGTGGTCTCATGGAATGCCATGACAAGCTAAAGCAATTGGCAGCTACTCCTAGTTATTAGTTATGCAATGTGAAGTAATTGCATAACTGCTTAGGTTGACTTTGTCAAAAGCTATATTGTAATTGAAATTTTGTCATCTATCAGCATCTAGTTATTCATTATGCAATGTGAAGTGATGCTTTGAGTTTGAAAGATGTGCAATGCATGAATAAAAACTACAAAAATCTATTTTCTACATTTCATTAGTTAAACTCTTTATTTTATTTTCTCTCTATATCTCTATGCTATGGAAATGCCTTTCGATTTCAAAAAAGATAGTTTTTATCTCTTGTTATACAATTTTTTACGTTTTTTTATCTCTTGTTATAAAAAGGAGCAGATATACAATGTTAAAGAAGAGTGAAAGCACAACTAAATTTATCATTTCAAAGCAATTTTTTTGATGCATTTTTTCAAACAGTTCACTGCCTTCTCTATGCTATTGCTTACTATTATGCTTTTGATATATTTTTCGAAGCATCCATAGCTTGTTCAAAATCACTTGTTTTAGGCTTTTAGCCATAGCAACAAGGCAGTGAACTGTTTGAGAAGATGCTTTGGTAGACATGTATGAAAAATGTGGTAACATAGACAAGGCAGGGAACTATTTGAAAAAATATCTCAAAGAAATTTGGTCTCATAGAATGCCATGATAAGAAAATGCAATTGGCAGCTGCTCCTAGTTATTAGTTATGCAATGTGAAGAAATTGCATAACTGCTTAGGTTGACTTTGTTCAAACTATATTGTAATTAAATTTTGGCATCTATCAACATCTACTTATTAGTTATGCAAAGTGAAGTAATGCTTTGACTTTGAAAGATGTGCAATGCAATGTAATCAATGACATGAATATAAACTACAAAAGTCCATTTTTTACAATTCATTAGTTAAAATATTTATTGTATTTTCTCTCTATATTTCTATATGCTATGTAAATACCTTGCAATTGTATTTAAAAGGCTTAATAGGTCAGTTAGGTGGTATTTGCAAAATCAAGTTGTGAATGAATGGTAATTAAGAGAAAAATTGGCAAATTGCCATCTTAGAAGTCTAACAAAGGGTGGTTATGGTGGTTGATCGGCTCAAGGGGTAGTTGGAAGGTGGTATCAAGATATATTTCTGTAATACCCCGAGTTGAGGGTTGATTTTGTTCAGTTTCTAATAACAAAATATACTTGAAAACGCTGATCACTGGTTTTCTTTGTTTTCCTGAATTTTCTTTGCCTTGCACAGGCCCATACAAGTCTATCATGACTTGAGGCTTTGGATACTTGATTGCATATTTTTTTACTCTCTTTGCATCTATTCTGAAGGTTTAAATCCACTGTTGGTGTGTGTGGGATCAACAAACTTGGTTACTACTCTATTTTTTGTGTTAGGGGTTTTGAGGGCAACACCATGACACATTAGCCAATCCACCTAATGTTCTGACCCTGTTGCTTAGTGGATTGGCCTGTACCATGATTAGTTTGGTGTATGAATACTTTGGAGGCTGAGAGAATGAATAAACTTAGTGGGGTGTGAAGTTCTAATGCTGTTCAGGGGTGTTTCCACCATGAAAGTAAGGAACTCAAGTACTGAATCTGAGAAATACTAAAAGGAATGGGATTGTGAGTGTCCTTTAAGTTAGGGTAGAGGTATTGTGGGGTGTTTTCACCTTTGGAAGGATTGGGGGAGGTCTGGAGTTATGAGTTTCTTTAAAACCCTTCTTTTTGTGAAGGTTTAGGACAGGTTTGTGAGTAGAGGAATAGAACAAGTTCTTGGGGCTCTTAAAATGGGAGAATCCTGAGTTTGGTGAGCATCCCTAAGACTGTTTCAAGTTTCCTTGGTTTGGAGGTGAGTTTGTGAGGGGGTTCCTTTGGAAATTAGGCCTAATTGTGAAGCCTAGAGCGAGGGAGGTGTATTGAAAGTTCATGTTGGTCCAAAAGAGTTACTATTGGTTTTGGCATATGTTGTGTAACCCTAAAAGGGGTATCTTAATCCACCTTTAAATGGTCAGGTGTTTTGGAAAGGTTGGGAAAAATTAGGCTTGGACCGGGTTTTGAGTTTGGTGCAGGAGCACCTACACCACATCATCAATTTTTTTTTATTTGAATACATCAATAGGGAAATGTTAGTGTCTTTAGGTTTATTTTGTCTAATAAGCTTTGAGAGATCAAACATAATGCAAATAAAGGGTGTTTTGTGTCTTAGAAGTCAATTAGAAATCATATAAGTTGTAAAATGCTGACAAAGCAACTTTAACACAAACAAATGTAATTAAGGGACCAACTAATCCCAAGGTTGGTTATGGGCATTGGGGAGAATATGGTTGTTGGAAAATTATTTAAAAATCCTTACCAAGGCTCGAATGAGAGAGTGGAAGAAGTTTTGTAATAATTTTACACAATAAACACCACAGTTTTGAGCAATTTTCTAGAAAAATAATTTTCTTGATCTTTTTGAGTGTTGTACGGGCACATACAGGTTCTTCATGGTCTAATAATTTTAGAGGATGTGTCTATATGTTTTCTAATTCATTTATTTTTTATTTGGTGTCTTAACTCTTTGTTTGTAGAGAGAACCAACACAAACAGTGACTGTCCCAATGTTGTTGAATCAAGGGTTTGAGGGGAAATTTGTGATGTAACAATCAATCCACCTGTTGTTTGCTACTGTATCTCAGTGGATTGATTGAAAAAATGTTATAATAAGTGTGTCAACTCATTTTGGAATAAGGAGTCATAATTATGTGGTGTTTTTGTGACTGTTCTAAGACTGAACAAGGGTTTTCCAACATGGAAGTGAGGAACCAAAGAGAGGTTTTTAAGAATTAATGCCTGTAAGGGTTATGTGAGGGTCTGATGAGTCTGTGTAGAAGTATTTTGAGGTGTTTTGGGGCTTTGGAAGTGTTGAGAGAGGTCTTGGAGTTGTATGTTTCTTTAAAACCCTTGATTTTGTGAAGGTTTTGGAGGGTTTCTTGGGTTTTGTGAGTTAGAGGCTCTGTAGACACAAACTAATGACAAAATTTGAGGTTTGGCACCATGAACTAAGACTTTCCAAGGCATTTGGATAGATACCTAAAGTTGGAAGGGTGGTCCCTTTGGAAAAAAAGGGCTAATTGTGAAGCCAAAATTGAAGTAGGTGTGTTGAAAGTCTATGTCGGTCCAAAAGAGAGACCACTGATTCTTTGGTATGTTGTGTAGCCCTGAAAAGGGTATCTCAATCCATCTTGTAATTGTCTAGTGTTTTGGAAAGGTTGGGAGAAATCTGGCTAAAACTGAGTTTTGAGTACTACAAGAATAACCAGTCACAAATGTGAGTTTTGGAAACCTTGATGAATCTGACTTAGGGATTGTTGTCAATTGATTCAATTGTCATTGTATGAATGTTGATGGTCTTTGTAGGGCCTTGGTGGAGTCTTGTTGTTCATTTTCAAGGTTGAGGAGTTGAGACCCTTGAGGGTGGGTTGATGCCTATTAGGCTGAATCATTATGAAGAAGAGTTCTTGATTGAGAATTGACATTTCCATTGTTGTGAGTCTTCTCCACCTTGGCTCTGCATCAGAGTGCTACAAGGGTGGATTGTTGGGTAAGGTGTTGAATGAAGAGTTTGGTTTGATGGGGCTTTGAGGTTGTGTAGATTGCTCAAAATAGGTTGTATTAATCTTGTTAGGAGCCCCTTGAAGGCAGGTTGTCAGACTAATTGGGTTTGAGCCTCCTTGCCTCTGCATCAGTGAGGCACAAGTAATTGAAGCATTCCAAAGGATACAAACCACCACGAATGGAGCTTACTTATACAATATGCTTTAGATGGGGCTTATTGAGCATTCCATGATAATTGATTAAGCATTAGATGTAAACAAAATCCATGTCTACAACATTCAAGCATACAACTTACACGATACGCATGATAACATCATTCAAGAATGGTAGTAGAAAAATAAGAGTTTCTATAATCAAAAATCCTAAAGGCTATACAATGATATATATTGATAAAAGTATATAAATATATCCAAAAAAACCATATAGGCTTAGTACAAAGGAGCCATTTGGACAAAATATCATGTATATATATCAATAGTACAAAACATATGTTCCAAAATGCCACATAGGCATACAAAAAACAACACTAATACATAGTCATTTCCCTCTAGGGGAAGGAAATAGATCTCGTGCTGCCTTCGAAATTCGACTGGATGGAGTGACTATTGCTTGTCTTGTCTTTCGAACACGCCAGCTACTTCTCCTCTCTTCACTGTGGACCTTCAACTGATACGATTAAAAGTAAATATGTTAAAACATACAAATTGAATTATGGAATGGCATTATAACAAAATATAATCACTTACTGCATACATATAGTCATCATGCACATTTAAAGCATCACCATGTCCACGATCTAGAGTGACAACCACCTGTAGCAACCATGAAGATAGAAATTAAACTACATAAAATTATCATGAAAATTTTCTATAATAGACCATAAAAGAGAAAATATAATGTCAAATCGACTAATCTATTACATACCTCTCTCAATGGATCAGAACTAGCTATTGCTGCAGCAACTCCATGGTCCATCGTGCCACCAACATCACCAGGGCTATCTCTTGTCAACTCCTGCAAATGAAACAATATCTCAGGTATCATGTTGATATAGGAGAACATAATGTGACACGATCAAGGAATACTTGAATGCAATGTTTGTGTTTCTCATCAATTTTTTAGATTTGTATATACGCAAAATTATGAAAACTAGCTAACATAGATTTATAACCCTATTAATGAATAAAGGCTACCTAAGTGTATGTTGTTTGAGGATATGAATCACGAGGTGTGGAGGAAGAAGGTGCACTAGGAAATGATTTGAAATCCGAAGCATGTTATGAGACAAACATTCAAATATAACATTCAACTTTTCAAATGCAATAATAATATCTTTAATACTAGTTGCATACCTATGGACTCATCATCGAGAATGTATAAGGTTCTATAGGAATAGAGCATCCCTCATGAATAGTGCAACCCCGAAATTTCATCATATCAAAATTCTACTAATTTAGTTATTCTTAAATTTCAAAATATATTTTAATAAACAACATTAAAATAACTTACTAAATTTTACCTGAGTGTCAATGCCAAATGTATCATTCAAAATATCATATGTGAAAGCCATCGCCTCTACAACTAGCATAGGCTATATAGCTGCATCACGAGCACCCTGATAATCATATGTGCAAATAGCACCACAAGCGCCACAATGGTGGGGTGGAGCTCGGGGCCTACATGTCTCCTCCACACCAAGCTCTACTAGAGGACTTGCACACTATAAAATGGTCTGGGTGAGTGAGCCAATCAAATTCATTGTGTCCACCTCTACACTATCCTTAACAATGGAAGGAACAACGACATGCTCCACCATGGGTCTACCCAAGGCTCTCGGTGCCAACTATGGATTACGTCATGCAGTAGGTCTATCGTGTGTGGAACCTCCACCTCTACCCTGAAAGTCTAAGATGTCAAAATAGTTTGACATTTTATTGAGGACAAACTCCTAATAGAGTTTCCTCAAAAAGTATTGCGGAACCTCATGGTTATTGCATGGAGGTTGGTGAAATACCATCCACCACTGCTCCCAAAATTTGCTTCTAATTAAATCATGGTGGCACCAATGGATGGGGAACCTCCTCCATGCATGGGACAAAGGTTCATTGGCTTTTGGGTCTTTAAATAGGGAACACAACTCGGCTTTGCTAATTTTTAGTTATTTAACATCTACATATGACAAACCATTAGCATAAAATTGCCTCATCTCATCTCTCTTAGTTGACCAAAAATTCATTTGCTCGCTCATTTCTCCTACATATGTTAAAATTGACTTCAATGATTCAACAATCCCTCTCCTATAAGGGTGGGTTTCGTCATGCTCAGTTAATCTTGCAATTAATTTTTGAATGTATTTTTATTGTTTTCAATTTGATTTTGAATATTTTCTTGTGTTCCTTGAGGATGCCTATTAATTGATGGAGGGGTTTTGGGTTGTTCTTGTATAGGAGGCTCTTGATGAGGGGGTGATTGTGAATTCTTAATGTTTTGAGGTGGAGATGCATTCCTTGAGAATTAGAAAAAAGTTTTATTATAAAAATCTATTTAAAGTTGCATTCCAAATCAAATTCAAAATAAATAGAAGAAAAATACACACCTCTTTGCAATCTTCAACCTCTTCGACGTGTTGGCGGCATTCTGATGAAAAATGGCAAGCTAAGGATGCAAATAATGGAGGAGATTTGGTGAGCGCAAGCTGCAGACCTAAAATCTTCCTTCTCAAGCCGCGGGTTGAAGACAAAATGAGGGTTCCAAACTGGACTTTTGAATTTTATTTCTAGAAATACATTTGGCGCACGCCAAATTTGGCATGCGCCAAATGTATTTTTAGACATTTGGTATGCACCAAATATTTTTTTGACATTTGGCGTGTGCCAAAGGCCTTATTTCAGCTTTTTTTATCATTTTTTCAATTTGGCACCTAAATTGTGTCACAAATTGGTGCACTTACCCTTGCACATGACCCAAGTTGTGGCAAGAAATGAATTAACAATAAATAACCACAATAAAGATCTCTCAATAGCATCCTTAGAACAATATATGTTTATATTGTTGAAAGAATGATTCTCAATATTTATGAGAACCCAAATCACTTAGTTAGTGTTGGTGTAAATAGGTATTTTACCTATCTAGGTCCTATTTACATGTTAACTCCACTTAGGGTCTACGAGGAAATATTTCTAGACAATGTTAGTTGTAAATAAATCTCATCTTATCTTTTGGAATTTAATACTTGTGTCCTAAGTCATTTAATATTTTTTTAAGGTAGTTGACTCATTATATAGGATTAAGAAATTTTCTAATATCTTGTCTAATCCTATTTCACACATTGTTTTTATAATAAAGGCATCATTTGTACATCTTTAATAGTTTAGTTTAATTCAATCAATCAAATATACCACTACAATCTTGAGTATCACATATGAGTCATATCTTGCATCCATTATTGCAAATTCATGTTCTTTTTTTACTCTTGTAGAAGGTTGTTTTGGTTTTTGCAGGTGATCTTGGAGGTTTGAGTCCTTGAGTTGCTCTAACATGGTATAAAAGCTTCAAAATTGCAAAACCCCTTCTCAATCCGATTGTGAATCAAGCTTGAGCTTTTGTTTGATGTACATTGGGGCAAAAAAAAACTCACGGTTGAGTCAACAAGGCCTAGAAATAATTATTTTCATCTAAAATACTTCATATTTTGGCAAAAATATTTTTTGAGCCACTTTTGAAGGTTTTGACAGAAATCTGCAAAAAAAATCCATAAAATTCATACATTGTACGAATGCTTACAATATTATACATGGTCGTACTAAGTGTTGTCGACTTCACAAGGCAGGGTATAGGGAATTGGCATAATTGTTGCATAAGTGTACATACTTTGTATGATCTATCGAATCTATCATTGTCAAAGGTATGAATGGTCATTCTCTATATGTTTTATAAAAAAAATAATATTATTAAATTTTAAATTTTTTGCTTATATTTTCCATACCGCTTGCAAAAAAAAAAATCAGCTCTCAACCACACCTAATAGGTGCGCTTGTGGAAGATCGAGGCTTATAGCCCACAGAGGGTGTGGAAGTTGCCACACCACCTCTATCTAGTTCCTTGCGTAGTTGGAAAAGCTTGCCTACTGGTTTGCATTGGTGATGGTGCAAATAATATTTTTTAGCAGTGCAATCATATTGGAAACCTATGGCTAGTGCCCATGCTCTTAGTTTTGGTCCCCAAGCCCAAATTATGAAAAAATATGAATTTTTTTATGTCGAAAGATATTCTACAATAGTAACAAGGTATGGAATCTCATGCCATGACCATGTAAATCAAACCTACAACATAACCAACATATATTTAACAACAAAATTAAAACTCTAGTCTTTAATATATCAATATTCTAATATAAATTTAAAAGAAATTATTTTCTTATCTAAAAAAATTCTATGAAGTAAAAACAAAACAAAAACAATTTAAAAAAATAATAATAACAACAATTTTAAATTTTAAATTTATATTATGTGCCTACACTAAAATAACTCTTAACATATTAAAAATTATGTTTTAAAAAATAAATTAAGAAAGGAAAATTAATTTTTATATTGAAATTGAAATTTATGTGTAGAATAACATAACTCTTCACCTAAATGAAATGCGACTGGCATGCGAGGTTTATTGTGCTATTATCGAAACGAGAAATTCACTGATAGCAAAACGAGCATAAAAAAGTAACTGAAAGAAAGGTGTCGATTTTATACATATGAAATTGTTCTACATGTGGCTTTTAATCAGCTATTAGATAGGCATTGGATAGATTTTATTTCTACCAAAATGTTCAATGACATATTTTATTAGCTAATATGCCAAGGCCAGCTAGCTAGAACACTAAATTCTTTTGGTTTACCAATGAGGAATTTGTCTTAATTAAATTAGCACAAGCGGGATATTGCTCTAAATCTTAAGTGTTGTATGTATGGATGAGTATTAAAAGTTCTTCATTATTTTTATCTTAGGTCACTTTCATGGTTCTAGATTTAGATCACAGCTACAAAGTCAACATATGATATCATCTAGATTCTGCCTTATGAATTATTTAAAAGTAGATTGGTAGATGATGATATTTCTTTTCACATTCATAGGGTTTTTCTACCAAGTTTCTAGTATCAAATATATCTTAATAAACAAAAAACTTCAAACATACATGAGTTCTATCATCATTTAAAGGTGATTCACATGTGTTAGGATGAGTGTGATTAGACATGCTAAAATCTTTTCTTAATTTTAAAAATTGAATGCAAATGCAGATGATTGTTATTGAGTGATAAACCATGTTATACAATGTTATGTGATTAAAATTAATTATAATTTTATTTCATTGTGACACAAAAACACAACATGGATTTTCAATAACATGTGAAGTTACTGTGTGAGGTTCTGTAATTTTCAATAAAATTTCTACTCTTGTCCTGATCCACCATGGTTTCTATTGGTGGGGAGCCCCAACGGACTTCCCCATCCTCTACTTTAGTAGTTTCTATAGTCAAAGGAAGTGATTTGTCTGCTTTAGGGTCAAGAACTGTCAGTGGGATTACTTTTGTCCTCCCTCTCCCTAGAGTCGCGAACATGCTCTCCAAAAAATTATCCTTCTTTGGTTTGGAGTCATTTTTTTAAGATGACCCAAAATTCCTGTGGAGAAACTGATCATAGGCAAATCCCAAAGTTTAGGATTTCCCTGGGTTTGCCCTCCTTTAGGGTCTTCCTGCTTAGTGGAGGGTCTTGAGAGTTTTGTCCCAGATGACATAAAAAATGAAGCTCTATTTGGTCTCTAGCTATCCTTCTTTAGTAAATTCCTTGCATTTAGAACCAATATTGATCCATTAAGAAAATGATCTGACGCTTCTTGGAAACTAAAAGGTACTGTTAACATTAGCGCTATGGCCAATGGCTTATTTCTGCTTAGTTTTAAGGTTCACGATGACTTGCTCAAAGTCCTGACTGTTGGTCCTTGGGATTTTGACAAGAACTTTAAAAATTGTTTATCGTTAAGTAAAATGAAACTAGGCTTTGATTCCTCAACAAATTTCGGTTCAGCTGCCCCAACGTGTATTCGAATCTCAGGGCTACCACTTGAGTTTTGGAACCCTAACATATTTTACAGAATAGCTAACACTTTTGGTCATATATTAGATATTGATAAAGTTACCCAAAGGAAATCAAGGCCAGTCTTTTCCAGAATTTATGTTAATGTAGAAGTAAATAAGGTCTTACCCTTTGTTATATCTCTCATATCAAGTTTTGGAGTCTAGAATAAAAAATAGAGCATGAGAATGTTGGAATCTTCTATGAGTTATGTAGATATTTTGGCCATCTTAGTGATTCTTGTAAAATAGTTCCACAAGAAAGAAGTACTATAATTTTAGATAAACAATTTAGTGAGATACTTTATCTTAAGAGGAAGAAATTTGGTAAGTGGTGGATTGAAGATGGATTATCCTCTCGATGCTTAAAAAAAGAGAGAATAATAAAAATCTAGAACTAAAAATGTACCTAACAAATCAAGGATTCTCCAAATAAAACCCTAAGGGAAACTACTTTATCTCCTACCAAAGTCAAAAATCATTAATCTCCCTAATAGTAATGAAAGATTTCAAAAAAAAGAAACCAAAATAAAGCTAAATGAAGGCCCTAAGAAGTTGGAAGATTACCAACAAAATTTAAATGGTACGAGTGGCCTCAAACAATTTCGAGAAATTTCCAAGTATTTGCAAGAGTCTTTGACTTTGATGGGGTTTGAAGCAGGGAAAACTTTAAGAAACCCCCCCCTCGATGCAAGTGTAAAATCCTGTTGAATCTTGTATAATTCCCGATGAAAAATATTAATTTTATTGGTGAATTTAATTGGTTTTCGGAAGAAAAAAAAAATATCAATTGACAAATATTTTATAATCCCTCGTAGTTCATGGAAAATCTTGGCGAATTGCATTTTTTTTTAATCGAATAAAATATTTTTCATTGACGATTAAAACCATTTTTCAAACCAGAATTTGTTTTCCATTGGTGATTAAAACCTTTTTTTAAAACAAAAAATATATTTCCATTGGCGAATTAAAAAGAATCTCAAAATAATAACAAAACCGAGTGGCGAAATAAAAAAATATGCGAACGAAAAATCATAGGGGTCGTTCGATGAATGTTCGATGGACGACTGTAGTTTTATTCCAGAAGTAAATCTCTAAAGCACTAGACTTGTGATTTGAAACCTTTGGAATAACACTATAACCATTAGATTTCTAGAAATCAATGGTTGAGATTTTATTATTGTACAAGTGGTTATAATGTTTTGTTTCTCAACGATTGGGCGACCTCGGCGAGATGCACAACTTTCAAAGTGTCAGCTCATTTAATGAATTGTACGGTGCCATTAAAGGATGTTTTCTCAAATGTTGTCAAACACCAATTGGATAGGTTTAACGTAATATTTTAAATCCTCTGAAATGATAGATCTTAAATAAGGAGGTTTGAGAAATGGATTTAGTAGCATATTGTCAGATCCTGTTGGTAAAGTTAAGTGAGGCTGCATACGAGAAAAGCTGGCAGCATTTTGAATGCCATACTCAGAGTTTCTTGGGTGATCCCACAATAGTGATTAATAATTTTTGGCTAGTTTGGAAACTAAAACTATTATTTTTAACTAAATATTCATATTCCGACAACTATAGCGGTTAAACCATGAGGAATTTGAAGATGATGCAAACTAGAGTCTCATCACATTTTGTCTATAGATTCAAAAAATATTTTTTCCAATTTTTTTCAAATCAGATTGCACTTTTGTTTTCCATCTCCCACGAAAACTGATTTTTTTCAGAAAACAACATTTTAAAAAAGTGACGCTCACCATATACAACATAAATTTTTTTGTATGAAGGATAAAATTCTAATTTTTTCAAATTTAGATTTATAACTATGATATCTAGCACTTTCATTTGGTCTCATAGTTTTTTATTGAATTTTTTTTCCTTAATCAAGTTTCAAAGTCAAACCAATTGCAATTCAGACATAGGCGAACTATATACAACATAAATTTTTCTATATGTATCAAAATTCAATTTTATTTTTTTAATGGATCAAGGACATCAATACCCAGCGAGAACATATTTTTTAAAATTTATTTTTGATAATCTGCTATTTTTTCACATGTGTAGAACAAAGAGCTTGATCTTCAGTGAAAAACCTATGTTTAATAAAACTAAAAAAACACATACATAATAAAACCAAAATATTTTAAAATTATATTCATTGGATAGCTCATTCTGAGGACTACCTGATTCTAGTTGAGTCTGTTAAGATTCATCCATTTTCATCCTCAAACCGAGCTTTGAAGTGCCAATTGTTTTTTGCTTTTGTGTTTGAGATGGGGGATGAGGGATAAGGGGGCTCGTTCAAACCCATGGGGGTAGACCGAACCTAGCGAACCCCTTTCCTATGCATTTTTTGGGTTTTTTTTGTGACCAAGATTCAAAGGTTTTCGGTTGAACCAATAGGTTTGTACCAACCCCTAAAATCACTTTTTTTGCCTTGGGGTCATTTTTTGTGAGTTTTCCTTCCTCACTTGAATTGTAAACCACTATTGTGGCTTCACCCTCCCCAGAATGGTACTTCCTTCTGATATCAGGGTATGGGAAGATGAACCTATGGCCGTCATGCAACCAAATTTGAACTGGCTTGAAGAAGAGCAACTCGACATCATTTCCTAGCTACGTTTAGTAGCGTGGAAAGAGAAAATTAGCTATGCCGAGTACAACACGCTGATTTTCATTTTAGAAGAAGAAGAATGTGCTGAATTTCATAATTTAGTTATGGAAATGTAGTTGGAACTGTATAGAGTCTTCACACCTCCAACAGTTTAACACAATGCATGAATCCTTTTGTGAATTCTGAATTTGTGACATGTAATGATAAGGGAGTGTAGTTTGAATTTTTGAGTGCTTTTTGAATTTTGATTGTAAAGGGTGGGATGACAAGTCTGTGAAACCACATTTTTGGCATTAGAGAGATAAAAGAATATATTTCTAAATCCTTTTTTTTATTAATGATTCCTTTTCATTATGAATGAATTGTGTTTCTTCATGATAATTGCTCAATGTTTATATGTTAGGTCAGATTCAGAATGCATATTTTTTCATCTTTGAGACTTTGTGTTCAAATTAATTTATTTGTTAAAATAGAAAATATCGCTTTTGTTTACTAATTTTCAGAAAAACAGACTTTGTGTCATTTGTTTTAAAATATTTTGCATCTACTTTCATGGTTAAAGTGACAAATTCTTACACCAAAAAGAAAAAAGATTTGCATTCCGAAAGTAAATCTCTGAAGCACTAGACTTGCAAATTAAAACCTCTAGAATAACACTATAACCATTAGATGTAGACATGTGGCGAGATAAAGGCCCATTGCTCATCACTCATTCATTTTTTTGATGCCTTGATGTTGTACATTTCATTTAATTCCAATTCTCAATCTTTTTGAAGATAGTGTGCTTGGCAGTGGTAGTGAAAATTAATGCCATATGTGATATGACCATCCGAAGAAATTTATTGGACAGCTCATAGCTTTAAGGAAACAATATTTGTAATGATTTCATATCGTTTGAACATTGAGTGGCACTCGTGAATCAATGATTTTGACAGCTTGTCAGCTTGAGGTACAACTTGCAATTGGCCATATGTCAATAAAATTAAACATTTTAATTATACAGGCTGGTAGTGGTATTGGTGGCCCATAAATAGGGATAGTATGAGTGATTTAGTGAATAGTGGATAGTTCCATAAGGGTTTTTATTTTCTAGGGTTAATAAGGATTCATGAATAAGATGATGCAGTATTGGGGATACTGTAAATTCTCCTACCTACAGTTATGTAGTTACAGAGTAATCAGTAAAAGATCAATTTCCTTCAAGTTTAGAATGGGTGGAATTGGAAAGAAGTTGATTTGGTTAAATTGACTTCTGAGACAAGTTTTGAACAAGGATGAGGAGCTCTGATGGAGGTAAGTGTTATACCAATGCATTGAAGCTGTGTGCAAAATATGAGAGCATATTTTCTTCTCATTTTGTATTCTAACAACTTCCATTTCCCCAGCATGGCTAGCCAAGCAGGCCCCATGCATTTATTTTCAAAGAGATATTTTTATTACATATTTTGTATGACTCTGGTTCTTGAAGGGGATAAGTACATTTTGTATTGTCATGACTCCCATTTCCCTAGCATGGTTGGTAAATCCACCAGTAGAAGCTTGGAATCGTGAATTTATTTTTAGAGCCACATTTGTGTTATGTTCTCACCAGCAAAAGCCTAGAATCATGCATTCATTTTTAGAGTTACATTTGTAGTAAGTTTCTAGCAATAGAGGCTTGGAAATTGGAATCAATTTATAATCCATTGTAATGAGCAACAACTTGGAATAAATTATTAATTTTTTTCTATGTAAAGTACTAAAGTGACACACTACCATATGTTATTTATACAAAATAGGAGCAACATTGCTACTCGTTTGTAAAAATATATGTAATAATGTGACATTGAAATTCATTTGCAATAAAATAAATGGTTGTGTTGTTTTATTCTTGAATATTCATTATTCATTTATGCTTAAGAGTAAAGAGTTTGTTTCTGAGTTTGGAACTTTAGTGTCTATTAATAATTTAATATATTCAAATCAATTTTTTTCTTTTGAGAAATTAAGTAATATATTTTATGCAATATGCACTTGATAATTCATGGTTATATTGGGTCATCGGGGGAATGCAATCATTCGTTCCACCAATGTTTATATGTTGTAGTGATGTGCTTATTTTTGTTGACTCTATCAATATATTAGGGAGCACACCTTATGAGTTATGATTCTTCGCCTTCAGGCCATCGGTGGGGCTGTGATGGGGGTTCCACCAATAAAGAATTATTAGGATGATGCCTATGGTATTGAATTTAAAAAAAATGTGTCATGTTAATTTTTTTAAGTTAATATCATAAATTACTCAAGTTTCAATAGTTGGATGAACATTTGATGTATGGTTTTAGTTACATTCCATAATGAAGTGAACAAAACGATAGGCTTCCCAACTTAAACCTCCGGATTCACCCTATAAACATTAGATTTAGAAAGATCAATGGTTAACATTAAGAATTTGCAACTTGTGGACCTAAGACGTGTCATTCACTTTAGTGTTCCAATTTTGAGAAACAAAGAATTTAAATCACTTTGTACTATTAAGTGTCACCTGTCAAGTAAATGTTTATTATTAAACTTGAAAGTTAATATTATAAACTACTCAAGTTTCAATCATTGGATGAACATTTGATGTATGGTTGTAGTTGCATTCCATATGAAATGCAAAGAGCGATGGGCTTCCCAACTTAAACCTTCAGAATCACCCTATAACTATAACACCCCTCCATTTTGTTTCTTGTTTAGACAACTTTTATGGATTGTTTTGGTTTCAGATGCTATGATACTTTTCATATTTTATCATGTGTGTTTTCTATCGCTACTTATAGAGCAACAAACTATTGTGTGATGTGATGGTTTATTTGCATACTTTAATCTGTGTAATGATGTTAGTTGATATAACATGTGATTTCATATGAGATTATTGAGTAGGATGGAATTGCTAGTTTTGATGAGTGTATTGGTGAAGGGGACGAGTTCGCATCACTCACTTGCGAGCACCCTGCAATTCCATGATTTCCTCTTCACGATGTGTATTTTATGTTGCTTATATATATGATGTTGTTTACTTGGTTTTTATGTTTGCAAGTACATGACATCGACTCCACCTGGTTTCATAGGTTTGAGCGTGTCAATCCAATGGTTAAATTGAACGAGAAATAGTAGCTAGGTAACTTTTGTCAGGTCTACACCCTAGCTATTGTGCATTGTCAGTCGTGTGTATTGAGTCTTTGATTGCCTGGTTTTAATCTTATTTAATTCTAAAGGGATTATTATTTTGGAAATAAATGTTTAGAATTATTGTTTTAAATAATGTTGTTATTTATTTAACTAAATTTGGAATTGTTGATGGAATTTATTATTTAAATTCATTAATTAAATTTAGTCTATTTAATTAATTAAATTTAATCCAATGGGGTTGAATTTAGTTATTAAATAATTAAAATCAATTAATTAAATTTTATGTTGAGAAAATTAAAAGAAAGAAGAGAATTTAATTATATGTTGGAATTAATTTATTATTTAGAATTATTAAATTAAATTAATATTAGATTTGGTTGTTAGAAGATATTTCAATTATGTCAGCATGTGAGAGTTAAATTTAATAAAAGAGTTTGTTGAAAATTCATTCACGAAGAGAATTATGGAGAGAGGAAAGCTTCTTCATGGGAGTGAGGATATATTTTTTTTAAAAAGATATTTTTGGAAAATACACAGAGGTCTCGGTATTTGGGAATTCTTGGCTGTAGAATTGGATTGGAGTTGTTCTTGCATTTTGGCTGTGATTGTTGGTTACTTCTTTGGTTGGAATCACTAGAATTGCTGGATAGAACCTATTGAAGCTTTGGAGGAGGCTCACCATCAAATCTTCTATTTACCTAAAGCTTCTTGACTCAGGTTTTCTTCTCTGATATTTTATTGTTTATTATTTACATTTGAAATTGTAGTGTTTAAAGAATTGTTTGTTAAATCTATTTAGGATAAAGGATTTGTTGTTAGAATTTTTATTTATTTTTAAATCTTTTGTTTTCTCATGAAGTTTTTTTTTTAGGGAAATCATGAAATATCTATTAGGATTTAATTCATTTGAGGAAATTGATAGATTTAACATTAAATTAAACTTAGGGGTAAAACAACACCTAGATTTGTTTAGAAAATTTAAACCTTTGTAGAAAACTAAAATTCTTCTTTGAAACCTCTATACATTTTGTGGTGGAGAAACCCAGAGGATAGTAGGTTTCAAATTGTAAACCTTTGTTTGAAATTGGTAGTTTCTTTGCCTAGATTTAAATTTGTGAAAGTTAATTAAAAGATTCATTTGAAAAAAAAAGTCTCAATTGAAATTTGAGTTCTCTAGAAATTTTATAAATTCTTCATGTAGATGGATGTTTTGTAAATTTTTCCTATTTTATCCAGTGAATTGAAATGATGTTTAAATATATATATATAGATTATGATTTTGGAGATTTAATTTATTTTATTTTAATAAATCACCGTAGGCGAAATCATTTTCTTTATTGTTGGGGATGAATTTTTTCTGAGCATAAAATAAATGATATTGAATGTAATGGTGGGGGAGGTTTGAACTCACCACCGCCTCATTGGTTGTGGGGGGAAGCGCTGCCTAGGAGGCAAAGCGCCCACCATATAGGGGGATGTGTTGCCCCTTAGGGAGCACTACCTCCCATATGTGCTTGTGACTGGCCGTACGTAAGTATAGTCTGACAACTATTAATGAAATTCAGAGGTTTTTAAAATGACCCTTGGTAATTGTGATGCCTTGGATTTGAATTAGATTTGATATTAAATATTATATATATTTAATATATACATATATAAGATATATATATAATTATATATGTGGATATGTAATTATGTGTATGTTTTATGTATATATATTTAAATACATATATATTTAATTGATTCTTTTTGGTTCAAAAAGGCATAACATATTTATATATTTTGAAAGGAAATTGAAAGAATTATATGTTTAGTTGGAAAATTGAAAGAACTATAGGATTTAGTTAGAATATTGAAGGGATTTACTTGCATGGATTTATGTTGTTTTTAAAAGTAAACAATTAATTTGATTTAATTATTTAAACTAATTTTTCTTTTTATTGTAATTAAAACACAATTATTTTATTATTTCAACAGTTTTGAATGGGCAATAGTTTTATTTTATTGTGAATAGAATGGGAAAGGGAAATGGATTTAATATATCCAAAAGTAGATTATTTCCTTGCAAATGCCTTGATTGTAATGATTTCCTTTGTGTTCATGTTTGGGAAAATGGTTAAGTGTTAGTCCAAAATTGTAAGTCTTCCAAAGGATCCTAGAGGATGGGGGTTGTCGTAATGTGGTGTCAACCAGTTATATGTCCCTTGGGTAGTGCATGGTGTCTTTTGAGTAATTTACCCTATTTCAATGAACGGGAGTGTTTTTTGCATCCTTTGGAAGGAGTGGATTGTGTGTTTTATTGCCTCCTAGTGTTGGAGAGATTGTGTTGTCTAATTTTTAAGCACTAGTGTTACCCTTGGAGTATAGTTTTGTATAGTATTTTTTCAGTTAGAAGAGTGGATTATGTTAGATGCTAGGCCCAAAGAGGTAAGCTGGGTAACCTTTAGAGGTGATTTAATCAAGAGATAATTAATTAATGTACTTAGATGTTCAGGAAGTATCACACACTAATCAAGATAATTTAGCCTCACTCATAGATACAAGGGGTCATTTAGACTTGGGATGAGTGGGAAGACCTAGAATGGCAAGGTCAACTATCTTATCCTTACGAGAGGTAGTCGATTCTGCATGAGTAAGCATGAGGGCCAAGATTTGGTAAAGGTCACCAGGATTACTGGAGCCTATGAAGAATTCCCAAAGGAGATCTCATGAAAAACCATGCGATGACATTTTGTCTAGGACAACATTGGGTTTTTTTTAGTGTATGGATTCCTTATCATACTTGATAAATTATATGTATGGAAGCAATGTGACCATGTTGAGCTAGAATTATATTGTACATGTGTTTGGTTGACTCAGTATGTGTTAGTGTGAGGCTTCCTATGGTTAGAGGTGTTAGATTTTATCCATGCTATGTTGTTACTATCTCCTATCATGGTGGGTGGGCCTTTGAGTACCACTTGGTTGGGTGGAACATGCACTATAAATCATTGGGTCCCCCTTTATCTTCAGTACTTGGTGGCGAGACATCCAGTTGGAAAGCTCATAAATCTAGTTTTAATTCTCACATTGTATTATTTCAACTTCTTATAAGTTATTTTACCCCTCTTATTTTTACGAGGTAGAATTTTGTAATTGTAACAATTTGTTTAAGTTAATGAATTTATATCTTGGATGTTTATCTCATTATGATATGTTGTATCTTTATGTTGTTTTAATTCTTATTTCATAATGTAATTAATGTTATGGTTTTAATGATGTATGTTTTTGTAGACATGGAAAATGAACAAGTTCGTTTTGGCACACCTGATTCCAATTACTAACAACATTTCCTCTTAAAACACATTCTCAACTTTTCACCACATTCTATCTCTTAATTTAATAAATCATTATTTATTGGATTAAGTGTTCCTCTTTCAGTGATTAAATTAATCAATTGAATTTAATCAACCTTGCATCTCTATTTAATTAAATAAATCTTTTTATTTGATTAAATTTTCTAAAGTCCTCTTATTAAATTAAATAAATTAAAAATTATTTAATTTAATCTAACATATCCCTCCTTAGTTAAATAAATCAAAATCATTTATTTAATAAATCATTTCCTCTTAATTCTTGACTGAAATTAATTCATAAATCTAAGTCTAAATTGTCACATCACCTAATTCTCCATTAAATTAATCAAAACATTGATTAAGTTAATCTTTCTAAAATTCTCTAGAGAATGCAAGTTGCACAAAAAATCAATTACTTCGATTCCTCTATTTTCCCTCACAAAGCATCAAAAAGGAATATTCCTTATTTGAATTCAAAAAGGCCAAGTTGACTTGGTCCTTCCAACAAGGCATTCAATGCCTCTTACATGTCCTTGGCCTTGAGCCAAGTGACATTAAATTTATTCCCTTTCCCTCTTTAACATGTCATTTCTCAAATTTGAAATGCCACCTAATTGCATTTATTGGCACATTGGCCAAAACTTGCACATTCCTCATCCAATTACATTTGGACAAATGGCACAATACCATTGGACTATCTTTTGTCCCATATTGCTTATTTCCACTATCTCTTCCAAGATTTGAATCTATAAATTGGAGACTCTTCTCCTCAATCTTCATCCACAATTTACATGCAAAGTTACTCTCTTCAATTGAGAACTAATTTTGCTCATTGCTTCCAATCATCCATCATTTTTTCATAGATTATAACAAGATTATGCTCAAATCTCTTTGGAGATTTGACCATTAATTCAATTTACTCACATTGCAACATATCATTGGCACCAATTCCCCCATGGGATCATCATTTTATTGGCTTAATTAGGATTTAGTTTAAGTTTCTTGTTTTATGTTCTCCATTTTCCTAATTATAGCTTTAATAGATGGATTTTGTGGGGAATCATGTTTGTTGTCTTTGTGCACTTGCAGGTTTAGGGGCTCATAGTCTTATGGGTATAAGTAATCTCAGTTATGTACCCTTAGGGGATGATATCAATTGTAGATGAACATGTATGTTTAATTCACTGTAAAAAAATAAATATAGTATGTTTTCATTCTCAATTGAAACTTCATCTAGGATTGCTTGGCAAGGCATTACACATGGTATCAGAGCTAGGTTAAAACACTGGGTGCTCTGGGATTATGATGTACCCATTGATCTTAGTTGTGTATTTTTTCAAGTGTACCTTTTCTTATACCTTTATGTGTCTGTGTAGGAGTATGCCTCCCAGGCGCAGATGAGGCAAAGGATGAGGACTTGGATGGGTGGGCATTCATGATAGGAGTCAGTATGACTCTCCACCTCATGTTATGCTTATACCAAAGCATGAGGAATGATAGGCCTCACAGAATGGCCCAGGGGGTAGTCGTCGACAGCTAGATTCTATAGGGATCGAGGCTATACATAGAGCTTTTGAGGAGGATTTGGCACTCCTAGGTCAAAGACAGGCAGTGCCAGAGGTTAAACTTGGTGTGAGGATAGTTATGACATAGTCGAAGATGTTAGCCTCTTCCTATATGAGATATTTGATTCAGTCAATTCCACCTCTGTTTGATGGAGTAGGCATCAGTTTAGAGGTCAAGACTTGGTTGAGAGGTCTTGATCAATCTTTTTTCTATCCATCCATTTGATAGTAATACTAAAGCACGATGTCTTGTTATGCACCTACGAGGGTTTCCAGCCACTTAGTGGAGATTGGCAGAGCAAAAACTCCACATTGATATGAGTATTGTGTCTTGGGAGATATTCCTTGAGCAGTTCAGAGCCCACTTTATTTCAAACCATTGGCATCAACGCAGGGTGATGAGTTTCATTCCCTACGACAATTATCCATGATTGTAGACTAGTATGAGAAACATTTCTATGAAATTAAATAGTTTGCAAGAATAGGAGATGATGAGGGGATGCTTTGGAAAATTTTCATCAAGGGCTTGAATGCCCGTATTAGTGGTGGTGTGTGGGTCTTTGAGCCCAAATCTATGGATACAGTTGTGGATAAGGCACAACTTGTGGACGATAAATTGACTATGGTACAGGGAGGCCATACAGGTGTCCTTGTTGGCAGTGGTTCAGGAGCTAGGACTAGTGCTCAAGGGGGATAGACTCAGGGGGTTGTGCCTCCTAAGACACATCAGGGATCAGCATAGGGCAACCAGTAGCAGGCATTTCAAGGGAAATGAAAAGGTTTCCAATAAAGACATGATGATAGAAATTGGAGGTGCATGAAACATTTCAACTCTGAGCAACCCACTCAGAGCTTCCAGTCCACTTTTAGAGGCAATGCACAATAATCTATTGCACCAGCTGGAGGTAGAGGATATGGTAGAGGTATAGGTTGTTTCTCTTGTTGTTAGTAGTGCCATATTGCTAGAATGTGTCCTAATAAGGGCACATCAAGATTTATGCAGAGACCAGTGGTATTAGAGCCGATAGTGGGGGATGCTAACAGAGGCCATCATGTGTTCGCATCAGTTGAAAACCGTCAGGCAGAGCACCAGTGTACCATGGTTGAGACTTATGGTATGTTATTGGGTAACCCTATTACCATTATATTTGATTCAAGAGCATCAAAATCCTTCATTTCTTTGTTTGTAGTGTCACATTGTAGAATGGGGGCCATAAGGCAAGCTAATAGGTGGCAGGTCGAGTTAGCTTCTGGTGTGAAAGTCACATCGCATTCTATAGTAACTAAGTGTAGGTTGGATATTGGACCACTCCCTACTAATTTGGACCTTCGAATTATACCATTGGGATCCTATGATGTTTTCATAGGTATAGATTGGTTAGAGGCTCATCGAATAGTTATTGATTGTCGACTTAAGTCAATTTGGTGCATTAATGCATCTAGTAGTGAGGTGGATATTATTGGAGTACAAAGAACGGTATCCTTGAGGAGTATCTCAACTATGCAGTTCAAAAGATGTGTTCAACATGGATGTCAGTTGTTTGTTGTTACAATTGAGGACTTGGGATTAGGAGATGGAGAGGAGAAAGTATCTCTTGATATTCACCTCATTCTTCAAGAGTTTTTAGATGTCTTTCCAGATGACATTCTAGGGATGCCACCACGGAGAGATATAGACTTCAAGATTGAATTAGTACCTGGATCAAAGCCTATTTCATGAGCTCCCTAACATATGACCACTCAAGAGCTGAAAGAGCTCTACTTGTAGTTGGAGGAGTTGTTAGAGAAGGGCTTCATTCCCCCTACTATTTCTCCATGGGGAGCATCGGTTATCTTTTTGAAGAAGAAGCATGGTTCATTACGGTTATGTATTGATTACCGACAGTTGAACAAAGTGATGATCAAGAATCATTATCTGCTTCCTAGAATTGATGACTTGTCTAACCAATTCAAGCATGCTACAATATTTTTTAAGATTGACCATAAGTCGGGATACCATCAGCTCCATATTCTTGACTCATGTATCCATAAGACAATATTTTAGATGTGGTATGGTCACTACGAGTTCACTGTGGTACCATTCGGGTTCACGAATGTGCCTTTTGTGTTCATGAGTCTCATGAATGGAGTATTTGTACTTAATTAGACAAGTTTTTACTTGTGTACCTAGATGATATTTTGATATATTCTAGGATGGTGGAGAAACATGAGGAGCATTTGCAAAAGGTATTATAGTGTTTACGAGATAACCAACTTTATGCCAACTTATCGAAATGTGAATTCTTCAAGATGGAGATCAAGTATCTTGGTCATGTGATCTTAGGGGAAGGTATATCAGTGGATCCTTCAAAGATCCAAGCTATCCTAGATTGGTCTGCACCCACGAATGTAGAAGAGATTTGTAGCTTTATGGGGCTTGAAGGATATTATAGGAGGTTTTTTCAGAGATTTTCCAGGATAGGGTATACTACCACCTCTCTACAGATGAAAGGGAAGAGGTTTGGATGGTCTGAGTAGTGTGAGATGAATTTTTAGGTTCTTAAGGATAAGCTGACCAGTGCACCAATTCTAGTGATACCTAATCCTACAGGGGATTTTGTAGTCTATACAGATGTGTCTCTGGAGGGGTTAGAATTAGTGTTGATGTAGGAGGGTCGAGTTATAGGTTATGATTCATGAAAGCTTAAGGATCATGAATTGAATTATCCCACACATGATCTTGAGTTAGCAGCGGTAGTCCATGCATTGACCAAATGGATACACTTTCTTCTTGGGCACAAATTTGAGCTACATAGTGACCACAGGAGCCTTCAGTACATTTTCACTTAGCCGAACCTTAACGTTAGGCAAAGATGTTGGATGGAGTTTCTCTATGAATATGACTTTGAATTGAAGTATATTCAGGGAAAGGAGAACATCGTAGCTGATGCACTCTATAGACATAGGCATGTGATATCCAAGTTGACTCTTGTAGTGGATTTGTGGAGTCAAATTCTTACTGCTATTTCAATGGATAGTTGGTATCAGGGTGTTAGGGTAGACATTGAAGTAGGCAGACCTCTAGAGGGCAGGTTCATAGGTTATGCACTTGATGTAGATGACTTATTAAGACATTCAGAAGGTATTTACGCTCCTTCAGTAGGTGACCTTTGCACTTTAGTTTTGACCAAGGCACGTCATGCACCCTATTCAACCCATCTAGGGGTGAAGAAGATGCTCGTAGATTTGTGCCAGTTGTAATTCTAGCCAGGGATGAAGTGAGATATTGCAGATTTTGTAGCACAATGTTTGGAGTGTTAGCGGGTGAAGGTTGAACACCAACATCTATCAGGGCTTCTACAACCACATCTTGTACCGCAATGGAAATGGGATATGATCTCGTTGGACTTCATTGTTGGTTTACCCAACTCCTCGTGATGAAATGATGTTATTATGGTGGCAGTCAATAGGTTGACGCAGGTAGCACACTTCTCACCTATTCACTCTTCCTATAATGCATCATTTGTTGCTAGATTGTTCATGGAGGACATAGTGAGGTTGCATGAGATTCTGTGTCGGATCATTTTTGACAAGGATCCAATGTTTACCTTAGCTCTTTGGACATCATTATAGCATGAAATGGGGACATAGTTGAACTTTAGTTCAATGTATCACCTAGAGACAGATGGATAGACTAAGAGGGTCAATCAGACCCTCAAAGACATGTTGCATATGTATGTTATGGACCAATAGACACAATGGGAGGAATATCTCTATTTAGTAGATTTTTCTTACAATAACAATTTCTAGAGTTCTATTGGCATGCCTCCTTTTCAAGCTTTGTATGGGCATCCTTGTCGTATTCCCTTAAGTTGGGATCGACTAGAGGATAGAGTATTATTGGGTCTGGAGATGTTGCAAGACATGGAGCAGCATGTGGTTTGGATTAGAGAGCACTTAGTAGCAGCACAGGATAGGCAGAAGAAGTATGCGGATGCACATAGAGTGGATTGATAGTTTTCTATTGTTGACAGAGTGTTCTTGCGGGTGTGCCCACAAAAGAGTCCAATCTAATATGGAAAGGGTTCTAAGTTTTTACATCACTTTGTCGGCCCTTCCGAGATACTCGAGAGGATTGGTCCATTTTCTTACCAACTTGATTTACCGCCCAGCCTTGCACATATTCACGATGTTTTCCATGTTTTTGTTCTTCATCCATACCATCCAAATATTTCTCACATCTTTGATCAGAATTCTTTATAGGTAGAGGACGGGCAGCTAGCTTTGTAGCCTATGGTCGTAACAAAGCGCAAAATGCTTGCTCTTCGAGGGTGAGACATTGATCAGGTTAGAGTTCAGTGGGATCCCAAGGATGATGCTTCATCCAACTAGGAAGATGTAACTAGGATGAGGGAATTATATCCGTACATGTTTGTAGGCTTCCAAGAGTAAGCCTGGTCCTTGGGAGGGAGAATGTAATACCCCTTCATTTTGTTTCCTATTCAAACAAATTTTATGCTTTGTTTCAGTTTCAACTACTATGATACTTTGCATATTTTATCAGGTGTATTTTTTATCGCTACTTATAGAGCAACAAACTATTGTGTGATGTGATGTGGTTTTTATGATGTTTTATTTACATGCTTTAATTGGTGTAATGATGTTAGTTTATATAACATGTGATTTCATATGAGATTATTGAGTAGGATGGAATTGTCAATTATGATGAGTGTATTGGTGAATGGGATGTGTTCTCATCACTCACTTGCAAGCGCCTTGCGATTTCGTGATTTCCTCTTCATGGTGTGTATTTTATGTTTCTTATATATACAATGTTGTTTACTAGGTTTTCAGGTTTGTAGGTACATGACATCGACTTCACCTGGTTTCATAGGTTTGAGCATGTCGATCCAACAGTTAAGTTGAATGGGAGATAGTAGCTAGGTAACTTGTGTTAGGTCTACACCCTAACTATAGTCTGTCGTCAGTCGTGTGTGTTGAGTTTTTGATTGCCTGGTCTTAATCTTATTTAATTCTGAAGGGATTCTTGTTTTGGAAATAAATATTTAGAATTATTGCTTTAAATAATGTTCTTATTTATTTAACTAAATTTGGAATTATTGATGGAATTAATTATTTAAATTTAAATTATTTAATTAATTAAATTTAATCCAATGGGGTTGAATTTTTTTATTAAATAATTAAAATTAATTCATTAAATTTTATGTTGAGAAAATTAAAAGAAAGAAAAGAATTTAATTATATTTTGGAATTAATTTATTATTTAGAATTATTAAATTAAATTAATATTAGATTTGGTTGTTAGAAGATATTTCAATTATGACAGCATGTGAGAGTTAAATTTAATAAAATAGTTAGTTGAAAATTCATTCACAAAGAGAATTTTGGGGAGAGGAAAGCTTCTTCACGGGTGTGAGGATAGTTTTTAAAAATAAGATATTTTTTGAAAATACACAGAGGTTTTGGTTTTTCAGAATTCTTAGTTGTAGAATTGGATTGGAGTTGTTCTTGCATTTTTTCTATGATTGCTGGTTACTTCTTTGGTTGGAATCACTGGAATTGCTGGATAGAACCTATGGAAGCTTTGGAGGAGGCTCAACATCAAATCTTCTATTTACCTAAAGCTTCTTGACTCAAGTTTTCTTCTGTGATATTTTATTGTTTATTATTTACATTTGAAATTGTACTGTTTAAATAATTGTTTGTTAAATCTACTTAGGAAAAAGGATTTGTTGTTAGATTTTTCTTTTAAAAAGATTTTGCTTTCTTGTGAAGTTTTGCTCTAGGGAAATCATGAAATATATTTTAGGATTTAATTCATTTTGAGGAAATTGATAGATTTAACATTAAATTAGACTTAGGGGTAAAACAACACTTAGATTAGTTTAGAAAATTCAAACCTTTGTAGAAAAATGAAATTCTTCTTTGAAACCTCTATGCATTTTGTGGTGGAGAAACCAGAGGATAGTATGTTTTAAATGGTAAAAATTTGTTTGAAATTGGTAGTTTCTTTGCCTAGATTTAGATTTGTGAAAGTTATTTAAAAGATCCAGTTTTAAAAAAAAAGCCTTAGTAGAAATTTGTGTTCTTTGGAAATTTTATAAGTTCTTCCTATAGATGGATGTTTTGTAAAATTTTCCCAATTTATCCAATGAATTAAAATTCTATTTAAATATATATATATATATATATTATATATATATACATATATATATATATTATATATATATTATGATTTGGGAGGTTTAATTTAATTTATTTTAATAAATCATTGTACGGTGAAATCATTTTCTTTATTTTTGGGGACAAAATTGTTCTAAGTATAAAATAAATCATATTGAATGTAATGGTGGGAGAGGTTTGAAATCCCCACCGCCTCATTGGTTATGGGGGGGAGCGTTGCCTAGGAGGCAGTGCGCCCACCATATAGGGGGATGCGTTGCCCCTTAGGGAGCGCTGCCTCCCATATGTGCTTGTGACTAGTTGTACATAAGTACAGTTGAACAATTATTAATGAAATTCACAAGTTTTTAAAAGGACCCTTGGTAATTGCGATGCCTTAGATTTTAATTCGATTTGGTATTAAATATTTAATTATTTCAACTATTTTGAAAGGGCAATAGTTTTATTTTACCGTGAATAGAATAGGAAAGGGAAATGGATTTAATATATCCAAAAGTAGATTATTTCCTTCCAAATGCCTTGATTGTAATGATTTCCTCTTTGTTCATGTTTGGGAAAAGGGTTAAGTGTTAGTCCAAAATTGTAAGTCTTCCAAAGGATCCTCAAGGATGGGGGTTTTCGTAATGTGGTCTCAACCAGTTGTATTTCCCCTAGGTAGCGCATGGTGCCTTTTCAATAATTTATCCGGTTTCTACGAATGAGAGTGTTTTGTGCCTCCTTTGGAAGGAGTGGATTTTTTTTTTATTGCCTCCTAGAGTTGGAGATATTGTGTTGTCGAGTTTGTAAGCACTAGAGTTACCCTTGGTGTATAGTTTTGTATCATATGTTGTCAATTAGAAGAGTGAATTACCAAAGGCCAAAGAGGTAAACTGGGTAACCTTCAGGGGTGATTTAATCAAGAGATAACTAATTAATTTACTTAGATGATTAGGAAGTATAACACACTAATCAAGATAATTTAGCCTCACGCATATAAACAAGGGATTGTTTAGACTTGGGATGAGTGGGAAGGCTTGGAATGGCAAGGTCTACTATCTTGTCCTTACGAGAGGTAGTCAATTCTCAATGAGTAAGCATGAGGGCCAGTATTCGCTAGAGGTCACTAGGATTATCAGAGCCTACAAAGAATACCTAGAGGAGATCTCATGACAAATCATGCGATGACACTCTGTCTAGGACAACATTGGATTTTGTTTTATGTGCATGGATTCCTTATCATAGTTGATCAATTATATGTCTGGAAGCAATGTGACCATGTTAGAGTTAGAATTATATTGTACATGTGTTTGGTTGATTTAGTATGTGTTAGTGTGAGTATGCCTATGGTTAGAGGTGTTAGATTTTGTCCATGTTATGTTGTTACTATCTCCTATCATGGGGGGTGGGCCTTCGGGTACCACTTGGTTGGGTGGAACATGCACTATACAACATTAGGTCCCCCTTTATCTTTAGTACTTTGTGGAGATTCCTCCAGTTGGATAACTCACAAATCTTCTTTTAATTCTAGCATTGTATTATTTCAACCTGTTATAAGTTATTTTACCTCTCTTATGTTTACGAGGTTGAAATATATAATTGTAACACATTTGTACTATTGGCTCATTCTACGAATGAGAGATGTAATCATTTGTTTAAGTTAATGAATTTATATCTTGGATGTTTATCTCATTATGATGTCTTGTATCTTTATGTTTTTTAATGATTATTTCATAATGTAATTAATGTAATGGTTTTAATAATGTATTTTTTATGGGTATAAGTAATATGGGTTACGTAGCCTTAGGGGATGTTGTCAATTGTAGATGAACATGTATGTTTAATTCACTTTTAAGAAAACAAATTAGTACGCTTTCATTGTGATTAGAAAATTCCTCTAGGGTTGTGTGGTGGGGAATTATAATAACCATTAGATTTAGAAAGATCAACAGATAACAATAAGAATTTACAACTTGTAGACCTAAGATGTGTCATTCAGTTTAATGTTCCAATTTCGAGAAACAATCAAACAAAGCATTTAAAGCACTTTGTACTGCTAATTGTCACTATCAACCAGTCTTCGAATTTGACGGTCACCCCTATTGGCTACCTATCATATGAAATTTTTATGACGGTTTGGTCATTTAAATTCATATCAAAAAAATTGTTTAATTTATGAATTTTTATATAAAATCTTTTATAAATGTAATATCTTGAAAAATTAGAAAACAATGATAATTATTAGTGATAAATATAAAAATATATTGTTATGATTAACAATTAACAAAAGTTTCTAAAATCATATTAAATATAAATGTTGTTAAATATATTCTAAAAATAAAATATAATTATGTTTTTTTTTAAAAGATTCTAAATTAATATATATTTTTATCATAATATTATAAATCGCTTATATTAATATAAAAAATGATAGCTATTATAAAAATGTCAAAAGTTTCAAAATTCATATTAAAAATATTCAACAAAGTTATATTCTATTTTATTTTTATAATAAAATTTTTAAAATGATATATATTATAAATTAAAATACTATATAATATTTTTTTACGGTTTAATAAAAATATAGCAAGTCAAACTATATGGTCTAATAAATTTTATAGCTGTAATATACGGTCTAACTCTAAAATAGACCATCAAATTTCAAGCCTGTTGTCAACTATCAAGTGACTAATGTTTATTTTTAAATTTAATATCATAAATTACTCAAATTTCAACCGTTGGATGAGCATTTGATGTATGGTTGTAGTTGCATTCCATAATGACATGCACAGAGCGATGGGCTTCCCAAGTTAGAACTTTGAAATCACCCTATAACCATTAGATTTAGAAAGATCAATGGTTAAGGATTTGTAACTTGTAGACCTAAGACGTGTTATTCACTTTAATGTTCCAATTTTGAGAAAAAAAGAATTTAAAGAACTTTGTACTGCTAAGTGTCAACTGTCAAGTGATTAATGTTTATTTTTAAACTAACTCAAGTTTCAACCATTGGATGAACATTTGATGTATGGTTGTAGTTGCATTTCGTAATGAAATGCATAGAGCGATGGGCTTCCCAATTTAAACCTCTCAAATCACCCTATAACCATTAGATTTGGAAAGAACAACGATTAAGAATTTTCAACTTGTAGTCTTGTAGACCTAACTCCTTAGATGTGTCATTCTCTTTAACGTTCCAATTATGAGAAAAAAAACATTTAAAACACTTTGCACTTTGAAAATATACAATGATTTTTAAAGTCGTCAATCTTTGGATTGCTCATTTTAGTGCACCACCCTATTTTTGATTCCACAGTTCCAATTCCAACAATGCCATTCTAGTTTTCAAGAGTCGAGACTCAGAATTTGGGTAAGTGAAAAAATTCCTGCAGCTACATTTCATCGTTTAACATTTCTTAAAATCTTCTTTTGTCAAAGTTTGATGTTTGGGTTTAGACTTTAGGGACTCAAGAATTCATTAAAATTAAGGAGGACTAATAGGTATTACTTAAATTAGGGAATTCAAATTTCACAACTTCACATTTGTATAAGCATGTCTACCACGAGTACCACTAGAGCAATGTCTGATAAAAAAATACATTATGCAAAATTGCTTAAAACCCCAAGTTTCACTGATGGGTACCATAATACTTATGATCCTAAAATCTATGGTCAGCGTACCTCATAAATTATATTTTCATCTCAAAATAAGGTTGCAAAGCACACGCAAGTTGATAGTATCAGTGCACCATGGGTAACTAGATTAGGGTGCATGATGTTACATGAATTTTTCCCTTGCCTAGAAGTTATCATGGTCTATGCCAAAAATTATGATGATAAGAAAAGAAAAATTGTTAATTAAGATAACCAAGAAGAACTGTTATCCGTTAATGCATTATAACTTGGACAAGTGTTGGGGTTTACAACTGAAGAATTTGGAAACCATCACATGGACCTAGAAAATCTTGCTAGTGATTATGAAGCAGTGGAAGAAAGGCTGAAAAATGATTTCTTAAATAAAATAGTTAAGGATACAAATAAATTGAAAGGTGATCATAGGCATCCTTACAATTTCGACTATTTTAAACCATAGATTCAGGATACTATTTCTATGCTAGCATTTTTCCTCGGTCTAGATAGCAATTTGGAAGTGGGTGCATGCCTCCTTGAAATGGTATATAATATCCATTCTGTCGATGAACATGTCAAATATAATTATACTCAACACATTGTAGAATCTATGCATAAACAATTTTTAATGAGTAAAGAAGGTTCCACAAAGATATTTAGGTTCACAAACTACTTGTGCTATCTTTTTCTATTCAAATTTAGAGGAATGTTTCAGACCAACAAGCTCCAGATTCAGCCCTATAGTAATGCAGAGGAAAATAAAATGGCTCTAGTATATGAATGGACCATTGAGATAAGGATGCATGATTCCTAAAGGCACTACAATAATTTTGTAGACTACATTTTGGCTCCATTGCATCAAGTAATTACAAATACTCCAATATGTAGATTTCCTATCTCATGAAGAAACTGCATGCAACTGGGAAAAGAAATAAAATTGGCTGATTGGTACTTAATGGAAGAATATATTGTCCTAAGATTTTATGGATTGAGAGTACATCCATAGAAAATTCAAATACATGTGACAGAAAGGGTTTTTGTGTTGGAATATGTAAGGTGGGTGCATAGTGTTGATGAACTACACTTTCCCAATCAACAAAAGAAGACCTTATTTCCTTCTTTACCTTTTTCATGTGGAGGGTTCACATTCAAGAGAAAAAAATTTAGTGTGGCACATAATATTTTGAATTTTTTTGACTTTGATGCTATCTACCACTTGCAGTATGATCCATGTGACATCATTAAATCAATGATTGCGGCCAATAGGAATGCAAAAAATAGAATTCAACATCAAAGTAAACCCTTGCTTGAAAACTTGAGAAACAAGGATTCTTGGGATGAGGTCAAACTAGAAATGGAGAAAAGTGTTGTTGAGAATGGTATTTATTTTGAACAATTTGCACTAGAAATTATGGCATTGCATCGAAAGACAAGCAGGACATAATTTTATTTTGTTGAAAAAAGTGATAATCCATCTAGTAGAGTAAAAATTCTAGGTTCTCTAGAGAAGGAAGTTATAGATAAAAATTGGTAATAATAAAAAATTACTACCTTTTGGTCTATGAGGAAGGACCTAGGTGATCCAAGAGCTCTTGCCAAGTATTGAGCTAATGAATAAGATAAAGAGTTTAGCAAATTGTGGAATATAGAGTATCCTGATCAATGTGGAAGCAAAGGAAGTGATGAATATGATGATGAATCTAATGATGATATTGATAGGGAAGAAGAAGAAAAAATCCATGTCAATTACAAATGATTTAAGTGAGGCAACAAAAGAAGAATATGCTTCAACATATACTTTAGGAGAAGCCATACTTGAAAAAACTGGTTATGAAGGTGGTCCTTTGGGGTCCAAAGTACAAGGCCCTTGGACAATACCAAGTGTTGTGCATAGAAAAATAGGTGATAAATATGGCCTTGGGCATGAAGGTGAAAATATAGACCAAGGGCATACAAGTCAAACTCAATTTTTTAGAGCTTTTAATCCTCATCCTCATGGTCAGATACAATCACAACTAGGACATGCTTTTGGTGGATATCTTAGTGCAGCTTGGAGTGCCATTGGTGGTGATGGTTTGGGTAGTAGTACTAGTAGTGGTCTACATGCACTACAATGAAAAATTACACACAATACTAAGAGGAAAAAAATAAAGATACCACTGAAACACTAGGTGATCAAGGCAATCAAAAGAGGCAAAGGATTTTGATAGGTCCAAGTCACACTATTAGTGGATCCACCAATACCACAAATTATTTATTTCCAGACAATTCCCCAATTCCAGTTAGTGTGGGTGCAACATCATTACCAACTGCAAGTACTCCTATTCCTTCACCATTCAAGCATTCCATTGTTCCTACCTCCCAAGGTTATGATTTCATTGAAGAGTTTAAAAACAAATCAAAATTGAATAAAAAATAAAAGAAGCAACTAATGGAGAGTGCATCTACTATAACTTTAGAGCTTTTAGCAACCATGGTATTACCCACATTTGACACAAATAAAGAAATCATGGAGTACACAAGTGTTGTTCCCACAACTCAAAACAAACCAACAAATCAGATGGATCGATCTGAATACCAGGTAAACAATTTTCAATTGGATTTTTTGGCCTGAAAAATACTAACAAAATTAATGTATCAAAGAAGAAAAATGAATTGGTGTACACATCATTGCTAAAGAAATATAGAGAGGAGAAAAGGTTGCAGACCCAAATAGAAAATTTATAGACAGACCTAGCAAGTGAGAAAGAAAAGACGAAAGTAGAAGATAACAAGAGCAATGAATTATAAAAAAGAATAATAAAATCTACCTCTACATCAACAAGCAAAGAGGATAAATCAAATGAGAGAGAAGTGAATGACCTGAAATGAAGGCTACATAAGACCAACAAGAAATATGATGAGGAAAAATCCACTTTAGAAAAATTAAAACTAAGAATTATGAATGGAAATGCATAGTGGGAACAAAAATTAGAGAAATAGAGAAAAACAAATGAAAGATTGGAGATAGAGTTGACGGAAGAAAAAGGAGAAATAAAGTCTTCTCAAAATAAGTTATCTGCATTTTGTAGAGATAAAGTGAGGCATATTAAACAAAAGATCTGGGATGAAATAATGTAGAGGTTTGATCATTTGTGTGACATATTTGAATTGATTAATGCTATCAAACAGCAATATAAGAATCTCAACAAATATTTAGTGGACAAAAAAAGGTGTTGAATTAGAGAAATCTGCAAATCAAGTTCTGCAAACAGTCTACAAAGCCAATGACAATGATCTGAAATAAAAAGGGATTAATAATTAGATTTAAACCTCAATGAAGTTTTCATATATTATTCAAAATTGTTCAAGAATGTGTGGAACAAAGGAATATTTGCATTCGGTTGCAGACAAGATGAAGGTGGTGGATGAAAATGTGAGGAACTTCACAGAGCTTGGTTTTCTTGAGGCTTTTGACACAAATGAGCGATTCATTGGAAATGATGGTTTCAGAAAGAATATGGAAGGTGAAAGGAAGATTGATTTGGATTTGGACCAGTTTCCTCAAAACTAAGATGTGAACTATTTGGATTCCATCAGAACACTGATAACCCTGAATGCAAAATTGACTAAAGAATTCAAGATAGGTTCTATTTCCAATTACAATCATGAAATATTAACAAAACTTGAAGTCAAACAACATTAGTTAGATAAAATTGAAATTCCACCACCTAATGAGTGGAAGCTGCTAGAAAATTTGATACAGTGACTTGTTTTATTATTTTCAATCTTTGATAATATGATTTTCGAAGTTCCAACTCAACTTTATGCAGACTTGTCTTTGGGCATTGGAAATATTTTGCATTGTCAATGCCAATATGTAGTCCTTCATGTGCAATTCAATTAAAAAGCTCAAATTCAGACTTCAGTAATGTGATGATGTTCAATTATCTAGATTTTATATTATTTATTTTATCATTTGAACTAGTGATGAATTGTTAGCTCTTTATATTTACTTCTTGGTAGAGCTTCCAAGTTATTGATACATGTTGAACTATTAGCTCATTATATTTACTTCTTGGTAGAGATTATAAGTTATGGATGTTGAAATGTTAGATTTTTTTATGTTTTGACTAAAACTCCTGATTAGTATCCACCAACTTACACCTCACCCACATCCCACATACTGAAAAAATACACTACATTTGATTTTATGATTAGCACAAATTGTAGAGATTTGTGTGACAAGATTCATTTTGTGGCCCACATTACTACTTTATCAATGATCATGTCCATAAATAAATCTAAAACCCCATGGTCACAACCCCTATTCCTGATGAATCCAAATTCAATGTACTAACAAATTAAATGTACTTCCACATACTCAATTTGAATAACATAAACAACCACTTTGGAGAGAGCCAAATAAGTTTTAAAAATATAAGAATATGAATCCACAACAATTGAACAATCAAAAGAAAATTAGTAAATATGTGTAACCTTCTCAATTTTATTAACTTCAAAGTTCAAATGATATGCATTATAAAAATAGTTTATGATATGAGATGGATGGGAAAATCGGTGCAATCTATTATCTATCTTCTTACTATTTTCTACTCTAAATTCTAATTAAAAATGATGTGATGATCCATTGATCCCCTATTCGGGTCTTGATCTCTCTTATATATGAGAGGCAACAAGCTACAAAACCGTTACAGAAATTCATGTCGTTTGACAACTAAACATAACTCAAATTATAAATAAAACAATGTCGCGGGTGAATGCACCGATCCATTAATCTCCAAGTAGAATCTCCTGAAAATTGGCCACCTAAGATCTATTCAAGGATTCTAATCCATGATAGGGTGCTCATCATGCTATCTGCTAGCATTGTTCCTCTGAATTTCATGGTTGTCCTATTGGATCTGATTCTAACACATCTACAGTTTGACTAATAAATAGATTGACTGCATAGAGGTGATGGATGTACTCTTGTTCAACATAGGTGTCTGCATTAGAGATCACCTCTTTCATATCATATTCCATAGACATTATTTTATCGAGCTTCTTATGATTGTTTTGTAAAACCATAACCTCATCATTTATTTCTTGCAATGCAGAAGTTAGAATCCCAGCAAGCTCTTCCTTCCAATCATCATATTCTTGCAGATTTCCAATGCCAAAATGAAGTGTTGAGAGTGCGACTGAATCAAAGCAGTCAAAATATTCCCTAAGCCTATTAAGATATCCATTATGTGATTCTATCAACTTGTTATATGTCACCAATATTTGTCCCTTCATGGCATTCTTATCTACAAGATCCTTTTTTTCTACATCATTCTAGGTTGCAATCATTCATTATCCACCAATGCAATGCACATCTTTTTCAATACTTCCCAATATTCAATAGCACATTTCATCATTTTATTGAACCTTTATTTTATCATTTCAGATATAGTGTTATATTTGATGGTTTTCACTTCTTTCTCCAATTCTTTGCATTTCCCCTGGGATTTCAGATGGCAATTCTTCTACTAGGTTGCATGAGCCAATCCATCAAGCACTCTCTTATTTTTTTGAAGCCATGGGAATACAACTCTTATGTGGAGGAGGAATATGTTTTTTCTCTCTGATTTGCTAGCTTTTCTTCAATTTGTCATTTTCCTTAATCAATTTTTTGATTTGTGCTTTGGTAAATTTTTCCACATTTATGTTCAATTTTGTTGTCTCTATAGGGTTGGTATCCACTACTCGTTGAACCAAGAGATTACCAACCACTTGGTTTGGATTACTAATTATAGAAGGTATTTTATCATGGGGATACAATGACCAAATAATTAAGGTGGATTTGTCTGGGTTGTACCAAGATCCTGAATACATTTTTTCACTTTCTTATTTTGTTAAGTTCTTTGTTGTATCCCCTCTTTTTCTGAAGCTATCAAATGCAATTGAAGAGCTAATATCCCACCCTGGTAGGAGCAACACTCTAGATTCTTGAAGAAATTCCCTACCTCTTTCAGGAGTGATGGACTCCATTTCTTTTTCTACCTTCCTTTTCAATTCCTCTAGAGTGGTTACCTCATGTTCAAGAGTGATATCCTATATCTATTGTCTATTTTTTTTACCTTTATATTCATAAAAAAATGATTTAAATTCAGAATATTTAAAAAAATCACAATCACAAAGAAACTGTTGTCCAACACTGACCCTCACATCATTATATAGTTCATTTGATGCCTCAAATATTACAATATTCTTCTCTTGAGCGGGCTCGTACTATGCAATAACAAGAGCACTGATTTGTTTGACTTGCTCACCCTCTCCATCAACCCGCTCTTCATCACTTTTATCATTATCTACAAAAAAAAGAAACCTCGGGAGTAGGCCGTGAAGGTATGTAATCCAAGGGTTCTATTTCTTCAGCTTGTACACCTGAATAGGTTGCATGAGGTGCATCAAAAACAACTGGGGGAAGATCCTTTACTAGTTCATTGACATGAGTGATGAGTTGGTCAATTCTTGATAAAGGATCCTGTATCTCACCAAATTCCTTTGAATAGGATGGGACATTTTTCCTCTTCCATTCCTTAGCAAGCATAATCTTGTTATAGGCATCAATTCTTTCCTTGGTGGAAGCCTCATCATGGTTTCTCATGACATCTTCAATTGAGAACAAATGTTCATACCCTGATAGCCCCTACGATAATCTTGCCTTGTGAATAAACCCTTTTGCATCAAATTGTTTCCTTACATCACCTAGAGGTAGGTTGTACTATGTTAATTTACCATCAATTTCTCCATATCCTTCATTGGAAACCACTGTAAAGTCTCCAAAAGATAAGGTGTTGGGCATAATTGATTGTTTGCTATGTCCTTTGAGGTATTCAGAATCAGATTTTACCAGTTGCCTCACAATTTCTAAAAAAGAAATTTGGCTAGGAACTACTCGTGGAATCAAGTGTGGAGACCCTTCGAACCAATAAACCCTTATCACTATACAATCAGGGAAAGCAGACCAGTCTCCCCAGTTATGATTCAATTTATTTCTTTGGTCATTTTCCTTTGGTCTTAGAAATATTTGTACTTTTGGGGATAGGTTATAATTGCACGAATACCCTTGCAATTTCATCAATGGTTTTACAAAAAAAATATTCAAAATAAAGGTAATGAGACCTACCAAATCATTTGTCTCACAATGAAGTCAACATTTGTATATGTTTAAAATCTCCATTTTCATCTATACAATAGGAAATGCATAAGCAAATAATAGTGCTCAAAATTAGTATTATCACTATTATTTTGAATATTTTCTAGCCCTCGATGTAGAGAATTGGCCAAGTAGCTAGCATAATCAAATATCTTGGCATCCTTGCTTTGTATGTCTGCAGCTAAGACCATTGGGTCAATAAACATGAGAGACAGAACCTCTACTCCCAAAACCTAACCAGCTGAATAATAGGTGTATCAGAAATACTCTTTGAGCAAATCTTCATGGAAAGGAGGGTTTTCAGTGCTAGAGAACCTCCTGAGTTGGCCTCCTTCATCCTTGGGCCTGTCCAAAGGTAATTTCTATCTCTTATAGCCAGTATCCATGTGGTGATACTCTGTCAAGAGATCTTTGATCATGAATGATAAATTCAGTGAACACTCTAACTGAAATACATTAGAAATGAGATCCCTAGGAATAATAAGCATGTCACCCCTACCATGTGAATGCATAGTTCTTTTCTTGGGGTCATATCTAGTAGCAAGATATTTAATTAGCTCTGTGTTCACAAACACATTAGGCACCACAAGTCTTCCTAGGTTCAACCTCCATGGATTGCAGACTGGTTGAAACCTAAATTGTTTTTTGTAATGGTACATGAAGATGTTTCACCGTCATTTCAGTGGCCAAATATCCCCTAAGCCCTTTTGTTTGTTCCATAATCGATCCATCGAAGGATTCATTTGAGCACTCCTCTTGGGTCTCAGCCCTGACCCAGGACATTAATTTTTTAGGTCTTCATTTACGAGTCTCTTAGGCTTTTCGGTTTTCTATTTTTTAGCTTTGGGTTTGTCTATACTCTCTTCCATTAGTTAAATCTTAAGCTTTTGAGTAAAATAGCTTCTCAGATGGATCTGAAAGTGAAGTATTTATGTGAGTCTCATCGAATCTCCTCCACAATCCACCAATCTTTGATGCGTCAGAACTCCAATTTTTTTCCTTTCTGGTTCTACCCTAAGTGAAATATTCAAGGATTTTTTAACAAATAAGTGATCAACTTGTGATATAATTCACTTCAATTCTAGTTCATAAATGCACCACAGCATGGTTACACGATGCCTCGGGATGTCACATCAGTCTTTCACCGATAGCCACCCTCTCCACTGATGGACATCTATCCTTTTTTCTATCAATGGGATGCTAGATAATGTTTCCCTGATCCACCATAGTTCCCCCGATATAATTTATGCATTCGATAATTCATGCCCATGGGCCATGGTTATAATTCATGGCTACTTTTGTTGACAACTTGACTCTATCGGTATATAGGGAGAGCACCTTAGGAGTTAGGAGTCAGACTGATAGAGAATTTCTACACCGATACTAGGTTGTGAGCTATTTTTATCGGGCCATCAGCAAGATTGTGATGGGGGTTCCGCCAATGAAGCATTGTTAGGCCGATGGTATTGAATTTTTTTAGGAATGGGGGAAGGACTACGTCTCTATGAAATTTCAAATTTGTTTAATATTTGTGGATGCAATGTGAATGTAGACTATAATATGGATCTTGTCACACAAATTTCTACAATTTGCATTGTTCATAATTCATAAGATAATTCAAATTTCATGCCCATGGTCGTAAATTATAATTCATGGTTACTTATTTTGATGAATCTGTAGGTATATTGGGAGAGCACCTTAGGAGTCAGCCTGATAGAGTATTGTTACACCGATACTAGGTTGTGAGCTATTTTCATCGAGCCATTGACAGGACTGTGGTGGGGGTTCCTTTGATGAAGCATTGTTAGGCCAATTGTATTGAATTTTATAAAATTTATAAAGTATCATCAACTACAGTTTAACTTTGGCATATGTATTATGATTCATGAAGTGAAATATAATATAAAATATCATGGAGACTTGAAGGGCAATATAAAATAAAATATACTGAACTTGGAGTGCAATGATTCACAATTTATTTGAATACAACATAAAAAATAATCAACTACAATTTGGAATATGATTCATGTAGTGCTTGACTGAAATATAAAATAAGATATCATGAAGTGCAATGATTCAAAATTTCAATGTTCATTTAATAGAATATAAAATATCATCAAAAATCAACTATAGTTTGGACTTTGGAACAATGGAAACTGATTCATGAAGTGCAGTAAAAATATGTAAACCTGCTAATTATCTTCCATATCCCAAATGAAGTCAGGGTCCTTAAACCGATGCTCATCATCAGATAAAGTAAAAGAGTCATCTTGATTCTAAGACTGCTCTACACTTTCTTCGGCCTGTGTCTCAAATTAAACATTCATTATTTGATTTGTGTCAATTTCAATATCATTGTCATCTTTCCCAGGCCCAGTCCCACTGCCACTACCACTACCAATAGTACCAGTGACTATTGGAATTGGAGAGCCTTTATTGCACAACTTGGTCCCTCTTCTTTCACATGTGGACCTCAACATTGTGAGTGCCCTTTCAAAAGGAATTTTTTTGACATTATACAGAGTTCCTTTCATCCTCAAGTAATTTTCCAAATTCTTGTCCAGTTTGTTTCTTAACTTTGATTTCAAAAACCTCAATGTACTAAAAACTCTCTCATCCTCCACCAACCCCAATATCATGGTTTGACATAAATCAACAAGTTTGAAATATTCTGACATCGAACCAGGCAATATTTCACTTTGACCTAAGCTTGTCCAAACCTTTTTTATTGATCCCAGTTCAAAGGCCTTCTCCTTGCCCATGAATTTATACTGCTCCCTCATAGCTATTGCAAAAAATCTGACATTGCTTTATAGGATTACTTTCATTTAAAATTCCTTCTATTATTTGTTCATTGTATGTTACCTTTTCTGAAAACTGTTCAATCAATATTTTTACTTGATCATGAAAATATTTTGGGTTATCTCAATTTACCCAAAATTGAGGATACACAATACCCACGGCTTCAAGTATTTCATGTTGAGGGAATATTTCATGAATCTCTAAGGAAAGAGATTTTGCAATTTCCTTCAAATTATCACTAACATATTTAACAATTTCATTGAGCTCTTCCTCATTAACAGGTACTTATTTTATAGATCGCTTGGCTATCTTACAATGGTACATTGGTATCTCATATCCACGTACACAAATACATAAGTGCCTGCTTGCATTGAACTATAAATAATTATTAGGATTATTTAAATCAGTAATTTTCCACCACATCAAATAATTTGTACCTTCTTGTGTTAGATCTAGATATAGATGATCGAGGGCCAAGCATGTAAGTTTACGTTGGAATATTCATAAATATACATAGTTCTATCTTGGGCTTTCTTCACAAGATTGTTCATTTCATCCAGCATGGGAAGAAGCCTAGATAAAGTCAAGAGTGTCTCTATATCGCTTAGCCTATGTAAGAGGTCAGGAGGTTTGTCTACTGTGTTGTGATGCTCACACATAACTCCACTCAAGGATTGATATTCTTAAAGAATTCGTTGTGTTGGTCCATGCAAGGAGATCCATCTGGTATCAAAATCCTTGAGAAGCTTGTTTTGAGGTGTTATTCCCTTAGCAAAATGTTGAAATTCAAGGAAATTTTTGGGACTTTGGTAGAAGTATGCGTGGATCTCACGAACTAGATTTTCAAATTTTGATACTGTAGGAAACTTGCTTACACTTTTGAATGCTAAATTCATTCTATGGGCCATGTGGTGAATGCCAAGCATGTATGGTGCACAAGTAGTTTGTAACTTTGTGCAAAGACTGCATCTTTGAACTTGCATCACTATAGCTCCATCAACTCCTACACACACCAACCTTTTGGCAATTGTCAACTCATCCATACCTGCAATTTCATTCAAATATTTCTTGACTAATTCAAATAGATTTTGCGATGTTCCACTGTCCTTCATTTTACGAACACAAAGAATATGAGCTTGGTGAACATGTTGTTCTACAGTATACAAATGCAGTCAAACCCAAGAAGTATTGGCTACCACAATAACTTCATCTAAAGATAATGTAATGAAATTTGACTCTTTTAATTTCTCCTTTAAATCTTGCTTTTCCACTATAGCAAGACAGTTCACCCATTCCCATCCAACATTTAATGACCAATGTAAGAAAGGAAACTGGGGAACACTCAAATAATATAATTAATCAATATATTCCTGGTAGTCTGTCATAGGATGCCCCCTGGACAAAATATGAAAAAAAACACTCATCTGAACAGTTTTTGATAGATTTGTTGCTACCATGGCTTTTCCAAAATGAACCTCAAAGTTACCTTCACATTTTTTAATCTTCGACATTTTGTGGTTATGCTCTCCATAATCTATGACATACTTAACATGAAGACATTCTTCCTTTGATTTACATCATACGAGTGATTGTTCCTTTTCATTTATGATTTACTTTTCGTAAACTTTGTTGATATTCTTTTCTATAGTGTCAACCTTTAGCTGCATCATCTTGTCTCTTCCACATTTCCAACATAAAATCTTGCATTTGACCTTTGTTTCCCTTTCGATATCATTTTTGTTTGATACCCCCACTACTTCAAGGAATGGGTACTTCAACAACCAAACAATTTAAAACTTCCTTGTCACTTCCCACTCACGCCCCAATTTTGCTTTGCCTTTTTTCTTTTCTTGCTACCAACATCATCCTCATCCAAGATATTGCTTGGAACATATTCTACAATATTTCCATCCTCATTTAATACATTTTGATTTAAGACAATGACAATCTCACCTTGACCTTTTTGTGGGGGCGAGGTATTGTCATTGCCATCTTAAATAATATTTGGTAAAAGAGTCGATGGTGTAGATCCACCTTGATCTGATGGACTAGAAGCTTTTCGAATTCCAAAGTAGGACCATATGGTACCTCCATGTTTTTCACATTTTGATGGCCTTCCAATCTCTTCATTACCTTGAGGAGTCTTACTCGTGCAGTTGTTGCTTGAAATATTGATTTCTCACTTCGAATAAAAGCTAGAAAAAAATCTCTTCTTATTCAAGAAGGACAAACCGACAGAGAATATAGATCCCATTCCCTACTCAAAATCATGTTTGAGACTGAAGAAAGAATAACAGTATGAAGAAATGACCACTCACCTTTGTGTCTACATTTTCGGGTTTCTCTTACTTTTTAATCGAGAAGTAGAACCTCAAAACCAAACTAAATGGGTAAGAACAAATAATAGTTTCAATTATATTTATATCAATCCATATTTGGTGAATTCTATGGGATTTTTAAATGGTATGTTAAAAATTTGGCAAATCCCACGTGCTTATACAATGATACCTTGTAATTTTCAAGGCGAAATAGGTCCTCATAAGAAACTATTTATAAATTTTAATTGGTGAATGGGTCTTCACAAGAAACTATTTGTAAATTTTAATTGGTGAAATGGGTCCTCATATAATGTTGTTTTAATAGTATTGGCAAATATGTTGGGGTTTTATGACATGCTCCCCAAGATTCCAGACAAAAATATTGATCGGTCCATTGGAAATGCATAGTCTATTATGGTGAATTTATTTCCTAAGCATGCCTCGTAAGAAAAAACTGTTGGTGAATGGACATGCATTGGACCGATAGTTCACGAAATCCAGGTGATTTGAACACCTTGCTGGATAATTAGAATTCGCCGAGTCCGATTTGCCGATTTGAAGATAAACATACTATTCCCTATACTATGATACCCCTACATGATAGTTTAGAGGAGAATTGGACTCAAGTTAATGGAAAAATGGAAAGTGAAGAAAGCGAAAGTTGGAGGAGATATGAAACTTATAAGAAATTCTTAAAAGGATACTAGGGCTAGGAAAATTTCTAGAGAGGTTGTCTCGAGGAAAAAAAAAAGTCTATGAAAGGCCATTTGTGAAAAAAATAAATATAAGTAATGACTCGATTGGGGACCTTAGCGCCTTTTGCTAGTACAAGTATGTCACTTAACACAAATTTGATCTCTGAAATGAATGAAACAAACCGTATTGCAACCTATAATGCAATATGAATTCATTTATTTTGTATTTTTATGTCCTTTTATGCTGCAAGAAAAATGAAACCCTAAATGATAAATGCAACACAATGATACGCAAAACCTAGATCTAGGGTGAATTATTGCAAAATTTAGAAGGTATATAATTTTAACAGGTTAGGTTCACTAAAATGAAACATTAAAATTTGGTGGAAGTAAAAGGAAGATATCCTTTGGGGTTACACACCCTTGTAAAATGTTTGTAATTTAATGTGATGTATGGAGGGAGAATGATTTCAACGAAAAAATGAATGTTGGATGGATGGATTTGAATAATTTATTTGATTGGATTATAATTTGGTAGGTGATTCAACCAATCCTTAATCAAATTTGGAAATGTCAGTGCAATGGTCTAACTAGGGTAATAGTACAATTTACTATTCTGATGAAAATACAAAGAACAAAAAATATCATAGAAAAATTAGACAATAGAAATGAGAAAAGAGGATGAATGTGGGACTAGTCTTCAACCAATGGATACATGCCACTTGTCAAGATCTAAGAGGATGAAGGGTGAGCACATTTTCGTATTTGTGCAAGTAAATGCTTATTAGGTGACTTTGAAATTTGAAAAATAACATTAAATGCATATGGTTGAGAGATTTGGAGGGGAAATTTTTTTGGACAAGAAAGTCAAACAAATAGAGTTAATGAGGGAATATTCCTTGGGAATATGCCTTGTGAGGGAAAATAGATTTACTAAATCAAGATAAATGATTTATTGTACAAGTTGCATTATCTAGAGGATGTGACATGGATTAGAATTAGTTTTAATCATGATTTGATTAATTTTAATGGAGGTTAGTTTATTGTAACATTCAACTTAAATATTTTGATTTATTTAAAATAAATGAGAAGATAAAGAATATTAGAGATTTAATTAAATATTCGGATTTATTTAATTAAATGAAGGAATTTTAGGATATTAATAAAGTTGATTTATTTAATTACAAAGAGGAATATGATTTAATTAGATAAAGTTGATTTATCTAATAAAGATTGATTTAATTAAAAGACGAAAGATGGTGAATTTTAATGAGATAATGATTGTTTGATTAAAATGGTTTGAAGAAGGATAATTAAGGAAGAAATGAAATTAGTGATTCCAGATTAGGTGCATGTATATTTTACATGCCTATAGTACCTAAGCTTTATATTCCTCCCTGTAAATCTATCGAAACATTGTCACATAATTTTGTAATTGAGTTTTGATGAGTTGACAAGATGTAGGGCTTCAAATGTAATAATAGATAATTTACCTTCTAAATCCTTTCAATCCTCTTCAAACATGAGATCTACATATTCATAAAGAGAGGAAATATTAGGAAATTTAGGGCCTTGCCTTAGTCAAACCTCATGTTAGTGTTTCAACTTCCACAATGTCAATTCCAATGATAAAATGGATAAAAATAGGAAGGAATGATGAAATCACAAAGTGCTTCAAATGACTAGACCCTTAGATGGCTTCCTTGAAGGACTGAAGTCATACACATCACCTCAAGGTCTTGATATTTCATTCTTTATTTCATTGAATGCTTTGGTGACCTATAAAAGTGTTAGCTTTCACAAATCAATGATAACATTCACACACATAAAATCACATAGAGTTTCACATGATGTTAGGATCTTGAAAATCTAAAATAAATCTTTGAAATGATGCTCTTGACTTGCTCAATAGTGCTCTTAATCATAATTTTTCCAATAGTTTTATAGATTTATTTCAAATGATCCAATAACTAGATATCTATATGCATTTACTCAATTTCCCAAAAACTAAATCTCGATAGCTGACTTTAAACACTTGAATTGGAAATTTTAAATTGCCACAATCAACATATTTGAATTCATAGCCAAAATAGGGGGACACCTATGGATAGGGCATGAGTGTCCTTGCCCTAATTTTTAGGATTTTAAGTGTAAGGAGAAAGGTATTAGATAAATATAATTGTTTCCCACTTGCAATTTCTCAAAAATTACTAAAAAATAGGTCATAAATGCATAATTTAGGAAATTTAATGCTCAATTATGTCCAATAATTTAGCGGGGACAAAACATAGGGTAAAATTCTCATGGGTGAAAATCTATGAGGATACAATGGGCACCTAAAATGGCCTTGTAGTTTGGACCAATGTATGTGTCATTTTCTTAGTAATAGTCCCTATATGATACTTGAGGGGGGTGTTGGCATAAATAGGTGTTTTACCTATCTAGGTCCTATTTACATGTTAAGTCCACTTACGCTCTAGTCTAAAATATTTCTAGTTAGTGATAGTTTTCACTAGATCATAGCCTATAAATTGGAATTTAATTATTGTGTACTAGGTCATTTAATATTTTTTGAGGTAGTTTTCTCATTGTACAAGATTAAGACACATGTCATGATCTTGTATAATCCTATCTCACAAACTCCATTTATAAAAAAGGCATCATATGCACATTTTCATATTCAATTGACAATCTTGCATCCATAATCATAGCATGATATTTCTACCATTTCTCTCTTGGGGAATTTGAATCGAGTAAAATGGGTGTCCTATCTCTAAGGATTCTAGGGTTTTGGACCTAAAAGGAGAGAGGTAAAGTTTATTCTTTTGTGCAATTCACTCAAGATCAAACCCTAGAGATTTAAATGCAAAGGAGATTGACATCTAGCAAAGGGAATTCTCTAAGGGGATTGAACAATAAGAAATGAGAGGTTCACAACCAAGTGTAAACTTGGAAAATAAGATGTTTCAAGAAACGGTGTAGTATACAAGATGACCTACAAATGCAAGTAAAATGTAACAAAAAATTGTAAAACTTGAAATGTGCACTTCAGAAACTGAATAAGGCATAATGGAGATCTAGAATCTTGAAAAATTTGTTGCTGAAGCTAACTAGGACTTATACACCAAGCCGACTGAATTAGTCTAGTTTCGAGTAAACTGTGCTAGAATAAGTTTCACATAAATGGGTAGTTGAGATCTACAAATAATCCCTGACAAATAGGGACAATGGGACTCATTCACCAATAGTGGTGAATTAGTCCACTTTTGGATTTCTAGAAATTCAAAACTGGATCTTGTAGCTTTCGGTCTACTTTTTTGTTCCTGATTTATATCTATGTTTGAAACTGTAAAATTGAACATGTAGACTCTCTCTATGCTTCTTTGGGGCTTGATGACAACTTTTAATTACTTTGGCACCTTGATGAAAACTTTTCCAATCTTACTCCTTGATAAATCTGCAACCTAGACCTACTAATCACACACAACAAGAGGGGAAAATGGTTGTGGGGTTAGAGAATAGGGGTTTTCCTTGGTCAAAATCCCTTGTTGATAATTAAACCTTGAAAGGAAAGAAAACATGAATGGAGAATAAAATGAATTAAAAAATAATAATTTTGCAACTCACCAAACTCTAGCAATAAATTCTTGCAATTATGCTTGAAATAGCTACAATGGATGTGGTTTTTGATTCTTTCTTGAAGGAGATAGATCTTGAATGAAAAGATTTCTTAGATCATGAACTCTACATCACAATTGTGGGCATAATAATAAACATGGAGAATGAGATCTTTGACATGATGACTAATTCTCTTGAATGCTCTTGAATTCTTGATAATCTACCCTTGAAAGCCATGAATGTGTTAGTGTAATTAATATTTAATTACACCTGCATAACTTTACTTAGGTTTTGCTTAGGTAATAATTAGTTTACTTAATTAATAAGTAAGATTTATTTAGTTGAATTATTTTTAGGTCAACATTAGGGTTGCATACATTGCTTTTATAAAGAAATTATCTCATTGTAATTTCTTAATTCTTGAATAATATCAATTTGCACATTTCATGCAAAGCTCTTCCTTTTTTATGTTTTCTATTTTGTGGAAGGTGTTTAGGTTTGCATGTCTGATCTAGGGTTTCTAATAGAATGCTCTTGCTGAAATGTTCTTGTGAACTCAATTTTGTATAAGGATTCTCTCACAAAATTCTTAGGTGAAAATTATTGAAAAAACCTTGTATTTATACTCAATTATGCAAGAATAATTGAAATTACAACACTACAAGCCAACATTGGATCTTGGAGAATAAAATCCTGCCAAAGATTCACATTAAATTTGATTTTGAGTAAAAGGGGGATCTTTCACCCATAGTGGTGAATGCTTCTGGTGAATGAGTCCCACCTTAAGAATTTGAGGTTGTTTTTTAGGATTTTGTTGTTTTAAATGCCTTTTGTTGGGATTATCCTAAAAAATACACATAAATCAAGATCACCGATGTAAAATGGGGCCAATTAAAGCATAAGAAATCCCATATTATTAATTACAAGGCTATAGGAATGTGAAATTGTCTTAAAATACTTTGCAACACAACAAATACGGAAATGTTAAGATAAATCATAATTGAAATAATGTTTGTTATGATTAGTTAATTGATAAAATCTTAGGAGAGTGTGAGAGTGTGAAAGTGTGTTTAAACACTTTACAAAACATTTACAAGGTACCATTAAAATATGTTAGTTCACAAGGGCCAAAGACCTAATCTTAATGTGTTATCTACATTTAAACACTAAATCATGGTAACATTAAGACAAAATCTGAAAGGAGAACCCAAACTAGCATGAAAAAGCCAAAGGACCCTTTTTTTGATGCTACATTTAGCTCCCACTTTAGTGAGAGAATGAACCTACAAACTCACACTAAAGTAGAAAACACACATCAAGAGAAGTACCATTATACTAATTTTTCCAGGATAAGACAAAAATAATCAAGAGGGATGGTCAAGCCCCTACGATCAAGATCCCATGGCAAAACTAACATAATAAAAAAAGAACATACATGAAAATGATATAAAGAATTGTGACAAGGCCAATCATACATTGACAAAGATGAAAATGAAATAAAGGAGAAAGTTGGAACAATATTTGACTATTTGTCCATCATGATGTGGATTAGATCTACGTTATTTTTCCAGAAACAATACATACTCACTCTAAGGTGGCGAAACTTCTAGTTGTTTGTCAAGGGAGAAGTTCTAAAAGGTGAGAAACATACACTTATGGCTAGTATGTACTCACACACACATGCAAGTGGCTATGGGGAAATTCACGCCTCATATTAGGATTCTCACTCAACCATACCATTTATTTATACCTCCTGATAACTTTAATAAGGTGACACACAAAAAGGACTTTTTGAGCTTCATGAGGCAAGAAAAACTTTGTATGCTCAAGGTTCTTATGAACAAATAGGATGGATCCATAAGAATGAATGCTTTGTTATATAACGTGGCCATATAAAAAATGATACATAGGAAATGTTCAAAGGATTCTTTCTTAGTTCATGTGAGGTCTTTAAATTAGGGGACATTGTGCCTAATGTCTCCAAGAGAGGACCAATAAAAGAATAGAAATTTCACAACTTAGGGGATGCAGTGTATCACATCAAGCCACTTAACTTAGGGGACATTGTGCCTAATGTCTCCAAGAGAGGACTAATTAAAGAATAGAAAATTCATAACTTAGGGGATTGAGTGTGTTGCATCAAGCCACTAAGAGGGATGTAATATGATAAAAGAAATCACACTCATGAAGGACATCACACCCAATGTCATTCACAAAAAAAAAAACACATCATATGAAGCAAGAAGGTTGCACTAAAAACCATGAAAAAGGAAAAAGAAAAAGAAAAAATGCCAATGTATGCCCCCACTTTAAGGAAATTTATAAAGACCATACTATGAGCAATTACTTTAAAGTATAAAATGATAAATGAAAAAAATAAGAAAGACATGAGATCCAACTTGGAAAGCCCTATCCCAAGTCATATGTTTCCAGGGAAATTTATTTCATGTGAGAGAAAATAAAAGAGAGGGGTTGCCCCCATAATTAAAACACCAAACACATAAGGGATCTATGGATTTGGTGTTAGTATATTCTTGCTACAATTTTTTTAGAGAGCTCATAACTATCATCATTCCCCAAATACACATAGAATTTATAGAATTACACAAAGAGAGTGAAAACAAAGAAAAACCTTTTGGGTCAACATGGAAGTGGCATAGGGTGTCTAAACAACTTGCATCATACCCAAAAGGAAAACACAAGAAAAAGATAAAGATGAAATGAAAAGGAAAAAGGAAAATAAATCCTTTTGGGTCAACATGAAGGATACATGAATGTCTTGATGCCTTGTGTTATCCCTACAAGGAAAACACAAGAAAAAGATAAAAAATTAAAAGACGGAAGTGATGCACGACATAGAGAAGAATAAAGGTACAAATATAGGAATGTCACAACTTAAGAGAGAAAGTTGCATAATGTCACAAGGGATCACATTACGTACATGCAATCGAACAAGAGAAAATGAAAAATACTAGTAAGGAAAATGCAAGTCGACCTCTGAGAAAGTCATCTACCTCCCAATCTATGCCTATATCAGTGAAAGGGGAATGACGAGCCCAAGGGAAAACAACAAGTTCATTACTAGGACAATGCTATCAGCTTTGTGCCCCCACTAAGTGTAAGACAAGAATGAGTCAAGGTAGGTGATGGGAAAGGTCATGTAGCAATGAGAAGAGGATGTTCTACAACTATTACATCACAATGGGGGAAACAATGCTAGGAAATCACATGATGGAATTCATTTCCATCAAAGTGAAAGTTCTTTAATATTAATTGGAATGCACAACACTCTTTGATACTGTGTCTGAGAACTCGATGGTATGTGAAATATAGGACCTTAGCATCCTTAGGATAAAGGTATAATATATTCATAGGTGATAATGTTATGAATCCTTTGTTGAGAATCAATTGTATCTTCTTTTCCATTTTAGGTGGTGGACGAGGAGGTTGTATTTTTTTTAATTGGTAAGGTCTTTTGTGTTTGCTAGATTCACCAACATCCTTTTCATTTTTAGGAGTTAGGACATTTGTATGTAAAATCACTGTACCAACACAATGAAGCCTTAGATATTATTTAGGAACATATTTTCCTTACCTAGTATTTGTTCTAGGAGTTGATGAATTTCATGTTCATTTCTATCATACCCTTGTTTGCTCAAGATTATGAATAATTTTCTATATGTTTCTTGAAGATTTATGAGAGTGTTTGTGACCTTATTATCATAATGGGGTTAAGTGCTTACATGCTTAGAGGAACTAGGTTCACCTATTGTAGGGAACTTAGATTCAAATTTTGTTTCAGGATGCAGATAACCAAATATCTCAAGAGATGGTATGGTAGGAGGATTTGTTTCATTCATGGATGGATAAAAGGATGTTTTAGCCTCAAAAATGTTAGGGAAATCATTTAAGAACCTATTCATGTTGTCATCATATTCTCCAATTATGTCAACATCAAAAGGAGGACATACATTAGTCCATTCAAGTGAGCATGATTGGGTTCAATGTCATGAGTGTCATTTCCAAAGGAACAAACTGACACATCTACTAAGGATTTTAAGGAGATCCAAATTTTTCCAAAGCACATATCTATGATGAAAATTTCAGATTCTAGACTATGCAACAATGTTGTAAATACAATTTTGATGTTCTAATAAATGCATCAGAATGAATGAATGTAAGATAAATGCAATGAAATAGAAAATTTCAAAATTGAAATACAGATGCAATAACAACAAACAAAAACCAAGAATATGAATTGTAAATGATAGAAGATGCAGTACAAAATATGAAAAGGGATTGATTCGCCCAATGTGGTGAATGAGTCCAAGTACTAATTTTTTTGAATTTTTTTAGTATTTTTGAGTTGAATTTTATGATTTTATGTTTTTTGATGCAAATCTGAGATGCAAATGCAGAATTTTACTGATTTTCAATGAATCTAAGTGCAATAATACAAGCTAAATGAGCTTTCACTAATACAAAATTGAATCCCTAGAATGCAAATCAACCAATGCAAGACCTAATGTAATGTTAATGCAATATAAATATAGAATGTAAATGCACTCCAAATCAGAAATGTAATGCTCTAAATACATGTTTACCAAAATGAACTGAATAAAATGGGTGTCCTATCTCTAAGTCTCTAGGGTTTTAGACCTAAAAGGAGAGAGGTCAATTTTACTCTTTTGTGTAGTTCACTCAAGATCAAACCCTAGATATTTCAATGCAAAGGAGATTGAAATATGGAAAAGGGAATTCTCTAATGGGATTGAATGATAAGAAATGAGGGGTTCGCCACCAAGTGTAAACATGGAAAAGAAGATGTTTGAAAACATAGTGTAGTATGTAAGATGACCTAAAAATTTAAGTAAAATGTAATAGAAAACTGTAAAATTGGAAATGTGAACCTAGGGAATTGAAGAAGGTAGAATGGAGATCCAAAATATTGAAAAATCTACTATTGAAGCTAATTGGGACTCATAGCCAAGATGAGTGAATCAATCTAGTTCTGGGTAAAATATGTCGAAACAAGTTTTAAATAAATGGGTACTCTGATCTACAATTATCTATGATGGACAAGTACAGTGGGACTCATTCACCAATAGTGGTGAATCAACCCACTTCTAGATTTTTGGAAATTCAAAACTGGATCCTATAAATTTTGATATGATTTTCTCTTCCTGATTCAGATCTGGGTCTTAAACTACTAAATTCAACCTGTAGACCTTCTCTAAGCTTCTGTAAGGCTTTCTTACAACTTTGAATTACATTAACAACTTGATGATAACTTTTCCAATATTGCTCCTTAATAAATTTGTAGTCTAAACCTACAAATCACACACAAGAAGAGGGAAAAATGGTTGTGAGGTTAGAGAATAGGGAATTTCCTTGGTAAAATCCCTTGTTGGTAATTAAACCTTGAAATTAAAAAAAACATGAATGGAGAATGATGAATGAACAAAAATTTATATTGCAACTCACCAAACCCTAGCAATAAAGTGCTGCAATTATGCTTGAAATGGTTGCAATGGATATGGTTCTTGATTCTTTCTTGAAGGAGATAGATCTTGAATACAAAGCTTTCTTGGATCAGGAACTCTAAATCACAATTGTGGGCACAATATCAAACATAGAGAATGTGATATTTGACCTGATGATTGATGCTTGAAGAATTCTCTTGAATGCTTGATAATCTACCCTTGAAAGCATTGAATGCTCTTGCTCAAATTCTCTTGTGAACTCAATTTGCTATAAGGATGCACTCCCAAAAGTCTTAGGTCAAAATGAGTGAAAGAACATTCTATTTACACTCAATTATGCAATAATTGTTGAAATTAAAACACTAAAAGCTAACATTGGATCTTGGATAGTAAAATCCTGCCAAAGATTTAAATTAAATTTTATTTTTTCGTAAAAGGGGACTCATTCACCACCTTGGGTGAATCAGTCCCACCTAAGGGGACTCATTCGCCCAAAATGGCGAATGAGTTCCACCTTAGGAATTAAAAGTGGATTTTTTGGGATTTTGATGTTTTAAATGCCTTTTATCAGTATTATCCTCAAAAATACATAAGTAAGGCTTGTAAATGTAAAATGGGGCCAATTAAAGCATAAGAAAGCTCAATTATTAATGAAAAGACTAGAGGAATGTGACTGTGTTTTATAACAATTTACAACACACCAAACAAGGCAAGGTTAAGATAAACCATAATTGAAATTATGGGTATGTGCAGGATCATCATGGAAAAAACAGGCCCTTAAGTGGCAATAAAATTGAGAAAATAAGAGTTACGCAACTTGACGTAAAAATTTGAATAAGTTATCTATATTATTTCAAAAATATGTAAGAATAGAATCTGTATAAAATTGAACATAGTTTCTAAACTAGTAGGTGTATTTTTCTTAAAATAAATCTATTTGGTGAAAATTTTAAATTTCAATGTAGTAGTACTTAAATTTTAGGGAAAAAATAACAAGTAGTTGTCTGTCTGACAACCCTAACCACAATAAAATGATAATATGTTGTTATAAGATTTTAGATATAAGTAGGGGACTCATGTCCTGATGTGATGCATTTTTTTTCATAATTTTTTTCCAAGTAAATAATTAACTATCATTTTTTTTATTACAAATTTTAAAAAATATGAAAATTCGTATGTCTAACCACCTTAACTTGGTCACAACTTAATTAAATTCAATTGTTTTTTTTTTATCCTATAGCATGTGACACATAGAATTTGAAACATGTTTTAAATTCAAAAAATGTGATACCGTTTGAAAGTTATAGATTTTTTTCAGTCAACCTATCAATCAGGACTTTAGTCATAATTCAAATAGAAAATGAATAATATTAATTTTTAAAATTCAAATTAAAGTATAATTTATATTGGTAGAATGCTGAGAATATCCTTTAAAAACACTTTTCGTTTCATCAATTTTGGGTAAAAAAAAATTCATCAGCCACATGGGCCATCATATCACTTAGATATTGCCACTTTTTGGCCCATCATGATCTTGCACATACCCTTATCTTTTTTATGCTTACTTTATTAGTGTGAGCCTGAGTTTTTCCTTAGGTTGACATGATCAACACAAAGAAGAATTAGCCCAGTTAGCAAAAGCAATCATCGAGCTCCCTATGAAATCCTTGATCAAATTTAAGATAAGAAAACATGAGAACAAAAACATATAAAGAAGGCTTACAAGCATGAAAACTTATCTAAAATGAATCAAACATTAATCCCATAGGGGAATTGGTTCTCCTTGTGATGTAGAAAGGAGGCCATTTCCCAATCCTTGATAAGAAAAAGATGCCAAGATTGTGCATCAAATTGTGTTGTAGTTGTGGTGTTGAAATGCCTTTCTTTTATAGATACAAGGTTAGGATATTGAGGGATTTTGATGAATGTGGGATCATTCAAAAGCCAATGACAAGATGTCACTTGTTAAGATGTGAGAGGATGAGGGTTGTGCACATTTTGGCAAGGGTGCCAATTTGAAATTTGAATTTGCATGAAATGACATGTATAGGGGGGATGAAAGATGAATTAAATGATAAATTGACATGTGTAAGAGATGTGTAAGACAATGTGTAATAGAATTTAATCCTTTGTTGGAAGGGCCAAGTCCTTTGGAGGGGAGATTCAAATTTAAAGAATATTCCATATTGATTCCCTTTTGAAAGTAATTAGAAGAAATAATATATCAAAGAAATGATTTATTGGTGCAGATGGGTGGGTTAGTGGCGAGTTTAGATTTGACTCAAGTTAAGTCAAAAGCTGGAGAATGGATAATTATGATTAGAAGTTAATTAATTTAGATTAATTAACTTGGAGACTTTTGGGGCTTGATATTTGATTTAAATCATTTTGATTTATTGAATCAAATAAGAAGAATTTAAGGACTTAATTAAATTATTTCACTTATTTAATTAAATATGATGAAGCTAGGGAATTAATCAATAAATTATTTTGATTGATTAATAGCAAAATTGGATGCATGATGTTGATTATTTTGCATGTCTACAATTATTATTATTATTATTTTTTCTTTTGTTATGCTTAGTTGATTGATAAAATCCTAGGAAATTTTGAATGTGTTACAATACTTTACAACACCTTTGCAAACTACCATTAAAACAAATTAGTTCACAAGGGCCAAAGACCTAATGTGAATGTGTTATCCACATTACAACACTAAATCAAGGCCATCCACTGAGTCCATGGTCCTCACACTAATGAGTGTAAGGCCTTGAGTTATAAAATCCAGCATCTTAAGGATTTTGGTTCTCTCCCTTATGTGGGGGCACCTCATTCCTATAATTGATACTTATTTTCACCTCAACTTGCATTTCACAAATCATTTTGGCTCACCCTTGTCCTGCACTAAGTGGGGGCAAGGGGTTAGTTAACCTCTTCCCTCGTATGTCACTTATTATTGTCTCTTTCAACTAATCATTAACCTTTCATGAATATATAATAGAAAGCTTTGGATATTGACAACATGTCTTAAGTTGTCTCGCATGTGACATACTCCCATTTTCATGATGCATCTTCTCAAAAACATATGACTCGACACAGGGCTTCCTAAACAAGCTCTCATGTCTTCTTCCTCTTCTATCTTTAAGAATTTTCTCATAGTACGGTGTTTTGCAATTCCTTTTAAAGTGGGGGCATACATCGCCACTCACATTTCATTATGTTATTTTATTTTTCTTGCTATCCCCTCTCTTGGAAACATTAGGTACAATGTTGCTTAGGATGAGACATTTGAATTTTTCCTCTCTTGCATAAAATATGATTTCTTCCTCTCTTGGCTACAAGATGAGTCCATTTTCACTTTTCCTCTCTTGGAGACATTACACATGATGTTCCTTAAGATGATACATCACATGAACAAAGAAAAATCCCTTCAAACAACATCATTCCAAACATCATTTTCTTTTATGGTGCCTTATCAAATTTATCAAGAGGTATAACTTTGGTATGGTTTGAGCGGGGAGCCCAACCAGTGACATGACTTTCCCTATAGCCACCATTGTGAGTACATACCAACTATGTGACTGTTTCTCACCTTCTTTCAGACAACTCACCCCAAGGACAACCTGATATTTTTTGGCCCTAGAGTGAGCACATATCTCATTTTTATCTTCAAATTAATCCTTGTCATCACATGATCATATATCTTATTTTGTTTTAATTCATTCACCCTTGAAAGTGTAGCTTGCATTGAAGTATTTTTGACTTAGAATCTCGAATCTTAGGGGTTTGACCAACTCCTTATTCTTTTTCATTCTTTTTCATCTCCATTGGGCTACTTTAGTGTGAGTTTGAATCAATTTCATCCTCTCACTAAAGTGGGGGCTAAATGTGTCTCCAAAAAGTGTATCCTTTGACACTTTTCACTCATTTGGACCCTTGGCTATGGATTTTGGACCTTTTTCAACCTCCTTTTACGCCTTCCCAAGCCTTGTGTTGAATTGTTGTAAGGTGTTGCATAAAAATTTCATACTTTCTTAGGCTTTTCAACACTTAATAAACCCATTTATTATTCTATAATGACCCCTAAATACAACATATAAATCCTATCTTAGAATTTTTCCAGAAGATAATCTCAACAAACATGAATAATAAAAATTTAATCCTTGAAAACTAATCAAAATTTCCCAGGTGGACTAGGTCACCACCTTGGGCGAGGTAGTCCCATGTGGCTTAAAATTCAATTTTAACTTAATATTCTTTCAGGATTCTATCTCTAAAACCCTAAGGTCAGCTTGTATGGTGTTATTTTAAGGAAATTAAAGCACAACTTGTATAAATAAGCCTAAAACCCTAATTTTTCATTAGAGACATATGATGCATCATTTAAATCACTCTCCTCTCAAGCACTTCTCTCTCATTCTTCTCAAGAAAGTTGGGGTTTCTACATTCTAAGTGAATAAGACATCTTATTCAAGCACTCAAGCAATGAATCCTCCATTGTTGCAACTCAAGATCTAACATCATGGCAAGGTAAATAACTCCATTATCTCATGCTTCATTACTTTTTTTCTTCATTTGATTTGATTATCTAAAAGGGGTTTGACCAACGCAAGGCCACATACTCTAGCAATCACCATTTCCTTGTTCCTTCCTTGTGTGTTTGTAGATTTAGGTATCTTGGAAGCTTGGAGATCATTCAAATTGGATTGAAGACTTGTTGGAGGCACCTCCTTGTTGGTTAGGTTAAGAATCTACACAACAAGGCAGCTATAGGACAAGCATCAAGGTTTCAGATCTTGACTCCCAAAGAAGCAGAAAGTATAGACTGAGACCTCCAGATTCAACTTTTAGACTTCCCAAAAGGTTGAAAAGGACTAGGTTGGATTTTTGTAGATTTAAGTAGCCTTTTTGCAGAAATGGGTCTCGCCAGATGTTCTAGACAGAAGGACTAGGTCACACATAATGGCATAAGTTTTCTCATTTTCTACAATAATTTTTCCAAGATTCTAGACCTTCATGCCATCCCTCTTTAGCCTCCAGGTGGACATACTCCATTCTATTCATTTCTATAGTTGTGGTTTTATGTTTCTTAGGTCATTTGCATATCATAGTGTGTTTTTAGCATTTAATATTTTTTAGGTTTAGCATTAATAAATCATTCTATTTTTAGTTTATTGCACTCATAAATTACAATCACACACAAAAAACAACCTCGGGTAATCCCACAATAGTGGTTTACAATTTTTGCCCAAACTGGACATTGGAATTATTATTTTTAACTAAATCTTCACATTCGGGCACCTATAGCGGGTAAACCATGAGGAATTTGAACATGATGCAAACTAGAGTCTCATCACATTTTTTCTATAGATTATAATAATATTTTTTAAAAAAAAATTGGAATAACATTGTACTTCTTTTTCCATCTCCCACGAAAAATGGTATTTTTCTAGAAAACAACTTTTTAAAAAAGTGATGCTCACTGTATACAACATGATTCTTTTTGTATGAAGGATAAAATTCTATTTTTTTAGAATTTAGATTTGTAACTATGATATCTAGCACTTTCATTTGGTCTCATAATTTTTTATTGAATATTTTTTCCTTAATAGAGTTTCGAAGTCAAACCAATTGCAATTCAGACATAGGTAGACTGTATACAACATTAAAAATTTTGTATGTATCAAAATTCAATTGATTTATTTTTAATGGATCAAGGACATCAATACCCAGCATGAACATATTTTAAAAAATATATTTTGATAATTAGCTATTTTTCCACAAGTGCAAAACAGAGAGCTTGATTTTCGATGAAAAACCTATGTTTAATAAAACTAAAAAAGCACATACATAATAAAACCAAAACATATTAAAATTATATTTGTGGGATAGCTCATTTTGAGGACTACCATAATAATTTAATATAAATTTTAAATGAATTCATTTGATGCCCCAAAATGTAAATTAAAAGTGATTTTTTATCAACATTTTGATAGGTGTAAAGGAGACTCATTTATAGGTATAGTTTAAAACTAGCGAGGTTCTATCCAAGGGGGTTTGATCTAAGGTGGTTTGGTCAAAGCCTCTTCAATTGGAATCCTTAAAATAGAACTTTTAAAGGCTTAAATAATTATATTTTCTAAACATATGTGATTAGAGCAAAAATCAGTTCCTCTCAGAAATTGTAAACTAGCTCTGTGGGATCACCCCCCCTATGTTTTAGAGAACATACCAAAAATCATATAATTAGGTGAAAGAGAGTAATTTCCAAACCAAGTGATCCTAGGTGAAAAACCCTAGGTGCCTAGTAAGGGGAATCCTCTTTCCCTTTTGTATATTTTTTTGGTGGTTCAGCTATCAACCCCAAATGGTGAGTCTATTCTCAAAAAGGAAGACCTAAGATGCGTCATTTTAGGTTTTGAAGGATTCACCACCAAGAAAAAGATTAGAAAAGACAACTTGACATTCAACTCACAAAACCTAGTAATGCAAGGTAAATGATAAATGTAATTGATAAAATTATGCAATAAAAAGTTAGGGTATGTGTACTTAGGAAGTCGCAAAATTTAATAAGGATTATAGAAATGAAAAGAAGGTGTCAAAATATGCTATGGAGGACTAAGATGTCGTTACTATATTATTAGTCCCATTGCTTATTTTCAATTTAGATACAAAATCTTTGGATGTCAAAATAGGATCTAAAAGTATCTCTGCAAAATTCCACCTAGAGGACTAATAAACCCTTGATACCATCTTAGTCCCAATCTAAGTTTATAAAATCTCTTAATGTGATCCTAAGGCTTGATGCTTGCACTTCCTTCTTCTCTGATCTCAGGCTCTTAAACTTCTACATCTGACCTGTAGGTGATTTTCTGTGAAGATGACAAATTTGTAATGCAACTTTACAACTTTACAACTTTGCAATAAAAATTATATTCAAGTCTTCAACCTAAATTTGCAAACACAAACATGCAAGAGGGGAATTTTTTTTTTATTTGTTAATGAATGGGGGTTTACCTTGGTCAAACCCCTTATTGGTAATTAAACCTTGAAACAAAATGAAATAAAGGAGGGAAATGTTGAATGAACAAAATGTTGCAAGTATGAATGAGCATGATGGTGTTGTCATTAATGTTGTCATTGATGTCAACATAGTTCAAATTGTTGTAGTGAAAGGAATCACATGATTACAGGTGGTACATATATGGTTGAGATACTGCTGAGATGTTATGAGTACATGGAGCTATCTTTATGGTGTTACAGGTGTGCTGATATGATGAGTTATCAAGTGCTTTTGAAAAAATTAATAAACAGTGAAGACAAAGTTATGTGTTTTTTTTTTCTGAATGTGCTCAGATGATGTGCTCTTCATTTCTTTTGTGTTGATCCTATGCTTGTACTAAATCTATAGTGTTGTTTATGGGAATCATTGGGTGATATATCTCGAGTTATAGCTTCTAGGTTGATGGAGAGTGAACATTGTGTTCATCGATTTGTGAACTCGTCTAGTAGACTTGTTTTTCTATAGACTAGGAGAAATGTTTCTACTTTGCAGTCCTCTGCTAGTTTTTTTTAGGTCCTACGGATCTAGAAGAAGGATAATAATGGTGTTATCAATATTTTGGAAAAATTGTTCATGGTTTGCTGGTCTAGAAGACTTGTTTTAGAGTTAGTATTTGTGTCTACATAGAACGGTCAGACTGATGGAAACATCTTTGTATATGGAAGTTGTTGTAGTTGTTTTGAATGAATCTGAAGGTATCTAAGCTATGTTAGAGTGTATAGTGAAGCATTTTATGTGATCCACGTGTTATCATCTATTTGTGAACACCCATAATTCAGAGTTCATTGGTGTTTTCATTAGCTTTGGATGACTTGGTGTCTACACGTTACATGAAGGATAAGTATCAATTAAGGAAGTGTATGCTTGATCCAAGATGTTGTTTTGGGTCCTAGTTAAGTATTAATTTTTCCTACTCTCATTTTTATCCATTGTGGGAATGTTGAATCACCGACCTAGTTTGAATTTGTAAAGTAAAGCATGTGTAGCTGACCTTGGAGAAATTTTCTAAGGTTGAAGTGTATATAAATACAAATCAAGATGTTGTGAATTGTGTTAGAGAAGTGTGAAAAAAATTCAAGAAGCAAAGTGTATGAAATTCAACCAAGGAAATGATACTTTAATGTGTTTGAATCTTGAAATAAATGAGTTTATGGTGTATGCAACTCTTTGATCAACGCTACAAATGTGTGGAAGTTATTATGGTGGATTTTTGTTATATTTTTTTTATCTATAGGTAGTGATCCTCCTTTTAGATAGTGAGTCCTATCTATAAGAAGTGAGCATTGTATATGAATAGTGAGTCCTTTATGGGCAGTGAACCCTTGGTATTGATCCTTTATATCCACTTTTTCTATTACTATTATATTGTGAGTTAATCCTCACCATGGTCTTTACATCATTGGGTTTTCCACATAAATTTGGTGTCTCTTTCATTTTCATTTTGCTATCTACATTTCATGTTTATACTTAATAACAGATTAAAGTGAAAGTGGAATTGATTAAGATCAGAAGTGAATGTGATTTGATATAATTGATTCACCCCCCCTCTCACTTTTCTTGTGCAATTCAACACAAAACACTATGTTACAACTCACCAAACCCCTGCAAATATGCTTGAAATCACTGCAATAGATGTTATTCTTGACTCTTGCTTGAATGATGTTTATCTTTGAAACACTTTATTGAATCATAAACGCTGCATCACAATAAACATTGCATCACAAATGTTAGCACAATAACAAACATGAAGCAAAAAAATCCTTGATATGATGCTTCAATCCTGATGATGGCTCAAAATTCTTGATGAATTTCTCTTGATCTCATAAACTTGCCTTAGGAATGAGTAGTTGAATGCTTGTTATATCTTGGATCTCTCATGAATTCTTAGATATGAAAATGAGTGAAAGAAGCTTTTATTTATAGTTATCTATGCTTAATATGCTGAAGTTACACCACAACAAGCAAACATATGAATTCATTAATTAAAGGAGGCTAAATCCCACCAAGATTTGAAATTGAATCCTAAAAATAAGCCAAGGGGGACTAAGATGCCCTAGTTGGCATCTTAGTCCTGAGGCATGAAACTTGAGGCATAGACTCCAAAAAGGGGCCTAATTAACGTGCCTTGAAATCAAGGTCCCAAGACCTTTGGGGAATAAAGACACCCTAGGTGGAATCTTAGTCCCAGCCCAAAAATCAAGGACACATAGACAAAATCATTACATTATCTTTTATCATTTGATGTTTGTCGGGATTAGACATGAAAAGATATAACTTATTGGGATTTTGGATGCAAAATAGGACCAATTAAGACATAAATAGGGATAAATAAAGCAAGGTAGGCAGGCCCAGACAAGTGTGAAAATGAAAAGGTATGCATTTTCCTATACTACATTTATCCCCCACTTTAGTGAGAGGATGAACTTGATTCAAACTCACACTAAAGTAGTCAACCATACAATCAAGAGGGGTTCAAATGTAAAAGTGCTAGTAAGATAGGATGAAAATTTCCAAGAGCATGGCCAAGCCCCCAAGATCAAGATCTAATGGGAAACCAACATAAGCACAAAGGAACACACTTGTGGATGATATATGAAGCCATAACCAGATCGCAAACATAAACCATCAAAGATAGAAAAAGGAAAAGGAAAAAGAAAAATAAAAATGCAATGGATCAAGCTTTGACTAGCCATCCAACATTTAGTGGACTAGGTCTAGGCTATTTGTCTAAAAAAGTTTAACAAGTGGAATGCATAGTCCACTATGCAAACAAAACACATGATCATTAGGGATAGTGAAGCTAGTTGTTCACTACATGAGTCCCAAGAGGTCCATAGCAAAATCATACCCCTAGGGGACTATGATAAGGACAAAAATAAAATGCATACTCGCAGGGCTAGTGAAGCTAGTTGTTCACTAGGTGAACCCAAGGGGACCATATCAAAGCCATACCTCCATGATATTAATAAGGTACAAAAAGGAAAAATGAAACAAGAGAGAGGGATTCTCAAACGGATTTTACTTAGTTTTGGTGAGGTCTTAATCTTAGGGGATATTGTGCTTAATGTCTCCAAAAGAGGACAAGTATGAGGTCTCATCCTAGGGAACGTTGTACTAAATATTTCCAAGAGAAGGCAAGTGCAAGAAAATAGCATACTCTAAGAGGAAATCAAACCCAATGATACCACCAAAAAGGAATAAATAACAATAAGAAAGAAAATCATACAATGAAACATACGTGTTGTCAATGCCTCCACTTTAAAGTAGTTTCTAACACAATTTCTATGAGAAATTTCTTCAATGTAGAAGAAGACATGAGAGCTTGCTCAGAAAGCCCTATACAAAGTCATATGTTTCCAATAAGATATGTCATGTAATAAGATGGAAGGGTTTCCCCCAAAAATACAATGGTAAAGAGAATTCAATATGTCACATGCAAGCAAACTTCAGGCATGTCATCCGCATCCCAAGATTTCTCTTACATACACACAAAAGGAAGTCAACTAGATAGAAGATAAAACAACAAATAACATACGAGGGCAAGGCTACCTAACCCTTTAACCCAACTTAGTGCAGGAAAAGGGTGAGTCGAGATGGTTGATGAGAAACATTCCAGAGTGATAATTAGTATCAGTTAGAGGAATTAGGTGCCCCCACATAAGCAAGATCACCAAGCTCCTTAAGATATTGGATTTTACTACTCAAATCCTTACATTAATTTGTCGAATGACCATGAAATCTATGATATGCACAAAATGAACTCCTGTAGTAAAATTTATTTCATGTGGTTGGGGGCAAGGATATTAAACAATCTTGGAGGAGTCTCAACAAGATACTTTCTTGATCATAAGTAGAGGAGGTTTCATTATTTTGTGACAGAGATATCTCTTTCTTAGTATAAGATTTCATACCTACACAAGACTCTATAGAATGCGATATTTTTTTGTTTCCTTTACCCGAGGGTGTAAAATCTACAAAATTCATATCGTTAGTGTTTTGTGTCACAACATTGATATTAAACGAAGATTTATTTGTTTCTTGCAAATGATAACAATCAAGACCACTAATGTCTATCAATTCAGGATGCACTAATGTCGAAGTTGGCTTAGAGGAATCCTTTGTCAGAGTGTTGATATTCAGTGAAGTTTTTTTTGATGAGTTGATTTCTATGAAAGGACAATAACCAAGACCATAAGTTGTTTCTTGCATATTAGGCTCTATAAGGACATGGATACCTTGTTCTCTAGCACCAAATCCTTTTCCACTATATCCTGGTTGTTTCATAAGTTTGTAACCTTTATCATAATTTTTTTTTATTTCTTTAGGATTTGGTGGTTGTTTATAATTAGTTTTGTCGAAGTTTGTTGTATAATTTTCTTTTTCCTCTAAAGTATTTGAGATTGATGCTTTTGAAGGGTCTTCCAAATTTTTGTTAACATTATCTCTTCTTATTTTCCCTTGTTTGAACCATTTTTTATGATCTTCTATTCTCACATGAATGTAGGTTCAAAATCCAAGGAATCCCAATCATTTTCTAATACCTTGATGACTTCTTCTATGTGTTTTTCTTTGTCTTTTTGTTGCATGGGTTCTACTTGTGTAGTTGGTGGTAATGTTTTCAAAGGATTATCATTACCTTTCTCAATGTTCAAAAAACTATATGGTTTAGGATCGAATTCGAATGTGTACACTTTTATGTTTTAGATGTACTTCATTTTACAATGAAGAGTCAAAGGCATTGCATGCATCTCATGAATCCATAGTCTTCCTAAGAGAAGATTGTATGAAAGTTCATAAAGCATAACATGAATAGGAGTTTGTAAGGTAGTGTTTCTGATTGTAACATGTAAAGTAATCACACTGAGTGGTTCCTTTCCTACATTGTCAAATCCTTGAATTAATAAGGAATCAGGTTTCATTTTTTTATTTATCCACTCCAAATTTATCTAAAAGGTTCACACTACACACATTAAGAGTTGAGCCATTATCAACAAGGGTCCATTTTATTTCCATGTTGTATCTAGATATTATCGTGAATTCATCATATGTATTTCTCATCTCCACGGGAGGGAGCTCATGTTGGTGAAAGGTAGTGTCTACATTAACTCTATCCATTCCTTGTATTAGAGCTACCACATCATTTGCATTTGTACTAGGAGGAATCATAACTTGTTGCAAGGCTATTTTAAGCATGGTGTGATAATTAGGTGAGTTTTGAATTAGGTCCCGTAGGGATATATTTGTAGGAGTATTCTTGATTTATTCAATAAGATCATACTCCTTCCCATTATGCAAAGTTAAACGAGGAGCAATAGGAAAGATTAGATTAGGAAATCGGAGGGATGTTGAAGGTGTTTGTTTTGGTTGCATATTGTTCCTATTGTTGTATGTATGAGCAACAATACTATAACATGATCATTATGAAAATTGGTTCTTAGGTGGTTCCAGGATAAGGACGGGTTTTTTTTTTGAACTTGTGGTTTTTGAGAAGGTGGATAAATGATAAGTTTAGGCTCGAGACAGTACTTCAAGGGGTATCTAATCTACATAACCTGAGAATAATTATCCTTATTTTCATGATCTCTTAGTGAAGAGGACTCTAATATCACTTCATAATCTTCATCTAAGGGCAGCATATCATAATTTTCAATATTACCCTTTTCTTGCACCATGATATCCTCCTTAGGAGGAGATTTTTAAGGAGAAATATAAACTAGATGTGCATGACATTCAAAGGTTGGTTCTTCCAAAATGACTTCATCGTAAGTAAGGGAGCTATCAAAGGTTGGATTTTCTTATTTATCAATAGTGGGGATATTAGGAGAAGAATATATTTGATTATTATGAATTTTCATGACTTCATCCTTTTTCTCTAAGGTCTCATTCTCTTGTGCCATACTATGTATCCTACTATGAGATCTTGTAAAAATTTTATTGTATTCTATGGTTAGATTTTTTAAAGTAGCTTCATCATAAATAGGGGAGGCATCAAGATAAGGAAAACTATGATTACCAAATAGATCATTCCAAATGGTGGGAGCATTAGGGAAGGGAGGAACAATATTCTTATGACTCTCAATAGGTGTATCTTCTAACACTAATCTATCCTCTTCATATCAAGGAGGGATATTAGGAGAAGGACCATTTTGATTGTCATGGCTATCTATGATATCATCCTCTTTCGCTAAAAAATTCACACTAACAAGGGATGAATGGAGACTAGGTAAGGTGATGTTTACAAATGTTTCTATGATTTCATATTCTTCTTTTTTAATATCTTCCAAAGGGGGAAGAGGAGAGGGACAAACAAGATTCTCAATTCTTGTATCTTCTTTAACCAAGATACCTTCATCACAAATAGGAGAGGTGTCAAGAGAAGAATAAGTATGATTGTTATGATTGTCTACACTAGCATCCTCTTCCACCATACCATCCTCACCAATGGGAAATGTAATATTAATGAGTGTGTTAATGGTTTGATCCACATTTTTATAATATTTTCTCATAACTATGAAAGATAGTAGAAGGATGACTAACATGTTTCTTAACGACCTCATTGTTGTATTCAAAATTGAACTCATAAGAGGGGATTTTTTACTTATTTAATATATTTTTAACCATATCAAAGCCACGTCTCTTCAAAGAAAATATGTTATCATGGAAAAGTAAATAAAGTCAAATTCTATGACCTGAAGTGAAATTTTTAATGCAATTTTCAGATTGAAACAAGGTAATTTTCTAGTTACATTATGCAACAAGCTCAAATATGAAATGTTGTAAATAAAAATTTGGAAGTTAGAAATGCATGAAATGAAGCACTTTAAACTAGATTTATTGAAATGCATGTAATAAAAACTCAATCCACTAAAACAAATAACCAATTTAAAAAATAGAACTATAGAAAATAAAATTTATTATGAACTAAACTTCAAACTTAATAGGGACCAAGACACCAACAAGGGCATCTTGGTCCTACTAAAGGAATTTGGAGGGTCCATAAAGTGGAACAAAAAGCTCACAACTCAAATAGGGTTTTGAGCCAGAAACCCATAGAGGGACTAAAAATCCAATAAGGAAGTTTTAGTCCTAGTAGGGGTATTTTTTAGAAAAAAAACAAAATCTGAGTTTATAAAAATGTTCCTAAACACAATTAGGATGATTGACAATGCAGTTTTCAATTTTTCAATGAGAAAAGATGATCTAAGCAAGAAAAAATCCAACCTATATGTAATTTCACTAATACAAATATGACAAACCCTAGATGTACTTTAAGTAATGCAATATGCAATGCATGAATGAATGGAGCCTAGATCTACAAATTTCATGGACTCTAAATCAAAAAATGAATGCCCTTAAATTTCAAGCTCACCAAAATGAACCTTAAATAAATATAGGTGGGGTTATGATCCCACTATTCTCCTTAGGACATTCAATAATTTCTTAGGAACCCAAATTTGATTGACTATAAATCCCAAAGGGTGAGCCAATTATCAACAAGGAATACTTAGGAGGGGTTCTTTAAGGATTTGAAGGGTTCACCACCAAGCAAAATATTGCAAAAGATAACTTAACATTCAACTTAGAAAACCTAGTAATGGAAGCTAAATTTTGAATGCAAATGATGAAATTATGCAACAAGTTAGGGTATGTGTACTTGGGAATTCTGGACATGTAATGAGGATTACAAAAATGCAAAGAAGTTGCTAAAATATGCTAGGGAGGAATAAGATTTCCTTATTATATTAATAGCACCATTTCTATTTTTTGGGGTAGATGCGAAATCTTTGTATTTTTGAACATGATCTGAAAGAATTTCCGCAAACTTCCAATTAGAGGACTAATACACCCTTGCTACCATATTAGTCCCAATCTAAATTTCGAAAATATTGATATGTGATCCTTAGGCTTGATTTTTGCACTTCCTTCTTCTCTGTTCTCAGGTTTTGAAACTTCGAGATGTGACCTTTACGTGATTTTTCGTGAAGATTACAACATTGCAATGCAACTTTACAAATTTAAAACTTTGTGCTTCAAATGATTTTCAAGTCTTCAACCTAAATATACAAACACAAACATGAAAAAGGGAAGAACTTGTTGATTGTTAGTAAATGGGAATTTTCCCTTGTCAAACCCCTTGTTGGTAATTAAACCTTGAAATGAAATGAAATAAAGGATGGAAATGATGAATGAGTAAAAAAATATGTTTCAAATCACTAAAACCTTGTTACAAGGTGCTATAAATATGCTTGAAATGACTACAAAGGATTTGGTTCATGAGTCTTGCTTGAATGATGTTTATCTTTGAAAAACTTGCTTGAATAATAAACCCTATATCGAAAATGTTAGCACAATAACAAACATGATGCAACAATATCCTTGATATGATGATTGGGTCTTGATGATGGCTCCAAATGCTTGATAAATTTCTCTTGATCTCATAAATTTTGCTTAGGAATGAATATTTTAATGCTTGTTAAATATTGGATTGCTCATGAATGCTTAGATATGAAAATGAGTGTAAGAACCTTGTATTTATACTTATCTATGTTTAATATTCCAAAATTACATCACAAAAATATGACATATGAATTCATTAATTAAAGGATACTAAATCCCACCAAGATTTGAAATTGAATCCCAAAAATAAGCCAAGGGGCACTAAGACGCCCTAGGTGGCTTCTTAGTCCCAAGGCATGAAACTCAGGTCATAGACTCCAAAAAGGGGCTCATTTAAGGTGCCTTAAAATTATAGTCCCAAAACCTTTGGGGGAGAAATAATTCCTTGGTGGAATCTTAGTGTCAACCCAAAAATCAAGGACACAACCAAAATCGTTAAATTATCATTTATGCATTGATGTTTTTTGGGATTAGCCATGAAAAGATATCATTTATTAGGCTTGTGGATGCAAAATAGGACCAATTAAGACATAAATAGGGATAAATAAAGAAAGCTGGGCCCAAACAAGTGTGAAAATGCAAAGGTATGCATTCTCCTACACTACACAATTATACAAACTACTAGAAATGTCAATACTTCTTTAGGTATTTCCACTAGGAATCCCTTTAGCTTTGTGCATTCAGATCTCATATCTCCTAATCCATCTACCCTCACAAACTTACAAGTCACTTGTCATTTGAATACATATACACCTCCATCTTATTCACCTCCATCTCACAACATTAATAGTTGCTTGACAAGTATGGGAGAGCTTCAGGACAGTTGATCAACAATCAAAAAAGTTCTTTGTTCTTCTTCAACACTCTGGTTCACAGACAGGCCAAAATTGCCAGAATTCTGGGTTGTAGGGTGGATTCCTTTCCTGCCACCTACCTTGGTATTCCTTTAAGCATGAAACCTCCAGAGTTTTTTTGGCTCTCGTTGGTGGAAAGATTCAGCAAGAAGCTTGCGGGTTGGAAAGGAGCCCTACTAAGTCAAGCCGGTAAGCTTCAGCTCCTCAAAGCCTCTCTCCAAAATCTTCCTATCTATGCCCTGAGCCTTTTTAAGATTCCTGCTAAATTTGCTAATGCTATTGAAAAAATTCAAAAAAGATTTCTTTCGGCGGGTGTAGAGGAAAATAAAAGACTTCCCCTAATTGACTAGAATCTGGTTTGTAGACCTAAAAAGAATGGTGGACTTAGTTTAAAAAGAATCAGAACTGTCAATAAAATCCTCTTAGCTAAACAAATTTGGAGAATCTTCTCTTCCTCTAGGGAGTGGATTGATATTTTGGCTAGCAAATACTTAGAAAACAATTGTTCCTCCATTATTAAGAAGAACCCCCACCTTCTTCCCAGAGGGTCTATATGCTAGAACAATATAATCATTGGAAAAAAGATTGTGGATGATGGTATTGGATGGCAAGTGAGAAATGGTAATCATACCAGATTCTGGGAGGATAGATGGCTTTTTAAGGAACCCATGATAAAAATCGACTCCTTTAGAGAATGGGCTAATTATTGTAAGGCACGGTTTGGAACTTATGTGAAAGATTACAAAGTGAATGGTAATCGGGTGGACTTGTGTAGTGTCAATCAGGCTTTGGCTCCCATTCAGTCCTCACTGATGGCTATTAGAATTAGTTCTGAGCAGTTGGATGATCGTGCAGTTTGGATCGATGAACCCTCTGGCAATTTTTCTATGTCATCTGCTTTTGCCAGGATCACTTCTTCTCTGGATCATCCTCCCTTCTGGTCTAAAGCTTGGTTCAAACATTTGATACCTAAAATTAATATCTTCTTCTGGATCCTTCTCCAAAAAAAGGTGCTCACGATTAACAGCCTGTGTAAATGCAGATTTCAAATTCCAAATAGATGCTTTCTTTGTAAGATGGAGGCAGAATTTGTGCATCATTTATTCCTTCATTGCTCATTTTCTGCTTCTATTTGGGAAAAATTCATCACGTTATGGAACCTTCCTTGGGTTTTCCCTTTGTCCATTGAAGATCTCTTTTCTCAATGGAAAGCCCCGATAAGGAATCCTATGCTCAGGATTTTTTGGGATTTATCCTTCCCTCATATTGCTTGGGGCCTCTAGAAAGAATGCAACAACAAAATTTTTAGGGGCAAAGAAGCCTCTGTGGATATTGTCTTTGATAAAATTGTTAGATCCATGAAGGAAAATTTCAATGCCGTGGCCCAGAAGGACAGAAAGCCCATGAATGTGGAGTATTCGTACTATGATTTAATTTTTGCTAAGGAATGGAACATTAGTCTAAATTTGTCTTGTTTTGTTATGAAGGCCAAGAAGGACAGAGAGGGAGTTTGCTGGTCTTTTCTGCCAAACGGGTGGATCAAAGCTAACTTTGATGGTGCGGCTAAAGGCAATCCGGGGGTGGTGGGCTGTGGAGGAGTTATAAGGGATTCCTATGGAAATTTCATTGGAGCAATTGCCTCGCCTCTTGGCTCTCAAACTAATCATCTGGCAAAGGCAGCTGGCACTTATCACATCATAAATTTAGCACAAAGTCTTAACATTAAAAATTTGTTGCTTGAAGGAGATTCCAAAAACATAATTGACTGCCTCCGTGGCAAGTCTCCCCCCTCGTGGACCATCAATTCGTGGATTGAGGATGCCATATTGAACTTGGATAAATTTAAAAAAGTTAAAATATCACACGCTTACAGAGAAGCCAATGCTATTGCATACTTTTTTGCTAATGAAGGAGTTAGGAGTAAAGAAGTGTGTACCTGGCTAAATATTAGCAATCTAAACTCTAATATTTGTGCCCTATTAAATTATGATAAATCACATGGTAAAGCGACGTGTTATCCCTTTAATGAGGATAGGTTGGATCTTTCACATCACAATCATTAGAGTGCATGGGACCGAGCCTAGTGGTGTCAACTGCAAGATAACTCTGCACGCTTTGTGAGTTCTTTTATTTGGTGAGGCCAATTTTAGTAAAGCCTATGTTTGGGTCTACCTCACTATGTTGGCCAAAATGGGAGGAGACAAAAAGCGAATTGAGCCGGACAACTACAAAATACACACAAAAAATGCCAAGGTTTGGAACAAGATTAAAAGCAGAGGGTTAATCCCTTTCCTGGAGAAGCTTCATGGCTCTAACCAGGAGGCTACGGATCTCCTTGCCAAAAATTGGAATGATGGTAAATTGACCCTATTTGGTAGGAATGTGGAACTCAGCGAAAATCTTATTGTTGATGTTACGGGATTATCCACTGAAGGGAAGAAGTTCTTTAGGGACAGGGCTTTTTTCGATGAAGCTGTGATCAGATTTCCTAAAAAGGACAAGGAAAGGATAAGTATGGTTAAAATTGCTAATAGCTACTTCGATGTTCATACCATAAAGGCTATTTGGAGAAAGGTTTTGCGGGTCATCATGGAGTACATTACGGTGGATGGGCACTTCACAAAAGTCTATGGCTACCACTTTGCTCTTCTCAACCATTTTCGATACAAGGTAAGGGTCTCTATCCCCTATTATCTTTTCTGCTCCTTGAAGAAAAGCTTGGAGGATAATAAGAAAAACCCTAAAAGATTCCCCATTCTGCACACCGGGTTAATAAGGTCGATTGTGGAATATCTCCATGTACCCGCTCCTGCTATTCTGGAAACCAACCCTGATTCTAAGAGTGATGATACTTAGCCCAGTGGCTCAGAGTATTTTCCTAACTCTAGTCCAGCTAGAAAAGCCCCTAGCTTGCATGTTGTTCCTTCCAAGAATTATGGTAAAACCTGTGTTGATCTTGAGCCTGACAGCCCCTCCCTTAAGATCAACTCTTTTGATAAGAAAACCCAGGCCAAAAGCCTTGTTTTCGACTCTGAAGAGTGCTCTAAGTCGGAAGAGTCTAATGCCAACAAAATTGAGCTTTGTGCTAATTTTCTGCTGGACATACACATTAATGATTACTCCCTTGTTACTCCTAACCCTGAGAATACTTGCCCTAATACTGGAAAAGAGTCCTCTCTAGATTATCTAAACCTTGCCAAAACCAATTCTGAGTCCCACTCCAAACTCTTGGATTGGACTTTCTCTGAAATTAATGAGCTGAAAATTAAAAACTAGGCCCTGCAAAGCAATATTGATGAGATGGGCGCTAAGATTGCTTAGATGGAAAAGAAAGATGTGGATCATAGTAACAAAATATTGACTCCAAAGTTGAGAACTTGTGGAATACCATCAAAACCATTGTTGAGAAAAACAACCGTATGGAAAGACACAATGCCATTATCATTAATGCGATGACTGAGAAGCTTGATAAAGCCCAGCAGGGGTCTCTAGTAGTGAATCTAGAGGAAACTGAGGATAAAAGTCAAGATACAGAAGCAAAAATTTCTAGAAGAACCAGAGCCAATCTGAAGCGCAAGGCCCCCCTTACTCCGAAGATGATTCAAACTTTTAAAAAGGGGGTTAAAGATATGTAGAATTTGGAGGTGGAGTCGGAGTCTGTCCTCATGACACTGAATTAATGGCTGGGGTTTTCTTTGTGCTTACTTTGTTGTTCCTTTCGTCTTGACCTTTCTGGTCTTTTTCATTTGATTGTTGCTGGTCTTTTCTCGGGCATCTAGTTTTTTTGGTGGGACTTTGGTGTCCTCTTTTATGTTTTGTAAACTTTGTGGTTTTAGGTCCCTGTAAAACCCGTTTTACCCTTTTATCAAAAACAATGATCCCATCCTTAACCAACTCTTGCAAAATGATTCATCCCTCCAATAACAAACTATTACATTAAGTGAAAATCAAAATGGCCAACATGCAAAATATGTCAAAATAAATCCCTTATTCTTAGAGATATTGAGAACAAAAATTCCACAAGGTATAGAGATTCTTAGATCTGAGAAATATGCTGGAAAATGAGATCTTGTTAGCCATGTTTCCATATACACACCCATATATAGTGACTTCATTTTTTAGGATAAATTCTTGGCTAAAATCTTCCCTCATCCTTGAAGGATACTACTTTGGAATGGTTTTTATCCCTCCCAAATAATTCAATGAATTTATTGATGCCTTTCTCAATCTCTTCCAAATACGTATGGGTCCTAAGATGACCTTATCTGATTTAATGACATGCAAACAAAAGGATGATAAAAAGGTATCTAATTTCATAGCATGATACCGATTTTTTTACTCACAAATAAATATTAAGGTTCTTGCTGCTGACCTTCAGATAATTTGTATTGCCAATTTGCAAAACAAAATCCAAACTAAACTTGAGATGCTGAAATTTCCTTCCTTTACAAACTTGTGTATTGCCCTTCTTGATTACCAAATTTGGCTATTATTCGTAAAGTGAAAATCCCTCTAATTGTTTTGAAAAATCCAATTTGATGCCTAATAACTGCTATCAACCATTTAAGAATTAAAATAAGGTATTTTTACAACTTAATGCCCCTCAACCAACCCAACATGTTGATAACTAAGTGGTTTCTATAAAGATGATAAATCCATATACATTTGGAGATGGAAATAGACAATTTACCCCTCTACCTGACACCCTTCATAACACCATGTTGCATCTCTTAAACAAGAACTTAATTTTATAACCTCCTATTGAAGCTCTTGATCTTATAAATCCATTACCTCCTAACTAAAGAAAAAAATTATATTTCCATTTTCACCAGCAAAATGGAAATGATACAAAATATTGTAAGCATCTTACACATATTGTGCAAGACCTCATTGATTATAATCATATACAAATTGGTGGCATTAATGATCAAGCTAATAAGTTCGTAGAGCCTCCTAACCAAAACCTGGAAATATTTACTAATCTTATGCCAAATAATAACATCTCCTTTTTCAAATAAAGTGCAGCGTAGAATGATGTGATGAATTTTGATAACATGAAAGACATGGAAAATATTCACTGGACTCATTGAAGTTAAACCTCATAAGGGCCTAACCAAAATTCCCCTTGGTATTTATTTCTCACAACACAACATAATGAAACATGCACATGATGGTCCACTTTACATAGCTATAAGAATCAACGACAATCATACTAATGGGATATTAACTGATCTTGTTTTTGTAGAGAATGTGATCACTAAAGAATTATTGTTTGTGCATAAGCTTTATCAAGATACTAATGAAAAATGAAAAGCATGGATCAAAATGCATAATGGTTTTTCTTGACCTATGATAGGTTTGATAACTATTCCTTTAAAATTTGGACTAAAAATATTAAGTGTCTCATTGTCCACCATCCCATCATTGGAACAATTTCATGTGAAGTTTGGCTACACAAAGCTTCACTCCATGAAATTTTTCACATTAGTAGTGCATAGATTCTTAAAGTTTCCATTTGGAAATGAGATATTTAATTTTGACCATAGTGGCTTTAATCATACATCTTCTCGTGGGAATTTCTCATTGGAATAATTTTGGCTTGAACCTATGTAACCTATTAGGCCTAGTGTGGACTTATTTTTCAAATTGTATCAAAAAAATTTAAATTGCTAAAGAGCATAGGCATTGACATTGTGCTATTGCTCATTTGTTGCAAACAAGATAAGAAAAGAATAACATTTGAAATAAAAATCCAAAATTACCTCAAGAAATTCATGATGATCCTCCATCTTCACCAAGACACGAAAATCCTAAGCCTTGACCACAACAAGAACAAGCATCTTCTATGGATATTATCATTAGAATTTCTATTGTGATAAACTTCAAGGATGATGTTAATGAAATTTTGAAAATTAATGAGGAAGTGAAGAAAGAGTTTAATTTATTATTTTACCCTTGTATGAGTTTAAATTATAATTCTCCTAAAAAGAGTGGTTCACCACGTGTTGAATTTGGTGATTGTCTTAGTTTGGTACTTGACGTTATCCCTTTGGATAGTTTTTCGCCTTCTACATACAGTAAACAAGATTGGGATATGAACGACCTACTATAGGTTAAATATCATGTTCTTTACTAGTCTCGTCTTTGTTTTTGTTTTTCTTGTTCTCTATGTGATTTTATGTGTGTAATGTGATCCCCATTTTTTATTTTTTATTTTTGTATCTTCATGGTCATTCTTCTATTTGTATCTACATTCTTTTATACATCATAAACATGTACCTTTTATTTTCTTTTTTCTTGTTTTTTCATTTTGGGGATGATTCAAGGTGTTGAGACATTTAGGTCTCTTCCATGTTGACCCGAAAAAAAATTCTTTATTTTCGCTCTCTTTGTCATTCTTCTCGTTCCATGAGTTATTTAGGGATTGATAAATTTTTTGAGCTCTATAATATTATTGTAGCAAATAAATACAATGACCCTAAATATATGGGTCCCTTATGTGATTTTAGGATCTCATTTTGGAGGCCACTCCTTTTTCATTATGTAGCTTGATTTGGAAACATATGCTTGACATAGGGATTTCCAACAAGGAAAACTTTAGTGGAGAATATTCGCCAATTGGCTAATAATAGAAATCAGGAGCTCCAAAAATGGCTAATAGTACAAGCTGAAATGAAGACTAAATCGCCAAGTTTTTACGAAAAAGTAATTTTTTCTTGATTATTTCACCATGTAAATGATGTGTCATCAAAACTAATTCGCCGGTATTTTATACAGTAACTACAAATTTTAATTATATTTGACAGTGATATTATATTCCTCCGATTAATTTTGGGGCAATATTGCCACTAATAATAAATTACTATTTAATTTGAGGAATATTTTCTTTTATCTATTGCGATAGATTAATTTTTTAATTGAACGGTTGTAGGTTGATTCTGGGACCTAATACTCATGTGCCTTTTAAAAGGGTTGTTGAGGGCCAAAATTTTTTTTGGGCCACATGATTAAATCTAATTGTGTGGCCCAAAACAAATTTCGGGCCTTAAGAAGCCTTTAAAAAAGCACATGTGTATTAGGTTGCAGAATGAACTTGTAGCTGCCCTTTGTTCTATTAGTGGGATTCCATATAATGTTTCCCCGATGCACCAGTGTTACACCAATACTAGGTTGCGAGCCATTTTCATCGGGCCATCGACAAGATTGTGATGGGGGTTCCGTCGATGAAGCATTGTTAGGCCGATGGTATTGAATTTTTTTAGGAATGGGGGAAGGTCTGGCCCTTAACCTTGCCTGTATTGTGATAGGAGCATGCCAAGATTCAGTAGGATTTGCCACTATCATTATTATTTTTACCAATTATTCATTAAGATTCGCCAAGATTTTACAAATTTTTGAATACTGTGCATAAGATTCGTTAGGAAATTTTTATTTTTTTTTCAAATAAAAAGGAAAGATTCACTGGGATTTTACACCTTCACCAAGGGGGAGGTGTCTTAAAGGTATCCCTGATTTCCAAATAAGCTCTCATGTCTTGTTTATCATTTATCATTCGCTACTTTAAAGTAATTTCTCAGAGCATGGTGTTAGAAATTTCTTTAAAGTGGGGGCATACATTGGCATTATCATTTTAAATTCTACAATTAGAACTCTCTTGATTGTCTAATTTAGTGTGCGTTTGAAGCAAGCTCATTCTCTCACTAATGTAAAGGCCTAAATGTAGTGTAGAAAAATGTATCCCTTTAATTTACACACTTGTTTGGGCCCTCCTAATTAAAATGGACTTAATAATACCTAATTTAGAGTTGAAAAATGTATCTCTTTACATTTTCACACTTATTTGGGCCCTCTTAGTTAAATTAAGCTTAATTATGCCTTAATAATCCCTTCTATTCATTTACAAGCCCAATAAATTACATTTTTTGAAGGGTAAACATTACAATAATTAATACCAATACATAACACTTTACCTTGACCAATGTGTGTTGCAAGAATAAGGACATGGGACCCATTCACCCATGGGTGAATGGGTCCTCCATAGAAATTTGAAAATAAATTTGAAATATGTTTTTGGTGGTATTTTAATGTCTCCAAATCCATATTTCAATGTCAGATTGTGATATTTAAATTTCAGGAAATTAAGGATACATACCTATAAATATACGGTTATTTCACTAAGTTTCACCTAGAATTTTTTTATGTGACTTCAAAAGAGCTAAAGTTAGTGATCAAGATAATTCAAGAATAGATGTATCATAGGTTTATTGCAACAATCAAGATCTATTCATCATGTCAAAGTCTTCTTGCATCATGCATTTTTTTGTAGCTAACATTGTGATGTAGGTTTGAGATCAAGTCAAGCATTCAAAGTATCAATTAAAGTGTCCAGATCCACATCCATTTAATCCATTTCATGAAATATGTAAATCTACATTCAAAGGTGTATTCAAGGGTTTGTTGAGTGGTAGAATAGCTTTGTTCATTCTTCATTCCATCTTTCATGCATTATTTCAATTTAAGGTTTGACTACCAAAATAGGGTTTGACCAAGGCAAACCCCCATTCACTTAAAAGCATATATTTTTCACTCTTGTGTGTGTGATTGTGTATTAATATTGAAGAAGGATTGAAGATATTTTGAAGAGAAATATTGGAAATTTTTTCAAAGTTACAAAAGTTGTCAAAGTTGTCAAATCATGGAATATGACCTAGAAATCTGATTTTTGAATTTTTGACACTGAAAGCTGGACAAATCAAAAGCTATAGATCAGCATTAGAGACTCCCAAAATTTACAAAAAAATACCTATCAAAATAATCGCACGCCCATGGGCGAATAGGTTCGAGCTAGCCTTCAGAAACTGAGTTTTGGTAACTCATAAACACCTTTTTTCCCTTCTCAAATCTACAATTAGTTTTATGGTTCTATTAATATTGAGTTAAATATTGTTGTTTCAATTGTTAGATCAAAAAACCATAGAAATAAATGATAAATCAAAGAAACCCTAAGGACTTATGAAAATTAGATTTGGAATGTTAGAAAATATAAATCAAAGGAAAATATAAAAATGTAATTAGGATTTTAAGGTTTGTTATGCTTGTTGAACTAACCAAAGTAAAATTTATAAATAAGATTACAATTCTGAAAAAAATAATCTAAGGATATAATGTGGAGTTTAGATGAAATTAAAAATAATAATATGGATTGGATAATAACATATAGTGAGTATGATTATACCATATATAGTGATTAATGGTGATATAATACTTAGTTCTATGAATAATGTACATATGTCAACTAATGAATAATATTAAATTGATGAATTTTAAAATCTGAAAATATGCTTGACATTTATGTGTATGTGTGTGAATCATAAGTTTATTAAATATTCTATGTTGGGTCACTTTTTTTTTCTTTTTTACCTACTGCACAATTGTGAATTCACTCTACTCTTGCAAACTTGAGCAATGATCTTCTTTGTATTCTACCTTATGAATTATTTGAATAATAGGCCATAGATGATTATTATTATTTATCACACTCTTAGTGTTTTAATGTAAACATGGCTGGATTTATAAATATCTTGACAAATATCAAGATTAAAAAATGAAAATAAAATGTAAAATGTTTTTTGTACAATTCACATGTGTTAGGATGAATGTGATTAGATATTATAGTGTCGTTAAAATTGATTTAAAAATTTGAATACAAATGTAAATGATTATTAATTTGTAACAAATAAATATTAATTAGTGGATTTTTTTATGAATAAGTGTCTAATTTATAATTTATTAAAAAATAATATGACACATATTCACAAAAAAATGGTGGGTGGATATAAAAATACACCCCTAGCTTGTTTATATGGGGCCGAGGACTAGATCATAAAACATAAAAAAACGCTAACTAGCAATAGTACTAGAAGAGAAGGGAAGAGGTGGGTTCTAGTCACTTGGTTTAAAATGCCTAATAAATAAGTAGCTTTTGGAGTATCCATGGGAGGGTCTTAGTCCTTTTCATAGTTATATTTATATTCTTCTTCACATTCTAGGGAAAATGTAAGAGAAAGCTAAGGAAATTATTTGGAATTAAACTAGCTAGAAGCTCTACTAGAAGGCCACCTAGAGATTCCCCCCATGGAAGGTGGAGAGGTGGAGCACCAACAAGTAGGTCATGAACAACCTCATTGTCCATGGTCTACTTTTGTAGATAAAGGATAAGATTTTGAATTAAAACATAGCTGCCACAAGAAGAAATGCTTTGTCCCTACTAGTTTGCATGTGTTGAGTAGCCCCAAGAAGAGGAGGGAGTTGGGGGAACTTTGGCCAAACACAATGGAAATTTTATAAATTCTCAAGATGTAACTATAGGTAAGCCATTTATATTAAAAAATTATTATCTTGTATTTATATTTTCAAAAACACATTAGAAAAAATAATTTCTTTAAAACCGTGAAATATGTTGCCCAACAAACAAGCTAGATAAGATTTTAGGATTTTTTTACTTTTGCATTTGCAACATAGAATATCCACCTTGAAAACATGCCATATTTGGTTGAATTTGTTAGAGATATGAGGAAAGTCCCCCAAAAATAATCACATGTCAAGAGAAAGTATCTAACCAAAAGGGCTTGAAAAAAGTCATGAATCTAGGTCCAGAAGTTTTGGGCTCTAGGACCGGACTAAACGAGATGCTTAGAAGAATTTCATTTCCCACATAAAGGGAAATGAGGATGTAAAAATCACAAATGAGAAAGTATAGAGTCCACAAGAAGGCCTTGGATAATAGTAGACTAGGAAAAGTGGCCAAATCTCAGTTCTAGAACAACCAGTACGATGGTGTGAAATCATTGTTGCCACAAAGAAATGAGTGATTGTAAATTTCATCTCAATTTTAACGTTCACAGCATGAGTATTTGAGAAGAGAGCCAATGATATCCATGTTAGAACTTATAATTGTAGAAGACAATGTTTGGATCCCACTTTCAATATTTTCACCATGACTTGGAGGAATAGTTTCCAATTTTGTGAACCATATGAAAGAAAATTTACTCCATGAATAAATCAATAACTTCACAATCTAAATTAGAAAGATGGAACTTGGCGTTGGTTTTCATTCTATGACATGAAACTCATAGAAATTTTGCAGAATAAATCCCCTAGACATTGAATTCCTTTCTTGTGAAATCTCACGGTCTACACCTAAGGAAATCTAGCTAGAGGGTGAACTTGATCTTGTAGAATAAGGGACCACTAAATATTTAGCCGATAGGATATTTACGTGGGGAGACCCCACCAGGATCTCTCCCAGTCTGACATCGTCGGGGAGTAGTTCACGGCCGTTGGGAAGATCTTCTCAGCTATCTTCAATAATGGAGAGCGGTACAACAGTGATGGGGATTCGCAGGACCACCTGTGTAACACGGTAAATAATAGCTACGAGCAGGGCGTACCTCTGTCAATCGCTTTCAAACCTTAATCACCGCCCTAGCCTATCCTACTTAAGTCGTTGCCTAAACGTTTCAAAATCATTGGTCTGCAATTACTGTTTGGTTCAAAAGCTTAAGGTTGTAGTGGTAAATTCTCAAGGTTTAGGGGTTGATCAGAGAAATGGCGAGTTTGGGGTTTTTGATGGCCGTGAGGCTTGTGTTTGTTGTCTATGTTGTGGAGCTAATTTTCTGTGGGCAGGCGAGAAAGCTCATGGCTATGGTGGAAGAGGAGCCGATTGTTTTGACCTACGGACAAATTTTCATAATAAGCTTATTTAAATGTATGTCTAGTGCGGGACTTTGGTTGCCGCTCATAAATTTTTTGACCACATGAAAGAATGAGACAAAATCTCATGGAATACGATTATTGCAGCGTACAAAAGACATGTGTATCCTCCTGTCACACTATTTCAGCAAATGCAATGAAGAGGTTTCCAACCCGACCAGTTCATATTTTCCACCGTACTCCCAGCCTGTGCCGAAATGGGAGCTTTGGAACAGGGTATGGATATCCATCAAAGGATAATGGAAGGAGGGTTTTTGTCAGATATTACGGTTGGAAATGCTCTAGTAGACATGTATGAAAAACATGGATACGTAGACAAGGCGCGTAGCTATTTGACGTAATGCCTCAAAAAAATGTCATCTCATGGAATGCAATGATTGAAAGATACACACAAAATGGTATACTTGACCAGGCATTAAGGATTTTTGAATCAAAGAAATGTACTCTCATGGACTGCAATGATTGCAGGATATGCACAAAATGGATTTGTTGAAAAGGCTATAGAAACTTTCAAGCAAATGCAATTGGCAGGAGTAAAGCCAAATTCCACAACCTTTGCCAACATCCTTCTAGCCTGTGCCAAAATGGGAGCTTTGGAACAGGGTATGGACATCCATCAAAGCATAAATGATATAGGAATTTCCTCAAATGTTGTGGTTACAACTGCCCTGTTAGACATGTATGCAAAATGTGGAAACATGAATAAGGCGTTTGAATTGTTTGAAACAATGCCTCAAAGAAATGTGGAAACATGAAAAAGGCGTTTGAATTGTTTGAAACAATGCCTCAAAGAAATTTGGTCTCATGGACTGCAATGATTGTAGGATATGCACAAAATGGGATTTTTGAAAAGGCTTTAGAAAATTTCAAGCAAATGCAATGGGAGGTGTAAAGCTAGACTCCACAACCTTTGCAAGTGTCCTCCCTGTGTGTGCAAAAAATGGAGCTTTAAATCAAGGTATGGATATCCATCAAAGCATAATGGAAGGGGGATTTTTGTTCGATATTATAGTTGGAAATGTCTTGGTAGACATGTTGCAAAATGTGGAAGCATATATAAGGCATGTGAACTTTTTGACAGAATGCCTCAAAGAGATGTCATCTCATGGAATTCAATAATTGTTGGATATGCACAAAATGGATCTGTTGAAAAGGCTTTAGAAAATGTCAAGAAAATGCTATTGGCAGGTGTAAAGCTAGATTCCACAATCTTTGCTAGTATCCTTCCTGCTTGAGGAAAACTGGGAGCTCTGGAATAGGGTATGGACATCCATCAAAGTATAATGGAAGGTTGTTGTAACTCGGATATTAGAGTTGGAAATGCTCTGGCGGACATGTACTCAAAGTGTGGAAGCATAGACAAGGCACATGAACTATTTGATAGAATTCCTCAAAGAGATGTCATCTCATGGAATGCAATGATTGCAGGATATGCACAAAATGGGTTTTGCAAGGATGCTCTCAATATATTTGAATTAATGAAACATTTTGGAACGTATCCTGACACTACAAGTTTTGCTTGTGCTCTATGTGCATGCAGCCATGCGGGCTTAGTGGATGAGGGATGTATGTACTTCAATCACATGGGTAACCCTTATTGCATTACACCTAGAGTTGATCATTATGTGTGCATGGTTGACTTTCTTGCTCGTGTTGGCTATCTCGAGGACACCCTAAACATTATCATTAAGATGCCAGTTAAACCTATGGTGGTTTTTTGGTTGTGTTTTCCTGGTGCTTGTAGATCACATATGAGTATAGGATTAGGCGTATATACAACAACACTTCTTTTTTATTTGGATCCTAAAAGTACTAGGACTCATGTTATTCTCTCAAACATCTCTGCAGAAGCGGGCAGGTGGGGTGAGGTTCAAAAAGCAAGGACATTGATGAAAGATAGAGGAACTAGAAAGATCCCTAGATGTAGCTGGATTCAAGGCCATAAAATGGAACATGCTTTTTATGTAGGAGAAAGCTCATGTCCACAGAAATAGGAGATTTATGCAACGTTGGAGAAATTGGCGTGGTAGATGAAGGCAACAGGTTATTTTCTAGATTCATGACATTCACTTGATGATATTGAAGAGGAAGAAAAATAATCATTTCTCTGCCACCAAAGTGATAAGTTGGCAATTGTATTTGGTTTGTTAAACATGCCCCCTAGAACAAAATAGTAGAGTTGTTAAGAACCTTTACTATATGCTGATTGCCACACTCCAAAACAAATTATGTCCAAGACTATTGGAAAATATTGTTGTGAGAGATGTGAACTATTTCCATCATTTTAAACAGGGATAATGTTCTTGCAGAGATTATTGGTAATGTTAAATGAGCAATCTGAAAAATAGGCTTGCATGATAATAATGTGCACTGTGGAAGACATGGAGTAATAATGAAGTGGCAAGCTTTTATTTTCAGTTTTTAGAAAGTTTTGTCTTGTTTTATTGCTTTCCTAAAATTAGATGCATAAATTGTAATGCAAATAACTTCTATAGAATGTTTTATGATAATATGGATGTTCCATTGAATTGTTTTTACTGACAGGATTCAATGATCTTTTAATTGGGTTTTAAAGCGGGAAAGGATTGATTGGAGTGGATTACGGTAAATACTGAGTTTTATTGGTAAGAATATAATTTTGGGGTGAAAACTGTCTTTTCATTTAATCCCTATTTCAGATCGCACAAGGTATTCCTTTTTCAAGATTATATGATATGATCATCTAGCAGAATAGGAGCTTTTTATATAAACAACTCTAGTCAAATAGATGGTACCATTTTTAAATGCTTGCAAATCTGAACAGGTTCACTTAGTTAGGGCTTGCAGCAGTTATTCCACTGCATTAACTTTAATGTCTTCTAAATTATTGTTTTACTGAATTATATGAACCATTGCGCAATTCTGATGAAATATCCTATAAAGTGGTTCGGTAACTGTATTTGGCCCTTTCGGTAAAAAAAAGCTTAACAATTTTGAATGGTTGAAAGGATTGAGTGTAATAGTAATGCATGGTGTTTTGCGAGGCTAATGGATATTGTGCGCAATTCTCATGAATTTGAGAAAAGAAAGTAGGTTCAATAATTATTTTCATTGGGTATATAAGAGTTGTGTGATGTTGATTTGTTGATTGGAGTGGCCATAGCAGGTCAGCATCGACTAAAGATAACATTGACTCATATTGGCAATTGTTAATGAAGTTGATGCAAAGGGATTCAATAATTTTCAAGATTATATGATATGATAGATTAGCAAGACTAAGATCTCCTTATATAGATGGCTTTAGTCAATTAGATGGTGCCATTTTTAAATGCTTGGAAATATCTAGTAGCTCTCTTAGCTAGTGCTTATAGTAATGATTCCATTGCATTAACTTCCATATCGTCTATATGAATTCAGTACTGAGTTATATGAATAGTTATGTGAATCCAATGAATTTGGCCTAAAAAGTGTTTCAATTACTATAATTGGGTAAAATAGCTTTGCAATTCTGAATGATTGAAAGGCTTGATTACAATAAATGGGCATGCAGTATTGTGAGGCTAAGTAATATTATGCAATTCTGATCAATTTTAGTAAAGTTATTTCCATTTGGGTGTATATAACAACTGTGTTTGTTGAATGGAGTGGCGAGAGTAGTTGGACATCGAGTAAATTGAACACCAAGTTATACTGGCAATCATTAATGTAGTTGACAAAAAAAGATTCAGTAAATTTCAAATGACTACTTGAGAACAACAGTCATACAAATCTGATTTATTGAATGGATATAGTGAATACTGAGTTATTTGGTTGAACAAATATCATGAATTCGATACAAAGGGGTTACATACATCTTTTAATTGTGCCGAACAACTTCTCAATCGTGATTTAGTGAATTTCATTATTGGAAGAGGTTAGCATGGAGGTTAATAGAGCTATTTTGTACAATTTTGGTTAATTGTACTCAAAGGGAGTCAGTCATTTCTTAATTGGGTGAAACAGCTATATGATATTGATTTATTTGATCAATCAGTATGAGATATTGTGAACACCAAGCCACATTGAGTTTAAAATTTATGGCTTAGGAATGATAAGGATTTCTTGGGTTTCTTTTTGGGCTCTTGAATGTGTGAGTTACCTTGAAAATTGGGTATGTATTTCGGCCCTTGAATATCTTAATGGTGACATATTGAAGTTGAATTGTTAATAGTCTATCAATGGAAACTGAATTTCTCAATTGGTATGTTAATGAAATATGTATTCTTTAATATGCTTGTCAAGATAAAAGCTTTGTTAGAATTTAAATGATTTCTTCTGATGTTATAGTCTCCACGATTGTATTGTGTGTAGGCTTATAGAATTGGAGCAAATTTTTTTATGTTTCTTTAGAACTGCACCTTTATTAGCCGATAGGCTATTATGTGGGGAAACCCCACAGGATCTCCTCCAGTCTGACGCCAGAAAATCTCTTGTAGTCTGATGTCGGAAAATAACAGTCGCACATATTTTCCTAAGCCTATCGGCATACATATTGCACCTGATTGGGGTGCAAGTGCTAGTTTACTAGTTGATGGAAATATCATAATAAAATCTAGAACCATTCCAAAAAGCTTTGGTTTAATGGATTTCCAAGCATTCTGAAAATCTACAAATCTTAAAGTAATAGAATTTGATGGAAAATGAATGTAATGAATGCTCTTTTATACATAAATATAACATGAAAGTGTGAAAAATTGTACAAAGTTAACTTGAAACCAAATTTTAAGATGATACAACAAATCTAAATGTTTGGTTTTTATTTGTTTGCATCTAAGTGGATCAAGTTTATAAATACATTGTCCACCTTGTACCCTTGAATATGAAAAAGGTTAGATAGTCACGTTGGATCTATGTTCGATAGGATTTGATTATGAATCAATTAGATTGGCATTACTTGCAAATAAACACAAGGGTGGTAAACATAAGATTAGGTGGAAACAAAACTAATTACATGATCCAATTATGAAAATATTATGCCATTGTTTATGCAAGAGGCATTCTACAATGGTAACAAGATATTGAGTCTCATGTCATGACCACATGCATAAAACCTACAACATTGCCAATGTATATTGAATAACAAAACTAAAACTATAAAATTTAATATACCTATATTCTATAATAAACATTACATAAATTATATTTTTAACTTAAACTTCTTTTACACAATTAATTACCTAAAAAATGAGTGTTAACCTTTCCAAAAATAAAATTAAAAATCACATAAAAACTATTAAATAAAAATAAAAATTTATGTCTAAACATAAAGAGTAAATAAAGTACTAATAAAAGAACATAAAATAAAGCTTTAACGTATATCAAATAGATGGATTGATATCTCTGAGAAATCAAAGAGAAGACGACTAGAAAGCGAAGGATCCAATACAAGTATGGCTGGCATGCGAAATTTGTCGTGCTATTATCGACTTAGTCAAAGCAAAATGAATATTAAAGTTAAATTGAAGGCGAAGCTAGCAATCAAAACATGGACGATGAGAATCAGCAGAACAGACTCATCTCAGCTATTTAATGGCGTTCTCATCAAAGCTACGCCATCTTGTCTGATTTGTTTTGGGAAAAAGCTAAAAAGCGGAAGCATAAATGGCAATGAAAATGGGTAGCGCAGAATTGGTTAGAAAGGTGGTTATACTGTTAACAGCAATAATAATAATGGCGAGTATTAGCTTGGCTTCAGCACAACCAGGATATTGCTCTAAATACCTGTGCATCAACGATGGCGGTTGTTCAGGATATCCAGCCACCCCTAAGTGCTGCAACATCGGCGACTGCGGGAGCGGAATTGGATATTGCGACGCTACATGCTAATTACCAACTGCTCTTATGTCTTCCGTCGCCTCATAAAATAATCCAGATCAGTTTGCTGTGTTTCATTTGTGTTTGTTTACGTGTTTGAGCAGGATGCTTACAATCCTCTCCCCTTCTTTAACCCATTTGTTGTAAGTTTTTCTTTGATGTCACTGCTTTCCAGCCAGTTGAAATTGTTGTTGAAAAGTGTTTTATTGTGGACTGCATTGTAACTCTTGATGCGGCAGCTGAGCCTGTGTGGTATTTGAGAATATCTATATTGTGGAGTAAAATTGTTTTCTTCTAAGACGGATGTATTTCATAAGTAGTCATATTTTTGTTATGGAATTATTTAATTATCAACAAAAATAATTAGGTGCGTTTTTAGGGAAAGATGATTTATTTATTTTTATTAACATTTGTTCTTAGATATTGTATAATTAATTTTTTATATAATAATTAATTTTTCAGTATTTTAATAATCTCAAGTAATTTATGTTCTTGAAAATTTTATCATATTTTGTAAAAAATAGCAAATCTATATTTAACATGAGTGGTTAGAATGTTTCCAATTACAAATAAAAAGGATTGTACATTTATATGGTTTTGAGTTTTAATATATATATTTTTTATAATAAGTTTATATGACAATGCTTTAAAGAAGTTTCTTGTGGAAACAAAAGTCTAATTGTTATCCAGATTTGATGACAACTAATAGTTTTAGCTTTGTTTAAGCTTTGAAATTAAATTTTGCTTCTGTATGCTCTTTTACTAAGTTTTGATTAGAGGTAAAAAAATGAGTTTTTAAGGGGCCCGCAACCCTTTACAAAGAAACACAACTGGTAAAAAATGAAAACAACACTATGCAGTAATCAGCCCAAAAACAACCAAAAAGAAGGAAGTTAGCAAACAACACTACATATTATTCAAATTCTCAACAACTTCCATATCAGTAGCAACCATCTTTTGTGCATTGTCCACAATAATAGACACCTCCATACTAGAGGCCCAGGCCTGAGCTTTCATTTTGTTTCTAGTTCTGACCCCCGACCCACCAATTTTACCTTGTCATTCAAAAAACTACCTTTAACAACATTCTTCTCACCAGCACACGCCCCATCCAACAACTTTCCCCTAGCAGTAATATCATCAGCAGACACAATCTCTTTTCTCTTCTTCACAGTAATCATAGGAGATATCACCATTGCAGAATCTTGAATGCCCAAGAGCTTAGAAACCTCTCCTCTCTTCATCACCACTTTCCATGTTCTTTTACTAAGTTTCCTTGATTGAGAGTGTCCAATTTTTCTATCAAAATGAAGTGCTTGTTATTTTAAAAAATATATATTATTTCGAAGGATTTGTTGAATATGATCGATCAATATCTTAAATTTTAATTATCTACTTTGGATATTATCCAACAATATGTAATCCCTTAGTAATATACATATAGGAATATATTAAAATTTTAGAGATTGTTAGATTTAGTGATGTATTGTAAGTATGGGAGAGAATAAAAAATTCTTTCATTTTTTTATTTTGCATCACTTCCATATTCTAGATCTACAACATCACTACAAATTCAACCCATGATATCATCTAGATTCTACCATATGAATTCTTTGAAAATTGAATTTGGTAGGTAAGGATATTTTTTGTCACTCTTAGGGTTTTATACCAAATTGGTAGTATTAAATATATCCTAAAAAACAACATACTTGAAACATGGACATGAGTTCTATAATGATTTTTAGGCAATTCACATATGTTAGGATGAATGTGATTACATATTCTAGAACCTTTGTTTGATTTTAGAATTTGACTGCAAATGCAAATGACTCATGATTAAAATTGAATATAATTTGAATTTATTTTTTATATAATAATGTAATAAAAAAGTGCAATAAAATATTCAAATTTAGCTTCAAACTAAAGTGTAAGATGGATTAGTTGGCTGATTTTTTTTCTTTTCTATTTTATATAGATAGGTCAAGTTCCTACTTAAAAAAATGAAACCACTCAAAAAATATGAACTATGTCAAACATGTACGATATATTGATGTTTTTTATGATTGAGTTATGAGTGGTGATTAAATTAATGATCAAAATCAAATGGATAAGGCAATAAAACAAGGATGACATGCACATAAGTATTGGCATAAGGACACACAAAGGGATGGGTGCAAGCAAGGATACAACTATCATGAAAAATTTGTACGAAAGAGTGTCATTTGTAGATATATAAATGCATTTAAAACTAAATTTGAAATGAATCATGAGTTCATTTTAACAATTATATTTTGACTATAGTTTTACATGCATATGTATCACTAATTATGAATCAAGCATCTCTAAGTATTCCTATTCTCAAACATACATAAACAAAATAAAAAACATAAATGAACATGTTGTCCTAAAGATCAAAGATTCTTCATTGATTTTTTTCTTTCACATTAATATATTCCCATGAATTTATATTGGATAAGGATAAAACCTATATAAGCATCTTTTCAATTGCAAGAGACATCAAATATCAAACAAGAGAATTCTAGTGACTATGTGTGCCCCTTTAATTTGTTTTCCCATATGGTTGAATTGATTCATAAAATACCTTAGAAGATATATCAATGATAAATATGAGCATATAAGAATAGACATACCATATAATACAATATGAGATCATCATAATAATATAATCATGTGATGAACCAATAATATAAAATAAAAATTTAATTATATATAATCATCCAACCATAAAAGCATAAAAATCACTACAATAGTACATTACAAGAAACATAGCTATGGACTAGATATTGAATTCAATATATGATCATTAATCTTGAATAGAAATTGCAATTAGAATTAAAACACATGGGATAAGATCAATATGATTGATGATTAATGATATGAATCCCAATAGTGCCATGAAACTCAAGAATATTAATAATATCAGTAAGGTATATGAATATCATATATGGTGCATGCTAAGTGCAAGAAGGTTGGTCCACAATGAGGGGAACCCTTGTGTATAAAAATGTTGAAAATAATGGTTACCCATTTAGGAACGGGGACCGAGCTTGGGATTATGATCTTGTTTCTAAATGAGTACCCTCTCCAAAAAAAGTGAAATCACATCCCACTTTTTGATTTGTTTCTAGGCTCAGTAAAAGAATTGTAACCCAACCTTAGCCATGGAATTGCAACTTAAAGACAAAGGGAATGTTAAGATAAAATGTTGACTTTGGTGCTAACTTTTGCAATATAGCTGATATTTTTTTTCAGAATTAGTTTATGAAATTAAAACCTATTATAGATCACAATGTATGTTATTCATATATGTAATTTCTTTATTATTGAATTTTTTTCTCTAATTTTTTAATTCATTTCTAAAAAAACTGGTCTATAAACTTGAAATTTAAGGATTTAATATTTTTAATAACTTTTAAATAGTTATTTTTTAATTTAGGCTAATAGACTATATATTATATTAATAATAATAATAATAATTAAAAAAATTCCCAAGCGGGAATAAATGCCAAAATTCCCAAAAGTGCCTGATCTCTAAAAGTTTGGTGTTCAAGATTCCAATCAACAAAAAATAAACAATTGTCATAGTTATCTCTTTTTCTATGCCATCATTCCTTGCAATCCATCAATCAAAATATTCACATGATGATTGGTTGTTTAAACTTAGTTGCCTCACTTTAAATCACCATCATCACCAAAATTAGAAATCAGGAATGGTTTCCTCACTTTTTGCACTATTGTCTGAAGCATGCTGTCGATCATGCCTCACTTTGAATCATTGACAAGGAAACAACATGTGAGGATGAGTTAATTTTGATTCTCCCTAATATTGACCTCTCTCTTCAATTCCTATTGTCATCCACATCATCATTGTGCAATTCACAACAACTATGGAAATTGACTTGTCAACCAATCGACATTCACCAATTATCTACACACGTCATTGCCAACTCCCTATCATATCACACAAAAGTCTTTACTAGGACTTCACATTGTTGAAGTGATTTCATATCAACTCCATCCAATATAAAAAAGTCTCAATAAAGCTTTGTCAAAATATTGAAGGGATTCCTACTAATATCCCACTGATATATGAATCTCCCTTTGATGTGAAGCCTTCAAACCATTCACCATTGTTTCCATCTCTATCGCTATGTCAGAGAGACATGAAACAAGATATCTTCATAAACCCCATATCACTCCATTAATTTAGTTTACTAAATGTTGGATCATGTATAATTTCATTTATGTCGCTTAGCATCTTTGGACTAAGGTGTAAGCTAAACCTCCATCTCACAAAGACTAAAACTCATTCTTACCAAATTTCATCCTTTTGTGTGTTGGGGTTCATATTTCCTACATAAATCATACATCCTTCAAAATTTGAATCAAGTTGTAAGCCTTAACACCAGAGCCCGATGTTCGATCTCTTCAGTAATGAGTAATAAAAATCCCGAAGTATGAAACCTAATCATACAAGAAGAAAATGACTAACTCCTTCTTTGTGAAGTGATAGATTGTAAGTTTGAGGACCGAAGCCCAAAATTTTGTACATATTCAAGAAATGAGACATAAAGTCCATTTTCATGCTCAACAAACTCTATCCAATTTAGCCACTATTGAAAAGAAACAACACTTTTCTTTTTGTTGATGCAAGATTTCCCTTACACATTGGATGATCCTTTAGTCTTGATGGGGTTCAGGTTTCTCTTCTACCTTTTACCTTCCTTATCTTTTTTGAAAGCCAAAAACTTACCTCTGATCTCCAAAACTTTGATGCCTATCATTGTTCAGCTTTCTAAGGAATTTCTCAGGTATGAGTTAAGTGATGTCTTAGATGCCTAATAACTAAACCCATGTGAGCATCTTTGAAGAAGCTTGACTTTATAATTTTTGCATTACACAAATTCTTTCACTACAATCTTAGCTAAGTTTGGCAATACAGATAACTTAACTCCATCTTATGAAATGGTCACTTCTTTTTTTTGACATCCCCTATTTGCAAGTTCATCTATTAGCATATTCCCTTCATGATACATCTGTGAAATTTGGAAAGAGTGGAACTTGTATAATAGATTCAAAATTTTTTGTATAATATATTTTAAATGTCAATTGTGACATATTCTCTCCTTACATGAATTTATGATTATCAATGAATCACCTTTAACATGGATTTGAGATATGATTAGGTACCTTGCAAGATTTAAACCATGCATAAATTCCATTTATTCTACTACATTAATCATTTCAAATGGAAGAGAAATTGACTTAGTTTCTTTTAACACACCATAATAATCCTGAATACACACCCCTACACCTAAAACACATGGGTTCCCTCTTGAGGCACCATCAACATTTAATATAAGGGAACCTAAGATCGGTGGCTACCATTTAACTAAGTTCCTATCAATCCTTCACTTATGAGCTTGTTTAAAAATAGCTCTAAAAGGTAAAAATATACCTTTCCAATTATTTAGGATACTATCATCCCATGATGTGAAGAGAGAACTAACACCTTTATGGTTTTGAACATATGCACAATCTCCTTCTATGAATGACTTTTCAATTATAGCTTGAACATTCTGCACTAAGGAAGATACTTTTTTAAAAATATTCTTATGTTGTTCCCACCAGATAGACAAAATTACTATCACTAGAATTGAAATCCAAATTAATGTAAAGAAAGAAGATTTATACAACATCAGACAAGCTGAAATAAGGTCCCAAATTATTTTTTGTAAAGGGGTAGAAATATTTAATTTTTATAGTATGAACTTCCAAAAGAGATGAGCATATGAGCATTGTAAAATTAAGTGATCAACATCTTAAAAATATTTCGCATAAAAAAACACATTTGAAAGGCTTGACAACACTTAGTTTAGCTACCCTATCACTTGTGAACACTCCTTTTCTATAATACTAACCTTGTAAAACTACCTACTTTTGAAAAAATCATGTTGTTCCAACACAATGAGTAAGCTCTTTGGGATTGCAGCTAGACATCTTTGTTAAGAAGACCTTTATACATACCCCTACCTCACTAAATAACATCTATCTTTGGATGGTGCCAATATGATTTGATCAAGTTTCCCAATTTGGAACACAATCCTCCCTGCTACAAGTTTCTTAATCAAGTCATTTTGTGCTACTCTTACTTGTGTTTTTGAAAGAGTCAAAGACATGATCTAAGCCAATAAAATTGTATTAAACTTATAGAAGTTTGTAAATGAGGAATTTAGTACAATAATGGCATGGTAAAACTTATCAAATATTAAATAAAATAGATTGTTCGAACAATGGCACAGTCTGTGAGTTCTTTACAATAATCTCATAAAGGAATGAGAGGCCTGGTTCTTCTACCAATTATTTTGTCAAAATCTGAACCATTTTCTTTGATGAAGAAGTATTATTTATAGTGAAAACCTAGCCTGATGAGAAAGCAATCAGAAAGATCCTCCAACTATGAGCAATGATGCATTAGAAAAGATTTTCCCTTTTTCGTTGTAACTAAAAATATTTGAGTCATGAACGAGGATGTCTTAGGGAAAGATGCACCCCCTCTGAATGATGGTAGTGGTCCTAATGGACCAAGGTGTCAACGCGTTTTGTCCAATCATGATCGTAACTACAAAACGTAGCACCTATTGTGTGGTTGTTGCTCGCTCCAACTTTCCTTCAGGATGTAGTCTCTAAAATATCATATGGCGAGTGGTTGGGCCTTGACATTCATCTTTCCCATTAGGTGATGAAATTTTTTGTTTTGAAGACTAGTAGAGATCTTCAAAGATACTTCATTGAAGGTGGGGTCCACCAAGGAATGCGCATGTATTAATGCAATGTGGCGTGTGGTTGAGACCCGAAAGGAGAGCGATGCAAAGGGGCACCAAAGATTGTGGATGGTTTACATGTGGAAGCATGACAAAAGCTTTCCAAAAGTGAGTGAAGGAAACCTTGTGAGAAGCAATTGGCTGACAAGTGGTAGCATTCACAATGAGACTTGGAGAAAGAAGTTTGATATTGGATTTTAAAAGAGAGTGTTTCCAGATTCAGGGGTGTTTCACCTGCGGAATGAGGAACCCAAATTTTTTTGGCTTTGTTGACTAGAGTCTTATTCGTCGGTTGGGAGAGTCAAATCTTAAAGAGGACAGTCTAAAGAGGCAACCATTCATTTTCAGATGGAGTCAATATGTTGCTTAGACACTCTTGCACTCCATGCAGATCGATAACTTCTTTGTAAGGAAGCATCGACAATACACCAACCCACGACTTGACTTGGAAAAGAAGCTGTGTGATTGGATGCATGATGCTCTCAATATTTTTTGTGAAAAAGGTCTAATTGAAACTCTTGAAGATAGATGCATCTTGTTGGTTCTCCTCGATCTTTGTTGCTCTATGCTCCGCCATGGCCACTAACTTATTTTCTATGAGTGGAGATAGCAAGCCCATTTGAGTTAGGCAAAAATATCTAGCCCAAATGCTATTAATGATTTGTTCCAATTCGATGGCATATTCACTGGCATGAAGGATATCTGCATGGCAGTGGATGAAATCGTTAGTTGTTTTAGTAGTGCCTCTATGGTCCTCAATCCCTACAACTGCCAAGACTTCGTTTAGGACCTGATATAGCCTCTCTAATAATCTCTTGACCTTTAAAATTCTTTCGGCGATTTCCTGTGGGAATTAATTTATTGTTGCACAAACATCTTTACCAAAGTTTATTTCCTCTTCCATAAATCAGAGCGTTGGCTATAGAGTTAGGCATAAATTCTTCACTCTTTCCAAATATGAGATGTATAATTGTTGGGCCACCTAAAGAAGGTCTATTTCATCGAGAAGGAGTGGGGTAGAGTATTTTAATAAGGAAATTTCTGCATCATTTTGCTTAATATCATATGTGAGCTCTACAACCTTTTAGTTTTCCATGGTGAGTTGTCATTGCAACATCCATGATTGTGTGAGCCAACTAGGTTCGACTCACTCCCTATTTTCTACTTCCTCCCCTAGTGAATATTTTATCTTTGTAGTTTCATTCTCCAATTAGGTTTGGTGGATCTTGAAATTTGCATCTTTTTGCTAGATCTGCTACTATAAGTGATGAAACTCTTCATCCAACTATTGCACTTCTTCCCCCAATTTTGTGAATTGTTCTTGATATTCCAATTTCTTCCTTTGCAACTCAGTGACCAAGCTAGGGTCAAGGGATTGAAAATTTGCAAGTTCCTCTTGGAGTTTTTCTTGCTCCACCAGCACTTTTTTGGATAAGCGCTTAAACTCAGCCTCCCTATCGCTTTCCTTGGCGAGCAAGACATTGACTCTATACTGTATTCTTTTCAGCTCTTCTTCGTTTTTATTTAGTTGACAACAAGACTTAAGAAATTTGGTGGTTACCACTCATTTTGTTTCCTCCATGAGCTCTACCTTGTATTAACATCGTGCTATGCTCAAGTTGAGCCCCACGATGTACATATTGTAGTCATCTAGATGCATCTGTCCTTGTGGTTTGCTGAAAGTCAGGAACATAGTCAAAAAATGTAGTGATTTGTGAGCTTCATGAAAAATAGTTTGTATCTTTGGCTCCACCGGTCGCTTAGCATCTTTAGCTCTTTCCTTTTGGGCTCTGATTTCTCGTGCTTGTCTAGTTTTTTCACCTTCTAATAACAATGCAGACGCTGATCTAATGAGTTCACCTACAAAAGGTGCATCAAGAGGAAGGGCAAAAGGGAATGAGAGGACAATAGTCCCGAGCGACTTCTTCTTTGGTTATAATGTTAACAGCAATAATAATAATGGCGAGTATTAGCTTGGCTTCAGCACAACCAGGATATTGCTCTAAATACCTGTTCGTCAACGATGGTGGTTGCTCAGGATATCCAGCCACCCCTACGTGCTGCAGCATCGGCCACTGCGGGAACGGAATTGGATATTGCGACGCCATATGCTAATTACCAACTGCTCTTATGTCTTCCATCGCCTCATAAAATAATCCAGATCAGTTTGCGGTGTTTCATTTGCGTTTGTTTATGTGTTTGAGCAGGATGCTTACAATCCTCCCCCCTTCGTTTACCCATTTGTTGTAAGTTTTTCTTTGATGTCACTGCTTTCCAGCCAGTTGAAATTGTTGTTGAAAACTGTTTTATTGTGGACTGCATTGTAACTCTTGATGGGGCAGCTGAGCCTGTGTGGTATTTTAGAATATCTATATTGTGGAGTAAAATTGTTTTCTTCTAAAATGGATGTAATCCTGGGATTATTTAATTATCAACAAAAATAATTAGTTGGGTTTTTAGGGAAAGATGATTTATTTATTTTTATTAATAATTTAGCTTCAAACTATAGTGTAAGATGGGTTAGTTGGCTGATTTTTTTATTTTATAAAAATAGGTCAACTTCCTTCTTAAAAGAATGAAACCACTCAAAAAATATGAACTATGTCAAACATGTAGGATATATTGATGTTTTTTATGATTGAATTATGAGTGGTGCTTAAATTAATGATCAACATCAAATAGACAAGGTCATAAGACAAGGATGACATGTACATAAGTATTGGCATAAGGATACACATAGGGATGGCATATAAATGCATTAACAGATTAACCTAAATTATGCATTTGTTTTTTATGATTGAATTATGAGTGGTGATTAAATTAATGATCAACATCAAATAGATAAGGCCATAAGACAAGGATGAAATGCACATAAGTATTGGCATAAGGATACACATAGGGAGGGATATAAATGCATTAACAGATTAACCTAAATTATGCATTTAAAAGTAAATTTGAAATGAATCCGGAGTTCATTTTCACTATTATATTTTGACTATAGTTTTAAGTGCATATGTATCACTAATTAAGAATCATGCATCTCTAAGTATGCCTATTCTCAAACATAAATAAACAAAATACAAAACATAAATGAACATGTTGTCCTAAAGAATAAATTTTCTTCATTAATTTTTTTCTTTCACATTAATATATTCCCATGAATTTCTATTGGATAAGGATAAAAATTATATGAGTATCTTTTAAGTTGCAAGAGACATCAAATATCAAACAAGAGAATGCTAGTGACTATGTGCGCCCCTTTAATTGGTTTCCCTATATGGTTGAATTGATTCATAAAATACCATAGAAGATATATCAATGATAAATATGAGCATATAAGAATAGACATACCTTATAATACAATATGAGATCATCATAATAATATAATCATGTGATGAACCAGTAATATAAAATAAAAATTTAATTATATATAATCATCCAACCATAAAAGTATAAAAAGCACTACAATATTACATTACAAGAAACATAGCTATGGACTAGAGATAGAATTAACTATATGATCATTAATCTTGGATAGAAATTGCAATTAGAATTAGAACACATGGGATAGGATCAATATGATTGATGATTAATGATATGAATCCCAATAGTGCCATGAAACTCAATACTATTAATAAGATCAATAAAGTATATGAATATCATATATGGTGCATGCTAAGTGCAAGAAGGTGGGTCCACAAAGAGGGGAAGTCTTGTGTATAAAAATGTTGAAAATAATGGTTATCCATTTAGGAATGGGGACCCGATCCTCGGATTATGATCTTGTTTCTAAATGAGTACCCTCTCTAAAAAAAGTGAAATTCCATTCACTTTTTGATTTGTTTCTAGGCTCAACAAAAGAATTGTAACCCAACACTTAGCCATGGAATTGCAACTAAAAGAAAAAGGCAATGTCAAGATAAAAAGTTGACTTTGGTGCTAACTTTGGCAATATAGTTGATATTTTTTTTCAGAATTGGTTTATGAAAATAATACCCATTATAGATCACAATGTATATTATTCAAATATCTAATTTATTTATTATTGAATTTTTTTCTCTAATTTTTTAATTTATTTCTAAAAAAACTAGTCTATAAACTTGAAATTTTAGGATTTTATATTTTTAATAACTTTTCAATAGTTTTTTTTTAATTTGAGCTAATAGCCTATATATTATATTAATACTAATAGTAATAATTACAAAAGTTCCCAAGAGGGAATAACTAGAAGAACTCCCAAAAGTGCTTAATTACAAAAGTGCTCGATCTCTAAAATTTTGGTGTTCAAGATTCCAATCAACAATAAAGAAACAACTATTATAGTTATCTCTTTTTCTATGCCATCATTCCTTGCAAGCCATCAATAAAAATATGCAAATGATGATTGGTTTTTTAAACTTAGTTGACTCATTTTAAATCACCATCATCATCAAATTAGAAATCAGGAATGGTTTCCTTGCTTTATGCACTGTCATCTCAAGCATGCTATCGATCGTGGCTTACTTTGAATCAGCAACAAGAAAATAACATGTCAGGATTAGTTACTTTTGAGTCTCCCTAATATTGACCTCTCTCTTCAATACCTATTATCATCCATATCATCATTGTGTAATTCACAACAACTATGGAAATTGAGTTGTTGACCAATTGACATTCGCCGATTGTCTACACACGTCATAGCCACCTCCCTATCAAATCCCACAAAAGTCATTACGAGGAATTCACTGTGTTAAAGTGACCTCATACCAACTCCCTCCAATATAAAAAAGTCTTCTCAATAAAGCTTTGTCAAAATCTTTAAGGGAATCCTAATAACATCCCACTGATATATGAATCTCCCTTTGATGTGAAGCCTTGAAATCATTCATTGTTGTTTCCATCACTATTGCTATGTCAGAGAGACATGAAACAGGGTCTCTTCAAGAACCCTATATCCCTTCGGGTTGAGTCAATTTACTAAATGTTGGATAATGTCGAAGTTCATTCCTCCTTCATGTCTCTTACCATCTTCCGACTAAGGTGTAAGCTAAACCTCTATTTGACAAAGACTAAAACTCATGCTTACCAAATTTTACCCTTTTGGGTGTTGGGGTTTGTAGTTCCGACATAATTCATACATCCTTCAAAATTTGAGTCAAGGTGCAAGCCTTAACACCAAAGCCTGATGTTTGATCTCTTCAATAATGAGTAAGGAAAAATCCCAATGTTTGAAACCTAATCATACAAGAAGAAAATAAATAACTCCTTCTTATCTGTGAAGCGCTAAGTTGTAAGCTTGAGGCCCAAATCCCGAACTTCTATACATATTCAAGACTAAAATCCATTTTCAATATCAACAAAATCTATCCAATTTAGCCACTATTGAAAAGAAAGAACACTTTTCTTTTGGTTTATGAAAGATTGCCCTTACATGTTGGATGCTCCTTTAGTCTTGTTCAGGTTCAGGTTTCTCTTCTACCTTCTACCTTCCTTATCTTTTTTGAAAGCCAAAAACATACCTCTGATCTCGAAAACACTGATGCCTATCTTTGTTCAACTTTATAAGGCATTTCTCAGTTATGAGTTAAGTGATATCTCTGATGCCTGATAACTAAACCCATGTGACCATCATTGAATAATCTTATATTTCTAATTTTTGTATTACACCAATTCTTTCACTACAATCTTAGCTAAGTTTTGGAATACATACAACTTATCTCCATCTTATGAAATGGTCACTTCTTTTTTTTGACATTCCATATTTACAAGTTGATATTTTAGTATATTCCGTTCATGATACATGTGTGAAATTTGGAAAGAGTGGAACTTTTATAATAGAGCACAAAATTTGTGTATAATATATTTTACATGTCAATTAAGACATATTCTCTCCTTACATGCATTTATTATTATCAATGAATCACCTTTAAGATGGATTTGAGATAAGCCTAGGTACCTAGCAAGCTTTAAATCATGCATAGCTACAATTTATTCTACTACATTATTACTTTCAAATGGAAGAGAAATTGACTTGGTTGCTTTTGACACACCACAATAATCCTGAATGCACACCCCTACTCCTAAAACACCTAGGTTCCCTCTTGATCAATCCTTCAACTATGAGCTTGTTTCAAAATAGATTTGAAAGGTAAAACTATACATTTCCAATTCTTTAGGATAGTATCATTCAACGATGTGAAGAGAGAACTAACACCTTTATGGTTTTGAACATATGCACTGTCTCCTTGTATGAATGAATTTTAAATTATAGCTTGAACATTCAGCACTAAGGAAGATCTTTTTTTTAAATATGCTTATATCATTCCCACTAGATAGACGAAATTACTATCATTGGAATTGAAATCCAAATTCATGCAAAGAAAGAATATTTATACAACATTGGACAAGCTGAAATAAGGTCCCAATTTTTTTTTTGTAAAGAGGTAAAAATATTTATTTTTTACTATATGAACTTCCAAAAGAGCTGAGCATATGAGCATTGTAAAAATAAGTGATCAACATCTTAAAAATATTCCCCATATAAAAACACATTTGAAAGGTTTGAAAAGACATAGTTTAGCTAGCCTATCACTTGTGAGCACTCTTTTCTGTAATACTAACCATGTAAAACTACCTACTTTCAAAATAATCATTTTGTTACAACAAAATAAGTAAGCTCTATTGGATTGCAGTAGGACATCTTTGTTAAGAAGAGATTTATACCCGTACCTCACTAAATAACAGCCATCTTTGGATGGTGCCAATATGATTTGATCAAGTTTCCCTATTAGGAACACAATCCTTTCTGCTAGAATTTTCTTAATCAAGTCCTTTTGTGCTACTCTTACTTTTGTTTCTTAACGATCCTTCCATTTTATTTTACTAGTTACTACATCTAATAAGTAGACATAATCAATTAGCCTAGTGCCACATGAATGTGATAACACTAGTATGGCTAATTGGAATTCTTGAATGCCCTTTAGAGGAGGATGTCCATTATGAGAATCATTCCAGAAGTGAGCTTCTCCTTTATGCACTTCCCAAGAGATGTATGAAGTAACAACTTCCCTACATGAGACCATAAATTTCCACATGGTTGAACCATTAGGAGGATTGGATACAGTGAATATTCTTGCCAACTTTTGATTGTCTAAATATTTTGTCTTCATTATTAGACACCATTTTGAATCTAATTTAGTGAACATTTTCCATATCAATTTTCCGTCAAAGGCCCTATTACATTTGGAGATATTATGAATACTTGCCCCACCCTAAAAATTATCAAAGGACATATTATCGATTGAGATTAAACATTTTTTTTTCCTATTGTTCATGTTCCCTTTATATAAAAAAATCCTTATAATCTTCTCTATTTGAGCAACAACTGATTTATGAGCCTTGAAAACTGCTATGAACTAATTTGAAATTTTAGCTCACAAAGTCTTTATCAATAAAATAGGACCAAAAAATGATAACCACCTCGCTTTCCAAGCTGAAATTGTAAACTTAATCCTTTTAATAACTTTGGCATAGTAATAAATTTCATTTGTTCCCATAAAGAATGGAATCCCTAGATATGTACATGACAGTTCTACGAACTAAAATCCTAAAAGTCTATTTATAATTTTTCTTCTAATACTTGACTTGGAATTAAATACATAAATCTTAGATTTATGTGCATTTCTTTTTTGACCTTATAGTGAAGAATATATGTCTAGAATTAGTTTTATGTGTGTGTCCTCTATAAGGCTTGCTTTTCCAAATAATAGAGTATCATCAGCACATAGACTGTGCGTTACTAAAATATTTGATTGGGGAATATGAATGGCTTGACAAAAACCTTGATTATGCCTTGCATTTATTGTCCTACTCAATTCCTTAGTCATAATTATGAAGAGAAAATGAGAAAGGGAGTCCCATTGCCTTACCCCTTATGTGTCATTGAAGAATCCTGAAGGTGGCCCATTTATTATAACTAAAAAAAATAATCGTGATAAGCAAGATAAAATCCATTTACACCACTTATTTTTGAAACCAAACTTTTCCAAATATTTCATTATGAAAATCCAATCAACTCTATTATATGCTTTCATCATGTCTAGTTTTATAATGAAAGATGATAGATGATAATAATTAATAGTATGAAGAACTTCATGTGCAACCAAGGATCCTTCAACTATTTCTCTTCCTAGTACAAAGCCCCTTGCTCTTGTGAGATAATTTTGGGGAGGAGATTCGACAGTCTAAAATATATTGCCTTTGTGAAGATCTTGTAGATTCTATTACATATGGATATGGGTTTCAACTCTACAAAAAAAATTGACTCCTTTGTCTTTGGAAAAATTACAATGTTTGTGACATTAAAGTGTTTCAATATTGTTCTCAATTTTTTCATGATTCTTGTAGGGCTAAAGCAAGTCAAAATCCAACACATCCCAACAATTTTGAAATATATAGGTTTTGAAACCATTAGGCCCTAGAGCCTTACCTGACGATAATGAAAATACTACTTTTCTCAATTCTTCTAAGGTAAAATATTTCATCAAATCCACATTTTCTTCTCGAGAAATGAGATTTCGTATCACATCCAATAACACTTTATCATACAGATCTATTTTCTTTGATCCATCTCTTAATGGAGTTAGAAGATCTTAAAAAAAATTAACCCCTTCTTCCTGAATCTCCTTTCCATTTATAATCAAAGTTCTCGTTGAAATATCTTGAATTGAAAATGCCATTTATGTAGCTGTTTCGAATTGATTATTGTGAAAGAATTTTGTGTTTCAATACCCTTCCTTTAACCATAATTCCCCAGATTTTTTTCACCAATACATTTCTTCTCTCTTGCCTAACTCCTAGCACATCAAATAAAAACACTTTTATTTTTCAAGTATGTAATTGAATCTAGACCATGTTGTATTATGTGTTCACATATCTCTACTAATTCTTTTTCTACCTACTCTTTCTATGCCAAGATATTCTTCAAAACTTGAACATTCCATATATTTTATTTGATGTTAGACATATTATAGTTTTTTTTAAAAGATGAAACATTTTTGCACCCTTCTGGTAAGGCCCATTGACCCACCATTATCATAAAAGAGAAAGAGAATTTGGGTGTCTAAACTAGATTCTCTTGAATTTAAAAGAAGGCCTATGCTATGCCATAGAATTTAATCTTGATATGGTTAATTATATTGGATAATGATCTAAGCCATCAAAAGGAAATATCTATTATATTTCATAATGGTCTTGAGCTTGGTTGCTTGATTTTCTTGAATGCTTCACTAACCTACACAAGTGAGCCTTCACAAACCAATGAAAGAATGAACACAAATAAACTCACATAGAATTTGACATGATGTTATGATCTTGAATTACTGAAATAAAGATCTTAAATGTTTCTCTTGACTTGCTCAGTAGTGCTATTGATCATAAGTTTACCACTATTTTACTAGATGTATTTAAAATGATCCTATAACTAGGTATTTATATGCATTTACTCAACTTCCAAAAAAGTAAATCTTGATAGTTGACTTTAGACACTTGAATTGTAAATATTAAATTGCCACAACCAAAATATTTGAATTTGGAGCCAAAATAGGGGTACACTCATGCCCAGGGGGTGAGTTTCCTTGCACCATTTTTAATGAATTTGAGTGTCGAGGGAAATTTATTAGATAAATGTAATTGTTTCTCACTTTCAATTCCTAAAAAAGTGTTAAAATTCCATAGAATTTATAATTTAGGAAATTAAATTTTCAATTAGGTCCAATAATTTAAGGGGGAACAAAACATAGGGTGAAATTGTCATGGGTTACAATTTATGATGATACAATGGGTACCTAACTTGGCCTCATAGTCAGGACCAATCTTTGTTCCTATTGTATAATAGTACTCTATGGGTTATAATTAAGGGGGGTGTTTGTGTAAATGGGTGTTTTACCTATCTAGGTCCTATTTACATGTTATATCCACTAAGGCCCTAGTCCAAAATCTTTCTAGTTACTCTTAGTTGGCACTAGATCTTAGCTTATGTTTTTGCATTTAAATCTTGTGTACTAGGAAATTTAATATTTGTTGAGGTAGTTTCAACATTGTACAAGATTAAGACACATGTCATGATCTTGTCTATATCCTATTTCACAACGTTCCTTTATAAAAAAGGCATCTTATGGTACATTTTCATATTCATTTTAGGAATCTTGAATCCATAATCATAGCATGATATTTCTTCCATTTCTCTCTTGTGGAAGTTATTACTATCTTATAGGTGATCTTGGGGTATTCAAAATTTCACCATAATCTCCTAAAGTACTCACACCCATGTCTATTCAATAATGAACCAAATTCATAAGACAAGCTCCTATTTTTCTATTTTTTCTTTATGTTTATGTTTCTCTCCTCTGAGTTTTTCATATTTTATACTAGCTCATTTATTTTTTATTTATTTACCTAGTTTTCAACATTCCACATTTCAACCATCACATTCAATCACAAAGGGGACGAGAATCTAAAAAAAATATTTGTCTCTCTCATGAGGACATTGTTGATGTCAAAATTTGGAAAGGTAACAACTCCTTGTGGGAAACTTAATTTTAGGGGGGACCTATTGCGCCAAACTAGGTGACCTCTAGATTTTTAAAGCAGCTGAATTCTTCTATAACTAGGGTTTTGAATGAGAAGAGGAAGTAAATATAAAATCAAAGGATCTAACTAAGGTGATGTGCCAAGATGTAGATGTGATTCATAGTAAAACTATCTTGTGGATATGATTTAAGGGACCATTTGGTAGTCTTTTGTGTTCCAAAATGGCAAAAATAAAGATAGAAGCCTAAATGATTCACTATATGACATAAAATAACCTTCATACACATTCACTTAGAAATAAGAGTCAAAGGCATGATCTAAACCAATGAACTTGTATTAAACTTATAGAAGTCTGTGAATGAGGCATTCAGTACAATAATGGTACACTAAAACTTATCAAATATCAAAGAAAACAGAAAGTCCGAACAATGGAACAATCTGTGAGTTCTCTACAATAATTTAATCAAGGAATAAATGGCATGATTCTTCTACCAATTATTTTGTCAAAATTTGAACCCTTTTCTTTGATGAAGAAGTAGTATTTATAGTGAAAACCAAGCTTGATGAGAAGGAAATCAAAGAGATCCTCCAATTATGAGCAATTATGCATTAGAAAAGATTTTCCCTTTGTCGTTGTAACCAAAAAATATTTGAGTCATGAACGAGAATGTCTGAGGGCCAGATGCATCCCCTACGAATGATGGTAGTGGTCCCAATGGACCAAGGTGTCAACACATGTTGTCCACTCATGATGAAAACTAAAAAACATGCCACCTATTGTGTAGTTGTTGCTTGCTTCGACTTTCCTTCATGATGAAGTCTCTAGAAGATCATATGGTGAGCGGTTGAGGCCCGATGCTTATCCTTCCCCTTAGGCGATGAAAACTTGTGTTGTGAAGACACATGGAGATATTCAAAGATATTGCGCTAAAGGTGGGGTCCACCAAGCAATGTGCATGTATTGATACAATGTGGTGTGTGGTTGGGACCTGAAAGGAGAGTGATGTAAAGGGGCACCAAAGATTGTGAATGGTTGAAATTTCGAAGCATGACACAATATTTCCAAAAGTGAGAGAAGGAAACCTTGTGAGGAGCGCTTGGCTGACAAGTGGTAGAATTCGCAAAGAAACTTGCAGAGATAAGCCCTATATTTCCTTTTAAAAGAGAGTGTTTCTAGAGTTAGGGGTGTTTCTCCTATAGAATGAGGAACCCAATTTTTTTTGGCTTTGTAGACCAAAGTCTTATTCATTTGGTGGGAGAGTCAGAGCTTAAAGAGGGTAGTCAGAAGAGGCCGCTATTCATCTTCAGATCGAGTCAATATGTTTCTTAGACACTCTTGCACTCCACGTAGATTGATAACTTATTTTTAAGGAAGCACCAACAATACACCGACCAATGACTTGAGTTGGAAAAGAAGTTGTGCGATCGGATGAGTGACGCTCTTAATAGTTTTTACGAAAAAGGGCTAATTGAAACTCTTGAAGACAGATGCATCTCATTGCTTCTCCTTGATCTTTCCTGCAATATGATCTACCATGGCCACTAAGTCATTTTATAGGAATGGAGATAGCAAACCCATTTGACTAAGGTGACCTAACCTAGCCCATATTCTATTCATGATCTGTTCCAATTTGGTGGCATATTCATTGACATAAAGGATATTTGTGTGGCAGTGGATGAACCTGTTAGCTATTTTAGCAGTGCCCCTAGGGTCCCCAGTCCCTATAATGGCCAAGTATTTTTCTGGGACTTGATATAGCCTCTCTAATAATCTCTTGACCTTCAAAATTCTTTTGACAATTGACTATGGGATTGAATTCATCAGCGCACAAACATCTCTACACATGTTTTTTTCTTCTTCCATAAATCAGAGCGTTGGCTATAGAGTTAGGGAGAAAGCCTTCACTCTTTCCCAATATGAGATGAATAACTATTGGGCCACCTGAAGAAGGTCTGTTTAATCGACAAGGAGTGGGGCAGGGTATTTTAATAAGGAAATTTATGCATCCTTTTGCTCAATATCATATGCGAGCTTTGCAACCTTTGGGTTTTCCATGGTGAGCTATCCTTGCAACATCCACGATTCTATGAGCCAGCTAGCTTCAACTCGCTACCTATTTTCTACTTCTTCCCCTAGTGAAGACTTTATCTCTGCAATTTCATTCTCTAATTAGGTTTGGTGGATCTTGAAATCTATATCTTTTTGACGGATCTTCTACTATAAGAGATGAAACTCTTCATCCTTTTTTTCCCCTTATTTCCCCAATTTTGTGAATTGGTATTGATATTCCTAGTTCTTTGTTTGCAACTCAATGACCAAGCTAGGTTCGAGGGATTGAAACTTTTCAAGTTTCGCTTGGATTTTTGCTTGCTCCACCTATGCTTGTTGGGATAAGCACTTCAATTCAGCCTCCCTATCTTTTTCCTTGGCAAGAAAGACATCGACTCTATCCATTATTCTTTTTAGCTCTTCTTCCTTTTTCTTCAGTTGGTGATGGGACTTAAGAAATTCGGTGGTTATGATTCATTGTGTTTCCTCCATGAGCTCTACCTTATATTGATGTCAAGGTATTCTTAAGTTGAGCCCCATGACGTACATATTGTAGTCATCTAGTTGCATCTCTCCTTGTGGTTTGCTAACACTCAAGAACATAGTGACAAAATGTAGCGATTATTGAGCCTCACGAAAAAAAAATTCTATCTTTGGCTCCACCGATCTCTTAGCATCTTTAGCTCTTTTCTTCTGGGCTCTGATTGCTCGTGCTTTTCTAGTTTTGTCACCATCTGACAATAATTGAGAGGGTGATCTAATGATTTTTCCTACAAAAGGTGCATTAGGAGGAAGGGTGAAAGGGAATGAGAGGACAACAATCTTGGGTGACCTCTTCTTTGGAAGACTAAATATTTGGGGTGAGAAAGGAGGGATACTCCAATACCCTAACTATGAACTAGGAGGACCTGAAAGAAATGGAGTCTTGATAGGATCCATTTGTGCTTGCTAGGATAACTGGATTGGGGTGGGTGTCATAGTTGTAGTGGATGCATCGATGGAGGCAGTAGAGGCAAAATTTGATATGTTTCGAGACATGGAATGGGCCAAGGTGAATGGAGTTAGGTTCTACATAGGAGTAAGGGAAAATGGGCATGTGTGAGATAACTGCATGAAACCCGTCGCAATCATTGAAGCCGAGGTTGAAATAAATTGGTTTGTGCATGAAACAAGAAGTGTTACAAACACAATAGGGGAAAATAAGGTTTGTGAAACTAGAGAAGAGGGAGCGAAAGATACTTGCAGTGCAGATGATTGAATTCCCTAGCTTGTTGCTCACTCTTTGCTTGCATTTTGGTCCTACAAACATTCATCAGAAGGAGCCTAATTTTTTTGCAGCTTTACTAGTGGTGAATCTTCTACCGCTATGGTTTTGGGTTGTTGGAGTTGGGTTGCCCAGGTTCTCCTTGATGTCGAGGTATGAGTCAGTGAAGACCTCACACTTTATATGTTTACCCATACATTAGAGGAAACCTTAATAGGTAGCTTTATGGCCTTTCCCTTTTTCTATGTCGAGGCGTCTTGTGTCTCCATTTTTGGTTCCGCTCCCTCATCAGACTGTGATTCAGATTCCTCTAAACTAGAATCCTTTTCACCACTTTTGTCAGAATTTGGATGCTCATTGTTCCACAACTTGTCAAACTTGTCATCTATCTCCAGGATATCATATGGAGGCTCCGTTTGTCATGTCACTTGATGATATATCTAGAAATCATTGACTTTCTCCTCCTTGTAGTAGCAGTTCTTAATCAAATTATTGCCAAGAGTAGTCCCCATCTTTCTTGTTTTGTCGTACTACCTAGTCAGGTAGTAGAATCTCAGCCATGGAGCCCGACCATCTTCAGTAGGAATATAAGCTAGGTCAATAATAATTTTTTCTAGATCCATTATTGGATTTCAATGCTTCTCCCAATAAGGCTGGGGGTGATGTGTTACTTTGAGATATTTTTTTGGCAAGTCATCATTGGGGTTGTAATTCGATTTATCATAGATCCACACCAACCCTAGATGAGCCAACTTTGCCTCCAGTATGTCATGAGCCTTCCTCTTAGCCATTACTAAGGTCTTGAAGCTCATCGAGCATTTGAAAAATCTCTTCTTCTTTTCCTTCCCACCACAAAAGGTTTTGTCGATGATTGAAACCTGGAAAAAAACCTCATGTGTCAATACCCAGTCTATAAGACATGATGAGAGTCAAAAGGGCTCTCCTGTGAAGTCGTGTAGTCAGACGAACGTGAAGTCTTCACCCAGAAACCAATCACACTTTGGAGGGAATTTTTGCATGAACTCAGTTTGGTTTGAGTTCAATCACAAGACAATGTTGTCTCCCCTTAAATCCTACAAAATTGGATATAATAAATAATCCGAAAATGCATAATAATCAAATATCACAGAGAGAAGGGGAGTCTACATGGAAGTTGACTTCCTCCTCTTGTTTTCATCAAAAATTGAGAGCCCTAGATGCTTCTGGAAGAATTTGAGATTCTAATGCAAAAATATATGTGTGAGAAAGGATGGGAACCTAAACCAAAAGAAATAATGTCGCCTTCATAATTGAAAGCCAAACCTAGTTGAAACTCTTGGACCTGCTTATCTTCATCCAAGTCTCAAAAATATCCCATCAATGAGAATGCATTCTTCATGTCGTCATAAAAGCCCTTATCCACCACTAGGATCCATATTGGCCTGTTATGAATTTCTCTAGGTCTTTGAGCCTTTGTGTTTATCAAAACTCAATGCAAGCGCTTTGGTCCTCCAATAGGACTGTCCTTTTGCTGGGGTGAATGACTCTAATTTTTGTACTTTGGAGCTTTGCTCTGGGATGTAGAGCATATTCAAGATAGCTTCCCGACCTTCAATGGCGTTGTTCTTTGGGTTGAAGTGTTTGATGGCCTCTTTAACTAATTCAAGGCAATTGTGTACAAATGAGACCATATATTGAGGAAGCCCACTATACCAACACTTTTATGCTAAGGAATTTGGGTCACTATTCCTTTTTATCCTTTCATAGGCTACCTGCTTTAGTGATTTAGGGTTCTTTGTGAGAATCGGGTCATAAATATTTTCCCATTCTTCTTTAGTTTTTTTATTATCTTTGTGAGGGCTCTTCTTCTTTGCAAATCGAGTATTTATCAATGTTGGATTTTCTAGTATTCCAAGAGAAGCATAAGAGACATCCTCGAAGATGTAGGAAGCTACCACCATGTGCATGACATTGAATAAAATTTGGGTTTTCCCTTCCTTCATTTCTACTTGAGAACTTTGATAAGTTGCCATCTTTTGTAGAACTTCTACCCAAAAACTCGAGGCTCTGAATTTAAAACCAAACAACCTTTCATTTTAGGTTTAATTCACACTAGGGAAGTGAATTCATAACAATTATCTATGTTCGGCTCCTTTATTGCTAGATGTGCTACTCCTAGTTTCTTTAAAAGTTTCGTTCTCCTTAAATTACATTGCATATTCAAGAAGTCTTATTCTTTGTCTAGATTTTTGCATGTGATACTTAGCTATTCCTTTTGATTTATTTACATTCAATCAAGTAGACAATGGTTTCCTTTTTGCATGTAATTCGACATGAACTGCCAACTCCTCCACTCATGCAAATGAACTACTTGCCTCCTTTGAAAAGAAAAGAATTCATAATTGTATTAGTGACAACATATTTTCGGCATTATTTTTCATGGGGAAGTGAGTCGTCGGTGCAATGCTTATCGTTTCCTTGTCTACCTTAGCATTTAATATCTTACAAAGCATGATCAAGCTGAAATCATAATGAGTAACTAGAAAGATTTTTGCTCATCCTTGGAGTCTGAAGCTACCTACATCGTCCCACCTAGCATTTGTCTGAATGAGCCATCAGCTGTGACTACCACCATTTTGCACTAATTGATTGCCTCTCCCTAATCTTTCACATAGTAATTTGTACTTGCAAATGCAACTGAGCTGGAATATCGAGATAGCCTTTTGGTGGGATTTTCGAGTTAATACTCAATCATCATCATGAATTGTATGTAAGCTACCACAGATATTTCTATAAATAGGTCCCAATACAGTAGTGAAATTACACCTATCGATTTAGCATAAGTAACATTGGGTGGTTAGATAAGATTATCTACTTAGGTGATTGAGGAGGATTTTAAATCTGCATAGCACTATACTTAGGTGTTTTGAGCAAAAGATGACATAATGAATACCCCAATTAGGCTAGTGTGTAACAGGGCCCAAACAACCTTTCTGAGGGAGATCTTGAGTAGGTGCTTGAAACGTATAACCAAGAATAAGATTTTTTTGGCTATCATAGCCATCAAATGGGTCCTAGGAAGAGACTATATTGAATATGAGGACAAATATTGAGTTAATACTGATATCTACTCATGTTCCATTGCTTTAGTGCTTGATGTTCAGGCCCCAAATGACATTATTCTTCATTTGATGCTAAAGATTTTTCTGAAGAAACACCTTGGAGGACCTAGCGAAACAGTGAGCAATGCGATGAATGGTTTGGGCCCTCCTATTGTGAGTGACATGAGGAAGCATGTTGAAGAAGACACAGTGGTACCATGGGTACCTTTCCTGAGTTGGTTTTTCATTCTCTTACTTACTGAGCATCATGATAGGGCCACCCGGGTATGCCACTTTCTCCTTCACTGCTATAATGAAGTGTTGTTCTATGATGTGGATTGGTACATCGACTTCAGGAACCTTGTGTTTCCTCCACCGCTCATTATGGGTATTGACGTTGCTTCTGCCATAGGTCTTGTTCTTTCTGAAAATCCTCCTACTATTGCAGACAATCCTCTTGCTATTACAAACAATCCTCCTATCATCGAAGATAATGCTCGCATTCTAGAGCCCTGAAGCTTGACATGCCCCTTTTTCTTTTGAATATAAATGCCTAAAAGAAGGCTCACATATATATGTAATGGATTCTTATATATGGTCATGTACTTTTGAAAGCATGGGTGCAAATCCATTATGATAATGTTTTTATCAAAGTATATATATATAGAAAATATACTTGCTTAAGTTAAACTCCTTGCCTTCATTTTTTGTACTTTTTGCAATATGACTTGAATTCTTCATACATGAATTTAATTTCTACAACCTGAGTAGCATAATCCTTTTATGTTCTTGTAATAATGGGTCCCATGAATTTCCTTCTCTCCATAATGTGAAAATGTGTTAAAAGAATCGATCGACAAAACACGAAAAGAAAAATTAATTACACTATTTACATATCTACACCTATATGAAGTAATTGTAGCCGAATTGAACAATTTGAAGTGAATCTCATTAACCGAAATTCCTAGTGGCTCTTGTTCCATATTCTCTTTAATTCAAATGCATTTTTTTATTTGTACTGAATTATTTTGAAAGGGCCTTCCCACAACTTGTCAAATTTTGCATGTTGGCCAAGCTTTGCATCTCTTTCACTGAACTTTAGTACCAAGTCTCCATATTTTAAACCTTGGTCTAAAGCCTCTTTTTTGAAACCATCTCTTAACCACCTGCTGGTTGTTAGTCATAGCTATTAGGGATTTCTCCTTTTTTCCTTGCACCTCCAATAATTCAGCCAACCGCACCTCCATAGCTCCATTATGTTCGATTTCTAAAGACTTGAGTAGTTGTAGCATAGGTATCTCTATAGAGATAGGAAAAAAATATTTTTTTTCTATACTAACTCATATGGTGATGTTTTAGGGCTTGCTTAGGAGTTATGCAGTCCACCCATAATGTTGTCTAGAGATTCTTATGCCATTCCTTCTCATGATCAAAACCAATCCTTTTAATGAGGAAGACTAAATTCTTATTAGTCGACTTAGCTAGGTTGTTCCCTTGTGGGTAATAGTTTAATGATGTTTTCAAGAATATGCCATTTGTAAGTACAAACTGAAATACCTTAGATCCTAGGAAAGCTTTGGCGTTGTATGAGATGATCATCTTTGGCAGGCTAAATCTCGTTACTAGCCCCTCAAGAAAATCCACAATTTCTACTTTTGTGGCATTCTTTAAAGGTATGGCTTCAATCCACCTTGTGAAGTAGTCTATGGGTATGAGAATCCACTTGTGGTAAGTGTTGGAGGTGGGATTGATCATTTTGATGAAGTCAGGCCTCCATTGCATGAATGGTTAATCCGCTACTATCAGATTAAGAGGCATGGTAGAATTTTTCATCCTCCTTGCATAGAATTGGAATTCCTTGTAGGATTTGATCATGTTGTAGGAGTCGTTGAATAGTGTAGGCCAAAAGTAACCAAATCATAATATTTTGATGGTGATGGTTTTTGTAGAGAAGTGTCCGCCATTGGGGCTATTGTGGAATGTGTCAAGAATTTTCTTTGCTTGCTCCATGGTGAGGCATCGTAATAGGATGTCATTGAAATTTATCCTGAAGAGAACTCCCTCAATGAGTGATTTTTTTCTATTTTATAATCAATAGAACCTTCTTTTCTAAGATGGAAGGCTTGGTGGATATTTTCCAATGTGCATAAATCTTTCTCTATTTTTTAGCCAACATCCTTTAGGTTCAGATTCATTTGTTAGGACCATCTTCGCTTGTTCTTATTTCTTTTCTATCTCTTCATTGTGCGCCAAATATTCACATAGTCCTCTTCCTTTGACTATTTTTATAGACTTAACCTTGATGTTTTATTCCAAGATCTTAGTGATCTTGTTGGCCCTCTTTTTGGTGATTTTTCCTTCAATAATATATCCGCGCAAACTAAAGTGTGTGACATAAACGATCACCTTGTTGCAAGATATTAGATGTTTGAACTTTTTGACCCACTTTACAATTGTGAATGCTTTCCTTTTGACAAATTTATAGTTAGCCTCATATTCCTTCAAGTTTCATGAGTGAAATGTTATTGGATGTTCTCCCTTTCCTTCATTGTCCTTCTAAGTCAATATGGTGGTGAACCTTGTCTCGCTACTAAAAACATACAAATGTATGAAGTCTTTGGAAAATTCTAGATTTACTAGGACAAGAGCTGAAGAAATAAAATCCTTTACACTCTTGAAGGATTCTCTCACTTCCTTGGTCCATTTGAATAATTGGTCCTTTTTTAACATTAGGGTGATGGGCCGAATTATCCCTGCAAAATCAGAAATGAATTTTCTTAAAAAATTTACCTTTTCGAGAAAGGACTAGACTCCCTTCTTTTTTTCTGGAAGGGGAAGTTCCTGGATCACTTTTAACCTTTCAGGATCAATCAAAATTCCAGCTCTAGACACTATGTTCCCTAGTAGCTTGCCTTGCAGCATGCCAAAAACACATTTTTTGGGTTCAAGGATACCCCAAAATCTTGACATTTTTTGATAACCATTTCTAGATGATCGAAATGGCCATATGTGGACTTGGAAAATGTAGTCAGATCATCTAAATAGATGAGGATTATTTTACTGATTAGTTCACTGAAGGCAATGTCCATTGCCCATCAGAAGGTAGCTCCCACATTTTATAAGTCAAAAGGAATTTAGGGAAATGAAAATGTTCTCCATTTGGTGGTGAACATGGTTTTGTATTGATCTTCTCCTTTAACCCGCACCTAATTGTAGCCTGAGAAGCTATCCGGTAGGGAAAACATCTTTGAACCAACCATGATCTGCAAGATGGATTCCATTGAAGGCAATAGGTAATGATCCTTTAATGATGCTCTATTCAAGTCACAAAATTTGACACATAGACAAATTTCTCTATTATTTTTCTAGACTAGAACGAGGTTAGATACCCATGTACTATGCTTGATTGGAAACACAATCTTTGAATGGATCAATTTTCCTAGTTCTTGTGCCATCGACACTTCAATATTTGGATTGATCGGCCTTTATTTTTGTTAGACAGGTTTAGCACCTTCTTTGAGTTCAATGGTGTGTTGGTTGTTGCTAGGATCATATCCCTTGAGGTCATCATAAGACAAAGTCACGACTCCTTCGTATGTTCCACAAATGTGTATAAGCCTATCCTTGTCGTGTTGTGGGACTTCCTTCCCGACTTTTAGTTCTCTTCCATCTCCGACCTCAAGGTTGGTGTAGTCCACTTGGTTTGCTACAAATTTCCTCCTATCATTTCTTGCATCATCACAATCAAACATATTTTTTAGCATGACTAGCTCTTTAGGAAGTTTGTTTGATCTAAAATGAATGATCTACCCTTCGTATGCTTCTTCAATTGTCAATTGAAGTTGATTGGTGAACTCTCCTGACTATTGAATGAATGAGGAAATATTTTGATCACTTTCAAATAGTTACTAGCTCTAGTCATTATCTAGAATGGAGGGGGGTTGATGCAAGAAGTTAGGTCCACAAAAAGCTCAAAAAGTGGAAGTGTTTTTGTTGTTTTTCATAATTTGTCACACTTGGACTGAAAATTTGAGGCACTTACACAATGAATTTTTAAAAAAATCAGTAATATGAAAGTTTGAATTTTGAATCTAGTTTCTAAATATGTAAATTATTCAAATAACCAAATTGTAGAAATTAAATTTTGATAGGGATCTATAAAAACCACTTTTTAAAAGTCCCTATTTTTTTACCATACCATGCATGTGTACAGACACCACTTTTTGACCCAAATAAAAGTATTTTGCTAATTCCTTTTGAGGAAAGAGAGCTAACAACATGAAGATTGATGGGAATTTTTTTTGTAATTTTTTGTTGAATATTTTTTTTTTATTAAATTTTTATTGGCCTTAATTGTTGTTTTTAAAAATCAACGTGTACGGACAACATAATTTGACCTAAACTAAACATTTTTTGAAACTTTTTTTTTTCATTCTGTAAAGAATTGTCTAAAGATTGATGTCATATAATTTTTTTTACAAGAAACTTCACCAAAAAAAAGTTATTAAAAACAAAAAAAGTCTGATATTTCATGTTTAAGGACTAGTTTGCTTTGAAATTAATTTAAAAATATCAAATATAATCCAATATTAATAAAAATTATATATTTGGAAACTAGAAATCGTGTTCTGTAATGGGTTTTAATTTTATAGATTGATTCAAAAAAAAAGTCTATCAACCATATTGTCAAAGATGGACATTCTTCTTCAATATGCCTTAGTTTTTTAGTTGCAGGCCAAAGGCTAAGGCTCGGATTGCCAAGCCTTTCCCGAGCCTAAAACCAAGGCTGTAAGTGGGTTGGAGATTCAAGTATTTAATAACGCATATTTGTTTTTAAAAACGCGTACGCGTTACAAAACGCATATGCGCTCTTTATTTGTTTGATTATTTTTTTAAAAAAATTCTTTTTAGAAACGCGTACGCGTTTTGAAAAGACAAACACGTATGTGTTTTGAAACGCATACCCGTTTCTAAAAAGAAAAACGCGTACGCGTTTCAAAATGCATATGCGTTTTAAAATGCGTACGCGTTTCTAAAAAGTATTTTTTTAAAAATAAATTATTTGTATGCACTCAAAAACGCATATGTGTTTTATAACGCGTACGCGTTTTTTTAGGCTCCGGTACCCAATGCATAACGCATATGCGGTTTTTAATAACGCGTATGCATTTTTTAATAACGCATACGCGTTTTCTACGAGATTTTTTTTTTTTGGCCGAAACTTCCCCTCTTCGTGGACCCAACTTCTTGCACTTACCTAGGGTCAAAAAATTAGTCACATAGATTATACATTCTTCATCAAGCCCAAGGTAGGGTTGAATTGAGATCCTATCATTGCCATGTGATCCAAAGTTGAATTTTTCTCCCTTGGCACTGCATGGATGTCAAAATATTTGAAACTTTCAATGAGGTCCCACACCATGTGTCAATAGGATCGAAATTAAATATTTTTTGTAGCAAAGGTGTTTCCAACTTGGTTGATTATAAGTTCAGAATTTCTGAATACTATTATTTGCTTGATACCCATGCACTCTACGAGGCTAAGCCCTTGCATAAGACCCTCATATTTGGCCTCATTGTTTGAGAAATAAAACTAGAAGAAGAAAGGTCTGAGAATCTACTCAATATTTAGAGATGTTAAGCATATCTTGACACCAACCCCGACTTTGCATCTCACACCGTCAAAGTGCAATGTCCATAGTTCTGAGGCTTGTTTAGCATTTGAGTCTTTTACTATCCTCAAAATATCTTAAAATTCATCATAGATGACGTAGGTGCCCAAACCAATATGATGGTGATTACCAAAATGGTTGGAATCTACATAGTTTCTCAAAAATACTTCTTCGGAACTGGCTTTGTCTTCGGTCGCCTTCTCATCTCCTAGTATCTTGCTGCTAATGGCTTCTTCTCTGGTGTAAGAGGTATGTGCAACTTAGATTTCTTATTTTGAGAAAGAAGTATGGATAGCATCATAGTTGATCATGGCTTCATCAGCTACGTGCTTTGTGTGTAGAGGTTCTAATACTATCTTCGTCTTAGCTTTGTGCTTAGTCATGAAAATTAGGTGAGACCAATCCAAATAAAGGTATCTACTTATCTTTGATGTGAAATCTCATGATAGGCATAGGACAAACATAGGACGAACGTTGACGATCACTGAATCTTGTGCACTATGATACTAGGACAAGAAAACAAGGTTTAAGGGAGGTCCTTAATGAGGCCTACAATTTTGACCTTGTTCCCATCCAGCTACATGACTCCTCTTTTTAAGGGTTCATAGCTAAGTCTTAAGGCTTGAACTATCTACTTGGGCATGATTGTATTGCTGGCACCGAAGTCAATCGTGGAGTTGTGCAACAGTTTCTTCCATATAATTAGAGTTAAGAAGAAGGGTTTAGGTTTTGGCTTCTCCTCTTAAGCCTCGATTAGATTCTCCTTTGTTGTATTTGCATGAACTTTGTCTAAGGATGATGAGTCGATAGTATTTTCAAAACGTTGTTCTATTGGTTGTATAATTGTACCTTTTTGTAGGGCTTCTTATAGCAATGACTTCTACTCTAGAATGGCTAAGATATCCCATAGGGATATATTAGTGAAATATTTCTTTAATTGTTCCACTATGTTAATTGGTGATGGATTTGGAGTCTTTTGTTCCTTTTTCTTGTTGATAACAATCTCCCTATGCATTTGAGGTTGTGGAGAAATTATAGAAGGGTTAGGAAGTTGATTTGGGACATTCTTAGGCTGCAAAGTGTTAGGCTGCAAAGTGATTAGCTCACCTATGAATCTCCTAATTTATTAGGTGTTGTAGTCAGAGTGTTCTTGCAAAGTCATCGATGTGAATGCTTCATAAGTGATCACTACTTCATGCCCTTCCATCCATGGGAGGAGGGCATGGTCAGAAGTTATGTCATTTTATTGCTCCAAACATATTCCCTACTTCTATGTGGTGAGCACTGCATTCTTCACTTGGGTAGAGGCGTATGTATAGCCTCCTAGATTTGTCTCCACACCTTGGTTGTATTGTTCCAAAAATTTCTAATGCAAATTGCCCTGCATATAATTACAAGGCCTATGAGCATTGTCACATGTATAGCACCAGGAATTGAAATTTTCTGCAAGATTAATCTATCTTGTGGTCATCTCTCTCCTTCTACTTGTCTGAGCGGATCCTAGCATAGTCAGAAGTGGTACTATTTAGTTATTTGTCTAATTCGGTGGAGTTATGCGCATAGCCCCTTGATATTGGTTTTGTTGGTAGTAGGGTTTCTTACCTTGATAACTTTGATAGGTTGGTCTTGGAGGAGCAGCCTAGTTGTGCATGATATTAGTCACTTCATTTGTTAAGTTTCGCAACATTTCCCTTAGCTCACTCATCTCATCCTTTAGAGCGCCAGATGTAGAAGCAGTATTTTGTGGTGCATTTTCATATGTGTACATAGGCATGGTGGTGAAATTGTATTGGTAGATGGAATCTCTTGGTTAGAAGCTGATATTTTGGTGAATATTAGCATGAGGGGCCAAGGTGGCAACTTCCTAACGGCAATCAGATTTGTTCTCTTCTTTTAGCACTATGTTGTATGCATCTAGTAAAGTGGTTATGCCAAGTGACTAGATCATCCTATAGATGTCAACATTGATGGAATTTAAGTAGAACATAAATTCTAGCTCAGATGGTGGTTGGATGGAATTCTAGATTCTCTGTTAGGTTGTATGGAATTCGGCGTTGAAATCTTTCATGGCTTCAGATGGAGCTCACTTTATTGTCGATAGCTGGTGATATAAATAAGATCTATCTCCATCGTTAGAAAACCTCTCATAACAAAGATACTAACAATCCAAGTTTATTTATGGCTTGTAGCTATTAATGGGCTGATGAATTACACACCTTGATGATCTAGTGTTTTTAAGGGTCCCACCAAGCATGTGAGGAAAGAAAAAACTTTTGATGCCAAAAGTTGGCAAGGTAACAACTCCTTGTGGGAAACACAGTTTTATGGGGGAACTACTACACCAAACCAAGTAACCTCCTAATTTTTAAAGAATTCAAATTCTTCTGTAACTAGGGTTTTGAATGAGAAAAGGAAGCAAATATAAAATAAAAGGATCTAACTAAGGTGATGCACCAAGATGTAGATGTGATGCATGGTAAACCTATCTTGTGGATATTATTTAAGGGCCTATTTGGTAGTTTTTTGTGCTCTAGAATGGAAAAAATAAAGATAGAATTTTGAATGATTCACTATATGACATAGAATAACCTTCATACACATTCACTTAGAAATAAGAGTCAAAGGCATGATCTACAATAGAAAAATTGTATTAAACTTATAGATGTCTTTGAATGAGGCATTCAATACAATAATGGAATAGTAAAACTTATCAAATATCAAAGAAAACAGAAAGGTCAAAGAATTGTACAGTCTATGAGTTCTATACAATAATCTAATAAAGGAATGAAAGTCTTGGTTCTTCTACCAATTCTTTTGTCAAAATCTAAACCTTTTACTTCGATGAAGAAGTTGTATTTATAGTGAAAACCCAACTTAATGAGCAAGCAATCAGAAAGTTTCTTCAATTATGAGCATTGATACATTAGAAATGATTTTCCCTTTTCCATTGTAACAAAGAATATTCAAGTCATGAATGAGGATGTCTTAGGGCCAGATGCATCCCCTATGAATGATGGTAGTGGTCCCAACAGATTAGGGTTTCGACATGTGTTGTCCACTCATGATGAAAACTACAAAACATGGCATCTGTTGTGCGGTTTTTGCTTGCTTCAACTATACTTCGTGATGTAGTCTCTAGAAGATCATATAGCAAGTGGTCAGAGCCAAACGTTCATCCTTCCCCTTAGGTGATGAAAAATTGCACTGCGAAGACACATGGACATCTTCATGGATACTATGCTAAAGGTGGGGTCCACCAAGGAATGTGCGTGGACTAATACAACCTAGCATGTGATTGGGACCCAAAAGGAGAGCGATACAAAGGGGCACCAAATATTATGAATGGTTGACATGTGAAAGAATGGTGCAATATTTCCAAAAGTGAGAGAAGGAAATATTGCGAGGAGGACTTGGCTAACAAGTGGTGGCATTCGCAATGAGACTTGGAAAATGCTTGATATTTCCTTTTAAAAGAGATTGTGGTCAGTACTTAAGAAAAACAAAATCACCCGAAGGGAGCTTGGGAATTTTATGTTCATAGACATCAACCTAATTATTTCTTTAGGTTACTTTTGTGTCCCCCAATTTTTCATGGAGAACTGATTTCTTTTGGTTAACCATTGGACTCATATCCCATTTAACCATCTCACATAATGCAAGTAGAGGTATTTATAAAAATAATGGGGATGGATTAAATGAATCAACTCCTAAATCCAAGAGTATCTAATATGAATAATATAAGCTTGGTCACTAATTATAATTATTAGCCTTAGCAAAATCAATTTTCATTGATACATTCTAGCGAGAGTACATAGCACACTCCATACCTTCCTATACTACAATTACATTATCTAAAATATATTTGGAGTTATAAAATTAGTTTTCTTAGACCTTAAAACTTGAGGAAGAATGTGGCATAGAATAGATCTATAGATTTTGAAATTATCTCATAGGATACATTGAGAAAAGTGATGGGAATCTAATTAAAAATATCTGATTGGTATCTAAATTTAGGTAAGTATTTTTTTTATTAATAATTTTTTCTAAATATTTTGAAAATAAAGATCCAAGATATACTTTATTTGGGTTTTCATCGACATAATAAAAAATTCAGTATAAATTTACAAGGGAAGCAATCACAATTAAAATTCTTGTTGCTAACCATAGTATTGATAACTTATTAATATTTACTGATAGAAATAAATACATTTTACAAAATTATTTTTGAGTGGAGGAAATCAAACAAGGGACAAATTTTATGTGTTCCTATAAATTGAGGTTACATTTGTGATAATTTTCTTGTGTCATGAAAACTTGCTCATAATTCTTGACAAAATTTTGAAGAATATTGGTAAATTATTGAAGAACATTCTACCAATATTCTATTTATTTGATACCAAGTGCAGTATGAAAATCTCTAATATCTTAGAAGAACTCTTTTGAGGGTCTAACTACAACCTTAATCCAACAAAATCTGGTTTTGATTTGATCGCCTTGGTCAAATTACTATTGGAAATTTTCTTCTGATGTTGAAGCTTAGCCACCCTAAGTTGAAAAGAAAGAAAAAATGGGTTAGCTTTAATAGATATAGTATCTTGATGGATCTTTCATGTTGTTGCCTCATATTCATGGTACCAAAGGATGACCAACGAGAATATGTAAATATGCAGGAAACAAGTACATATAATTTATCTTTTCCATTGAGATAGTTACATGAGTAGGATAGGATTTTATGTTCCACACTTATTTGATAAAGATCGATGAGGGTTTATTACTAAAAAATGATTAAAATTTTCCATTGTGAGATGTCACTCGACACTAAATTTTAAACCTATTGGGATTTTGATCTACAAAATTAGCATACAAATTAGCAAAATAAAAAAAGGACAGTGTAGAAATGATAACATGGTACAGGTATTTAAAGACTCTATCATATCTATCCAAAAAAATATTCTACATATAAAAATTTAATGACTATGGTGGTACCCCAAATTGGGATCGAAAAGCCCGAATTTTATATACATATATTACTACACCTAATTTTTTGTAGATGTTCAATATAAATGCAAAATTCAATATTTATCATATTTCACCTCAACCATATTAAAATACTTGCACATGAACCAAGTTGTGGCAATAAATGAATTAGCAATAAATAAACACAATAAAGATCTTGCAATAGCATCATTGGAACCAAATATGTTTACATTGTTGAAAGAATGGTTCTCAATATTTATGAGAGCCCAAATTACTTAGTTATTGTTGGCATGATTAGGTGTTTTACCTATCTAGGTCCAATTTACATGTTAAGTCCACTTAGGTCCTACAAGGAAATATTTCTAGATAATGTTAGTTTTAAATAAATCTCATCTTATATTTTGGCATTTAATACTTGTGTCCTAAGTCATTTAATATTTTTTTAAGGTAGTTGACTCATTATATAGGATTAAGAAACTTGCCAATATCTTGTCTAATCCTATTTCACAAATTGTTTTTATAATGAAGGCATCGTTTGTACAAATTTAATAGTTTAGTTTAATTCAGTCAATCAAATATACCACTACAATCTTGAGTATCACATATGAGTCATATCTTGCATCCATTATTACGAATTCATGTTCTGTTTTTACTCTTGTAGAAGGTTGTTTTGGTTTTTGCAGGTGATCTTGGAGGCTTGAGTCCTTGAGTTACTCTAACATGATATCAAAGCTTCAAAATTGCAAAACCCATTTTCAATCAGAATGTGAATCAAGCTTGAGATTTTGTTTTATGTACATTGGGGAAAATCAGAACTCACGGTTGAGTCAACAAGGCCTCGAAAAAATTATTTTCATATTAAATACTTCATATTTTGGCAAAAAATATTTTTTGAGCCATTTTTGAAGGTTTCGACAGAAATATGGAAAAAAAATCCATAAAATTAATTCATTGTACTTATTCTTACAATATTATACACGATCATACTAAGTGTTGTCAACTTCACAAGGCAGGCTATAGGGAATTAGCATAATTGTTGTATAATTCTGCTTACTTTGTATGATCTATGAGATCTATCATTGGCAAAGGTATGAATGGTCATTCTCTATATGTTTTATAAAAAAATTAATATTATTAAAATTTATTTTTTCTAGTTATATTTTTCATGCCACTTGCAAAATTTGTTTTCAGCTCTCAACCTCACCTAATAGGTGCCCTTGTGGAAGACCAAGGCTTATAGCCCACAAAGGGTGTGGAAGTTGCCACAACACCTCTATCTAGATCCTTGCATAGTTGGCAAAGCTTGCCTACTCATTTCCATTGGTGATGGTGCAAATAATATTTTTCAGCAATGCGGTCATGTTTGAAACCTATGGCTAGTGCCCATGCTCTTAAAGTTTTGGTCCCAAGCCCTAATTATGAGAAATTATGAATTTTTTAATGTCAGAAGACATTCTACAATAGTAACAAGGTATGGAGTCTCATGCCATGACCATGTAAATAAAACCTACAACATAACCAACATATATTTAACAACAAAATTAATACATTAATCTGTAATATATCAATATTCTAATATAAATTTTAAAGAAATTATTTTCTTATCAAAAAAAAATCTATGAAGTAAAAACAAAACAAAAACAATTTAAAAAAATAATAATAGCAACAATTTTAAATTTTAAATTTATATTTATGTGCCTATAATAAAATAACTCCTAACATATTAAAAATTATGTTTTAATTTTTTTTTTCAAAAAGGTAAATTATTTTTTAAATTTAAATTTAAATTTACGTGTATAACAACATAACTCTTTAACCAGGGTTGGGGCCCTAGCTTGGTTGGCTAAATCTTTCCTGTTACAGGAGGTACTAAAGGGTGTGTTGCACCAATGCCCCCGGTCATGTTAAAAAGTTTACCAGACGAAGTAACTGAAAGAAAGGTGCCGATTTTATACATATGAAACTGTTCTACATGTGGCTTTTAATCAGCTATTAGATAGGCATTGGATAGATTTTATTTGTACCAAAATGTTCAATGACATATTTTATTAGCTAATATGCCAAGGCTGGCCTGCCAGAACACTAAATTCTTCTGGTTTACCAATGAGCAATTTGTCTTAACCATTAAATTAGCTTCCGCGCATTGCTTTTGCTTTCACATAGAAATAAAAAATTAAATTGAAAAGGCGGAGCTGGCAATGGAAACATAAACGATGAGAATGAGCAGGACAAACTGATCTCAGCTATTTAATGACATTGCATGAAAGAAGGATTCTCATCTGAGCTACGCCATCTTCTCTGATTTGTTTTGGAAGAAAGCTAAAGGGGAAGGATAAATGGCAATGAAAATGGATAGCGCAGAATTGGTTAGAAAGGTGGTGATAGTGTTAATGGCAATAATAATAATGGTGAGTATTAGCGTGGCTTCAGCACAAGCAGGACCATGCTATAAATACCTGTGCGTCAACGATGGTGGTTGTTCAGGATATCCAACCACCCCTAAGTGCTGCAACATCGGCGACTGCGGGAGCGGAATTGGATATTGCGACGCTACATGCTAATTACCAACTGCTCTTAGGCCTTCTCTCGCCTCATAAAATAATCCAGATCAGTTTCATGTTCTTTATTTGTGTTTGTTTATGTGTTTGAGCAGGATTCTTACAATCCTCTCCCCTTCGTTTACCCATTTGTTGTAAGGTTTGCTTTGATGTCAAAAGTGTTTTATTGTGAACTGCACTGTAACTCTTGAGGTGGCAGCTAGGCCTGTGTGGTATTTCAGAATATTTATATTGTTGAGTGAAAAAAATTTCTTCTTAGTTCAGATGGATGTATTTCATAACTAATCATATTTTTAGTATGGGATTATTTAATTATCAGCGAAAATAGGTTTTGACTGAAAATTGATCTATTTATTTTTATTAATATTTTTTTATAGTGTTTTTTAATATAATATAATTTATTTTTAAGGTGTGGGTCAATAAAATTGTGTGTCAATTTTTATTCCATTGATCTGGGTATAGGAATGGACTTTGCCACAAACATTTTCCTGTTCCGTTGATCCTGGGTATAAGAATGGACTTTACCACAAAAAAATACTGGACCACTAGACTGAGCTGGGGGGACACCCCTATTGTATATAAAAAAAACATATGTTCGTGAAAATCTTGTCATATTTGTTTTAAATAAAAAATGTATCTAATATAAGCTGTTGAAATATTTCTAATTGAAAATAAAAATTATCATACATTTATACGACATTGATAATTAATATTGATTGTTTATTATATGTTTAGAGGACAATATTTTAAAAATGATTATGGTGAAAAAAATCTAGGTGTTGTTGAGATTTGATAACAACCAATAAGATTAGCTTGGTTCAAACTTTGGAATTTAAATTTGTTTTTTCATTGTCTTTTACTAAGTTGTCTTGATTGAGAATCCCCAATTTTTTTTACAGATGAGATGCTTGTCATTTACAAAATTAAATCTATTTGAAAGGACTCATTGAATATGACCCATCAATGTCTCAAATTTTGGTGATATTTGATATGATCCAACAAAATGCAATCCATTAGATACATGCATATATGCAAACATCGAAGTTTATAGATTGTGTAGATTTACTGAAGTGTTGTATGTATGGATGAGAATAAAAATTTCTTCATTATTTTTATCCTAGGTCACTTTTATGGTTCTAGATCTAGGTCACAGCTACAAAATCAACATATGATATCATCCAGATTCTGCCTTATGAATTATTTAAAAGTAGATTGGTAGATGATGATTTTTTTTTCACACTCATTGGGTTTTTCTACCAAGTTTCTAGTATCAAATATATCTTAACAAACAACAAACTTCAAACATGCACATGAATTCTATCATAATTTAAAGGTGATTCACATGTGTTAGGATGAGTGTGATTAGACATGCTAAAATCTTTTATTAATTTCAGAAATTGAGTGCAAATGCAGATGATTGTTATTAAGTGATAAACCATGTTATGCAATATTATGTGATTGAAATTCATTATAATTTTATTTTATTCTGACACAAAAACACAACATGGATTTTCAATAACATGTGAAGTTATCTGTGTGAGGTTCTGTAATTTTCCCATGTGATCCTTTTACAAAATTTCTACTCTTGTCCTAATGCACCATGGTTTCTATTGGTGGGGAGCCCCAACGGACTTCCTCATCCTCTACTTCAGTAGTTTCTATAGTCAAAGGAAGTGGTTTGTCTGCTTTAGGGTCAAGAACTGTAAGTGGGATTACTTTGTCCTCGCTCTCCCTAGAGTCGCGAACATTCTTTCCAAAAAATTATCCTTCTTTGGTTTGGAGTCATTTTGTAAGATGACCCAAAATTCCTATATGGAGAAACTGATCATAGGCAAATCCCAAAGTTTAGGATTTCCTTGGGTTTGCCCTCCTTTAGGGTCTTGCTGCTTAGTGGAGGGTCTTGAGAGTTTTGTGCCAGATGAACTAAAAAATGAAGCTCTATTTGGTCTCTAGCTATCCTTCTTCAGTAAATTCCTTGCATTTAGAACAGAAAATGATCTGACACTTCTTGGAAACTAAAAGGTACTGTTAACATTAGCGCTATGGCCAATGGCTTATTTCTGCTTAGTTTTAAGGTTCATGATGACCAGCTCAAAGTCCTCACTGTTTGTCCTTGGGATTTTGACAAGAACTTTAAAAATTGTTTATCGTTAAGTAAAATGAAACTAGGCTTCGATTCCTCAACAAATTTTGGTTCAGCTGCCCCAAACTGGATTCGAATCTTAGTGCCACCACTTGAGTTTTGGAACCCTAACATATTTTACAGAATAGCTAACACTTTTGGTCATATATTAGATATTCATAAAGTTACCCAACAGAAATCAAGGCCAGTCTTTTCCAGAATTTATGTTAATGTAGAAGTAAATAAGGTCTTACCCTTTGTTATCTCTCTCGTATCTAGTTTTGGAGTCTAGAATAAAAAATAGAGCATGAGAATGTTGGAATCTTCTACCAGTTATGTAGATATTTTGGCCATCTTAGTGATTCTTGTAAAATAATTCCACAAGAAAGAAGTACTATAATTTTAGATAAACAATTTATTGAGGATACTTTATCTTAAGAGGAAGAAATTTGGTAAGTGGTGGATTGAAGATGGATTATCCTCTGAATGCTTAAGAAAAGAGACAATAATAAAAAGCTAGAACTAAAAATGTACCCAACAAATCAAGGATTCTCCAAATAAAACACTAAGGGCAACTACTTTATCTCCTACCAAAGTAAAAAGTCATTAATCTCCCCAATAGTAATGAAAGATTTCAAAAAAAAGAAACCTAAATAAACCTAAATGAAGGCCCTAATAAGTTGGAAGATTACCCACAAAATTTAAATGGTATGAGCGGCCTCAAACAATTTCGAGAAATTTCCAAGTATTTGAAAGAGTCTTTGACTTTGTTGGGGTTTGAAGCAGTGAGAACTTTAAGAACCCCCCCACCCCTCGGTGCAGGTGTAAAATCCTAGTGAATCCTGTATACTTCTCGATAAAAATAATTAATTTTATTGGCGAATTTAATCAGTTTTCGGAAAAAAAAAAAAAATCTCAATTGCCAAATATTTTATAATCCCTAGTAGTTCATGGAAAATCTTGGCGAATTGCAAATTTTTTTAATCAAACAAAATATTTTTCATTGGCAATAAAAACTATCTTTCAAACCAGAATTTGTTTTCCATTGGTGATGAAAACCTTTTTTCAAAGCAAAAAATATATTTTCATTGGCGAATTAAAAAGAATCTCAAAATAATAACAAAATCCAGTGGCGAAATAAACAAATATGCCAACGAAAATTCATAGGGGTCGTTTGATGAATTTTCGATGGACGACTGTAGTTGCATTCTAGAAGTAAAGCTCTAAAGCACTAGACTTGCGATTTGAAACCTCTGGAATAACACTAGAACCATTAGATTTCTAGAAATGAATGGTTGAGATTTTATTACTATAAAAATGGTTATAAAGTTTTGTTTCTCAATGATTGGGCGACCTTGACTGGATACACAACTTTTAAAGAGTCAGCTCATTTAATAAATTATACGGTGTCATTAAGCGATGTCTTCTCAAACACTATCAAAAACCAACTTGATAGGTCTAACGTAATATTTCAAATCCTCTGAAAGGATAGATCTTAAATAAGGAGGTTGGAGAAACGGATTTAGTAGCCAATTGACACATCCTACTGGTAAAGTTAAGTGAGCCTGCATACGAGGAAAGGTGGCAGCATTTTGAACTCCATACTCAGAGTTTCTTGGGTGATCACACAATAGTGGTTAATAATTTTTGGCCAATTTGGACACTATTATTATTATTTTTAACTAGATCTTCATAGTCGGGCACCTATAGCGGCTAAACCATGAGGAATTTGAAGATGATACAAACTAGAGTCTCATTACATTTTGTCTGTAGATTCAAAAAATATTTTTTTCAAATTTTTTGGAATCAGATTACACTTTTTTTCCATCTCGCACGAAAACTGAATTTTTTCAAAAAACAACATTTTTAAAAAGTGACGCTCACCATATACAACATAACTTTTTTTGTATGAAGGATAAAATTCTATTTTTTTCAAATTTAGATTTGTAGCTATGATATCTAGCACTTTCATTTGGTATCATAATTTTTTATTGAATATTTTTTCTTTAATCAAGTTTGAAAGTCAAACCAATTGCAATTCAGTTGTAGGCAATCTATATAAAACATAACTTTTTCTGTATGTATCAAAATTCAATTTTAATTTTTTAATGGATCAAGGACATCAATACCCAGCCCGAACGTATTTTTTAAAATTTTATTGTGATAATCTGCTATTTTTCTACATGTGTAGAATAGAGAGCTTGGTTTTCAGTGAAAAACCTATGTTTAATAAAACTAAAAAAACACATACATAATAAAACCAAAACATATTAAAATTATATTCATTAGATAGCTTGTTTTGTTGACTACCTGATTCTAGTTGGGTTTGTGAAGATTTCTCAATTTTCATCCTCAACCCAAGCTCTGAAGTGCCAATTATTTTTCCTTTTGTGTCTAAGATTGGGGATGAGGGATAAGGGGGTTCATTCGAATCCATAGGGGTTCAAGCGAACCTAGTGAACGCTAGTTTGAGCGAACCCCTTTTTGGTTCAGTCGAACCCTAGTTCAAGTAAACCCCTTTTTGGTTTGGATGAACCAATAGATTTGTACGAACCCCTAAATTCACTTTTTTTTTGCCTTGGGGTCATTTTTTGTGAGTTTTCCTTCTGCACTTGAATTGTAAACCACTATTGTGGCTTCACCCTCCCCAATATGGTACTTCCTACCGATATTAGGGTATGGAAAGATGAACGTGTGGCCGCCATGCAACCAAATTTGAATTGGCCTGAAGAAGAGGAAATTGACATAATTTCCTAGCTATATTTAGTGGAGTGGAAAGAGAAAACGAGATATGCCAAGTACAACGAGGTGATTTTGGTTTTAGAAGAAGAAGAAGAACATGCAGAATTTCATAATTTAGTTGTGGAAATCCAGTTGGAACTATACAGAGTCCTGACACCTCCAATAGTTTAACAAAATGCATGAACCCTTTTGGGAATTGTGAATTTGTGACACATAATTCTAAGGGGGCATAGTTTCAATTTTTGAGCGCTTTTTGAATTTTGATTGTACATGGTGGGGTGACAGGTCTGTGAAACCACATTTTTGGCATTAGAGAGATAAAAGAATATATTTCTAAATCAGTGTATTTTTTAATGTTTCCTTTTAATTATGAATGAATTGTGTTTCTTCATGATAATTGTTCAATATTTTTCTGTTAGGTCAGATTCATAATGCATACGTTTTTCATCTCTAAGACTTTGTGTTCAAATTATTTCATTTGTTAAAACAAAAAATATTGCTTTTCTTCATAGATTGTTAGAAAAATAGACTTTGTGTCATTTTTTAAAAATATTATGCATCTACTTTCATGCTTAAAGTGACAAATTTGTACATCAATAAGAAAAAAGAGTTGCATTCCAGAAGTAAATCTCTAAACCACTAGACTTGCGAATTGAAACATCCAGAATAACACTGGAACCATTATATGCATACATGTGGCGAGATAAAGGCCCATCGCTCATCACTCATTCATTATTTTCAATGCCTCGATGTTGTACATTTCATTTAATTAAAATTCTCAATCTTTTTGAAGATAGTGTGGTTGGCAATGGCAGTGGCGATTAATGCCATATGTGATATCAACATCCAAAGTTATTTATTGGACAACTCATAGCTTTAATGAAACAATATTTGTAATGATTAAATTTCATTTGAACTTTGAGTGGCACTGGTGAATCGATGATTTTGACAGCTTGTGAACTTGAGGTATAGTTTGCATGTGGCCAGATGTCAATAAAATTAAACATTTTAATTATATAGGCTAGTAGTGGTACTGGTGGCCCATAAATAGGGATAGTATGAGTGATTTAGTGAATAGTGGATAGTGCCATAAGGTTTTTTATTTTCTAGTGTTAATAAGGATTCATGAAGAAGATGATGTAGTATTGGGGATATTGTAAATTCTCCTACCTACAGTTATGTAGTTACAGAGTAATCAGTAAAAGACAAATTTCCTTCAAGTTCAGAATGGGTGGAATTAGAAAGAAGTTGATTTGGTAAACCTGACTTCTCAAATAGGTTTTCAACTAGGATGAGGAGCTCTGATGGAGGTAAGTGTCATACCAGTGCATTGAATTCGCGTGAAAAAGATGGGAGCATATTTTATTCTCCTCTTGTATTCTAACAACTTCCATTTCCCCAACATGGCTGGCCAAACGAGCCCCATGCATTTATTTTCAAAGAGACATTTGTATTACATCTTCTGTATGACTTTGGTTCTTGAAGGGGATAAGTACATTTTGTATCATCATCACTCCCATTTTCCCAGGATTGATTACACCCCCCTTTCCCCAGCATGGTTAGCAAATCCACCAGCAAACGCTTGGAATCATGAATTTATTTTCAGAGCCACATTTGTGTTATGTTGTCCCCAGCAGAAGCCTGGAATCATGCATTTATTTTTTAGAGTTACATTTGTAGTAAGTTTTTAGCAACAAAAGCTTGGAAATTGGAATCAATTTGTAATCCATTGTAATGAGCAACAAATTGGAATAAATTATTAAAAAATTTCTATGTAAAGTACTAAAGTGACACACTCATATATGTTATTTATAAAAAAAAGGAGCTACAATGCTACTCGTCTATAAAAATATATGTAATAATGTGACATTGAAATTCAGTTGTAATAAAATAAATGGTTGTGTTGTGTTATTCTTGAATATTCGTTATTCATTTACGCTTAAGAGTAAAGAGTTTCTTTCTGAGTTCAAAAATTTAGTGTCTATTAATAATTTAATATATTCAAATCATTTTTGTTCTTTTGAGAAATTAAGTAATATACTTTATGCAATATGCACTTGATAATTCATGGTTATATTAGGCCATCGGGGGAGTGCAATCATTCATTCCAGTGATTTTTATGTGTTGCACCGATGTACTTTTTTTTGTTGACTCTATCGATATATCAAGGAGCACACCTTATGAGTTATGAGTCTTCGCCTTTGGACCATCGACGAAGCTGTGATGGGGGTTCCACCAATAAAGCATTGTTAGGCCGATGCCTATGATATTGAATTTAAAACACATGTGTCTCGTTAATTTTTTTAAGTTAATATCATAAATTAATCAAGTTTCAACTATTGGATGAACATTTGATTTATGGTTGTAGTTACATTTCGTAATGAAATGAATAAAATGATGGGCTTTCCAACTTAAACCTCCAGAATCACCCTATAACCGTTAGATTTAGAAATATCAACGGTTAAGTTTAAGAATTTGAAACTTGTAGACTTAAGATGTGACATTCCCTTTAATGTTCCAATTTTGACAAAAAAACATTTAAAGCACTTTGTATTGTTAAGTGTCAATTGTCAAGTAATTAGTGTTTATTCTTAAACTTTAAAGTTAATATCATAAATTACTCAAGTTTCAACCGTTGGATGAACATTTGATGTATGGTTGTAGTTGTATTCCATAATAAAATGCATAGAGCGATGGGCTTCCCAACTTAAACCTCTGGAATAACCCTATAACTATAACACCCCTCCATTTTGTTTCCTATTCAGACAAATTTTATGGTTTGTTTTTGTTTTAGCTACTATGATACTTTGCATATTTTATCATGTGTGATTTTTATCTCTACTTATAGAACGACGAATTATTGTGTGGTGTGATGTGGTTTATCTGATGTTTTATTTACATACTTTAATTTGTGTAATAATTTTAGTTGATATAACATGTGATTTCATATGAGATTATTGAGTAGGATGGAATTGTCAGTTTTGATGAGTGTATTGGTGAAGAGGATGGGTTCGCATCACTCGCTTGTGAGCACCCTATGATTCTATGATTTCCTCTTCACGATGTGTATTTTATGTTTCTTATATATATATGATGTTGTTTACCTGGTTTCTAGGTTTGCAGGTACATGACATCGACTCCACCTAGTTTCACAGGTTTGAGCGTGTCAATCCAGCGGTTAAGATGAATGGGAGATAGTAGCTAGGTAACTTGTGCTAGGTCTACACCCTAGCTATAGTGCATCTCCAGTTGTGTGTATCGAGCCTTTGATTGCTTGGTTTTAATCTTATTTAATTCTCAATGGATTATTGTTTTGGAAATAAATATTTAGAATTATTGCTTGAATAAAGTTGTTATTTATTTAATTAAAGTTTGAATTGTTGATGAAATTTATTATTTAAATTAATTAATTCAATTTTATGTTGAGAAAATTAAAAGAGAGAAAATAATTTAATTATATTTTGGAATTAATTTATTATTTAGAACTATTAAATTAAATTAATATTAGATTTGGTTGTCAGAAGATATTTCAATTATGTTAGCATGTGAGAGTTAAATTTAATAAAAGAGTTTGTTGAAAATTCATTTACGAAGAGAATTATGGAGAGAGGAAAGCTTCTTCACGGGTGTGAGGATATTTTTTTAAAACGAAGATAATTTTGAAAAATACACAGAGGTTTTGGTTTTTGGGAATTCTTTGTTGTAGAATTGGATTGGAGTTGTTCTTGCATTTTGTTGTTATTGTTGGTTACTTCTTATGTGTGTGTTTTTTGTATATATACTTAATTGATTCTTTTTTCTTCAAAAAGGCATAACATATTTATATATTTTGAAAGGAAATTGAAACAATTATACGTTTAGTTGGAAAATTGAAAGAACTATAGGATTTAGTTAGAATATTGAAGAGATTTACTTGCATGGATTTATGTTGTTTTTAAAAGTAAACAATTAATTTGATTTAATTATTTAAACTAGTTTTTCCTTTTATTGTAATTAAAAGGCAATTATTTAATTATTTAAATTGTTTTGAACGAGCGATAGTTTTTTTTTTACTATGAATAGAACAGGAAAGGGAAATGGATTTAATATATCCAAAATTAGATTATTTCCTTGCAAATTCCTTGATTGTAATGATTTCCTCTTTGTTCATGTTTGGGAAAATGGTTAAGTATTAGTCCAAAATTATAAGTCTTCCAAAGGATCCTAGAGGATGGGGGTTGTCGTAATGTGGTGTCAACTAGTTATATTTCCCTTGGGTAGTGCATGGTGTCTTTTCAGTAATTTACCTATTTTTTGTGAATGGGAGTGTTTTGTGCATCCTTTGGAAGGAGTGGATTTTGTGTGTTATTGCCTCCTAGTGTTGGAGAGATTGTGTTGTCTAGTGTTAACGCACTAGTGTTACCCTTTGAGTATAGTTTTGTATAGTATATTGTTAGTTAGAAGAGTGGCTTTTGTTAGGTGCCAGATCCCAAAGAGGTAAAATTGGTAACCTTCAAAGGCGATTTAATCAAGAGATACCTAATTAATGTACTTAGATGATTAGGAAGTATCACACACTAATCAAGATAATTAGCCTCACTCATAGACACAAGGGATTGTTTAGACTTGGGATGAGTGTGAAGGCCTGGAATGGCAAGGTCAACTATCTTATCCTTACGAGAGGTAGTCAATTCATTCCGCATGAGTAATCATGAGGGCTGGGATTTGGTAGAGGTCACCAAGATTATAGGAGCCTATGAAGAATGCCCAAAGGAGATCTCATGGGAAACCATGCGATGAAACTTTGTCTAGGACAAAATTGGGTTTTGTTTTATGTGTATGGATTCCTTATCATACTTGATGAATTAGATGTATGGAAGTAATGCGACCATATTACAGCTAGAATTATATTGTGCATGTGTTTGGTTGAGTCAATATACATCATTGTGAGGCTTCCTATGGTTAGAGGTGTTAGATTTTGTCCATGTTACATTGTTACTATCTCCTATGATGGGGGGTGGGCCCTAGGGTACCACTTGGTTTGGTGGAACATGCACTATACACCACTAGGTCCCCTTTTATCTTTAGTACTTGGTGGCAGGAAATCTAGTTGGAAAGCTCGCAGATCTTTTCTTATTTCTAGCATTGTATTATTTCAACTTGTTATAAGTTATTTTACCCCTCTCATGTTTACGAGGTGGAATTTTTTAATTGTAACACATTTGTACTATTGCCTCTATCTGGGAATGAGAGATGTAACCATTTGTTTAAGTTATTGAATTTATATCTTGGGTGTTTATCTCACAATAATTAATCTTGGTTATGTAGCATTAGGGGATGTTGTCAACTGTAGATGAACATGTACGTTTAATTCACTTTAAAAAAAAATATTAGTACACTTTCATTGTCAATTGAAAATTCCTCTAGGATTACATGGCAGGGCATTACATATGGTATCAGAGCTAGGTTAAAACACTGGGTGCTTTGGGATTATGATGTACCCATTAATCTTAGTTGTGTAGGTTTTCAAGTGTAGCTTTTCTAATACCTTTGTGTTTATGTGTAGGAGTATGCCTCCCAGGCACGGACAAGGTAGAGGATGAGGACGTGGCTGGGTAGGTAGTCATGACAGGAGTCATCATGACTCTCTGCCTCATGTAACGCTTATAAAAGAGTAGGAGGAACAAGAGGCCTCACAGAATGGCCCAAGGGGCAGTCGTGGATAGCTAGATCCTCCAGGGATTGAGGCTGCACATATAGATTTTGAGGAGGATTTGGCACTCCTAGGTCAAAGACAGGTAGTCCCAAAGGTTAATCCTTGTGTGAGGAAAAATACGACAAAGTTGGAGATGTTAGACTCCTCCTATATGAAAGATTTGATTCAGTCAAAACCACCTCGATTTGATGGAGTAGGCACCAGTTTCGAGGTTGAGACTTGGTTGATAGGTCTTGATCAATATTTTTCTATGCATCCATTTGATAGTAATACTAAACTGTAGTGTGTCTTTATGCACTTGCGAGGGTTTGCGGCCACTTGGTCGAGATTGGTGGACCTGAAACTCCACATTGATATGAGTACTATGTCTTGGGAGATATTCCTTGAGTAGTTCAGAGCCCACTTTCTTTCTGGCCATTGGCGTCATCACAGGGACAATGAGTTTCATGCCCTACGATAGTTAACCATGACTGTAGATGAATATGAGAAACATTTCTATGAACTTAAACAATTCGCAAGAATATGAGATGATGAGGGGATGCTTGTGCAACATTTCATCAGGGGCTTGAATGCCCATATTAGTGGTGGTGTGTGGGTCTTTGAGCCCAAATCTATGGAGACAATTTTGGAGAAGGCACAACTTGTGGAGGAGAACTTGAATATGGTACAGGGAGGCCATACAAGTGTCCTTATTGGTAATGGTTCAAGAGCTGGGACTAGTGCTCAAGGGGGATAGACTCAAGGGGATGTGCCTCCTAAGACACATCAGGGATCAGCATAGAGCAGTCAACATCAGGCATTTCAGGCGAAACGAAAAGGTTTCCAACAAAGACATGGTGATAGAAACTGGAGGTGCATGAAGCGTTTCAACTCTAAGCAACCTACTTAGAGCTTCCAGTCCACTTTTAGAGGTAGTGTGAAATAGTCTAGTGCACTAGCTAGAGGTAGAGGATATCGTAGAGGCATAGGTTTGTTATCTTGTTGTCAGCAGGGCAATATTGCTAGAATATGTCCTAACAAGGGCACATCAAGATTCACGTAGAGACTAGCGGTATTAGATCCAATAGTGGGGGAAGCTGGCAAAGGCCATCATTTTTTCGTATCGGTTGATAATTGTCAGGTAGAGCACTAGTGTACCATGGTTGAGACTTAAGATATGTTATTGGGTAACCCTATTACCATTCTATTTGATTCAAGAGCATCAAAATCCTTCATTTCTTTGTCTGTAGTGTCACGTTGTAGAATGGGGGTCATAAGGCAAGTTGATAGGTGGCAGGTCAAATTAGCTTTTGGTGTAAAATTCACATCGCATTCTATAGTACCTAATTGTAGGCTAGAGACTGGACCACTCCCCATTAGTTTGGACCTTTGAATTATACCATTGGGATCCTGTGATGTTGTCATAGGTATGGATTGGTTAAAGGCTCATCGAGTTGTTATTGATTGTCGACGTAAGTCGATTTGGTGCATTAATGCATCTGGTAGTGAGGTGGATGTTATTGGAGTACAAAGATCGGTATCCTTGAGGAGTATCTGAGCTATGCACTTGATAAGATGTGTTCAACATGGATGTCAACTGTTTGTTGTTACAATTGAGGACTTGGGATTAGGAGATGGAGAGGAGAAAGTATCTCTTGATAGTCACCCCATTCTTCAAGATTTTTCAGATGTCTTTCTAGATGACATTCTTGGGATGCCACCAAAGAGAGATATAGACTTCAAGATTGACTTAGTACCTGGATCAAAGCCTATTTCATGAGCTCCCTACTATATGACCACTCAAGAGCTGAAAGAGCGTCGCTTGCAGCTAGAGGAGTTGTTACAAAAGGGCTTCATTCGCCTTACTATTTCTCCATGGTGAGAATTGGTTATCTTCGTGAAGAAGAAGCATGGTTCACTTCGGTTATGTATAGATTACCGATAGTTGAACAAAGTGACGATGAAGAATCGGTATCCACAAACTAGAAATAATGACTTGTTTGACCAAGTCAAGGGTGTTGCAATACTTTTTAAGATTGACCTTAAGTCGGGATACCATCAGCTCCATATTTTTTACTCATATATCTATAAGACAACATTTCAAATGCATTATGGTCACTACGAGTTCATTGTTGTACCATTCGGGTTGATGAATGTACCTTCTATGTTCATGAGCCTGATGAATGGAGTATTCTATACCTACTTAGACAAATTTTTACTTGTGTTGGTAGATGATATTTGCGAGATAACCAGCTTTATGCCAAATTATCGAAATGTGAATTCTTCAAGACTGAGATCAAGTATCTTGGTCATTTGATCTCAGGGGAAGGTATATCAGTGGATCCTTTAAAGATCGAAGCTATCCCAGATTGGCCCGTGCCCACGAATGTGGCAGAGATATGTAGCTTCATGGGGCTTCAAGGATATTATAACAGGTTTTTTTGAGAGCTCTTCTAGGATAGGGTAGCCTATCACATCTCTTTAGAGGAAAGGGAAAAGGTTTGGATGGTCAAAGCAGTGTGAGATGAATTTTTATGTTCTTAAGGATATGCTTAAAAGTGTACCAATTCTAGCGATACCTAATCCTATAGGGGATTTTGTAATTTGTACAGATGCATCCATGGAGGGGTTAGAATTAGTGTTGATGTAGGAGGGTCAAGTTATAGCTTATGAGTCATGAAAGCTTAAGGATCATGAATTGAATTATCCCACACATGATCTTGAATTAGTGCCGGTAGTCCATGTATTGACCAAATGGATATACTTTCTTCTTGGACACAAATTTGAGCTGCATAGTGACCACAAGAGCCTTCAGTACATTTTCACTCAGCTGAACCTTAATGCTAGGCAAAGGCGTTGTATGGATTTTCTCTATGAATATGACTTTGAAGTGAATTATTTTTAGGGAAAAGAGAATGTTGTAGTTGATGCACTCAGTAAACATAGGCATGTGATATATTATTTGACTCTTGTAGTGGATTTGTGGAGTCATATTCTTATTTCTCTTTTAGTGGAGAGTTGGTATCAGGATGTTAGGGTAGAGATTGAGGCAGGAAGACCTCTAGAGGGCAAGTTCACAAGTTGTGCACTTGATCTGGACGGTTTATTGAGACATTAAGAACGTATTTAAATTTCTTCAGCAAGTGACCTTCACACTTTTGTTTTGACCAAGGCACATCTTGCACCCTATTCAACCCATCTAGGGGTGAAGAAGATGCTCGTAGATTTGCGCTAGTTGTAATTATAGCCAGGGATGAAGTGAGATATTGCAGATTTTTTAGCACAATGTTTGGAGTGTCAATGGATGAAGGTTGACCACCAACATCCAGTAGGGCTTCTACAACCACATCTTGTACTGCGATGGAAATGGTATATGATCTCGTTGGACTTCATTGTTTATTTACCCAACTCCTCGCAAAGACATGATGTTATTATAGTGGTAGTTGATCAGTTGACGAAGGTAGCACACTTCTCACCTATTCGCTCTTCCTATAATGCATCATTTGTTGCTAGAGTGTTCATGGAGGACATAGTGAGGTTGCAAGGAATTCCATGTCAAATCATTTCTGACAGGGATCCAGTGTTTACCTTAGCTCTTTGGACATCATTATAGTATGCAATGGGTACATAGTTGAACTTCAGTTCTGCATATTACCCAGAGACAGATGGATAGCCTAAGAGGGCCAATAAGATCCTTGAAGACATTTTGCATATGTATGTTATGGACCGATAGACATGATGGGAGGACTATCTCTATTTATTAGAGTTTTCTTACAATAACAATTTCTAGAGTTCTATTGGCATGCCTCCTTTTTAGGCTTTGTATGGGCATCCTTGTCGTATTCCCTTGAGTTGGGATCGACTAGAGGATAGAGTATTATTGGGTCTAGAGATGTTGTAGGACATGGAGCAACATGTGGTTTGGATTAGAGAGCACTTAGTAGCAGCACAGGATAGCAGAAGAATTATGCAGATGCACATAGAGTGGATCGATAGTTTTCTGTTAGCGACAGAGTGTTCTTGCAGGTGCATCCGAGAAAGAGTCCAATCCAATATGGAAAGGTTTTTATGTTGGTGCCTTGCTTTGTTAAACCTTTAGAGATACTCGAGAAGATTGGTCTAGTTGCTTACTAACTTGCTTTACCACCTAGCCTTGCACGTATTCACAACATTTTTCATGTTTATTTTCTTCGGCCATACCATCCAAATATATCTCACGTCCTTGATCAAAATTATTTACAGGTAGAGGATAGGTAGCTAGCATTGGAGCCCATGGTCGTAACGAAGCACAAAATGCTTGCTCTTCGAGCATGAGATATTGATCAGGTCAAAGTTTAGTGGGATCCCAGGGATGATGCTTCATCCACCTAGGAAGATGCAGCTAGGATGAGGGAATTATATCCCTACTTGTTTGCAGGCTTCTAGGAGTAAGCGTGGTCCTTGGAAGAGAGAATGTAATACCCCTTCATTTTGTTTCCTATTCAAACAAATTTTATACTTATTTTTGGTTTCAACTACTATGATACTTTGCATATTTTATCATGTGTGTTTTTTATAGCTACTTATAGAGCGCTAAACTATTGTGTGATGTGATGTGGTTTTTCTTATGTTTTATTTACATGATTTAATTGGTGTAATGATGTTAGTTTATATAACATGTGATTTCATATGAGATTATTGAGCAGGATGGAATTGTCAGTTTTGATGAGTGTATTGGTGAAGGGGATGGGCTCTCATCATTCGCTTGCAAGCACCCTGTGATTCCGTGATTTCCTCTTCACGGTGTGTATTTTATGTATTTTATATATATGATGTTGTTTACTTGGTTTTTAGGTTTGTAGGTACATGACATCGACTCCACCTGGTTTCACAGGTTTGAGCGTTTTGATCCAATGGTTAAGTTGAATGGGAGATAGTAGCTAGGTAACTTGTTTCAGTTCTACACCCTAACTGTAGTGTGTTCCCAGTTGTGTGTGTTGATTTTTTGATTGCCTAGTTTATCCTTATTTAATTTTGAAGGGATTCTTGTTTTGGAAATAAATATTTAGAATTATTTGTTTAAATAATGTTGTTATTTATTTAATTAAATTTGGAATTGTCGATGGAATTTATTATTTAAATTAATCAATTAAATTTAATTTATTTAATTAATTATATTTAATCCAATGGGATTGAATTTAGTTATTAAATAAGTAAAATTAATCAATTAAATTTTATGTTGAGAAAATTAAAAGAAAGAAAAGAATTTAATTATATTTTGATATTAATTTATTAATTAGAATTATTAAATTAAATTAGTATTAGATTTGGTTGTTAGAATATATTTTAATTATGCTAGCATGTGAGAGTTAAATTTAATAAAAGTGTTTGTTGAAAATTCATTCATAGAGAGAATATTGGGGAGAGGAAAGCTTCTTCATGGGTGTGAGGATATTTTTCTAAAAAAAAGATATTTTTGGAAAATATAGAGAGGTTTTGGTTTTTCAAAATTATTGGCTGTAGAATTGGATCGGAGTTGTTCTTGCATTTTTTCTATGATTGTTGGTTACTTCTTTGGTTGGAATCACTAGAATTGCTGGATAGAACCTGTGGAAGCTTTGGAGGAGGCTCCACATCAAATCTTCTATTTACCTGAAGCTTCTTGACTCGGGTTTTCTTCTCTAATATTTTAATGTTTATTATTTACATTTGAAATTGTAGTGTTTAAATAATTGTTTGTTAAATGTATTTAGGAAAAAGTATTTGTTGTTAGAATTTTATTTTTTTTAAACAAATTTTGTTTTCCCGTGAAGTTTTATTTTAGGGAAATCATGAAATATCTGTTAGGATTTAATTCATTTGAGAAATTTAATAGATTTAACATTAGATTAAACTTAGGGAAAAACAACACTTAGATTTGTTTAGAAAATTTAAACCTCTATAAAAAAATGAAATTCTTCTTTGAAACCTCTGTGCATTTTATGGTGGAGAAACCCAGAGGATAGTAGGTTTTAAATTGTAAAACTTTGTTTGAAATTGGTAGTTTCTTTGCCTAGATTTAGATTTGTGAGAGTTATTTAAAAGATTCAGTTTAAAAAAAAATTCCTCGGTAGAAATTTGCGTTCCTTCGAAAAGTTATAAGTTCTTCCTGAAGATGTATGTTTTGTAAAATTTTCCCAATTTATCTAGTGAATTGAAATTCTATATATATATATATATATATATATATATATATATATATATATACATTATGATTTTTGAGATTTAATTTATTTTATTTTAATAAATCATCGTAGGCGAAATCATTTCTTTATTGTTGGGGATGAAATTGTTCTGAGTATAAAATAAATCATATTGAATGTAATGGTGGGGGAGGTTTGAACTCCCCACTGCCTCATTGGTTATGGGGGGGAGCATTGCCTAGGAGGCAATGCGCCCATCGTATAGGGGAATACGTTGCCCCTTAGGGAGCATTGCCTCCCATATGTGCTTGCGGCTAGTTGTACGTAAGTAGAGTCTGACAACTATTAATGAAATTTGTAGGTTTTTAAAAGGACCCTTGGTAATTGTGATGCCTTGGATTTTAATTCGATTTGGTATTAAATATTATATATTTATATGTGTGGATATGTAATTATTTGTATGTTTTATGTATATATATTTAAATACATATATATTTAATTGATTCTTTTTGGTTCAAAAAGGGGTAACATATTTATATTTTTTAAAAGGAAATTGAAAGAATTATATGTTTAGTTGGAAAATTGAAAGAACTATAGGATTTAGTTAGAATATTGAAGGGCTTTACTTGCACGGATTTATGTTGTTTTTAAAAGTAAACAATGAATTTGATTTAACTATTTAAACTAGTTTTTCTTTTATTGTAATTAAAAGGCAACTATTTAATTATTTCAAGTATTTTGAAAGGGAAATAGTTTTATTTTATCGTGAATAGAATAGGAAAAGGGAAATGGATTTAATATATCGAAAAGTAGATTATTTCCTTGCAAATGCCTTGATTGTAATGATTTCCTCTTTGTTCATGTTAGGGAAAAGGGTTAAGTGTTAGTCCAAAATTGTAAGTCTTCCAGATGATCCTAGAGGATGGGGGTTGTCGTAATGTGGTGTCAACCAGTTGTATTTCCCTTGGGTAGTGCATGGTGATTTTTCAGTAATTTACCCGATTTCTACAAATGAGAGTGTTTTGTGCCTGCTTTGGAAGGAGTGAATTTTGTGTTTTATTACGTCCTAGAGTTGGAGAGATTGTGTTGTCTAGTTTGTAAGCAATAGAGTTACCCTTGGAGTATAGTTTTGTATAGTATGTTGTCAATTAGAAGAGTGGCTTTTGTTAGGTGCCAGAGCCCAAAAAGGTAAATTGGGTAACCTTCAGAGGTGATTTAATAAAGAGATAACTAATTAATTTACTTATATTATTAGGTAGTCTCACACACTAATCAAGATGATTTAGACTCACTCATAGACATAAGGGATCGTGTAGACTTGGGATGAGTGGGAAGGCCTAGAATGGCAAGGTCAACTATCTTGTCCTTACGAGAGGTAGTTGATTCCACATGAGTAAGCTTGAGGGTCGAGATTTGTAGAGGTCACTAGGATTATCGGAGCCTATGAAAAATACCTAGAGGAGATCTCATGAAAAATCATGTGATGATACTCTGTCTAAGACAACATTGGGTTTTGTTTTATGTGTATGGATTCCTTATCATACTTGATCAATTATATGTCTTGAAGCAATGTGACCATGTTAGAGTTAGAATTATATTATACATGTGTTTGGTTGATTCAGTATGTGTCAGTGTGAGTCTTCCTATGGTTAGAGGTGTTATATTTTGTCCATGTTACGTTGTTACTATCTCCTAGCATGGGGTGTGGGACTTCTGGTACAACTTGGCTTGGTGGAACATGCACTATACAACATTAGGTCCCCCTTTATCTTCAGATTTTTTTAGAGAGTCATCCAGTTGGACAACTCGCAGATCCTGTTTTAATTATAGCATTGTATTATTTCAACTTGTTAATAGTTATTTTACCCCTCTTATGTTTACGAGGTTGAATTATATAATTTTAAAACAAATTTTACTATTGCATCATTCTATGAATGAGAGATCTAACCATTTGTTTAAGTTAATGAATTTATATCTTGGATGTTTATCTCATTATGATATGTTGTATATTTATGTTGTTTTAATGATTATTTCATAATGTAATTAATGTTATGGTTTTAGTGGTGTATGTTTTATGGGTATAAGTAATTTGGGTTACGTAGCCTTAGGGGATGATGTCAGTTGTAGATGAACATGCATGTTTAATTCACTTAAAAAAAATAATAATATGCTTTCATTGTGATTAGAAACTTCTTGTAGGGTTGTGTGGCGTGGCATTACAATAACTGTTAGATTTAGAAAGATCAACAGTTAAGAATAAGATTTTACAACTTGTAGACCTAAGACGTTTCATTCAATTTAATGTTCCAATTTCAAGAAACAATCAAACAAGTTGCATTTAAAGTACTTTGTACTGCTAAGTGTCACTATCAACCAGTCCTAGAATTTTGACCGTCACCCCTATCGGCTACTTGTCATATGAAATTTTTATGATGGTTTAGTCATTTAAATGCCTATCAAAAAAATTGTTTAATTTATGAATTTTTATGTAAAATCTTTTATAAACGCAATATCTTGAATAATTAGAAAACAATGATAATTATTAGCATGATAAATATAAAAATCTACTATTATAATTAACAATTAACAACAGTTTATAAAATCATATTATAAATAAATCTTGTTAAAAATATTCTACAAATAAAAAATAATTATGTTTTATTTTGAAAAGATTCTAAATAAATATATATTTTATAATAATATTATAAATCACTTATATTAATTTAAAAGATGATAGCTATTATAAAAACGTCAAAATTTTCTAAACTCGTATTAAAAATACTCGAAAAAATTATATTCTATTTTATTTTTATAATAAAAATTATAAAATGATATATATTGTAAATTAAAATACTATATAATATTTTTTTACGGTTTAATAAAAATATAGTAAGTCAAACTATACGGTCTAATAAATTTTATAGTTGTAATATACGGTCTAACTCTAAAATAGACCATCAAATTTGAGGCTTGTTTGGAAAATTGAAAGAACTATAGGATTTAGTTAGAATATTGAAGGGCTTTACTTGGACGGATTTATGTTGTTTTTAAAAGTAAACAATGAATTTGATTTAACTATTTAAACTAGTTTTTCTTTTATTGTAATTAAAAGGCAACTATTTAATTATTTCAAGTATTTTGAAAGGGAAATAGTTTTATTTTATCGTGAATAGAATACGAAAAGGGAAATGGATTTAATATATCGAAAAGTAGATTATTTCCTTGCAAATGCCTTGATTGTAATGATTTCCTCTTTGTTCATGTTAGGGAAAAGTGTTAAGTGTTAGTCCAAAATTGTAAGTCTTCCAGATGATCCTAGAGGATGGGGGTTGTTGTAATGTGGTGTCAACCAGTTGTATTTCCCTTGGGTAGTGCATGGTGACTTTTCAGTAATTTACCTGATTTCTGCAAATGAGAGTGTTTTGTGCCTGCTTTGGAAGGAGTGAATTTTGTGTTTTATTACGTCCTAGAGTTGGAGAGATTGTGTTGTCTAGTTTGTAAGGAATAGAGTTACCCTTGGAGTATAGTTTTGTATAGTATGTTGTCAATTAGAAGAGTGGCTTTTGTTAGGTGCCAGAGCCCAAAAAGGTAAATTGGGTAACCTTCAGAGGTGATTTAATAAAGAGATAGCTAATTAATTTACTTATATTATTAGGTAGTCTCACACACTAACCAAGATGATTTAGCCTCACTCATAGACATAAGGGATCGTGTAGACTTGGGATGAGTGGGAAGGCCTAGAATGGCAAGGTCAACTATCTTGTCCTTACGAGAGGTAGTCGATTCCACATAAGTAAGCTTGAGGGTCGAGATTTGTAGAGGTCACTAGGATTATCAGAGCCTATGAAAAATACCTAGAGGAGATCTCATGAAAAATCATGCGATGATACTCTGTCTAAGACAACATTGGGTTTTGTTTTATGTGTATGGATTCCTTATCATACTTGATCAATTATATGTCTTGAAGCAATGTGACCATGTTAGAGTTAGAATTATATTATACATGTGCTTGGTTGATTCAGTATGTGTCAGTGTGAGTCTTCCTATGGTTAGAGGTGTTATATTTTGTCCATGTTACGTTGTTACTATCTCCTAGCATGGGGTGTGGGACTTCTGGTACAACTTGGCTTGGTGGAACATGCACTATACAACATTAGGTCCCCCTTTATCTTCAGATTTTTTTAGAGAGTCATCCAGTTGGACAACTCGCAGATCCTATTTTAATTATAGCATTATATTATTTCAACTTGTTAATAGTTATTTTACCCCTCTTATGTTTACGAGGTTGAATTATATAATTTTAAAACAAATTTTACTATGGCATCATTCTATGAATGAGAGATCTAACCATTTGTTTAAGTTAATGAATTTATATCTTGGATGTTTATCTCATTATGATATGTTGTATATTTATGTTGTTTTAATGATTATTTCATAATGTAATTAATGTTATTGTTTTAATGGTGTACGTTTTATGGGTATAAGTAATTTGGGTTACGTAGCCTTAGGGGATGATGTCAGTTGTAGATGAACATGCATGTTTAATTCACTTAAAAAAAATAATAATATGCTTTCATTGTGATTAGAAACTTCCTGTAGGGTTGTGTGGCGTGGCATTACAATAACTGTTAGATTTAGAAAGATCGACGGTTAAGAATAAGAATTTACAACTTGTAGACCTAAGACGATTCATTCACTTTAATGTTCCAATTTCGAGAAACAATCAAACAAGTTGCATTTAAAGTACTTTGTACTGCTAAGTGTCACTATCAACCAGTCCTAGAATTTTGACCGTCACCCCTATCGGCTACCTGTCATATGAAATTTTTATGATGGTTTGGTCATTTAAATGCCTATCAAAAAAATTGTTTAATTTATGAATTTTTATGTAAAATCTTTTATAAATGCAATATCTTGAATAATTAGAAAACAATGATAATTATTAGCATGATAAATATAAAAATCTACTATTATAATTAACAATTAATAACAGTTTACAAAATCATATTATAAATAAATCTTGTTAAATATATTCTACAAATAAAAAATAATTATGTTTTATTTTGAAAAGATTCTAAATAAATATATATTTTTATAATAATATTATAAATCACTTATATTAATATAAAAGATGATAGCTATTATACAAACGTCAAAATTTTCTAAATTCATATTAAAAATACTCGAAAAAATTATATTCTATTTTATTTTTATAATAAAAATTATAAAATGATATATATTGTAAATTAAAATACTATATAATATTTTTTTATGGTTTAATAAAAATATAGCAAGTCAAACTATACGGTCTAATAAATTTTATAGTTGTAATATACGGTCTAACTCTAAAATAGACCATCAAATTTGAGGCTTGTTGTCAACTGTCAAGTGATTAATGTTTATTTTTAAATTTAATATCATAAATTACTCAAATTTTAACCGTTGGATGAACATTTGATGTATGGTTGTAGTTGCATTCCGTAATGACATGCACAGAGTGATGGGCTTCCAAACTTAAACCTATGGAATCACCCTATAACTGTTAGATTTAGAAAGATCAACGGTTAAGAATTTGCAACTTGTAGACCTAAGACGTGTCATTCACTTTAATGTTCCAATTTTGAGAAATAAATAATTAAAAGAAATTTGTACTGCTAAGTGTCAATTGTCAAGTGAGTAATGTTTATTTTTAAACTTTAAAGTTAATATCATAAATTACTCAAGTTCGAACCATTGGATGAAAATTTGATGTATGGTTGTAGTTGCATTCCGTAATGAGATGCATAGAGCGATGGGCTTCCCAAATTAAACCTCCAAAATCACCCTATAACTGTTAGATTTGGAAAGATCAATGTTTAATAATTTTCAACTTGTAGTCTTGTAGACCTAACTCCTTAGATGTGTCATTCACTTTCACATTCCAATTACAAGAAAAAAATCATTTAAAACACTTCACACTTTTAAATTGTAGAGTGATTTTTAAAAGTCTTCAATATTTGGATTGCTCATTGTAGTGCACCACCCTATTCTTGATTCCACGATTCAACTTCCAACAATGCCATTCCAGTTTTCAACAGTCGAGACTCAAAATCTGAGTTAATGAAAGAATTCCTATAGCTACGTTTCATCATTTGACATTTCTTAAAATCTTATTATGTCAAAGTTTGATGTTTGGGTTTAGACTTTAGAGACTCAAGAATTCATTAAAATTAAGGATGACTAATAGGTATTAATTAAATTAGGGAATTTAAATCTCACAACTTCACATTTTTTAAGCATGTCTACCACCAGTACCACTAGAGCAATGCCCGATAAAAAAATACATTATAAAAAATTGCTTAACACCCCAAGTTTCACTGATGGGTACCATGATATTTATGATCCTAAAATATATGGTCGGCGTACCTCAAAAATTAGATTTTCATCTTAGGATAAGGCTGCAAAGCACATGCAAGTTCATAGTATCAGTGCACCGTGGGTAACTGGATTAGGGCGCATGATGTTACATGAATTTTTCCCTTGCCCAAAATTTATCATGGTCTATGCCAAAAAGTATGATGATAAGAAAAAAGAAATTGTTAATAAAAATAACCAAGAAGAATTGTTATCCATTATTACAGTAGAACTTGGACAAGTGTTGGGGTTTACAAATGAAGAATTTGGAAACCATCACATTGACGTAGAAAATCTTGCTAGTGATTATGAAGTAGTGGAAGAAAGGATGAAAAATGATTTCTTAAATAAAATAGTTAAGGATAGAAACAAATTGAAAGGTGATCATAGGCCTCCTTACAATTTGGATATTTTTAAACCATGGGTTCAAGATACTATTTCCATGCTAGCATTTTGCCTCAATTTGGATAGCAATTTGGAAGTGGTTGCACGCCTCCTTGAAATGGTATATAATATCCATTATGCTGATGAACGTGTCAAATATAATTATACTCAAAACATTGTAGAATCCATGCATAAATTATTTTTAATGATTTAAGGAAGGCTCCACAAAGACATTTAGGTTCACAACCTACTTGTGCTATCTTTTACTATTCAAATTTAGAGGAATGTTTCAGACCAACAAGCTCCAAATTCAGCCCTGTAGTAATGTAGAGGAAAATAAAATGGCTCTAGTATATGAATGGACCACTAAGATAAGGATGCATGATTTTTGAAGGAACTGCTATCATTTTATAGACTACTTTTTGGCTCTATTGCATCAAGTAATTACAAATACTCCAATGCCTAGATTTCCTATGTCATGTAGAAACTACATGCAACTAGGAAAATAAATACAATTGGCTGATTGGTACTTAATGGAAGAATATACTATCCTAAGATTTTATGGATCGGGAGTACATCCATACAAAATTCAAATACATGTGACAAAAAGGTTTTTTGCATTGGAATATGTAAGGCAGGTGCATAGTGTTGATGAACTACACTTTCCTAGTCAGCAAAAGAAGACCTTATTTCCTTCTTTACCTTTTTCATGTGGAGGGTTCACATTCGAGAGAAAATCATTTAGTGTGGTACATAATCTTTTTAATTTTTTTTACTTTGATGTTATGTGTCACTGGCAGTATGATCCATGTGACATCATTAAATCAATGATTGTGGCCAATACGAATGTTGCAAATAGAATTAAACATCAAAGTAAACCCTTGCTTGAAAAATTGAGAAAAAAGGATTCTTGGGATGAGGTCAAAATAGTAATGGAGAAAAGTACTGCTGAGAATGGTATTTATTTTGAACAATTATCAGTAGAAATTATGGCATTGCACCAAAAGACAAGCAGGACATAAATGAAAAAAGTGATAAACTATCTAGTAGAGTAAAAATTATAGGTTCTCTAGAGAAGGAATTTATAGATAAAAATTGGTCACAATAAAAAATTACTACCTTTTGGTCTATGAGGAAGGACCTAGGTGATCCAAGAACTCCTATAGAGTATGGAGCTAACGAAGAAGATAAAGAGTTTGGAAAATTATGGAATATAGAGCAACCTGACCAACGTGGAAGAAAAGGAAGTGATGAATATGATGATGAATCTAATGATGATATTGATAGGGAAGAAGAAGAAAAAATCCATGCCAATTACAAACCTCATTTAAGTGAGGCCACAAAAGAAGAATATGCTTCAATATACACTTTAGGAGTAGCCATACTTCAAAAAAATGAGTATGAAGGTGGTCCTTTGGGGTCCAAAGGGCAAGGCCCTTGGGCAATACCAGGTGTTGTGCATAGAAAAATAGGTGATAAATATGGCCTTGGGCATGAAGGTGAAAAGGTAGACCAAGGTCATACAAGTCAAACTCAATTTGTTAGAGCTTCAAATCCTCATCCTCATGGTCAGATACAATCACAACTAGGACATGACCTTGGTGGATAGCTTAGTGAAACTTGGAGTTCCATTGGTGGTGATGTTATGGGTAGTAGTACAAATAATGGTCAACATGTGCTACAACAAAAAATTACACACAATACTAAGAGGAAAACAATAAAAGATACCACCGAAACATGAGGTGATCAAGGCAATCAAAAGAGGCAAAGGATTTTGATAGGTCCAAGTCACAATATCAGTGGATCCATCAGTACCACAAAGGATTTATTTCCAGAAAATCCCCCAGTTCCAGTTAGTGTCGGTATGACATCATTACCAACTGCAAGTACTCCTATTCCTTTGAAATTCAAGCATTCCATTGTTCCTACCTCCCCAGGTTATGATTTCATTGAAGAGTTAAAAAATAAATCAGACTTGAATAAAAAAGAAAAGAAGCAATTGATGAAGAGTGCATCTATTGTAACCTAAGAGCTTGCAAAAACCATGGTATTACCCACATTTGACATAAATAAATAAATCACGGAGTACACAATTATTGTTCCCACAGTTCAAAACAAACCAACAAATCATATGGATCGATTTGAATACTAGGTAACCAATTTTCAATTGGATTTTTCTGCCCTGAAAAATAATCACAAAATTAATGTATCAAAGAAGAAAAATAAATTGGTGTACACATCATTTCTAAAGAAAGATAGAGATAAGAAAAGGTTGTGGACCCAAATGGAGAATTTACAGAAAAACCTGGGATGTGACAAAGAAAAGAGGAAAGCAATAGATAACAAGAGCAATGAATTAGAAAAAAGAATAATAAAATTTACCTCTACATCAACAAGAAAAGATGATAAATCAAATGAGAGAGAAGTGAATGACCTTAAGTGAAGGCTAGATAAGAGAAACAAGAAATATAATGAGGAAAATCCACTTCAGAAAAATTAAGACTAAGTATTACAAATGGAAATGCATAGTGGGAACAAAAATTGGAGAAACAGAGAAAAACAAATGGAAGATTGGAGACAGAGTTGATGGAAGAAAAAGGAGAAATTAAGTCTTCTCAAAATAAGTTATCTACATTTTGTAGAGATATAGTGAGGCATATGAAACAAAAGATTTGGGATGAAATAATGTAGAGGTTTGATCATTTGTGTGACATGTTTGAATTGATTGATGCTATCAAACAACAATATAAGAATCTCAACAAATATTTAGTGGACAAAAAAAAGGTGTTGGAATTAGAGAAATATGCAAATCAAGTTCTACAAATAGTCTACAAAGCCAGTGACAATGATCTGAAATCAAAAGGGATTACTAATCATATTGAAACCTCAATGAAGTTGTCATCTATCATCTATCAATGAGGTTGTAGACAAGATGAAGGTGGTGGATGAAAATGTGAGGAACTTCACAGAGCTTGGTTTTCCTGAGGCTTTTGACACAAATGAGCGATTCATTGGAAAGGATGGTTTTAGAAAGAAGATGGAAGGTGCAACGAAGATTGATTTGGAGTTGGACCAGTTTCCTCAGAACCCAGATGTGAAGTATTTGGATTCCATCAGAACACTGATAACCCTGAATGCAAAATTGACTGAAGAATTCAAGATAGGTTCCATTTCCAATTACAATCATGAAATATTAACAAAACTTCAAGTCAAACAACATCAATTAGAGAAAATTTAAATTCCACCACCTAATGAGTCGAAGTTGCTAGAAAATTTGATACAGTGACTTGATTTATTATTTTCAATCTTTGATAATATGAGTTTGGAAGTTCCAACTCAACTCTGTGCAGACTTGTCTTTGGGCATTGGCAAGATTTTGCATTGCCAATGCCAATATGTACTCGTTCATGTGAAATTCAATTAAAAAGCTCAAATTCAGACTTCATTAATGTGATGATGTTCAATTATCTAGATTTTGTATTATTTATTTTATCATTTGAACTAGCAATGAATTGTTAGCTCATTATATTTACTTCTTGGTAGAGCTTCCAAGTTATGGATGTTAAATGATTAGCTCATTATATTTACTTCTTGGTAGAGGTTCTAATTTATGGATATTGAAATTTTAGCTTCTATTATGTTTTGACTAAAAATCCTGATCAGTATCAACCGACTTACACCTCACCCACATCCCACATACTACAAAAAATATACTACATTTGATTTTGTGATTAGCACAAATTGCAAAGATTTGTGTGACAAGATCCATTTTCTAGCCCACATTACTACTTGATCAATGATCATGTCCATAAATAAATCTAAAAACCATGGTCACAACCCCTATTCTTGAAGAATTCAAATTCAATGTACTGAAAAATTAAATGTACTTCCACACACTCAATCTGAGTAACATAAACAACCACTTTGGATAGAACCAAATAAGTTAATAGATTATAAGAATATGAATCCACAACAGTTGAACACTCAAAAGAAAATCAGTAAATATGTGTAACCTTATCCATTGTATTTATCTTCAAAGTTCAAATGATATGCATTATAAAAATAGTTTATGATATGAGATGGATGGGAAAATTGGTGCAATCTATTATCTATCTTCTTACTATTTTCTACTCTAAATTCTAAGTAAAAATTATGTGATGATCCATTGATCCCCTATTGGGGTCTTGATCTCTGTTATATATGATAGACAACAAGCTACAAATCCCTTACAAAAATTCATGTCATTTGACAACTCAACATAAATCAAATTATAAATAAAACAATGTTGCGGGTGAATGCACCAATCCATTATTGTCCAAGAAGAATCCCATGACAACTGACCACCTAAGATCTATTCAAGGCTTCTACTCCATGATAGGGAGCTCATCATGTTGTCAGCTGGTGTTCTTCCTTTGAATTTGATGGTTGTCCCATTGGTTTTGATTCTAACACATCTACAGTTTGGCTAATAAACAGATTGACTGCAAAGAGGTGATGAATGTACTCCTCTTCAGCATAGATTTCCACATTAGAGATCACCTCTTTCATATCATATTCCATAGGTATTATCTTTTTGAGCTACTTATGAGTATTTTGTAAAACCATAACCTCGTCATTTATTTCTTGCAACGTAGAAGTTAGAAGCCCAACAAGCTCTTCCTTCCAATCATCATATTCTCACAGATTTCCAATGCCAAAATGAAGTGTCAGGAGTGGGATTGAATCAAATAAGTCGAAATATTCCCTAATCCTATTCTACGATCCATTATGTGATTCTACCAACTTGTTATATATCACCAATATTTGTCCCTTCATGGCATTCTTATCTACGAGCTCCTTTTTTTTCTGCATCATTCTAGGTTGCAATCATTCATTATCCACCAATGCAATCGATGTCTGTTTAAATACTTCCCAGTATTCAATAGCAAATTTCGTCATTTTATTGAACCTTTCTTTTATCACTTCAGATACAGTGTTATATTTGATGGTTTTCACTTCTTTCTCCAATTTTTTGCATTTTCCCAGGGATTTTAGATGGCAATTTTTCTGGTAGGTTGCATGATTATATTTTTCAAGCCATGGGGAGTACAACTCTGATGTGGAGGAGGAATATGTCTTTTCTCTCTAATTTGCTTGCTCCTTCTTTAGTTTGTCATTTTCCTTAATCAATGTTTTGATCAATTCTTTGGTAAATTTTGCCACATATATGTTCAATTTTGTTGTCTCCATAGGGTTGGTATTCACTACTCGTTGAACCAAGATATGACCGACCACTTGGTTTGGATTACTAATTATAGCAGGTCTTTTATCATGGGGATATAATAACTAAATTATTAAGGTGGCTTCGTCTAGGTTATACCAAGATCTTGAATACATTTTGTCACTTTCTTCTTTTGTTAAGTTCTTTGTTGTATCCCCTCTTTTTTTTAAGCTATCAAATCCAATTGAAGAGCTAATATCCCACCCTAGTAGGAGCAACACTCTAGCTTCTTGAATGAATTCCCTACCTCTTTCAGGAGTGATGGAATCTATTTCCTTTTCTACCTCCCTTTTCAATTCCTCTAGAGTGGTTGCCTCATGTTCAGGAGTGATATCCTCTATTTGTTGTCTCATTTTTCTACCTTTATATTCATAAAAAAATGATTTAAATTTAGAATATTTAACAAAATCACAATAAGAAAAAAAATGTTGTCCAACCCTGAACCTCACATCATTAGATAGTTCATTGGATGCCTCAAATATTACCATATTCTACTCTTGAGCGGGCTCATATTGTGCAATAATAGGAGCACTAATTTTTTTGACCTGCTCACCCTCTTCATCAACCCACTCTTCATCACTTATATCGGTATCTACAAAAAAAAACCCTCAGGAGTAGGCTGTGAAGGTATGTAATCCAAGGGATCTATGCATTCAACTTTTACACCTAAATAGCTTGCATGAGGTGCATCAAAAACAACTAGAGGAACATCCTTTACTAGTTCATTGACATGAGCAATGAGTTGGTCAATTCTTGATAAAGGGTCCTGTATCTCACCAAATGCCTTTCAGTAAGATGGGAAATTTTTCCTCTTCCATTCCTTAGCAAGCATATTCTTGTTATAGGCATCCATTCTTTCCTTGGTGGAAGCCTCATCATGGTTTCTTATGACATCTTCAATTGACAGCAAATGTTCATTCCTTGATAGCCCCTGCGATAATCTCGCCTTGTGAATGAACCCTTTTGCATCAATTTTTTTCCTTACATCACCTAGAGGTAGGTTGTACTATGCTAATTTACCATCAATTTCTCCATATCCTTCATTGGAAACCACTGTAAAGTATCCAAAACATAAGGTGTTGGGAATAATTGATTGTTTGCTATGTCCTTTGAGGTGTTTGGAATCATATTTTGCCAGTTGCCTCATAATTTCTGAAAAAAGAAATTTGGTCAGGAACTACTCGCGACATCAAGTGTTGAGCCACTTCAAACCTATAAACCCTTATCACTATACAATCAGGGAAAGTGGACCAGTCTCTCGAGTTATAATTCACTTTATTTCTCTGGTCATTTTCCTTTCGTCTGAGAAATCTTTGTACTTCCAGGGATAGGTTATAATTGCACGGATAACCTTGCAACTTCATCAATGGTTTTACAAAAAAATATTCAAAATAAAGGTAATGAGACCTACCAAATTGATTGTCTCACAATGAAGTCGACATTTGTGCATGTTTAAAATCTCCATTTTCATGTTTGTCTTTTATCCTTAATTCTTCACTCTAGACCCCTCTGACTTGTCCCTCATACAATATCAAATGCATAAGCAAGGAATAGTGTTCAAAATTAATATTATCACTATTATTTCTAATATTTTCAAGCCCTTGATTTAGGGAATTGGCCAAGTAGCTAGGATAATCAAATAGCTTGGCATCCTTGCTTTGTATGTCTACAACTAAGACCTTTGGGGAAATCAACATGAGACGTGAAACCTCTACTCCTAAAACCTGACTAGCTAAATAATAGGTGTATCATAAATAATCTTCAAACAAATCTTCATGGAAAGGATGGTTTTCAGTGTTGGATAACCTCCCAAGTTGGCCTCCTTCATCCTTGGGCCTGTGCAAAGGTAATTTCCATCTCTTATAGCTGGTCTCCATGTGGCAATACTCTGTCAAGAGATTTTTGATTGTGAATGATAAATTCAGTGAACACTCTAACTGAAACACCTTAGAAATGAGATCCTTAGAAATAACAAGCATGTCACCCCCACCATGTGACTGAATAGTTCTTTTCTTGGGGTCATATCTAGTAGCAAGAAATTCAATTAGCTTTGCATTCAAAAACACATTAGGCAGCACAAGTCTTCCCAAGTTCAACCTCCATGGATTGCAGACTGGTTGAAACTTAAATTGTTTTATATAATGGTACGTGAAGAGGTTGTAGCCTCATTGCAGTGTCCAAATATCCCCTAAGCCCTTTTGTTTGTTCCATAATCGATCCATCGAAGGATTCATTTGAGCACTCCTCTTGGGTCTCGGCCCCAACCTAGGACGTTGATTTGTCAGGTGTTCATTTAGGAGTCTCTTAGGATTTTTCAATTTTCTATTTTTTAGCTTTGGGTTTTTCTATACTCTCTTCCATTATTTAAATCTTAAGAGTATGTGCAGGATCATCATGGAAAAAATAGGCCCTTAAGTGGCAATCAAAAGATAGAAAATCAGAGTTAGACAACTTGACATAAGAATTTGAATAATTTATCTATATTATTTCAAAAAAATCTAAAAAAAGAATTTGTAGAAAATTGAATTTAGTTTCTAAAATACTAGACCTTTATTTTTATTTTTTAAATATATTTGGTGAAAATTTGAAATTTCAATGCAGTAATATTTAAATTTCAGGGTAAAAATAAGAAGTAGGTGTCTGTTTGACCACCCTAAGCACAGAAAAATGATAGTATTTTTCTATAATATTTTAGATATAAGTAGAGGACTCATGTCCTGATGTGATGCATATTTTTTTAAAATTTATTTCCAAGTAAATAATTAATTATGTTTTTTTTATTACAATTTTTAAAAAATATAAAACTTTTTTTGTCTAACCAACTTAACTTGGTCAAAAATTCATGAAATTATTTTTTTCTTTTTAAATCATATATTATGCAAAGTATAGAATGTGACGCATGTTTCCGATTCAAAAAATGTGATACCCTTTGAAAGTTATAGATGTTTTTGAATCAGCCTATCAATTAGGACTTTATTCATAATTCTAATAGAAAATAAATAATAATTAGTTATTAAATTCAAAGTAAAGCATAATTTATTTTTATGGAAAGCTGAGAATATCCTCTAAAAACCCTTTTCGTTTCATCAATTTTGTGTAAAAAAAGGTCATTAGCCACATGGGTCATCATATGGCTTACATATCTTAAATTTTTGACCCATCATGATCCTACACATACCCTTTAGGTTTTGAGTAAAATAGCTTCTTAGATGGGTATGAAAGTGAAGTACTTATGTGAGTCTCTTCGAGTCACCTTCAAAGTCCACGGGACTTTGCTGCATCAGAACTCCAACTTTTTGCCTTTCTACTTCTACCCTAATCGAAATATTCCAAGATTTTGTAACAACTATGCGATCAACTTGTGATATAATTCACTTCAATTCTGGTTCATATAAGCACCGCAACATGGTTGCACAATTCCCTGAGATGTCACATCAGTCTTTCACCAATAGCCACCCTCTCCACTAATGGACACCTATCATTTTTTCTATTAGTGGGATGACAGATAATGTCTCCCTAATGCACCATAGTTCCAGCGATATACTTTATGCATTGGATAATTCATGCCCATGGGCCATGATTATAATTCATGGTTACTTTTGTTGATAACTTTACTCTATCGTTATATAGGGAGAGCACCTTAGGAGTTAGGAATCAACCTGATAGAGTATTGTTACTCCGATACTAGGTTGTGAGCAATTTTTATCGGGCCATCGGCTGGATTGTGATGGGGGTTCCGCCGATGAAGCGCTATTACGTCGATGGTATTGAATTTTTTTAGGAATGGGGGAAGGACTACGTCACTATGAAATTTCAAATTTCTTTAATATTTATGGATGCAATGTTAATGTAGGCTATAATATGAATCTTGTCACACAAATTTATACAATTTGCATTGTTCATAAAATCAAAGTGTGGTATATTTTTGTGATTATTGATAAAATAAGATAATTCAAATTTCATGCCCATGATTATAAATTATAATTCATGGTTACTTTTGTTGATGAATCTATCGGTATATTGGGAGAGCACCTTAGGTTTCAAACCGATAGGGTATTGTTACACCGATACTAGGTTGTGAGCTATTTTCATCAGGCCATCGACAGGACTGTGATGGGGGTTCCTTTGATGAAGAATTCTTAGGCTGATGGTATTGAATTTTATAAAATTTATAAAATATCATCAACTACAGTTTGAATTTGGCATATGTATTATGATTCATGAAGTGCAATATAATATAAAATATCATGGAGACTTGGAGTGCAATATAAAATAAAATATCCTGAACTTGAAATGCAATGATTCATAATTTATTTGAATACAATATAAAAAATAATCAACTACAATTTGGAATATGATTCATGTAGTGCTTGAGTGCAATATAAAAATAAGATATCATTAAGTGCAATGATTCACAATTTCGATGTTCATTTAATACAATATAAAATATCATCAGACATCAACTATAGTTTTGACTTTGGAACAATGGAAACTGATTCATGAAGTGCAATAAAAATACCTAAAAATTGTTAATTATCTTCCATATCCCAAACAGATTTAGGGTCCTCAAACCGATGCTCATCTTTAGATAAATTAAAAGAGTCATCTTGATTATGATACTTCTCTGCACTTTCTTCAGCTTGTGTCTCAAATTCAACATTCATTATTTGATTTGTGTCGATTTCAATATCATTTTCATTTGTCCTAGGCCTAGTCCCATTGCCACTACCACTACTACCACCACCAGTACCAACGGTTGTTGGAATTGGAGAGCCTTTGTTGCACAACCCGGTCCCTCTTCTTTCACATGTGGACCTCCAGATTAAGTTTGAAATATTCTGACATCGAACCACGCAATATTTCACTTTGACCTAAGCTTGTTCAAACATTTTTTATTGATCCCGGTTCAAAGGCCTTCTCCTTGCCCATGGAGTTATACTACTCCCTCATAGCTGTTGCAAAATTCTAACATTGCTTTCTAGGTTTACTTTCATTTAAAATTCATTCTATTATTTGTTCATTGTATTTTACCTTTTCTGAAAACTATTCGAACAAGATTTTTACGTGATCATGAAAATATTTTGGGTTATCTTAGTTTAGCCAAAATTGAGGATACACAATACCCATGCCTTCAAGTATTTCATGTCAAGGGAATCTTTCATGAATCTTTGAGGAAAGAGATTTTTCAATTTCCTTCAAATTATCACTAACAGATTTAACAATGTCGTTAAAATATTCCTCATTAACAGGTACTTCTTTTCTAGATTGCTTGGCTATCTTACAATGGTACATTGGTATCTCATATCCACGTAAACAAATATATAAGTTCCCACTTGCATTGAACTATAAATAATTATTAGTATTATTTAAATCAGTAATTTTCTGCCACATCAAATAATTTGTGTCTTTTTGTGTTAGATCTAGATATAGATGATTGAGGGCGAGGAATGTAATTTTACATAGATTGGAATATTCATAAATATACATAGTTCTATCTTAGGGTTTCTTCACAAGATTTTTCATCTCAACCACCATGGGAATAATACTAGCTAAAGTCAAGAGTGTCTCTATATCGCTTAACCTATGTAACAGGTCAGGAGCTTTGTCTACTATGTTGCGATGGTTGTACATAAGTCCAATCAAGGATTGATATTATGAAAAAACTCGTTGTGCTGGTCCATGCAAGGAGATCCATCTGGTATCGACATCCTTGAGAAGCTTGTTTCCAGGTGTTATTCCCTCAGCAAAATGTTGAGATTCAAGGAAATGTTTGGGACTTCGGTAGAAGTATGCATGGATCTCACGAACTAGATTTTCAAATTTTGATACTGTAGGAAACTTGCTTACAATTTTGAATGCTAAATTCATTTTGTGGGCCATGTGGTTAATACCAAGCATGTATGGTGCACAAGTAGTTTGTAACTTTGTGCAAAGACTGCTCCTTTGACCTTGCATCATTGCAGCTCCATTACCTCCTACACACACCAAATTTTTGGCAATTCTCAACACATCCATACCTACAATTTCATTCAAAGATTTCTTGACTAGTTCAAATAGATTTTGCGATGTTTAATTGTCCTTCATTTTACGAACACAAATAATGTGAGCTTGGCAAATGTGTTGTTCTACAATATACAAATGTATACAAACCCAAGAAGTATTATCTATTGTAATAACTTCATCTAAAGATAATGCAATGAAATTTGACTCTTTTAATTTCTCCTCTAAATCTTGTTTTTCCACTATAGCAAGACAGTTCGCCCATTCCCATCGAGCATTTACTATCCAATATGAGAAGGGAAACTGGGGAACACTCAAATAAGATAATTAATCAATATATTCCTGATAGTTTTTCATAGGATGCCCCTAGACAAAATATGAAAAAAAATACTCATCTAAATAATTTTTGATAGATTTGTTGTAATGCCCCACCACACAACCCTAGAGGAAGTTTCAATTCACTATAAAAGCATACTAATTTTTTTTTATTTAAAGTGAATTAAACATACCTGTTCACCTATAATTGACAACCTCCCCTAAGACTACGTAATTGAGATTACTTAAATCCCCATTAACATAAATCATCTAAATTACATTGCATTAAATAATTTAAGTAATAACATTCATTCAACATAAGTAAAAACAAGATAAGAATAGAGTATCCATTTCATAAATCCATTACATAAACCATTACAAGATTACAATCCTCATTCCAAGAATGAGTCAAAATACATAAGTATAATTATTACAAGATCCACGTCATAACAACAAGAGGGGTAAATACAACTCATTACAAGAAGAATTACAACAGTGCTAGAAAAGAATGATAGGATCCATGAGTTGTCCAAATGGATGTCTCGCTTCCACGAACTGAAGAACAAGGGGGACCCAACGATTTTGGTGCATGTTCCACCCAACCTAGTGGTACCCGAAGGCCAACCCCCCATGCTAGGAGATAGTAAAAAGGCAACATGGAAAATAAGTCTACTACCTCTAACCAAAGGTAGACTCATACTGACACATACTGAATCAACCAAACATAAGCACAATATAAATCTAGCACTAACAGGGTTACATTGCTTCCAGACATATTATAATCAAGTGTGCTAAAGAACCCATACACACAACATAAACTCAAGGTTATCCTAGATAGAGTGTCATCGCAAGGTGCGTAATGATATCTCCTTTGGGCATTCTTCATAGGCTCCGGTAATACTGGTGACCTCAATCGAATCCCGACCCTCATACTCCCTCATGCGGAATCAACTACCTTTCATATGTACAAGCTAGTTGACCTTGCCATTCTAGGCCTTCTCACTCACCCCAAGTCTAAACAAGCCCTTGTGTCTGCGAGTGAGGTTAATTTATCTTGGTTAATGTGAATGCATCCTAGTCATCTAAGTACTTTACTTTAATTATCACTTATTAAAAACACTTTCGAAGGTTACCTGGTTTACCTCTTTGGGCTCCAGCCCCTAACAAAAGCCACTCCTCTAATGGATAACACGCTACTCAAATATAGACTCCAAGGGTGACTCAAATACTATAGAATTTTAACAACACAATCTCTCCTAATCTAGGAGACGACAACAAAGAATCCCACTCCAACACTTGGAGGAAAACAAACTCACAAAGTACTACCCAAGGGAAACGAACATTAACTAACATGGGAATGACCCACATTCACTAGAAGACTTCTCAATGCATAATACGATTACCCATTCCCAAAGCATTCATTAAAAGGGAAAATAATATAATAATGCATTGATAAAGAAAAATACTATGTTTGGATATCTTAAATCCATATTTCTACTTAATGCATCTCGCAGCAATTGAAATTACTGTCTTTCTAAATTTTCATATAAACAAATAAATTTCTTCGTTAAAATTAACAATATTCTCAATGTTATCTAATCATGCACATTAGTCATACTAGTTTAAATTGCTCTCAAAGAAGCTTGCATGCATTCCTATGCCTTAAACTAAATATTAAATCTATAAATATACTTAAAATATACTCAACATAATTCATATATTTAAATAAAAATATCATATTTATTTTCAAAACTACATTTAAAAATAAGGTCTACATTATACAATGGTTTTAACCTTCTGTTTTACTAAAATTTCCTAAACCACAAAACTGTTTGATTTTGAATAATCTCCAAACTTATATTCTCATTTTCCAATATATAAATATATATAAATATATATTAATTATTAAATCAAATAATAATATATATATTATATATATATCAATCATTTATATTAATCTAAAATAAAAACTAAATAAATAAAAACCAAAAGTTAATTTTTAAAGTAGGAAAATTTTGCATTCACCGAAAGGTATTACCGGCAGACGAAGTACTGTCGACACCCCTAAAAATAACCGCTGACTGTACATATGGTATAGCAGCTACTAAGCCTTGGGGAGGCCGCACTCCCCATGGGACAGTGCATCCCCCCCAATGGGGTGGGTGCACTACCTTATGGGTAGCGCATCCCCCAAGTGCCGGTACGGTGGTCGGTGGGATTTGACTCCCCACCAACCACAGTTTTCAATCTAAATGTTTTTAATAAAAAATTTCATTGCTCCCTAATAAAGCCCGAAATAAAATATGAGAAAATTTCAAAGAACTTTTAAATGCATTTCTTTTATATTTTTTTTAATTTTTTTTATTAAAAAAACACAAAATCCCAAAACGAAAAAGAAAAATCCGCCATTAATACAGACACGGATTCCGAGAAAGGGAATTTTAACCACATAATTTTGATAGAATAAAGGATTTAACCTATATATATATTTTTATATACTATATGCAAACCCATATAATATAAAAATATATATATATTTATATAATTTTTTTTTAACTAAAATGTCTAAGACAGGTAGAATTGAGAAAATATAAAAAAACCAGTAATAAGAAAATTTAATTAAATTTTCTAGAATGTCTTTCAAAATTCAAAGGACGTTAATTTGATTTCTTCCAAACTATTCTGTCAGATTGTGAATAATTTAAACAAAGAACCTTGTACAGATCTAAATTTTGTTTAATTTTTAATCAAGGTTTTCTACGGGGTTTGACTTTGAAACATAGGTCTGATTGATTTCAAAAGTAGAATTTCCATATTAAATCCTAAATGTTTGAAGCACAACAAACATTGAATTTTCAACAATGAATCTACGAATTTTGTTTACTGAATAGTTTCCTACAGTAAATTTATCAAATTTTCACAATGGATTAAATTTAAAATTGAATTAAACAACAAGTACAAAACATGGAATTTGAAGTTACAAAGGAAGAAGATTAAATTTCTTTGATAGAAGTCTCCTCCAAGAATTTCCTTGAACGTGCAATGAATCCAATTCCAAAATCCAAAAATTGATTCAAACCTTTCTTGTGCAAATTCTTCAAAAAAATTCAATCTTTTAAAAAATATGAATCCCTCCAAAACTTCTCTCCCCCAAAAATTGAAAACATGCATTCACATAAAACCAAAAATATCTCCTCCAACCCTAATTCCCTTTTGCATGCAAAGTAGAGAATTAGATATTTATTTTCTTTTCTAATTTTCAAAAACCCAAAATTGAATTTAAATGCAATTTCAATTTCCTTTAAATTTCTCATGATTTAATTGAATTTAATTTAATCCAATTAAACTTAATTAATTAATTTTAATTTATTAATAACTAAATTTAACCCTTTTGAGATTAAAATTTAATTAACTAAATAAATTAAAATTTAATTAAATTAAATTTCATTATAAACTTCTAATCATAACATCAAAGCATAATTTTAATTAAATATTAAAATAATCACTACTCTTTCCAATGCAATTATCTAAACATTAAATCAAGTAAACAAGACTCACAAAATAGGACTATTGACACACTAAGGCTAGGGCGTAGACCTGACACATGTTATCTAGCTACTATCTCCCTTTCAACTTAACCGTTGGATCGACACGCTCAAACCTATGAGACCAGGTGGAGTCGATGTCATGTACCTACAACCTAAAACCAAATAAACAACATAATACAGTATATCCAGCATATAATACACACCGTGAAGAAGAAATCACAGATTCGCAAGGCGCTCACAAGCGAGTGATGTGAAACCATCCTCTTCACCAATCCACTCATCAAAGACTGACATTATATCATAACCAATAATCACATAATAACAATATCTCATGCTATCTTTACTAACATTATTAATCCATAATGCATGTAAAAACAATAAGTAGATAACCAAATCACACAATAATCATTGTCACTCAATAGTAGCAATCAAAACACAAACAACAAGGTGTGTCCAGTATCATAGTAGTTGCATCCCAAACATGGCTTAAAGAGAAACAAACAAGAAGCAAAATGGAGGGGTATTACATTCTCCCCCCCTAAGACCAGGCTTACTCGTGGAAGCCTGCAAACAAGTAGGGATATAACTCCCTCATCCTAACTACATCCTCCCAGGTGGATGAAGTATCATCCTTGGGATCCCACTGAACTCTAACCTAATCAATATCTCACCCTCGAAGAGCGAGCGTTCTGCACTCCGTTATGGCCACGAGCTCCAAAGCCAGCTTCCCGTCCTCTACCTATAAAAAATTCCAATCAAGGATGTGAGTAACATCTAGATGATAAGGTCAAAGAACTGAAACATGGAAAACATCATGTATACGTGCAAGACTGGGTGGCAAAGCAAGTCGATAAGCAACTGGACCAATTTTTTCGAGTATCTCGAAAGGTCCGACAAAGCGAGGCACCAACTTAGAACCCTTTCCATATTGGATAGGACTCTTTCACGGACACACCCACAAAAATACTCTATCGCCAACAAAAAACTGATGATCCACTCTATGCACATCTGCATACTTCTTCTACCTATCTTGTGCTACTACCAGGTGCTCTCTAATCTGATCCACCTGCTACTCCATATCCTGCAACATCTCTAGTCCCAATAACACTCTGTCCTCCAATCAATCCCAACTAAGAGGATTACGACAAGGATGTCCATACAAGGCCTGAAAAGGTGCCATGCCAATGGAACTCTGGTAACTATTATTATAAGCAAACTCCTCTAGATAAAGATAATTCTCCCATCGTGTCTGCTGATCCATGACATACATGCGTAACATATCTTCGATGATTTGATTAACCCTCTCTATCTGGCCATCTGTCTCAGGGTGATATGCTAAACTGAAGTTCAACTATGTCCCCATAGCATGCTGTAATGATGTCCACAAAGCTAAAGTAAACACTGGATCCCTGTTAGAAATAATCCGATGTGGAATACTGTGCAACCTCACAATATCCTCTGTGAACACTCTAGCAACTGATGATGCATTATAGGAAGCACACATAGGCGAGAAGTGTGATACCTTCATCAACCTATCGACCGTCACCATAATAGCATCATGTCATCTCAAGAAGTTGGCTAAACCAACAATGAAGTCCAAGGAGATAACATCCCGCTTCCACTCAGGTACTAGGTGTGGTTGTAGAAGCCCTGCTAGATGTTGGTGTTCAGCCTTCACCCATTGACACTCCAAACATCACGCCACAAAGTCTGCAATATCCCTCTTCATCCCTGGCTAGAAATACAACTAGTGGAGACTTTTGTGCATCTTCTTCACCCTAGGATGGGCTGAATAAGGTGTATGATGAGCCTCGATCAAAGCTAAAGATCGAAGGTCACCTACTGAAGGAACGCAAATACATTCTAAATGCCTAAGTAACCCATTTGACTCAAGTGGATATCCTATAAATCTGCCCTCAAGAGGTCTACTTGCCTCCATATCTACTCTCACATCCCAATACCAACTATCTACTAGAAGAGTAGCAAGAATCTGACTCCGTAAATCTACCATAAGAGTCGTCTCGGATATCTCATGCCTACAACTGCTGAGTGCATCAGCTACAACATTCTCTTTTCCCTAAATATACTTCACCTCGAAGTCATACTCACAAAGGAACTCCATCCAATGCCTCTGTCTAGTGTTAAGGTTTGGCTGAGTGAAAATATACAGCAGACTCCTGTGATCACTATGTAGCTCAAACTTGTGCCCAAGTAAAAAGTGTCTCCATCTAGTCAATGATGGACTACTGCCGCTAACTCAAGGTCATGTGTGGGATAATTAAGTTCATGATCCTTAAGCTTATGTGACTCATAAGATATGACTCATCCCTTCTGCATCAGGACTACACCTAATCCCTCTAAAAATGCATCTGTACAAACCACAAAGTCTCCTATGGGATTAGGTATCGCTAAAATCGGTGCACTAGTCAGCTTATTCTTAAGAATTTGAAAAGTTGAATCACACTGCTTTGACCATCCAAACCTCTTCCCTTTCCTTTGAAGAGAAGTGATAAGATGACCTATTCTGGAAAAACCTTGCACAATCCTCCTATAATATCCTGCAAGCCCCATAAAACTATGGATCTTTGCCACATTCGTGGGCACAGGCCAATCAAGAATAGCTTGAATCTTTGAAGGATCCACAGATATTCCCTCTCCTGAGATCACATGACCAAGATACTTAATCTCAAACTTAAATAACTCACATTTCGACAAGTTGGCATAAAGTTGGTTTTCTCGCAAACACTGTAGAACTTGTTGCAAATGCTCCTCATGTTCCTCTACTGTCCTAGAATATATCAATATATCATCAAGAAACACAAGAACAAACCTATCAAGGTACGTGTGGAATACTCCATTCACCAAACTCATGAACACAGATGGCACATTCGTCAACTCGAATGGTACTATAGTGAACTCGTAGTGACCATACCGCATCCGAAATGTCATCATATGTATATCTGCGTCAAAAATATGGAGCTGATGGTATCCCGACTTAAGGTTTATCTTCGAAAAGATGGTAGCACCTTTGACTTGGTCAAACAAGTCATCTATTCTAGGAAGTGTATAACGATTCTTGATTGTTACCTTGTTCAACTACTGGTAATCAATGCACAACCGAAGTGAACTGTCCTTCTTCATGAAGATGATAGGTGCTCCCCAAGGAGAAACACTAGGACAAATAAATCCCTTCTCTAATAACTCCTCCAACTACAAGCGAAGCTCTTTCAGTCCTAGGTAGTCATACAGTAAGGTGCTCATGACATAGGCTCCGATCCAAGTACTAAATCAATCTTAAAATCTATATCTCTCGTCGGTGGCATCCCTAGAATGTCATCAAGAAAGACATCTGTGAACTCCTGAAGAACAGGATGACTATCAAGAGTTACCTTCTCCTCTCCATCTCCTAAACCCAAGTCCTCAACTTTAACTACAAACAACTGACATCCTCGACGAACACATCTCCTCAATTGCATAGCTGAGATGATCCTCAAAGATATCGGTCTCTGAACTCCTATAATATCCACCTCTCCACCATATACATCAATGCACCGAATCGACTTACGTCAACAATCAATAGCTGCTCGGTGAGCCTCTAACCAATCCATACCTATAACATCATAGGATCCCAATGGTATAACACGAAGATCTAAGGTAGTGGGAAGTGGTCCAATCTCCAACCTATAGTCAGGTACTATAGAATGTGATGCAACCTTTACACATGATGCTAACTCTACCTACCACCTATCGACTTGCCTTATGGCTCCCAGTCTGCAACATGACACTATCGATGAAGAAATGAAGGAATCAGATGCTCCTAAATTGAAAAGAATAGTAACAGGGTTACCCAATAACATACCATAGGTCTCTACCACAGTACCTTGGTGCTCTACCTGGAGGTTATCAACCGTTGCGAACACACGATGGCCTCTGCCAGCATCTCCCACTATCGGCTTTGACATCGGTGGTCTCTGTGTAAATCTCGATGTGCCCTTATTGGGACACATCCTAGCAATATGGCCCTACTGACCACAAGAGAAGCAACCTATGCCTCTACCATAACCTCTGCCTCCTGTTGGTGCTCTAGACTACTATACACTGCCTCCAAAAGTGAACTGGGTGCTCTGAGCAAGGTTCTCAGCATTGAAATGCTTCATGCGCCTCTAGTTCCTACTACCCTGCCCCTGCTGGAAACCTTTTTGTTTCTCCGAAAATGATTGCTATTGACTGCCCTGTACTGATACCTGTTGTGTCTTAGGAGGCACAACTCCCTGTGTCTATCCCCCTCAAGCACTAGTCCCAACTCCTATACCACTGCCAATGCTAACACCTGTATGACCTCCCAGTGCCATGGTCAGGTTTTCCTCCACCAGTTGTGCCTTCTCCACAACTATCTCCATATACTTGGGTTCAAAGACCCAAACACCACCATTGATACAGGTGTTTAAGCCCTTGATGAAATGTTGCACAAGCATTCCCTCATTGTCCCCTAATCCTGCAAACTATTTAAGTTCGTAGAATCACCTCTCATACTGATCAACTATCATGGCTAGCTGTCATATGGCATGGAAGTCATCACCTCTACGCTGATGCCAATGATCAGAGAGAAATCGGGCTCTGAATTGCTCAAGAAAGATCTCCCAAGACACTGTACTCATGTCTATATGGAGCTTTTGCTCCTCTAGCTTCCACCAAGTGGCTGCAAATCCTCAGAGATGAATAACCGTGCACCGCGCTTTGGTGTTACTATCAAATAGGTGCATGGAAAAAAATCTATCAAGACCTATCAACCAAGTTTCGGCCTCTAGATCGGTACCTACTCGATCAAATCGAGGTGGTTGTGATCGAATCATGTCCCTCATATAGTTCATTGCTAACATATTAGACTGAGTTGTAATTGTCCCATCCACAAGGTTACCTATAGGTACTTCTTCTCGCAGACCCAATAATGCCATAGCCTCCTCGAAGGCTCTATGTGTAGCTTCGACCCTAAGAGGATCTAACTATCCACCACCACCTCCTAGATCATTCTACGAAGCCTGATGCTCCTCCTGCTCTAGTATATGTGGCACATGAGGTGGAGAGTCATGTTGACTCTCCCCTCGATCGTCTACCCGGCCACGTCCACATCCTCTCCCTCATCCGCGTCTAGGAGGCATACTCCTACACAAACACAAAAGGGTATTAGACAAGGTACTCTTAAAAACCTACGCAACTAAGTTTAATGGGTACTTCATAATCCCAGAGCACCCAGTGTTTAAACCTTGGCTCTGATACCATGTGTAATGCCCCGCCACAACCCTAGAGGAAGTTTCAATTCACTATAAAAGTGTACTAATTTTTATTTATTTAAAGTGAATTAAACATACATGTTCACCTATAGTTGACAACCTCCCCTAATGGTGTAGGAGCACTTGTTTGATTTCTTGACTCCATGAGGCCATTTGTAAATAGTTTCTCTATTTTATGTATTGGGTATTATAATAAGGTTTATCAAACCATTTTATAGGTGTTCAAGTCTTAGGAATTAATATTTGAAGTCATTTGTCAAATAATGTTTAAAGTTGTTCCATATTGTAAAAACTATAAAAGTTGATCAAGAAAGTTGTCAAACAACTTGTCAAAAGTGTCAATAAGGTGTTTTGTCAACAAACTAACTAAAAGGCGGTTGAAAATAGTTGGTTTTGGCTGTAAATGTATAATTAAACCCTCCAAAACTCGAATTGGAAGAGGTTGGAGACATTATTTGTGAAGTTTGATAAATGGCAACCTCAAGTTTGGTGTGCATTTTATGATTTCTACATTGTTTTTAGGTTGAAGTTATGATTTGTACAGACTTTTATGGATTCAAAGAATAGAGTATCATATATGGATGGAAAGGTATCTGTTTCTAGTTTCTAATTCCTTTTGTCTCATTGAATTTTATTGCATTTTGTGGAAGATATGACTATTTTGGTGAGGGCAGGTTTGAACAGTGCCTAGGGTTTGCAGTTTTGGGAAAAATACAATAACTTTATTTTCAACTATTGGATCTTTATAAAAATTGGAAGGAAGGTCTGCAACTAGTTTATCTTAAATCTCACTAAAGGGATTGGCTTTACTATTTGTTTTATAGAAGTTATTAATGATTGTTTGTTGCATTGAATTGTGGGTTGTTGTGAGAATGATTACACTGTGATCTAGAATGCACTTAATCATTATTTGAGATGAATAATTTCATGAAAGTTTTCAAGTGAATAAAATTTTTAGTTGTGAGTCCTCTTTGTTCTGCATCAGTTTGGTATTAGAGCTCAGAAAGATCTGGGCTAGAGAGTTGGTTGTGGTTTTGTGTTGTGTGTTTGGTTGCAGGTTTAGAAGGTAACCTGGTGGTTGCCTTTGAGAAGGCAGAGAGAGTTGTGAAAAGTGAGTGAGTTGAAGCAAGGAGAAACTTGCTTGGTGACCATCTTGAAGATGGAGATTCTAAAAAGGCATTTGCAGGTAGAGGAAGAGAGAAATAAGAAGAAGAGACAAGAAAAACTTGATAGAGAGATTGTTGAGTTGAAGCAAGAAATGAAGAGGTTGGATAAAGAGTTCCAAGAATCTATGAAGAGGATAGAAAAAATGATGAAACAAGAGACAAGTTGGAATTTTAAATTGAAAAGGAAGATGATTTGGCCTATAAAGAAGATTGTGAAAAGAAGAAGAAATGAGAAGATGAAAGAGGAAGAAGAAGCATATGAAGATGCACATGAAGAATTCCTAGATGAAGACAAAGATGTTCCTAAACATGAAGATGAAGAATTTAAAGTTGTTGCAGAAATTCCAAGGCAAGAAGGTGAATGTATCATTGAGATAAGAAACCTAATTTCAGGACTTGAAGAGGTTGATTTGATTAAGGAAATGATCATGGATGAATTGGTCATAGAGGTTTGCAAAGGATTGATGAATGATGGAGGTATTATGGTAGAAATTTTGTTTCATTTCGTTATGTTACTAATGCTTTGGACAAAGAATAATTTTCAGGTTGAAAATACAAAGGAAAAAGTGCAAAGGAATTGGAAGATCAATAAGAAGACAATTCAAAGGGGCTTGAATTCTTTTGCCCCTGAGAGTTTGGTGCAGGAGCACTTGTTTGATTTCTTGATTCCATGAGGCCATTTGTAAATAGTTTCTCTATTTTATGTATTGGGTATTATAATAAGGTTAATCAAACCATTTTATAGGTTTTCAAGTCTTAGGAATTAATATTTGAAGTCATTTGTCAAATAATGTTTAAAGTTGTTCCATATTGTAAAAATTGTAAAAGTTGCTCAAGAAAGTTGTCAAGCAACTTGTCAAAAGTGTCATTAAGGTGTTTTGTCAACAAAATAACTAAAAGGTAGTTAAAAATAGGTGGTTTTGGTTGTAAACATATAAGTACACCCTCCAAAACTCGAATTGGAAGAGGTTGGAGATATTATTTGTGAAGTTTGATAAATGGCAACCTCAAGTTTGGGGTGCATTTTATGATTTCTACATTGTTTTCAGGTTGAAGTTGTCATTTGTACGGACTGTTTTGGATTCAAATAATAGAGTATCATATATGGATGGAAAGGTATCTGTGTCTAGTTTCCAATTATTTTTGTCTCATTAAATTTTATTGAGTTTTGTGGAAGATATGACTAATTTGGTGAGGGCAGGTTTGAACACTGCCTAGGGTTTGCAGTTTTGCGAAAAATACAATAACTTTATTTTCAACTATTGGATCTTTATAAAAATCAGAAAGAAGGTCTGTAATTAGTTTATCTTAAATTTCACTGAAGGGATTACTTTTATTATTTGTTTTATGGAATTTATTAATGATTGTTTGTTGCATTGAATTGTGGGTTGTTGTGAGAATGATTACACTGTGATCTAGAATGCATTTAATCATTATTTGAGATGAATAATTTCATGAAATTTTTCAAGTGAATGGAATTTTTAGTTGTGAGTCCTCTTTTCTCTACATCACCTAAGGCTACGTAACTGAGATTACTTAAATCTCCATTAACATAAATCATCTAAATTACACTGCATTAAATAACTCAAGTAATAGCATTCATTCAACATAATTAAAAACAAGATAAGAATAGAATATCCATTTCGTAAATCCATTACATAAACTATTACAAGATTACAATCCTCATTCCTAGAATGAGTCAAAATACATAAGTATAATTATTACAAGATCCACCTCATAACAACAAGAGGGGTAAATACAACTCATTACAAGAAGAATTACAACAGTGCTAGAAAAGAATGACAAAATCCGCAAGTTGTCCAATTGGATGTCTCGCTTCCACGAATTGAAAAACAAGGGGGACCCAAGGGTTTTGGTGCACGTTCCACCCAACCTAGTGGTACCCGAAGGCCCACCCCCCATGCTAGGAGATAGTAAAAATACAACATGAAAAAGAAGCCTACTACCTCTAACCAATGGCAGACTCATACTGACACATACTGACTCAACCAAATATAAGCACAATATAAATCTAACACTAACATAGTTACATTGCTTCTAAACATATTATAATCAAGTGTGCTAAAGAACCCATACATACAACATAAACTCAAGGTTATCCTAGATAGAATGTCATCGCAAGGTGTGTCATGAGATCTCCTTTGGAAATTCTTCATAGGCTCCGGTAATCCTAGTGACCTCAACCGAATCCCTGCCCTCATACTCACTCATGCGGAATCAAATACCTTTCGTATAGACAAGCTAGTTGACCTTGCCATTCCAAGCCTTCTCACTCACCCCAAGTCTAAACAAGCCCTTATGTCTACGAGTGAGGTTAATTTATCTTTGTTAATGTGAATGTATCCTAGTCATTTAAGTACTTTACTTTAATTATCACTTATTAAAAACACTTTCGAAGGTTACCCGGTTTACCTCTTTGGGCTCCGACCCCTAACAAAAGCCACTCCTCTAATGGATAACACACTATTCAAATCTAGATTCCAAGGGTGATTAAAATACTATAGAATTTGAACAACATAATATCTCCTAATCTAGGAGACAACAACAAAGAATCCCACTCCAACACTTGGAGGAAAAAAAACTCACAAAGTACTACCCAAGGAAAATGAACATTAACTTGCATGGGAATGACCCACATTCACTGGAAGACTTCTCAATGCATAACACGATTACCCGTTCCCAAAGTGTTCACTAAAAGGGAAAATAATATAATAATGCATTGATAAAGAAAAAAACTATGTTTGGATATCTTAAATCCATATTTCTACTTAATGCATCTCGTAGCAATTTAAATTACTATCTTTCTAAATTTTCATATAAACAAATAAATTTCTTCATTAAAATTAACAATATTCTCAATGTTATCTAATCATGCACATTAGTCATACTAGTTTAAATTTCTCTCAAAGAACCTTGCATGCATTCCTATGCCTTAAACGAAATATTAAATCTATAAATATACTTAAAATATGCTCAACATAATTCATATATTTAAATACAAATATCATATTTATTTTCAAAATTACATCTAAAAATAAGGTCTACATTATACAATGGTTTTAACCTTCTGTTTTACTAGAATTTCCTTAACCACAAAACTTTTTGATTCTGAATAATCTCCAAAGTTATATTCTCATTTTCCAATATATAAATATATATAAATATATATTAATTATTATATAAAATAATAATACAATAATATATATATTATATATATATCAAACATTTATATTGATCTAAAATAAAAACTAAATAAATAAAAACCAAAAGTTAATTTTTAAAGCAAGCAAATTTTTCATTCACTAAAAGGTATTACCGGCGGACGAAATACTGTTGACGCCCCTAGAAATAACCACCGACTATAAATATGGTACAATGGCTACCAAGCCTTGGGGAGGCTGCACTCCCCATGGGACAGTGTGTCCCCTCCATTGGGGTGGGCGCACTGCCTCATGGGCAGCGCATCCACCAAGCACCGGTACGGTGGTCGGTGGGATATGACTCCCCACCAACCACAGTCTTCAATCCAAAATTTTTTAATAAAAAATTTCTTAGCTCCCTAATAGAGCCCGAAATAAAATACGGGAAAATTTCAAAGAACTTTTAAATGCATTTCTTTTATATTTTATTTTATTTAAAAAAAAGAAAAAACACAGAACCCCAAAACGAAAAAGAAAAATCCGCCATTAATACAGACATGGATTTCAAGAAAGGGAATTTCAACCACAAAATTTTGATAGAATAAAGAATTTAACCTATATATATATATATATATACTATATGCAAACCCATATAATATAGAAATATATATATATTTATATATAACTTTTTATTTAACTAGAATTTCTAAGATAGGTAAAATTCAGAAAATATTAAAAAAACCAGCAATAAGAAAATTAATTAAATTTTCCAGAATGTCTTTCAAAATTCAAATGACGTTAATTTAATTTCTTCCAAACTATTCTTTCAGACTTGGAATAATTTAAACAAAGAACCTTGTACAAATCTAAATTTTGTTTAATTTTCAATGAAGGTTTTCTACAGGGTTTGAGTTTGAAACACAAATCTGATTGATTTCAAAAGTAGAATTTCCATATTAAATCCTAAATGTTTGAAGCACAACAAACATTGAATTTTCAACAATGGATCTACGAATTTTGTTTATTGAATAATTTCCTACACTAAATTTATCAAATTTCCACAAAGCATTAAATTAAAAATTGAATTAAACAACAAGTACAAAACCTAGAATCTAAAGCTACAAAAGAAGAAGATGAAATTTCTTTGATAGAAGCCTCCTCCAAGAATTTCTTTGAACGTGCAACGAATCCAAATCCAAAATCCAAAAATTGATTCAAACCCTTCTTGTGCAAATTCTTCAAAAAAATTCAATCCTCTGAAAAATATGAATCCTTCCAAAACTTCTCTCCCCAAAAATTTAAAACATACATTCACATAAAACCAAAAATGTCTCCTCCAACCCTAATTCCCTTTTGCATGCAAAGTAGAGAATTAGATATTTATGTTCTTTTCTAACTTTTGAAAACCCAAAATTGAATTTAAAATGCAATTTCAATTTCCTTTCATTTTCTCATGATTTAATTGAATTGAATTTAATCTAATTAAACCTACTAAATTAATTTTAATTATTGAATAACTAAATGTAACCCTTTTGAGATTAAAATTTAATTAATAAAATAAATTAAAATTTAATTATATTAAATTTCATTATTAACTTTTAATCATAACATCAAAGCATAATTTTAATTAAATATTAAAAGAATCACTACTCTTTCCAATGCAATTATCTAAACATTAAATCAAGTAAACGTGACTCACAAAATAGGACTATCAACACACTAAGGCTAGGGCGTAGACCTGACACATGTTATCTAGCTACTATCTCCCTTTCAACTTAACCGTTGGATTGACACGCTCAAACCTATGAGACCAGGTGGAGTCGATGTCATGTACCTGCAACCTGAAACCAAGTAAACAATATAATACAGTATATCCAACATATAATACACACCGTGAAGAAGAAATCACGGATTCGTAGGATGCTCACAAGCGAGTGATGCGAAACCATCCTCTTCACCAATCCACTCATCAAAGACTGACATTACATCATAATCAATAATCACATTATAACAATATCTCATGCTATCTCTACTAACATCATTAATCCATAATGCATGTAAAACAATAATCAGATAACCACATCACACAATAATCATTGTCACTCAATAGTAATGATCAAAACACAAACAATAAGGTGTGTCGAGTATCATAGTAGTTGCATCCCAAACATAGCATAAAGCAAAACAAACAAGAAGCAAAACAGAGGGGTATTACATTTTTTGCTGCCATGGATTTTCCAAAATGAGCCTCAAAGTTACTTTCACATTTTCTAATCTTCGACATTCTATGGTTATGCTCTCCATAATCTATGACATACTTAATATGAAGACATTCTTCCTTTGATTTCCATTGTACGACTGATTGTTCCTTTTCGTCTATGATTTATTTTTTGTAAACTTTGTTGATATGCTTTTCTATAGTGTCAAGCCTTAGCTGCATCGTCTTGTCTCTTCCACATTTCCAACTAAAAATCTTGCATTTGACCTTTGTTTACCTTTCAATATCATTTTTGTTTGATACCCCAATTGCTTCAAGGAATGGGTACTTCGACAACCAACCAATTTGAAAATTCCTTGTCATTTCTCACTCACACCCCAATTTTGATTTTCCTTTTCTTTTCTTGCTACCAACATCATCCTCATCCAATTCAATTATCTCATTCTACCCATCTAGGGTATCCCTTGGAACATCTTTTGTGGTATTTCCATTCTCATTTGATACATTTTTATTTAAGACAATGACAATCTCACCTTGACCTTCTTGTGGCTGTGAGGTATTGTCATTGCCATCTTCAATAATATTTGGTGGAAGAGTCGATGGTGTAGATCCACCTTGATCTAATGGATTAGAAGATTTTCCAATTCCAAAGTAAGACCGTATGTTGCCTCCACGTTTTGGGTGTTTTGATGGCCTCCTAGTCTCTTCATTACCCTTAGGAGTCTTACTCTTGCAGTTGTTGCTTGACATATTGATATCTCACTTCGAAAAAAAGATAGAAAAAAATTCATTCTTGTTTAAGAAGGACAAACCGACAGAGAATATAGATCCCATTCCCTACTCAAAATCATGTTTAAGACTGAAACAAGAATGGAAAACAGATAAAGAAATCTTATTATTATAACTAATAACTAATAATAGTATGAAGAAATGATCACTCACCTTTGAGTCTATGTTTTTGGGTTTCTCTTACTTTTGAATTGAGAAGTAGAACCCCAGAACCGAACAAAATGGGCAAGAACAAATAACAGTTTCCATTGTAGTTATATCAATCCATATTTGGCAAATTCTGTGGGATTTTTAAATGGTATGTTAAAAATTTGGCGAATCCCGCGTGCTTATACAATGATACCTTGTAATTTTCAAGGTGAAATAGGTCCTCGTAAGCAACTATTAATAAATTTAAATTGGGAAATGGGTCTTCACAAGAAAATATTTGTAAATTTTAAATTGTGAAATGGGTCCTCATATAATGTTGTTTTAATAGTTCTGCCAAATATGTTGGTGTTTTATGACATGCTCCTCAGGATTCTAGGAAAAAATATTGATCGGTCCATTAGAAATGCATAGTCTGTTATGGAAAATTTATTGCCTAAACATTCCTCCTAAAAAAAACCGTTGGTGAATGGACATGCATTGGACCAATAGTTCATGAAATCCAGGCGATTTGAACACCTTGTTGGATAATTAGAATTCGCAAAATTTGATTTGCCGATTTGAAGATAAACATACTATTCACTCTACTAGGATACCCCTACATGATAGTTTGGAGGAGAATTGGACTCAAGTCAATGGAAAAATGGAAAGTGAAAAGAAAGAGAAATTTGGAGGAGATATGAAACTTATAAGACATTCTTAAAAGGATACTAGGGCGAGTAAAATTGCTAGAGAGGTTGTCTCGAGGAAAAAAAAAGACTCTAAAAGGCCATTTGTGAAAAAATAAATATAAGTAATGACTCGATTGGGGGCCTTAGCCCCTTTTGTTGGTAAAAGTATGTCACTTAACGCAAATTTGATCTATGACATGAATGAAACAAACCCTATTGCAACCTTTAATGCAATATGAATTCATTTATTTTGTATTTTTATGTCTTTTTATGCTACAAGAAAAATGAAACCCTAAATGATAAATGCAACACAATGATATGCAAAACCTAGATCTAGGGTGAATTATTGCAAATTTTAGAAGGTATATAATGTTAACAGGTTAGGTTCACCAAAAAAAAACATTAAGAAATAGTAGAAGTAAAAGGAAGATATCCTTTGGGGTTACACACCCTTTTAAAATGTTTCTAATTATATGTGATTTATGGAGGGAGATTGAATGCAAAGAAAAAATAAATTTTGGATGGATGGATTTGAATAGTTTATTTGATTGGATTATAATCTAATAGGTGATTCAACCAACCCTTAATCAAATTTGGAAATGTCTTAGTGCAATGGTCTAACTAGGGTAATAGTCCAATTTACTTTTCTGATGAAAATACAAAGAAAAAAAAACTTCATAGAAAAAATTAGACAATAGAAATGAGAAAAGAGGATGAATGTGGAACTAATCTTCAACCAATGGATACATGCCAATTTTCAAGATCTGGGAGGATGAAGGGTGAGCACATTTTCATCTTTGTGCAAGTAAATTCTTATTAGGTGACTTTAAAATTTGAAAAATAGCATTAAATGCATATGGTTGAGAAATTTGGAGGGGAAATTTGTTTAGACAAGAAAGTCAAACAAATGGATTTATTGAGGGAATATTCCTTGGGAATATGCCTTTTGAGGGAAAATAGAGATTTAAGAAATCAAGATAAATGATTTATTGTACATGTTTCATTATCTAGAGAATGTGACATGGATTAGAATTAGTTTTAATCATGATTTGATTAATTTTAATGGAGGTTAGTTGATTGTGACATTCAACTTAAATATTTCAATTTATTTAAATTAAATGAGAAGATAAAAAATATTAGAGATTTAATTAAATATTTGGATTTATTTAATTAAATGAAGGAACTTCAGGAGATTAATAAAATTGATCTATTTAATTACAAAGAGGAATATTATTTATTTAGATAAAGTTGATTTCTCTAATAAAGATTGATTTAATTAAAAGAGGAAAGATGGTGAATTTTAATGAGATAATGATTATTTGATTAAAATGGTTTTAAAAAGGACAAATAAGGATGAAATGAAATTAGTGATTCTAGATTAGGTAGATTTATGTTTTACATGCCTACAATACCTAAGCTTTATATTCCTCACTGCAAATCTATCGAAACACTGTCGTATAATTTTGTAATTGAGTTTTGATGAGTTGACAAGATGTAGGGCTTCAAATGTAATAATAGATAATTTATCTTCCAAATCCTTTTAATCCTCTTCAAACATGAGATCTACATATTCATAAAGAGAGGAAATATTAAGCCATTGAGGGCCTTGCCTTAGTCAAACCTCATGTTATTGTTTCCAATTCTAGAATGTCAATTCCAATGATAAAATGGATAAAAATAGGAAGGAATGATGAAATCACAAAGTTCTTCAAATGATTAGACCCTTAGATGGCTTCCTTGAAGGACTGAAGTCATAGACATCACCTCAAGGTCTTGATTTCATTATTTATTTTATTGAATACTTTGGTGACCTATATAAGTGTTAGCTTTCACAAAACAATGATAACATTCACACACATAAAATCACATAGAGTTTGATAGGTTGTAAGGATCTTGAATTTCTACAATAAATCTTTGAAATTATGCTCTTGACTTGCTCAATAGTGCTCTTAATCATAAGTTTTCCAATATTTTTATAGATTTATTTCAAATGATCGAATAACTAGATATTTATATGCATTTACTCAATTTCCGAAAAACTAAATCTTCATAGCTAACTTTAGACATTTGAATTGCAAATTTTAAATTACCACAACCAACATATTTGAATTTGTAGCCAAAATAGGCGGACACCTATGGATAGGGAATGAGTGTCCTTGCCCTAATTTTTAGGATTTTAAGTGTAAGGAGAAAGGTCTTAGATAAATATAATTGCTTCCCACTTGCAATTCCTCAAAAAATGTTAAAAATAGGTCATAAATGTATAATTTAGGAAATTTAATGCTCAATTATGTCCAATAATTTAACGGGGACAAAACATAGGGTAAAAATCTCATGGGTGACAATTTATGAGGATACAATTGGTACCTAACATGACCTTGTAGTTTGGACCAATCTATGTGTCATTTTCTTAGTAATACTCCCTATATTATACTTGAGGGGAGTGTTGGCATAAATAGGTGTTTTACCTATCTAGGTCCTATTTACATGTTAACTCCACTTACGCCCTAGTCTAAAATATTTCTAGTTAGTGATAGTTGTCACTAGATCATAGCTTATAAATTGGAATTAAATTCTTGTGTACTAGGTCATTTAATATTTGTTGAGGTTTTTATCTCATTGTATAAGATTAAGGCACATGTCATGATCTTGTCTAATACTATCTCACAAACTGCATTTATAATAAAGGCATCATATGCACATTTTCACATTCACTCTGACAATATTGCATCCATAATCATAGAATGATATTTCTACCATTTCTCTCTTGGGGAAGTTGAATCAAGTAAAATGGATGTCCTATCTCTAAGGATTCTAGGGTTTTGGACCTAAAAGGAGAGAGGTAAAGTTTATTCTTTTGTGCAATTCACTCAAGATCAAACCCTAGAGATTTAAATTTAAAGGAGATTGACATCTGACAAAGGGAATTATCTAAGGGGATTGAACAATAAGAAATGAGGGGTTCACCACCAAGTGTAAACTTGGAAAATAAGATGTTTGAAGACACAATGTAGTATACAAGATGACTTAAAAATGCAAGTAAAATGTAACCAAAAATTGTAAAACTGGAAATGTGCACTTCAGAAACTGAATAAGGTAGAATGGAGATCTAGAATCTTGAAAAATCTATTGTTGAAGCTAACTAGGCCTTATACACCAAGCCAAGTGAATTAGTCCAGTTTTGAGTAAACTATGCTATAGTAGGTTTCAGATAAATGGGTAGTGAAATCTGCAAAAATCCCTAACAGATAGGTACAATGGGACTCATTTACCAATAGTGGTGAATTAGTCCACTTTTAGATTTCTAGAAATTCAAAAACTGGATCCTGTATCTTTCAGTCTAATTTTTTGTTCTTGATTTATATCTATGTTCGAAATTGTAAAATTGAACTTGTAGACTTTCTCTATGCTTCTTTGGGGCTTGATGACAACTTTGAATCAATTTGGCACCTTGATGACAACTTTTCCAATCTTACTCAATAAATTTGCAACCTAGGCCTATAAATCACACACAACAAGAGGTGAAAATGGTTGTGGGGTTAGAGGATAGGGGTTCTCCTTGGTCAAAACCCCTTGTTGGTAATTAAACCTTGAAAGGAAAGAAAACATGAATGGAGAATGACATTAATAAAAAAAAGATAATTTTGCAACTCACCAAACCCTAGCAATAAAGTGTTGCAATTATGCTTGAAATAAATGCAATGGATGTGGTTTTTGATTCTTGCTTGAAGGAGATAGATCTTGAATGAAAAGATTGATTGGATCATGAACTCTACATCACAATTGTGGGCACAATAATAAACATGGAGAATGAGATCTTTGACATGATGACTGATTCTCTTGAATGCTCTTGCTGAAATGTTCTTGTGAACTCAATTTTGTATAAGGATGCTCTCACAAAAGTCTTAGGTGAAAATGAGTGAAAAAACCTTGTATTTATACACAATTATGCAAGAATGATTGAAATTACAACACTACAAGCCAACATTGGATCTTGGAGAATAAAATCATGCCAAAGATTCAAATTAAATTTGATTTTGAGTAAAAGGGGACTCTTTCACCCAGAATGGCAAATGAGTCCCACCTTAAGAATTTGAGGTTTGTTTTTAGGATTTTTTGTTTTAAATTCCTTTTGTTGGGATTATCCTCAAAAATATACATAAATCAAGCTTGTGGATGCAAAATGGAGCCAATTAAAGCATAAGAAAGCCCATATTATTAATGACAAGCCTATAGGAATGTTAAAGTGTGTTACAACACTTTACAACACAACAAATATAGAAAGGTTAAGATAAATCATAATTGAAATAATGTTTGTTGTGGTTAATTAATTGATAAAATCTTAGGAAAGTGTGAAAGTGTGTTATATCACTTTACAACATGTTTGCAAGGTACCATTAAAATATTTTAGTTCACAAGGGCCAAAGACTTAATCTTAATGTTTTATCTACATTTAAACACTAAATCATGGTAACATTAAGACAAAATCTGCAAGGAGAACCCAAACTAGCACAAAAAATCCAAAGGACCCTTTTTTCGATGCTACATTTAGCTCCCACTTTAGTGAGAGAATGAACCTACAAACTCACACTAAAGTAGACAAACACACATCAAGAGGAGTACCATTATACCAATGTTGTCAAGATGAGATGAAAATAATCAAGAGGGATGATCAAGCCCCTAGGATCAAGATCCCATGGAAAAACCAACATAATAAAAAAGGAACACGAATGAAAATGATATAAAGAATTGCAACAAGGACAATCATACACTAACAAAGATGAAAACAAAATAAGGGAGAAAGTTGGAACAATATTTGACTATTTTTCCATCATGATGTGGATTAGATCTACATTATTTTTCCAAAAAAATACATATTCACTCTGAGGTGACAAAACTCCTAATTGTTTGTCAAGTGAGAAGTTCTAAAAGGTGAGAAAAATACACTCATGGCTTGTATGTACTCACACACACATGCAAGTGGCTATGGCGAAATTCATGACTCAGATTAGGATTCTCACTCAACCATACAATTTATTTATACCTCCTGATAAGTTTAATAAGGCATGACACAAAAATGAATTTTTGATCTTCATGAGGCAAGCAAAACTTTGTATGCTCAAGGTGCTCATGAACAAATAGGATGGCTCCATAAGAATGAAAGCTTTGTTATGCAATGTGGGCATTTAAAAAATGATACATATGAAATGTTCAAAGGAGTCTTGCTTAGTTTATGGGTATGTGCAAGATCATGATGGGCCAAAAAGTGCGATATGTAAACCATATGAAGGCCCATGAGGCTGACAACATTTTTTTACCCAAAATTGATGAAATGAAAAGGGTTTTTAGAGGAGATTCTCATCATTCCACCAATATAAATTATGCTTTACTTTGAATTTAATAAATTATTATTCATTTTCTATTAGAATTATGAATAAAGTCCTAATTGATAGGTTGATTGAAAAACATCTATAACTTTCAAATGGTATCACATTTTTTGAATCTGAAACATGTGCCACATTCTATGCTTTACATGCTATAGAATTAAAAAAAAAAATGAATTTCATGAATTTCTGACTAGGTTAAGATGGTTAGATATACGAGCTTTTATATTTTTGAAAATTTGTAATAAAAAATTCATAATTAATTATTTACATAGAAACAAATTATAAAAAAATATGCATCACATCGGGACATGAGTCCACTACTTATATCTAAAATCTTATAAAGAAATATTTTCATTTTATGGTGGTTAGAGTGGTTAGACATACACGTACTTCTTATTTTTACCTTGAAATTTAAATACTATAGCACTGAAATTTCAAATTTTCACCAAATGGATTTAATTTTTTAAAATAAAGGTCTAGCAGTTTAGAACCTACATTCAATTTTCTACAGATTCTATTTTTACATTCTTTTGAAATAATATAGATAACTTATTCAAATTTTTTATGTCAAGTTGTCTAACTCTAATTTTTTGTGTTTTTATTGCCACTTAAGGGCTTGTTTTTTCCATGATGATCCTACACATACCCTCATGCGAGGTCTTTAAATTAGGGGACATTGTGCCTAATATCTCCAAGAGAGGACCAATCAAAGAATAGAAAATTCACAACTTAGGGGATGCAGTGTATCACATCAGGCCACTTAACTTAGAGGACATTGTGCCTAATGTCTGAAAGAGAGGACTAATTAAAGAATAGAAAATTCATAACTTAGGGGATTGAGTGTGTTTCATCAAGCCACTAAGAGGGATGTAATATGCTAAGAGATATCACACTCATGAAGGACATCACACCCAATGTCATTCGCCAAAAAAAAAAAAAACATCATATGAAGCAAGAAGGTTGCACTAAGAACCATGAAAAAGGAAAAAATAAAAAGGAAAAAAGAAAAAGAAAGAATGCCAATGTATGCCCCCACTTTAAAGAAATTTCTAAACACCATACTATGAGCAATTAATTTAAAGTGTAAAATCATAAATACAAAAATAAGAAAGACATAAGAGCCAACTTGGAAAGCCTTATCCCAAGCCATATTTTTCCAAGTAAAGTTGTTTCATGTGAGAGAAAATAAAAGAGAGCGGTTGCCCCCAAAATTAAAACACCAAACACATAAGGGATCTATGGATTTAGTGTCAGTATATTATGTTCTACAATTTTTTTAGAGAGCTCATAACTATGATCATTCCCCAAATAAACATAGAATGTAAAGAATGACACAAAGAGAGTGACAACAAAGAAAAACCTTTTGGGTCAACATGGAAGAGGCATAGGGTGTCTCAACAGCTTGCATCATACCCAAAAGGAAAACACAAGATAAAGATAAAGATGAAATGAAAAGGAAAAATGAAAAGAAATCCTATTGGGTCAACATGAAGGAGGCATGAATGTCTTGATGCCTTGTGTCATCCCTAGAAGGAAAACACAAGAACAAGATAAAAAATGAAAAGATGGAATTGATGCATGACATAGAGAAGAATAAAGGTACAAATAGAGGAGTGTCACAACTTAAGAGAGAAAACACAATGTCACAAGAGATCACATTATGCACACGCAATCGCACAAGAGAAAATGAAAAATACTAGTAAGGAAAATTCTAGTCAACCTCTGAGAAAGTCATATGCCTCCCATTCTTGGTCTGCAAAATTTGAAAGGGGAATGACGAGCCCAAGGGACAACAACAAGTGCATTGCTAGGACAAGGCTATCAGCTTTGTGCCCCCACTGAGTCTGAGATGAAAATAAGTCGAGGTAGGTGATGGGAAAGTTCATGTAGAAATGAGAAGAGGATGTTTTACAACTATTACATCATAAGGGGGGAAACAATGCTAGGAAATAACATGATGGAATTCATTGCCATCAAAGTGAAAGTTCTTTAATATTAATTGGAATGCAAGACACTCTTTGATAATGTGTCTGAGAACTCGATGGTATGTGTAATATAGGACCTTAGCATCCTCAGGATAAATGAATAATATATTCATAGGTGATAATGTCATGAATCCTTTGTTGAGAATCAATTGTAGCTTCCTTTCTATTTTAGGTGGTAAACAAGGACGTTGTATTTTTTTAATTTGTAAGGTCTTTTATGTTTGCTAGATTCACCAGCATCCTTGTCATTTTTAGGAGTGAGGGCATTTGTATCTATAATAATTTTACCATCACTATTAATCCTTAGATATTCTTTAGGATCATGTTTTTTGCAAGGGGGATCTTGTTATCCTATTCTCTTTGTATTTTCCTTACCTAGTATTTGTTCTAGGAGTCGATGAATTTCATGTTCACTTGTTGTATCACACCCTTGTTTTCTCAAGAATGTGAATACTTTTCTATATGTTTTTTTGAAGATTGATGGGAGTGTTTGTGACCTTATTATCATAATGGGGTTGAGTGTTTACATGCTTAGAGGAACAAGGTTCACCTATTCTAGGGAACTTAGATTGAAATTTTGTTTTAGGATGGAAATAACCAAATATCTCAAGAGGTGGTATGGTAGGAGGTTTTGTTTCATTCATGGATGGATAAAAGGATGTGTTAGACTCAATAATGTTAAGGCAATCGTTTAAGAATTTATTCATGTTGTCATCATCTTCTCCAATGATGTCAACATCAAAAGGAGGACATACATTAGGAGTTGAGTGAGAATGATTGGGTTCAATGTCATGAGTGTAATTTCCAAAGGAACAAATTGACACATCTACTAAGGATTTTAAGGAGAACCAAATTTTTCCAATGCACATATCTATGATGCAAATTTTAGATTCTAGACTATGAAACAATGTTGTAAATACAATTTTGATTTTCTAAGCAATGCAATAGAATGAATGAATGTAAGATAAACGCAATGAAATAGAAATTTTCAAAATTGAAATATAGAGGCAATAAAAAATAACAAAAACCAAGAATATGAATTGTAAATGATAGAAGATGCAGTGAAAAATATGAAAAAGGATTGATTCACCCAACGTGGTGAATGAGTCCAGGTACTAATTTTCTAGAATTTTTATAGAATTTTTAAATTGAATTTTATGATTTTATGTATTTTGATGCAAATCTGAGATGCAAATGCAAAATTTTACCGATTTTCAATGAAATTAAGTGCAATAATACAAGCTAAATGAGCTTTCACTAATACAAAATTGAAACCCTAGAATGCAAATCAACTAATGCAAGACCTAATCTAATGTTAATGCAAGCTCAATATAGGATGTAAATGCACTCCAAATCAGAAATTGAATGCTTTCAATACATGTTCACCAAAATGAACCGAATAAAATGGGTGTCCTATCTCTAAGTCTTTAGGGTTTTAGACCTGAAAGGAGAGAGGTCAATTTTATTCTATTGTGTAGTTCACTCAAGATCAAACCCTAGATATTTCAGTGCAAAGGAGATTGAAATCTGGAAAAGGGAATTCTCTAAGGGGATTGAATGATAAGAAATGAGGGGTTCACCACCAAGTGTAAACATGGAAAAGAAGATGTTTGAAAATATAGTGTAGTCTGTAAGATGACCTAAAAATGTATGTAAAATGTAATAGGAAACAATAAAATTGGAAATGTGAACTTGGGGAACTAAAGAAGGTAGAATAGAGATCAAAAATCTTGAAAAATTTACTATTGAAGCCTTTTGGGACTCATAGCTAAGACGAGTGAATAAGTCTAGTTTTGGGTAAACTATGTTGAAACAAGTTTTGAATAAATGGGTACTCTTATCTATAATTATCTGTGATGGATAGGTACAATGGGACTCATTAACCAATAGTGGTGAATCAACCCACTTCTAGATATTTGGTAATTCAAAACTAGATCCTATAAATTTTGATATAATTTTCTCTTCCTGATTTAGATCTGGGTTTGAAACTACAAAATTCAACCTGTAGACCTTCTCTAAGCTTCTCCAAGGCTTTCTACCAAATTTGAACTACTTGAACAACTTGATGATAACTTTTCCAATATTGCTCCTTATTAAATATGTAGTCTAAACCTACAAAGCACACACAAGAAGAGGGAAAAATGGTTGTGAGGTTAGAGAATAGGGGTTTTCCTTGGTAAAACCCCTTGTTAGTAAAACCCCTTGTTGCTCAAATTCTCTTGTGAACTAAATTTTCTATAAGGATGCACTCACAAAAGTCTTAAGTCAAAATGAGTGAAAGAACATTTTATTTATACTCAATTATGCAATAATTATTGAAAATAAAACACTAAAAGCTGACATTGGATCTTGGATAGTAAAATATTGCCAAAGATTTAAATTCAATATTATATTTAGTAAAAGGGGACTCATTCACCACCTTGGGTGAATCGGTACCACCTAAGGGAACTCATTCACCCAAAATGGTGAATGAGTCCCACCTTAGGAATTAAATGTGGATTTTCTGGGATTTTGATGTTTTAAATGCCTTTTGTCAATATTATCCTCCAAAATACATATAAATAAGGCTTGTAAATGTAAAATGGGCCCAATTAAAGCATAAGAAATCTCAATTATTAATGAAAAGACTAGAGGAATGTGAAAGTGTTTTATAACACTTTACAACACACCAAACAAGGCAAGGTTAAGATAAACCTTAATTGAAATTATGGGTATGTGCAGGGTCATCATGGAAAAAACGCCCTTAAGTGGCAATAAAATTGAGAAAATCAGAGTTAGGCAACTTGATGTAAAAATTTGAATAAACTATCTATATTAGTTCAAAAATATCTAAGAATAGAATCTATAGAAAATTAAATATAGTTTCTAAACTACTAGGTTTATTTATTTTTAAATAAATATATTTGGTGAAAATTATAAATTTCAATGCAGTAGTACTTAAATTTCAGGGAAAAAATAAGAAGTAGGTGTCTTTCTAAATACCCTAACCATAATAAAATGATAATATGTTTTTATAAGATATTAGATATAAGTAGGGGACTCATGTCTTGATGTGATGCATATTTTTTTGTAATATTTTTCCAAGTAAATAATTAACTATCATTTTTTTATTACAAATTTAAAAAAAAATGAAAATTCGTATGTCTAACCACCTTAACTTGGTCTCAACTTCATGAAATTCAATTTTTATTTTTTTAGTCCTATAGTATGCAACACATAAAATGTGAAACATGTCTCAGCTTAAAAAAATGTGACACTATTTGAAAGTTGTAGATTTTTTTCAATCAGCCTATCAATCAAGACTTTAGTCATAATTCAAATAGAAAATGAATAATATTAATTTTTTAAATTCAAAGTAAAGCATAATTTATATTGGTAGAAAGTTGAGAATATCCTTTAAAAACCCTTTTCGTTTCATCAATTTTGGGTAAAAAACAATTCATTAGCCACATGGGCCATCATACCACATAGATATCACCACTTTTTGGCCCATCATGATCCTGCACATACCCTTATCTTTGGTATGCTTACTTTACTATTTTGAGCCTGATTTTTGCCTTAGGTTGACATGATAAACACAAAGAATAATTAGACCAGCTAGCAAAAGCAATAATCGATCTCCCTATGAAATCCTTGATCAAATTTAAGATAAGAAAACATGAGAACAAAAACATATAAAGAAGGCTTACAAGTATGAAAACTTATCTAAAAGGAATCAAACCTTAATCCCATAGGGGGATTGGTTCTCCTTGTGATGTAGAAAGGAGGCCATTTCCCAATCCTTGATAAGAAGAAGATGCCAAGATGATAGTGATGATGCAAATGTCAAGATCGTCCATCAAATTGTGTTGTAGTTGTGGTGTTGAAATGCCTTGATTTTATAGATTCAAGGTTAGCAGATTGAGGGATTTTGATGAATGTGGGATCATTCACAAGCCAATGACAATATGCCACTTGTCAAGATGTGAGAGGATGAGGGTTGTGCACATTTTGGCCAGTATGCCAATTTGAAATTTGAATTTGCATGAAATGACATGTCTAGGGGGGATGAAAGAAGAAATAAATGCTAATTGACATGTGTAAGAGATCTATAGGACAATGTGCAAGGGAATTAATCCTTTGTTGGAAGGGCCAAGTCCATTGAAGGGAAGATTCAAATTTAAAGAATATTCCATATTGATGCCCTTTCGAAAGTAATTAGAAGAAATAATATATCAAAGAAATGATTTGTTGGTGCAAGTGGATGGGTTAGTTGAGAGTTTAGATTTGACTCAAGTTGAGTGAAAAGCAGGAGAATGGGTAATTATGATTAGAGGTTAATTAATTTAGATTAATTAACTTGGAGATTTTCGGGGTTTGATATTTGATTTAAATCATTTTGATTTATTGAATCAAATAAGAAGAATTTAAGGACGTAATTAAATAATTTAATTTATTTAATTAAATACGATGAAGCTAGGAAATTAATCAATAAATTATTTTAATTGATTAACAGTAGAATTTGATGCATGTTGTTGATTATTTTGCGTGTCTACAATTATTATTATTTTTATTATTTTTATTATTTTTTTTGTTATGCTTAGTTAATTGATAAAATCCTAGGAAATTTTAAATATGTGTTACAACACTTTACAACACCTTTGCAAGGTACCATTAAAAAAAAATTAGTTCACAAGGGCCAAAGACCTAATGTGAATGTGTTATCCACATTACAAAACTAAATCAAGGCCATCCACCGAGTTCATGGTCATCACACTAATTAGTGTAAGGCCTTGAGTTATAAAATCTAACATCTTAAGGATTTTGGTTCTCTCCCTTATGTGGGGGCACCTCATTCCTATAATTGATACTGATTTTAACCTCGCCTTGCATTTCACCAATCATTTCGGCTCACCCTTATCCTGCACTCAATGGGGGCAAGGGTTTAGTTAGCCTCTTCCCTCATATATCCCTTGTTATTGTCTCTTTCGACTAATCATTAACCTTTCATGAATATATAAGAGAAAGTTTGGGATATTGACAAAATGTCTTAAGTTGTCTCACATGTGGCATACTCCCCTTTTCATGATGCATCTTCTCAAAAACATATGACTCGACATAGGGCTTCCTGAGCAAGCTCTCATGTCTTATTCCTATTCTATTTTTAAGAATTTTCTCATAGTACGGTGTTTTTCAATTCCTTTTAAAGTGGGGGCATACATCACCACTAACATTTCATTGTGTTATTTTATTTTTCTTTCTATCCCCTCTCTTGGAAAAATTAGGTACAATGTTGCTTAGGATGAGACATTTGAATTTTTCCTCTCTTGCATACAATATGATCTATTCCTCTCTTGGATACAACATGAGTGCATTTGCACTTTTCCTCTCTTGGAGACATTACACATGATGTTCCTTAAGATGAGACATCACATGAACAAATAAAAAATTGTTTGAACAACATCATCCCAAACATCATTTTCTTTTGTGGCTCCTTATCAAATTTATCAACAGGTATAGCTTTGGTATGGTTTGAGTGGGAAGCCCAATCAGCGACATGAATTTCCCTATAGCCACCATTGTGAGTACATACCAACTATGTGACTGTTTCTCACCTTCTTTGAGACAAATCACCCCATGGACAACCTAATATTCTGTGGCCCCAGAGTGAGCACATATCTCATTTTTCTCTTCAAATTAATCCTTGTCATCACATGATCATGTATCTTATTTTTTTGTAATTCATTCACCCTTGAATGTGTCGCTTGCATTGGAGTATTTCTGAATTAAAATCTTGAATCTTGGGGGTTTGACCAACTCCTTATTCTTTTTCATTATTTTTCATCTCCATTGGGCTACTTTAGTGTGAGTTTGAAGCAATTTCATCCTCTCACTAAAGTGGGGGCTAAATTTGTCTCCAAAAAGTGTATCTTTCGACACTTTTCACTCATTTGGACCCTTGTCAATGGATTTTGGACCTTTTTCAACCCCCTTTAACCCCTTCCCAATCCTTGTGTTGAAGTGTTGTAAGGTGTTGCATACAAATTTCATATTTTGTTAGGCTTTTCATCACTCAATAAACCCCTTTATTATCCTATAATGACCCCTAAATACAACATATAAATCTTATCTTAGTGTTTTTTCAGAAGACAATCTTGACAAACATAAATAATTAAACTTTAATCCTTTAAAACTAATTAAAATTTCCCAGGTGGACTAGGTCGCCACCTTGGGCGAGGTAGTCCCATGTGGCTTAAAATTCAATTTTAACTTAATATTCTTTCAGGATTCTATCTCTAAAACCCTAAAGTCAGCTTGTATGGTGTTATTTCAAGGAAATTAGGGCACAACTTGTATAAATAAGCCTAAAAAACCTAATTTCTCATTAGATACATATGATGCATCATTTAAATCACTCTCCTCTCAAGCACTTCTCTTTCATTCTTCTCAAGAAAGCTAGGGTTTCTACATTCTAAGTGAAAAAGACATCTTACTGAAGCACTCAGGGGCTGAATCCTCCATTGTTGCAACTCAAGATCTAACATCATGGAAAGGTAAATAACTCTATTATCTCATTCTTCATTACTTTTTTTCTTCATTTGATTTGATTATCTAAAAGGGGTTTGACCAACGCAAGGCCCCATACTCTAGCAATCACCATTTCCATGTTCCTTCCTTGTGTGTTTGTAGATTTAGGTATCTTGGAAGCTTGGATATCATTCAAATTGGATTGAAGACTTGTTGGAGATACCTCCTTGTTGTTTAGGTTAATAATCTACACAAAAAGGCATCTATAGGACAAGAATCAAGGTTTTAGATCTGGACTCCCAAAGAAGCAGAAAGTGCAGATTAAGACCTCCAGATTCAAATTTTTGACTTCCCAAAAGGTTGAAAAGTACTAGGTTGGATTTCTATAGATTTAAGTACCCTTTTTTCAGAAATGGGTCTCGCCAGATGTTCTAAATAGAAGGACTAGGTCACCCATAATGGCGTAAGTTTCCTCAATTTCTACAATAATTTTTCCAAGATTCCAGACCTTCATGCCATCCCTCTTTAGCCTCCAGGTGGACATATTCCATTCTATTCATTTCTATAGCTGTGTTTTTATGTTTCTTAGGTTGTTTTCATATCATAGTGTATTTTCAACATTTCATATTTGGGTATGTGTAGGATCATCATGGAAAAAATAAGCCCTTAAGTGGTAATGAAAACTCAGAAAATTAGAGTTAGGAAACTTGACATAAAAATTTGAATAAGTTATATATATTATTTCAAAAATATGTAAGAATAGAATATGTAGAAAATTGAATATATTTTCTAAAATACTAGGTTTATTTAAAAAAAAGAAAAATCTATTTGGTGAAAATTTGTAATTTCAATACAATAGTACTTAAATTTTAGGGAAAAAATAAGAAGTAGGTGTTTGTCTAACCACCTTAACCACAATAAAATGATAATATATTTTTATAATATTTTAGATATAAGTAGAGGAATCATTTCCCTATATGATGCATACATTTTTGTAATTTTTTTCCAAGTCAATAATTAATTATGAATTTTTTATTACAAATTTTAAAACATATAAAAACTCGTATGTCTGACCACCTCAACTTGGTTAAAACTTCATGATTTTTTTTTTTTTTTTAATCCTATAGTATGTGAAGTATAGAATGTGACACATGTTTTGGATTCAAAAAAATTGATATCATCTGAAACCTATAGTTTTTTATCAACCAGCCTATCAATCAGAACTTTAGTCATAATTCAAATAGAAAATGAATAATAATTATTTATTAAATTAAAAGTAAAGCATAATTTATATTAGTGGAAATTTGAGAATCTCCTTTAAAAACCCTTTTCATTTCATCAATTTTGGGTTAAAAAAATGTTGTCAGCCACATGGACCATCATATCACTTACATATCACAACTTTTTGGCCCATCATGATCCTGCACATACCCATTTCTTAGGTTTATCATTAATAAATCATTATTTTTTTTTTATTGCACTTAGAAACTACAATCACACACAAAAAAAAAACTGGGCCATCTTTGAAATAACTTACCCAAAAGCATATAATTAGGTGAAAGAGAGTCATTTCCAAACCAAGTTCTCCTAGGTGAAAAACCCTAGGTGGCTAGTAAGGGGAATCCTCTTTCCCTTCTTGTATATTTTTTTGGTGGTTCAACTATCAACCCCAAATGGTGAATCAATTCTCAAAAAGGAAGACCTAAGATGGGTTATTTTAGGCTTTGAAGGGTTCACCACCAAGAAAAAGCTTAGAAAAGACAACTTGACATTCAACTCACAAAACCTAGTAATGCAAGGTAAATGATGAATGTAAATGATAAAATTATGCAATAAAAAGCTAGGTTATGTGTACTTAGGAAGTCACAAAATTTAATAAGGATTATAGAAATGTAAAGAACGTTTCAAAATATGCTATGGAGGACTAAGATGCCCTTACTATATTATTATTCCTATTGCTTATTTTCAAGGTAGATGCAAAATCTTTGGATGTTGAAACAGGATCTAAAAGTATCTTTGCAAAATTCCACCTAGAGGACTAATAAACCCTTGATACCATCTTAGTCTCGATATAAGTTTCTAAAATCTCTTAATGTGATCCTAATGCTTGATGCTTGTACTTCCTTCTTCTCTGATCTCAAGCTCTTAAACTTCTAGATCTGACCTATAGGTGAGTTTCTGTGAAGATGAGAGCTTTGTAATGCAACTTTACAACTTTACAACTTTGCAATAAAAATTATATTCAAGTCTTCAACCTAAATTTTCAAACACAAAAATGCAAGAGGGGAATCTTTTTTTGACTGTTATCAAATGGGGGTTTACCTTGGTCAAACCCCTCTTTAGTAATTAAACCTTGAAACAAAATTAAATAAAGGAGGGAAATGTTGAATGAACAAAATTTTCAAGTATGAATGAGCACGGTGGTGTTGTCACTGATGTCAACATCGTTGAGGTTGTTGCAATGAAAGGAATCATGTGATTATAGGTGGTACATGTATGGTTGAGATACTGCAAAGATTTTGTGAGTACATGGAGCTATCTTTATGGTGTTGTAGGTGTGCTGATATGATGAGTTATCAAGTGCTTTTGAGAAAATTAATAAATAGTGAAGATAGAGTTATGTGTTTTTTTTTAATGTGCTCTGATGATGTGCTCTTCATTTATTTTATGTTGATAATATGCTTGTAAGAAATCTGTACTGTTGATTATGGGAATCGTTGGGTGATATATCTCGAGTTATAGCTTCTAGGTTGATGGAGAGTAAACATTGTGTTCACTGATTTGTGAACTCATCTAGTAGAGTTGTTTTTCTATAGACTAGGAGATATGTTTCTACTCTGTAGTCCTCTACTATTTTTTTTAGGTCCTATGGATCTAGAAGAAGGATAATAATGGTGTTATCAGTATTCTAGAAAAATTGTTCATGGTTTGGTGCTCTAGAAGACTTGTTTTAGAGTTAGTATGTGTGTCTACATAGAATGGTTGGACTGATGGAAAGAGCTTTGTATATGGAAGTTTTTGAAATTGTTTTGAATGAATCCGAAGGTATCTAGGCTATGTTAGAGTGTATAGTGAATAATTCTATGTGATCCACGTGTTATCATCTATTTGTGAACACCCATAATCCAAAGTTCATTGTTTTTTTCATTAGATTTGGCTGACCTGGTGTCTACGCATTACATGAAGGATAAGTATCAATTAAGGAAGTATATGATTGATCCAAGATGTTGTTTTGGGTCCTAGTTAAGTATTAATTTTTCCTACTCTCATTTTTATCCACCGTGGGAATGTTGAATCACTGAACTAGTTTTAATTTATAAAGTAAAGAATGTGTAGCTGACCTTGGAGAAAGTTTCTAAGGTGGAAGTTTATATAAATACAAATCAAGATGTTGTGAATTGTGTTAGAGAAGTGTGAGACAAATGCAATAACAAGAGTGTATGAAATTTAACCAAGGAAAAAATACTTTAATGTGTTTGAGTCTTGAAAGCAGTGAGTTGATGGTGTATGCAATTATTTGATCAAGGCTACGAATGTGTGGAAGCTATTGTGGTGGATTTTTGTTACATTTCTTTATCTATAGGTAGTGATCCTTATTTTAGATAGTGAGTCCTATCTGTAAGAAGTGAGCATTGTATTCGAACAGTGAGTCCTTTATATCCACTTTTTCTATTACTATTATATTATGAGTTAATCCTCACTGTGGTTTTTACATCATTGGGTTTTCCCCATAAATCTACTATCTCTTTCATTTTAATTTTGTTATCTACATTTCATGTTTATACTTAATAACATATTAAAGTGAAAGTGGAATTGATTAAGATCATAAGTGAATGTGATTTGATACAATTGATTCACCCACCCTCTCACTTTTCTTGTACAATTCAACACAAAAAAATATGTTACATCTCACCAAACCCTTGTTACAAGGTGTTGCAAATATGCTTGAAATCGCTGCAATAGATGTTGTTATTGACTCTTCCTTGAATGATATTTATCTTTGAAATTTTTTATTGAATAATAAACCTTGCATCACAAATGTTAGCACAATAACAAACATGATGCAAAAACATCCTTGATAGGAGGCTTGAATCCTGATGATGGCTCAAAATTCTTGATCAATTTCTCTTGATCTCATAAACTTGCCTAGGGAATGAGTAGTTGAATGTGTGTTATATCTTGGATCTCTCATGAATTCTTAGATATGAAAATGAGTGAAAGAAACTTTTATTTATAGTTATGTATGCTTAATATGCCGAATTTACACCACAACAAGCCAACATATGAATTCATTAATTAAAGGAGGCTAAATCCCACCAAGATTTGAAATTGACTCCCAAAAATAAGCCAAGGGGAACTAAGATGCCCTAGTTGGCATCTTAGTCCTGAGGCATGAAACTTGAGACATAGACTCCAAAAAAATCCCAATTAATGTGCCTTGAAATCAAGGTCCCAAGACCTTTGGGGGATAAAGACACCCTAGGTGGCATCTTAGTCCTAACCCAAAAATCAAGGATACATAGACAAAATCATTAAATTATATTCTATCTTTTTTAATTTTTGTCAAGATTAAACATGAAAATATATAATTTATTGGGATTTTGGATGCAAAATAGGACCAATTAAGACATAAATAGGGATAAATAAAGCAAGGCAGTCAGGCCCAAACAAGTGTGAAAATGCAAAGGTATGCATTTTCCTATACTACATTTATCCCCCACATTAGTGAGAGGATGAACTTGATTCAAACTCACACTAAAGTAGCCAAAAATACAATCAAGAGGGGTTCAAATGTACAAGTGCTAGTAAGATAGGATGAAAATTACCAAGAGGGTGGCTAAGCCCCCAAGATCAAGATCTAATGGGAAACCAACATAAGCACAAAGGAACACACTTGTGGATGATATATAAAGCCATGACCAGATCGCAAACATAAACCATCAAAGATAGAAAAAGGAAAAATAAAAATGTAATGGATCAAGCTTTGACTAGCCATCCAACACGCAATGGACTAGGTCTAGGCTATTTTTCCAAAAAAGGTTAACAACTGGAATGCATAGTCCACTATGCCAATAAAACACATGATCATAAGGGCTAGTGCAGCTAGTTGTTCGCTACATGAGTCCCATGAGGTCCATACCAAAATCATACCCCAATGACTATGATAAGGAAAAAAATAAAATGCATGCTCTCAAGGGCTAGTGAAGCTAGTTGCTCACTAGGTGAGCCCAAAGGGACCATATCAGCGCCATACCTCCATGACATTAATAAGGTACAAAAAGGAAAAATGAAACAAGAGAGAGGGATTCTCAAAGGGATTTTACTTAGTTTTTGTGAGGTTTTAATATTAGGGGACATTGTTCTTAATGTCTCCAAGAGAGGACAAGTGCAAGGTCTCATCCTGGGGAACATTATACTAAATATTTCCAAGAGAAGACAAGTGCAAGGAAATAACATACTCTCAGAGGAAATCAAACCAAATGATACCACCAAGAAAGGAATACATCACAATAAGAAAGAAAATCATATAATGAGACATGTGTTTTGTCGATGCCTCCATTTTAAAGTAGTTTATAACACCATTTATATGAGAAATTTATTTAACGTAGAAGAAGACATGAGAGCTTACTCACAAAGCCCTATACAAATTCATATGTTTCCAATAAGATATGTCATGTAATAGAATGGAAGGGTTTCCCCCAAAAATATAATGGTAAAGAGAAATCAATATGTCACATGCAAGCCAACTTCAGGCATGTCATCCACATCCCAAGATTTCTCTTACATACACACAAAAGGAAGTCAACTAGCTAGAAGATACAACAACAAATGACATAGGAGGACAAGGCTACCTAACCCCTTAACCCAACTTAGTGCAGGAAAATAGTGAGCCAATAGGATTAATGAGAAACATTCTAGAGTGATAATTAGTATCAATTAGAAGAATTAGGTGCCCCCACATAAGGAGGATCACCAAAATCCTTAAGATATTGGATTTTACTACTCAAAAACATACATTAATTTGTTGAATGACCATGAAATCTATGATATGTACAAAATGAAATCATGTAGTAAAATTTATTTCATGTGGTTGGGGGGAGGGATATTAAACAATCTTGGAGGAGTGTCAAAAAGATACTTTATTGATCATAAGTAGAGGAGGTTTCATTATTTTGTGACAAATATATCTATTTCTTAGTATACGATATCATACCCACATAGGACTCTATAAAATGTTGATGTTTTGTTCTCCTTTACCCGAGGGTGTAAAATATACAAAATTAAAATCGCTAGTGTTTTGTGTGATGACATTGATATTAAGTGAAGATTTATTTGTTTCTTTCAAATGATAACAATCAAGACCACTAGCGTTTATCAATTTAGGATGCACTATTGTCAAAGTTGGCTTAGAGTAATCCTTTGTCAGAGTGTTGATATTGAGTGAAGGTTTTTTTGATGAGTTGATTTCTATGAAAGCACAATAACCAAGACCATAGGTTGTTTCTTGCATATTAGGCTCTATAAGGACATGGATACCTTGTTCTCTAGCACCAAATCCTTTTCCAATATATCCTAGTTTTTTCATAAGTTTGTAACCTTTTCCATAAATCTTTTTTTATTTCTTTAGGATTTGGTGGTTTTTTATAGTTATTTTTGTCGAAGTTTGTTGTGTAATTTTATTTTCTTCTAAAGTAGTTGAGATTGATTCTTTCGAAAGGTCTTCCAAATTTTTTGTTGACATTATGTCTTCTTATTTTCTCTTGTTTGAATCTTTGTTTATGATCTTGTATTCTCACATGAATGTAGGTTCAAAATCCAAGGAATCTCAATCATTTTCTAATACCTTCATGACTTCGTCTATGTGTTTTAATTTGTCTTTTTGTTGCATGGGTTCTACTTATGTAGCCGGTGTTAATGTTTTCAAAGGATTCTCTTTATCTTTCTCAATGTTCAAACAACTATATGGTTTAGGATCGAATTCGAGTGTGTACATTTTCATGTTTTAGATATACTTCATTTTACAATGAAGAGTCAAAGGCATTGCATGCATCTCATGAATCCACAGTCTTCCTAAAAGAAGATTGTATGAAATTTTATAAAGCATAACATGAATAGGAGTTTGTAAGGTAGCATTTTAAGTGTAGCAGGTAAAGTAATCACATTGAGCTATTCCTTTTCTACATTGTCAAATCCTTGAATTAATAAGGAATCAGGTTTCATTTTTTTATTTATCCACTCCAAATTTATCTAAAAGGTTCACACTACACACATTAAGAGTTGAGCCATTATCAACAAGGGTCCATTTTATTTCCATGTTGTGTCTAGATATTATCATGAATTCATCATATGTCTTTCTCATCTCCAAGGGAGGGAGCTCATGTTGGTGAAAGGTAGTGCCTACATCAACTCTATTCATTCCTTGTATTAGAGCTACCACATCATTTTTATTTGTACTAGGAGGAATAATAACTTGTTGCAAGGCAATTTGAATCATGGTGTGATAATTAGGTGAATTTTGAATTAGGTCCCGTAGTGATATATTTGCAGGAGTATTCTTGAGTTATTCAATAAGATCACACTCCTTCCCATTATGCAAATATAAATGAGGAGCAATAGGCAAGATCAAATTAGGCAATTAGAGGAATGTTGAAGGTGTTTTTTTTGGTTGCAGATTGTTCCTATTGTTGTATGTATGAGCAACAGTACTATAACATGATCGTTGTGAAAAGTTGTTCTTAGGTGGTTCAACGATAAGGATGGGTTTTTTTTTTAACTTGTTGTTTTTGTGAAGGTGGATAAATGATAAGTTTAGGCTCAAGAGAGTACTCCAAGGGGTATCTAATCTGCATAACCTGAGAATAATTATCCTTATTTTGATGATATATTAGTGAAGAGGACTCTAATATCACTTCATAATCTTCATCTAAGGGTAGCATATCATAATTTTCAATATTACCCTTTTCTTGCACCATGATATCCTCCTTTAGGAGGAGATTTTTAAGGAGAACTATAAACTATATGCACATGACATTCAAAGGTTGGCTCTTCCAAAATGACTTCATCCTAAGTAACGGAGTTATCAAAGGTTGTATTTTCTTGTTTATCAATAGTGGGGATATTAGGAGAAGAATATATTTGATTATTATGATTGTTCATGAATTTATTTGTTTTCTCTAAGGTCTCATTCTCTTGTGCCATACTATCTATCCTACTACGAGAGATTGTAATATTTTCATTGCATTTTATGGTTAGATTTTTTAAATTAGCTTCATCACAAATAGGGGAGGCCTCAAGAGAATGAAAACTATGATTAACAAATAGATCATTCCAAATGGTAGGAGCATTAGGGAAGGGAGTGATAGAGAGGTTAGATGAATCACTTACTGATTCATGCTCTAGGTCTTAATTGGTAGAGCTCTAGGATGTTTTACTCCACCTTTGATAACCTATAGGACCCCTTCATTCTTAGGCTCCCTTGGTTCTCCTTGCCAACCCAACTATCAATTAAGTTCTTCCTTCCAAGTCAACACTTGCTGCTATTTTGTAACACTTGCTTTAGCCCTCAATCCACCCTAAATGCTACTAAATATCCAATTCATGAATTTAGTTTTACAGAGGTGAGGAGGTTCTTTCAAAGGCTTCAAACCATCATAGCAACGGTTTTAGGGATCCACCTAGCTCCATTTTCTAGTCACTTTCACCAAACGCTCATTTAGGCCTAGAACTTTGGTTTTCTTCTCTAAGGGATTAGGGTTTTTCACAAGGTTATTCCAAGTAACCCCCAATATTTTCTTGGGATTCCTATCTCTTATTTCCACCACTCAAAGATTATTGGGGCCTTGGGCCTCAATTGGTCGTACAAAGCTATAATCTAGAAGTGGTCAAAACTAGGCCCTTGTAAGCCCTTTTCCTAACCTCACTGCAACCTGTCAGGTCTTTTCCTCACTAGATGGATTGGTGGAATATCCTCCTTATTACCATAGCTTGGTAAGCCTCACATCTTCCCTCTCTAAGAGGAAAATTGTCTTAAACTAACACCTCTATAATTTTTCGTGCTCTGCACTTTGGTCTTTCCTAGCTGGGCTCTTCTTTGGCTCACCTATGAGAAGACTTCCATAGTGGCTCTGGTGTTTTCAAGGAATCCTAACCCTAAAATATGTACATCCATGGATTCTAGTCACTTCTCGCAAAGGTTCATACAATTTGTATGATGGGAAAGTGCACTAACCCTCCATTCTTCAAAAACTGCCTGGTTCAGACCAGCAATAGTATGGTAACCAAACCAAGTGAAAACAATGCTTGAAAGTGAAAAAAATAGCTATCTACTACCACACAATGCTTGAAGGAAAAATACTATACATCCTACATTAACTATAGTTCCAACATTAATCCATTGAAAAACTACTTCAAAGCAAAAACAAGAATTCACACAAAATCACCACTATTTTCTCTTGAATTTCAAAAATTCTAAACAATTCAAATGCTTCCAACCTCACTCCCATGTTGAGGTCACCCTTAAATAGGGTTTGTTAATCAGTTATGCTCTCCCTTAACCTCTCCTTGGCTGCTTGTGTCTCCCATTGAGCAACATTTACAAATATTTGAAAAAAACATCCTCAAAGTCCTAAACCTCATCTTGAGTTCAGACCTTTTGACAACTATTCCATGGTCAACATGACCTCATCAGGACAAATCATAAAAAAAATGACACAAAAATGAATTAAAAGAGGTTGCTTAGTTTTCCTAAGCAAAATTGTCCTAGACAACCTCCTAATCAACCTAAAGCAACCTATGGGTGCTACTGCACCATTCTCCACCCTCTGCACAAACACTAAGGAATGTGGGGAGAGAGAAGGGATAAATCTATACCATGCTTCTTGAACTAAGCTTCATCCACCCATGTAGACTTAGATTCTGGTTTTCCTTTCCATTGGATGAGATGCTCCATGTATACCTTATGTTGGGTAGACTTCTTCACCCTGGATTCCAAGATCCTCTCTACTTGCACCGTGTCCTTAGGAGGTAAGGGTATATTAATCACATCATTGAAGACATCCATACTGTTTTGATCCATGTCAGTGACTAGTCCTTTATACCTGATCAAATCAGCCACATTAAACACTGGTGAAATGCCTAATTTTACAGGTAGCTCCACCTTGTAAGCATTATTTCCATATTTAGCCAACACCTTACATGGTCCCACTCTCTTCATATGTAACTTGGTTAATTTTACTTTCTGCAACCTAGATTTGTTGAGATGGACCATGACATATTCCCCTACTGCAAATTCTAGATCTTTCCTAGACATATCCACCTTAGCTTTCAGTTTGCGAGTAGCCTCTGTAATTATCTTCTTCACTTGCTCCTAAATCTCCTTCATGGTCTGAGAGAAATCCTCAGCATGGCCACTCCTATGCTCCATAGCTCCTAGATCTTTGAGCTCACACACACCTCTTGGGTACAATCCATAGACTATCTTAAAAGGACTTTTCCCTGTTGTCTGATTCACACTATCATTGTAGGCATATTCAGCTTGTGATATGACCATGTCCCATGTCTGTCCATACTCCTTGGTTAGGCATCTTACAAGGTTACCTAACACTCTACTAATCACCTCAGTTTTCCCATCGATGTGAGGATGGTAGGCTGATCCAAAAGACAAGTTAGTACCTAATATGCTCCATAGAGTCTTCCAAAAAAGACTCATAAAGTTCACATCCCTATTTGACACAATGCTCAATGGAAATCCATGGATCCTCACAATCTCTTTGAATAAAAGATGAGAAATATAGCTAGCATCATGGGTGGTCTTGCAAGGAATAAAGTCACTCATCTTACTGAACCTATTTTCCACCACATAGACACTATCAAACCCTGTCTTAGTTTTAGGGAGTCCTACCACAAAGTCCATGCTAATGCATTCCCATGGTCAGTTGGGAATGGGTAGAGGTTGATACAAACCTGCATTGCTATATCCCCCCTTGGCTTTTAGACAAACTACACACTGCTCCACATACCTTTTGACATCACTTGGCAACTTGGGCCAATAATAGAACCTCTGCACTAGTTTCATTGTCTTGTTGATACCAAAAGGACCACTAAGACTACCATTGTGCTTCTCTTAGATGAGATTCTCTCTCATTGAACCTTTGGGAACACATAACTAATTCCCCTTGAACAAAGGTCCACTCTACAATGAATACTCTGAGAATTGACTATGAAAGTGATTCTCAAAATTAGAACATACCTTGTATGCTTCAGAGAAGTCTTCATCTTCTTCATAGAGATCCTTGAAACTCTCCATCCCAATGCTTTTGAATTAAATCTCTTGCACTGTCAGAAACCTCGTACTTAGTGCATCTACCACCTTGTTCAACCGTCCCTTCTTATGTTTTATGGTAAAAGTAAAGGCTTGAAGGTACTCCATCCATTTCAAGTGTCTATTGCTCAACTTTTCTTGTGTGTTGATGTTGCTAAGTGCCTGGTTATCTGTAAACATAACAAACTCTTTAGGTAGGAGCTAATGCCTCCACTTTCTAAGTTTCTACAGTAGAGCATATAGTTCTAGGTCATAGGTAGAATACTTCTTCTTAGCTTCATTGAGCTTTTAACTAAAGAAAGCTATAGGCCTACCTTCTTGGCTTAGTACTCCTCCTACTACAATTCCACTAGCATCACATTCCACTATGAATAGCTTATCAAAACTAGGTAACAAAAGGATGGGTTGAGTTGCCACTTCTTGCTTCAATTTCTCAAAATGCTTCTCGGCTTCAAGAGTACATTTAAACTTATTCTTTAGGCCACCTTTGATTATATCAAGTACTGGTGCACATATTCCACTAAAGTTCCTTATAAACTTCCTATAAAACTGAGCTAACCCATGAAAAATCCTTACCTTTGTCCCAATGGTTGGTGTAGGCCAATTTAGGATAGCTTCCACCTTGCTTGGATCCATCTTCAATGTTCCTTGGGATACTACAAACCCTAAATACACAAGCTCTTGTTTGAAGAACTCACAATTTTCTAGATTGATGACTAACCTCTACTCCTAAAATGTTTTAAGAACCAACTCCACATTATTTAAATGTTCTTTTGTCGTCTTGCTAAAGATGAGTATATCATCTAGATATACCACCATAAATATTCCTCTGAAGTCCTTAAGCACTTCATTCATGAGCCTCATGAATGTGCTAAGGGCATTTGAGAGGCCAAATGGCATAACTCTCCACTCACACAACCCATCAATTGTCTTAAAGGATGTCTTACACTCATCCCCATATTTGATTCCGATCTAATGGTATCCACTCTTGAGATCCAACTTGGTGAAATACAGAGCTCATCCAAGACAATCCATCAAATCCTTAATCCTAGGAATAGGGAACCTATATCTGATTGTAATTCTATTTATAGCCTTAGATTCAGTGCATAGTCTCCACTTACCACCTTTCTTGGTTGCTAAGACCACTAGTACAACACACAGATTGATGATCTTTCTCATTAGTCCTTGGTCTAACAACTCTTACACTTGCCTAGCTACTTCTAGGTTCTGATCTGGTGTGAGCTTGTAAGATGCTTGGTTTGGAAATGAAGCCTCTAGTATAAATTCAATCTGATGACTGATGGATCTCTTTGGAGGTAAGGTTGTTGGTGTTCCATCACTAACTATGTCCTTCAACTGTTCAAGCAACTTCTGGACTGCTCCTGGTATGACAATCTTCTTGGTCTTATCTTCTTCCTTGGGTTGCACCATGATCACATATCCTTCACCTCTTTGTTGTAGAGTGTTGATAAACTCCTTGCCACTACTTAACAAGACACTAGGGGTCTTTGACTGTTCTTCTTCTTCATCTAAGAGTGACTACAATTTGAATTTTTTACCATCCTTCTTGAATGAGATGGTGTCCTCCTTTCCATCATAGATGGATCCTCTTTCATACTGCCATGGCCTTCCCAATAGAATATTTCATGCATCCATGGGCAACACATCACAGAGAATTTTGTCTTTGTACCCTCCAATTGAGAATTCCACTGTTGTCTGCTCATTTACAAGAACACTATGACCTTTATTTAACCATGTCACCTTGTAAGGATTAGTGTGGGGAACTTTCTCCAACTTCAACTTCCTCACTACCTCCTCTGAGATAATGTTATCAGTAGACCCTAAATCAACTATAACCTTGCACACCTTTCCAAGTATTTTTCATCTTACCCTAAATAAGGCTCTCCTTTTCTTTGGCTCCTCCTTGACTAGTTGTCTGAATAGAACCCTTCTAAACATCAAGCTCTCCCCTATTTCTGATTCAATGTGACTAACCTCTAGTGATTTGATACTCATGGTGTCCTCTTGTGCATATTCTACTCTCTTTTCTATGTTTGAGGAAGACTCTTGAACTCTGGGCACCTATAAGTTGGATGTCCTACTTGACCACAATTATAACAGTTCATACTAGCAAAGTATGAGTTACTTCTGCCTACTCTTCCTCCTCTGTTAGAACCTCCTTTAGGTCCTCTACCTCTTCCATAACCTCCTCTAGAAGTTTTTTCACTCCCATGCTCTATGATTTTAGACTCTCCCTTATTTCTTTGTTCAGTCCCTTTGCCTTGGTATCCACCTCTATGTCCTCTTTGATCTTTGCCTTTCCCTCTACTCTTGGAAGCTTGGTCTTGTTTCCTCTTGCTTCTTTCTTCAATCTTTATAGCCAATTGATAACATTGGTGTACTGTCTTGGGACTTAGAAGAGTCATTTCCTCTTCAATGTTCCACTTCAAGTTGTTAAGATACCTAGCCACCTTAAGGATTTCATCCTTTGATACATTAGACCTCATACAAAGTTTTTGAAACTCCTCAGTATAGGAATTCACATCTTGGTCTCTTTGTCTCAATCTCTGTATTTTCTTATGCAACTGAATCTCATAATCATCTAACATGTATGCTTCTCTCGCTTTGGCAACCATTCCCTTCCAAGTAGAAATAGGCTTCTTGCCTTCCTTTTCTCTCTCTGTCTGAATGAACTTCCACCATGTCAAGGAAGAACCTCTTAATATTGACTTTTCCACCTTCACCTTATGTGCTTTAGTGACTCCATCACACTCAAAATGGTTTTCCATTCCCTCTATCCAATCCATGACAAGATCAGCTTCCAATTTCCCACTAAACAATGGTATGCCTTCAAGTGCTTTTCCACTCATAGCTTTCAATGCCTTCAAGAAAGGGTCTTCCTGAAAAACAAGGTCAAGTTCAGGGATCTTGTCTTCCTCTACAACCTCTTCACTCTTGGGTACCCTTCCTTCCAATTTATCACTGAACTCATCGGTCTTGGTCTGCACATTATTCATTGCTTGCTCAAGTTAGGCTATCCTTTCCCTCAATCATCTATTTTCTTCCTTTTGATCTTCGACCTTCTTTTCCAACTCTATATTTGTCACCATGGTTTTAGAATCACTAGACTCAACCTCTTACATACAACAGTCAATCCCAAATATTTTGTTGCTCTGATACCAATCTGATAGGGAGGTTAGATGAATCACTCACTGATTCATGCTCTAGGTTTTGCTTGGTAGACCTCTAGGGTGTTTTACTCCACCTTTGATAACCTATAGGACCCCTTCCTTCTTAGGTTCCCCTGGTTCTCCTTGCCAACCCAGCAATAAGCTCTTCCTTCCAAGTCAACACTTGGTGCTATTTTGTAACACTTTCTTTAGCCCTTAATCCACCCTAAAGGCTACTAAACCTCCAGTTCATGAATTTAGTTTTACAGAGGTGAGGAGGTACTTTAAAAGGCTTCAAACCATCCTAGCAAGGGTTTTAGGTATCCACCTGGCTCCATTTTCTAGTCGCTTTCACCAAACCCTCATTTAGGCCTAGAACCTAGGTTTTCTTCTCTGAGGGATCAGGTTTTTTCACAAGGTTCTTCCAAGTAACCCCCAATATTTTCTTGGGATTCCTAGTTCTTATGTCCACCACTCAAATATTATTGGGGCCTTGGGCCTCAACTAGCCATACAAAGCTCTAATTTGGAAGTGGTCAAAACTAGGCCTTTGTAAGCCCTTTTCCTAACCTCACTGCAAATTGTCAAGTCTTTTCCTCACCAAATGGATTGGTGGAGTATCCTCCTTGTTACCATAGATTTCTAAGCCTCACATCTTCCCTCTCCAAAATGAAAATTGTCTTAAACTAAAACCTCTGCAATTTTTAGTGCTCTGCACTTTGGTCTTTCCTAGTCGTTCTCTTCCCTAGCTCGCCTAGGAGAAGACTTCCATAGTGGCTCTGGTGTTGTCAAGGACTCCTAACCCTACAATATGTACATCCATTGAGTCTAGTAACTATTGACAAAGGTGCATATAATTTGTATTATGGGAAAGTGAACTAACCCTCCATTCTTCAAAAACTGCCTAGTTCAGACCAGCAATAGTATGGTAACCAAACCAACTGCAAAAAATTCTTGAAAGTGAATAAACTAGCTATCGACTACCACACAATGCTTGAAGAAAAACTACTCTACATCCTACATAAACTACAATTCCAACATTAATCCATTAAAACACTACTTCAAAGAAAAACAAGAATTCACACAAAATCACCACTGTTTTCTCTTGAATTTCAAAAATTCTAAACAATTCAAATGATTCCGACCTCACTCCCATGTCGAGTTCACCCTTAAATAGGGTCTCTAAATCATTTATTCTCTCCCTTAACCTCTCCTTGGCCGCTTGTGTCTCCCATTAAGCAACATTTACAAATATTTGAAAAAAACATCCTCAAAGTCCTAAACCTCATCTTGAGTTCAGACCTTTTGACAACTATTCCATGGTCAACATGACCTCATTAGGACAAATCATAACAAAAATGACACACAAATGAACTAAAATAGGTTTCTTAGTTGTCCTAAGCAAAATTTTCCTAGAAAACCTCCTAATCAACCTAAAGCAACCAATGGGTGCTCCTGCACCATGGAGGAACAATATTATTAGGACCCTCAATAGGTGCATATTCTAACACTACTCTATTCTCTTCATATCAAGGAGGGATATTAGGAGATTGACCATTTTTATTGTAATGGCTATCTATGATATCATCCTCTTTCGCTAAAAAATTCACACAAGTAAGGAATGAATGGATACTAGGTAAGGTGATGTTTACAAATGTTTCTATGATTTCATATTCTTCTTTTTTAATATCTTCCAAAGGGGGGAGAGGAGAGGGACAAACAAGATTCTCAATTCTTATATCTTCTTTCACCAAGATACCTTCATCACAAATAGGAGAGGTATCAAGAGAAGAACAAGTATGATTGTTATGATTGTCCACACTAGCATCCTCTTCCACCATACCATCCTCACCAATGGGAAATATAATATTAATGAGTGTGTCAATGGTTTGATCCACATTTTTATAATATTTTCTGATAACTATGAAAGATAGTAGAAGGATGACTAACATTTTTCTTAAAGACCTCATTGTTGTATTATAAATTTAACTCATAAGAGGGGATGTTGTACTTATTTATTATATTTTTAACCATAACAAAGCCACGTCTCTTGAAAGAAAACATGTTATCATGGAAAAGTAAATAAAGTTAAATTCTATGACCTAAAGTGAAATTTTTAATGCAATTTTTCATATTGAAACAAGGCAATTTTCTAGTTACATTATGCAACAAGTTGAAAGATGAAATTTTGTAAATGCAAATTAATAATTTAGAAACGCATGAAATGAACTTTAAACTAGATTTATTGAAATGCATGTAACAAAAACTCAACCCATTGAAACAAATAACCAGTGATAAAAAATAGAAGTGAAGAATAGAAAACTTATTAGGAACTGAACTTCAAACTTAATAGGGACTAATACACCAACAAGGGAATCTTGGTCCTACTAAAGGAATTTGGAGGTTCCATAAAGTGGAACAAAAAGCTCACAAGTCAGATAGGGTTTTGAGCCAGAAACACATAGAGGGACTAAAAATCCAATAAGGAATTTTTAGTCCTAGTAGGGGTATTTTTTAGAAAAAAAAACAAAATCCAAGTTGATAAAAATGTTCCTAAACACAATTAGGATGATTGACAATGCTCTTTTCAATTTTTCAATGAGAAAATATGATGTAAGAAAGAAAAAATCCAACCTATATGCAGTTTCACTAATACAAATATGACAAATCCTAGATGTACTTTAAATAATACAATATGAAATGCAAGAATGAATGGACCCTAGATCTACAAATTTCATGGAATCTAAATCAAAAAAATGAATGCTCTAAAATTTAGTGTTCACCAAAATGAACCGTAAAGAAATATAGGTGGGGTTATGAGCCCACTATTCTTCTTAGGTCATTCAATAATGTCTTAGGAACCCAAATTTTATTGACTATAAATCCAAAAGGGTGAGCCAATTATCAACAAGGAATAATTGGGAGGGGTTATTTAAGGATTTGAAGGGTTACCCACCAAGCAAAATCTTACAAAAGACAACTTAACATTCAACTCACAAAACCTAGTAATGGAAGCTAAATGTTGAATGCAAATGATGAAATTATGCAACAAGTTAGGGTATGTGTACTTGGGAATTATGGAAATGTAATGAGGATTCCAAAAATGCAAAGAAGCTATCAAAATATGCTAGGGAGGAATAAGATGGCCTTATTATATTAATAGTACCATTTCTATTTTTTGGGGTAGATACGAAATCTTTGTATTTTCAAACATGATCTGAAAGAATCTCTGCAAACTTCCACTTAGAGGAATAATACACACTTTCTACCATATTAGTCCTGATCTAAACTTCTAAAATCTTGAAATGTGATCCTGAGGCTTGATTTTTGCACTTCCTTCTTCTCTGATCTCAAGTTTTGAAACTTCCAGATGTGACCTTTAGGTGATTTTTCATGAAGATGAAAACTTTGCAATGCAAATTTACAACTTTGAAACTTTTTTCTTCAAATGATTTTCAAGTCTTCAACCTAAATATATAAACACAAACATGAAAAAGGGGACGAACCTGTTGATTGTTAGTAAATGGGACTTTTCCCTGGTCAAACCTCTTGTTGGTAATTAAACCTTGTAATGAAATGAAATAAAGGAGGGAAACGATGAATGAGTAAAACACTATGTTTCACATCACTAAACCCTTGTTATAAGGTGCTACAAATATGCTTGAAATTACTATAATGGATGTGGTTCTTGAGTCTTGCTTGAATGATGTTTATCTTTGAAAAACTTCCTTGAATAATAAACCCTACATCACAAATTTTAGCACAATAACAAAAATGATGAAAAAATATCTTTGATATGATGATTGAATCTTGATGATGGCTCAAAATGCTTGATGAATTTCTCTTGATCTCATAAACTTTCCTCAGGAATGAATATTTGAATTCTTGTTGTATCTTGAATCTCTCATGAATGATTAGATATGAAAATGAGTGTAAGAACCTTGTATTTGTACTTATCTATGCTTAATATTCTAAAATTACATTTCAAAAATCTGACAGATGAATTCATTTATTCAAGGATACTAAATCCCACCAATATTTGAAATTGAATCCCAAAAATAAGCCAAGGGCGACTAAGATGCGCTAGGTGGCTTCTGAGTCCCAAGGCATGAAACTCGAGTGATAGACTCCAAAAAGGGGCTCATTTAAGGTGCCTTAAAATTAGAGCCCCAAAACCTTTAGGGGATAAAGAATTCCTTGGTGTAATCTTAGCATAAACCCAAAAATTAGGGACACAACCAAAATCATTAAATTATCATTTATCCTTTGATGTTTTTGGGATTAGCCATGAGAAGATATAATTTATTAGGCTTGTGGATGCAAAATAGGACCAATTAAGACATAAATAGGGATAATTAAACAAAGGTGGGCCCAAACAAGTTTGAAAATGCAAATATGTGCATTTTCCTACACTACACAACTATACAACCTACTAGTAATGTCAATACTTCTTTATGTATTTCCACTAGGAATCCCTTTAGCTTTGTGCATTCAAATCTCATATCTCCTAATCCATCTACCCTCGAAAAATTACAAGTCACTTGTTATTTGAATACATATACACCTCCATATTATTCACCTCCATCTCACAACATTAACAATAATCCCATCCTTAACAAACTCTTGCAAAATGATTCAACCCTCCAACAACAAACTGTTACATTAAGTGAAAATAAAAATGGCCAACCTTCACAATATGTCAAAATAAACCCCTTATCCTTAGAGATATTGAGAACGAAAATTCCACAAGGTATAGAGATTCCTAGATTTGAGAAATATTCTAGGAAATTAGATCTTGTTAGCCATGTTTCCATATACACAACCATATATATTGACTTCATTTTTTAGGATAAATTCTTGGCTAAAATCTTCCCTCATCCTTGAAGGATACTCCTTTGGAATGGTTTTTATCCTTCCCAAATAATTCAATGTGTTCATTCTATGAACTTATTGATGCCTTTCTCAATCTCTTCCAAATACGTATGGGTCCTAAGATGAACTTATTTGATTTAATGGAATGCAAACAAAAGGATGATGAAAAGGTTTCTAATTTCATAGCATGATACGAATTTCTTTACTCACAAATAAATATTAAGATTCTTGATGGTGGCCTGAACAAAGAATTTGTATTGCCAATTTGCAGAATAAAATACAAACTAAACTTGAGATGTTGAAATTTCCTTCCTTTACAAACTTGTGTATTTCCCTTCCTGATTACCAAATTTGGCTATTATTCGTAAAGTGAAAATTCCCTCTAATTGTTTTGAAAAATCTGAATTCATGTCTGATAACTGCTATCAACCATTTAAGAATTAAAATAAGGTATTTTTAAAACTTAATGCCCCTCAACCAACCCAACATGTTGATAATTAAGTGGTGTCTATAAAGATGATAAATCCATATAAATTTGGAGATGGAAATAATTTTTTTACCCCTCTACCTGACACCCTTCATAACACCATGTTGCATCTCTTAAACAAGAACTTAATTTTATAACCTCCTATTGAAGCTCCTAATCCTATAAATCCATTACCTCCTAACTATAGAAAAAAATTCTCTTTCCATTTTCTCCAGCAAAATTGGAACGATACAAAATATTGTAAACATCTTAAACATATTGTGCAAGACCCCATTGATTATAATCATATACAAATTGGTGGAATTAATGATCAAGGTAACAAGTTCGTAGAACCTCCTAACCAAAACCTGGAAATCTTTACTAATCTTATGCCAAATCATAACATCTCCTTTTTCAAAGAAAGTGCAACTAAGAATGATGTGATGAATGTTGATAACATGAAAGACATGGAAAATATTCACTAGACTCATTGAAGTTCAACCTCATAAGGGCCTAACCAAAATTCCCCTTGGTATTTATTTATCACAACACAACATAATAAAACATCCACATGATGGTCCACTTTACATAGCTATAAGAATCAACATCAATCATACTGAAGGGATATTAACTGATCCTATTTTTGTAGAGAATGTGATCACTAAAGAATTCTTGTTTGTGCATAAGCTTTATCAAGATATTGATGAAAAATAAAAAATCATGGATTAAAATGAATAATGGTTTTGCTTTCCCTATGATAGGTTTGATAACTATTCCTTTAAAATTTGGACTGAAAATATTAAGTGTCTCATTATCCATCATCCCATCATTGGACCAATTTCATGTGAATTTTGGCTACACATGGCTTCACTCCATGAAATTTTCCCATCAGTAGTGCATAGATGCTTAAAATTTCCATTTGGAAATGAGATATTTAATTTTCACCATAGTGGCTTTAATCATATGTCTTGTCGTGGGAATTTCTCATTGGATTTATTTTGGCTTGAACCTATGTAACTTATTAGGCCTAGTGTGGACTTATTTATCAAATTGTATCAAAATTTTAAAGCAAATCATAGCATAATTATCCATTAGAAATATTCATCAACCCACGATTGAGCCTCCTATCCTTGATGATACTATGATTGAACCAAAAGCCCTTCCGAGCAACCAAGATCAAAACATAGAAAATCATCCACCTATCTCCTAAAAGAGGCCATGAAAAAACCAAATAAGTCTCATTATGCCTCTTAAAGTAATTTTTTTTTATTAAGTTAAAGATAAAGTGTTTGAACAAACTCCCATGGTTCCTTCCATTCCTCCATTAAGGGAAGAAAAGAAACCTATAATTGATAAATCCACTCCTACACAATCACAACTTGAAAACCGAAAAAAAAAAGAAACTGAAATGCTAAAGAGCATAGGCATTGATGTTGTGCTATTGCTCATTTTTTGCAAAAAAAAAAGAAAAGAACAAAATTTAAAATAAAAAATCCAAAATTACCTCAAGAAATGCATGATGATCCTCCATCTTACCCGAGACAAGAAAATCCTAAGCCTTGACGACAACAAGAACAAGCATCTTCTATGGATATTATCATTACAACTTCTATTGTGATAAACTTCAAGGATGATGTTAATTAAATTTCTGAAATTGATGAGGAAGTGAAGAAAGATTTTAATTTATTATTTTACCCTTTTATGAGTTTAAATTATAATTCTCCTAAAAAGAGTGGTGATTGTCCTAGTTTAGCACTTGATGTTATCCCTTTGGATAGTTTTTCACCTTCTACATATACTAAACAAGATTGGGATATGAATGACCTACTATAGGTTAAATCACATGTTCTTTACTAGTCTTGTCTTTGTTTTTTTTTTTATTGTTCTTTATGTGATTTTATGTGTGTAATGTGATCCCCATTTCATTTATTTTTTTTGTATCTTCATGGTCATTCCTCTATTTGTATCTACTTTATTTTATATATCATAAACCTTTACCTTATATTTTATTTTTTCTTGTGTTTTCATTTTGGGGATGATTCAAGGTGTTGAGACATTTAGGTCTCTTCCACGTTGACCCAAAAAAAAATTCTTTATTTTTGCTCTCTATGTGTCATTCTTCTTGTTCCATGAGTTATTTAGGGAATAATAATTTTTTTGAGCTCTATAATATTATTGTAGAAAATAAATACAATGACCCTAAATGTATGGGTCCCTAATTTTATTTTAGGATTTCATTTTGGAGGAAAATCCTTTTCATTATGTAGCCTAATTTGGAAACATATGCTTGACATAGGGATTTCCAAATAAGCTCTCATGTCTTGTTTATCATTTATCGTTTTCTACTTTAAAGTAATTTCTCAAAGCATGGTATTAAAAATTTCTTAAAATTGGGAACATACATTGGCATTATCATTTTAAATTCTACAATTAGAACTCTCTTGATTGTCTAATTTAGTGTGATTTTGAAGCAAGCTCTTTCTCTCACTAATGTGGGGCCTAAATGTAGTGTAGAAAAGTGCATCCCTTTAGTTTACACACTTGTTTGGGCCCTCCTAATTAAAATGGACTTAGTAATACCTTAATTTAGTGTTGAAAAATGTATCTCTTTAAATTTTCACACTTCTTTGGGCCCTCTTAATTAAATTAAGCTTAACTATGCCTTAATAAGCCCTTATATTCATTTAAAAGCCCAATAAATTACAGTTTTTGAAAGGTAAAGGTTACAGTAATTAATACCAATACATAACGCTTTACCTTGACCAATTTAGGTTACAAGAATAGGGACATGGGACCCATTCACCGATGGGTGAATGGGTCCTCCATAGAAATTTGAAACTAATTTTGAAATATGTGTTTGGTGGTAGTTTAATGTCTCCAAATCCATATTTCAATGTCAGGTTGTGATATTTAAATTTCAAGAAATTAAGGATACATACCTATAAATCTAGGGTTATTTCACTAAGTTTCACCTAGAATTTTTGTATGTGACTTAAAAAGAGGTAGATTTGGTGATCAATAGCATTCAAGAGTAGATATATCATAGGTTTATTGCAACAATCAAGATCTATTCTTCATGTCAAAGTCTTCTGGCATCATGCATTTTTTTGTTGCTAACATTGTGATGTAGGTTTGAGATCAAGTCAAGCATTCAAAGTATCAAATAAAGTATCAAGATCCACATCCATTTAATCCATTTCATGCAAGATTTAAATCTACATTCAAAGGTGCATTCAAGGGTTTGTTAAATGGTAACATGGCTTTTTTCATTCTTCATTCCATCTTTGATGCATTATTTCAATTCAAGGTTTGACCAAGGCGAGCCCCCATTCACTTAAAAGCATATATTTTTCACTCTTGTGTGTGTGATTGTATATTAATATTGAAGAAGGATTGAAGATATTTTGAAGAGAAAGATTGGAATATTTTTCAAAGTTGCAAAAGTTGTCAAAAATGTCAAATCATGGAATATTTCCTAGAAATCTGATTTTTGACTTTTCAACATTGAAACCTAGACAAATCAAAAGCTATAGTTCATAATTAGAGACTGCCAAAATTTATGAAAAAATACCTATCAAAAGAACCATTCTTCTATGGGTGAATAGGTTCTAGCTAGCCTTTAGAAACTGAGTTTTGGTGACTCATAAACACCTTTTTGCCCTTCTCAAATCTACAATTAGTTTTATGTATCTATTAATATTGAGTTAAATATTGTTGTTTCAATTGTTAGATTGCATTTTGTCATTGATTTTATTTTTCTCCTAATTTTTTTGTTTGACCTTGACCCTCATCCTTCAAGCATAAGGAAATTTGAAGATTCTCACATTGACTTGATTCACCTAAAGGTTGTTAGTCAATTATTTGTGTGGATGTCATTTAATAATGAAATAAAGGAAATTAGTTCCATCATAACCCCATTAATTATCATGTCTAATTAAAAAACACCCTAATTTTCTATATTTCAATAAGATGAGTCATTACTATCATAATATCTATCATCATGACTAGGTAGTATAATATTAAGCACAAGGAAAGATAATCTATATAATCATAAGTATAACAAATAGGTGCATTACACAAACAACCTATACTTAAAGAAGTGAAGTAAGAGTTTATACTAAGGAAGGAAGTATATTGATCAATTCCATAAAAGAGGAAAATAATATGATGAATGAATGGGTATAATTCAAGGGTAGAGGACCATGAGGACCCATAGTATGATAAAATGGTCTATATAAATACATAGTGTTTTCTATTCAAATATATAATAATAGTTTATGAAAACTAGAAGAAATAATGAAATGACATTAAAATAGTATATAGTTTGTTATGTTCCATGATGTAAATCCTAAATTAGATGTCAAATATGTTCAAAAAATATAAATGTAGGTAAAATATATGATGGGTAAGGATAGTAAAAATATAAGTAACATGTTCAATCAAAAAACTGTAGAAATAAATGATAAATCAAAGAAACCCTAAGGACTTATAAAAATTAGATTTGGAATGTTAGAAAATATAAATCAAAGGAAAATATAAAAATTCAATTAGGATTTTAAGGTTTGTTATGCCCATTGAATTAACCAAAGTAAAAGTTATAAATAATGTTACAATTATGAAAAAAGTAATCTAAGGATATAATGTGGAGTTTAAATGAAATTAAAAATAATAATATGGATTGGATAATAACATATAGTGAGTATGATTATACCATATATAGTGATTAATGGTGAGATAATACTTAGTTCTATGAATAATGCACATATGTTAACTAATGAATAATATTAAATTGATGAATTTTAGAATCTGAAAATATGCTTCACATTTATGTGTATGTGTGTGAATCATAAGTTTATTAGTTATTTTATGTTGGGTAACTTTTTCTTTTCTTTTTTACCTACTGCCCAATTGTCAATTCACTCTACTCTTGCAAACTTGAGAAATGATCTTCTTTGTATTCTACCTTACAAATTATTTGAATAATAGGCCATAGATGATTATTATTACTTATCACACTCTTAGTGTTTTAATGTAAACATGGTTGGATTTATAAATATCTTGGAAAATATCAAGATTAAAAAATGAACATAAAATGTAAAATGTTTTTTGTACTATTCACATGTGTTAGGATGAATGTGATTAGATATTATAGTGTCCTTAAAGTTGATTTAAACATTTGAATACAAATGTAAATGATTATTAATTTGTAACAAATAAATATTAATTAGTGGATTTTTTTATGAATAAGTGTCTAATTTATAATTTATTAAAAAATAATATGACACATATTCACAAAAAAATGGTGGGTAGATATAAAAATACACCCCTAGCTTGTTTATATGGGGTCGATGAATAGATCATAAAACATAAAGAATTGCTAGCTAGCAATAGTACTACAAGAGAAGGGAAGAGGTGGGTTCTAGTCACTTGGTTTAAAATACCTAATAAATAAGTAGCTTTTGGAGTATCCATGGGAGGGTCTTAGTCCTTTTCATATTTATATTTATATTTTTCTTCACATTCTAGTGAAAATGTAAGAGAAAGCTAAGGAAATTATTTGGAATTAAACTAGCTAGAAGCTCTACTAGAAGGCCACCTAGAGATTCCCCCCATGGAAGGTGGAAAGGTGGAGCACCAACAAGTAGGTCATGAACAACCTCATTGTCCATGGTCTACTTTCGTAGATAAAGGATAAGATTTTGAATTAAAACATAGCTGTCACAAGAAGAAATGCTTTGTCCCTACTACTTTGCATGTGGTGAGTAGCCCCAAGAAGAGGAGGGAGTTGGGGGAAATTTGGCCAAGCACAATGGAAATTTTATAAATTCCCAAGATGTACCTATAAGTGAGCCATTTATATTAAAAAATTAATATCTTTTATTTATATTTTCAAAAAAACATTAGAAAAAATAATTTCTTTAAAAAAGTGAAATATGTTGCTCAACAAACAAGCTAGTTAAGATTGTAGGATTGTTTTACTTTTGCATTTGCAACATAGAATATCCACCTTGAAAACATGCCAAATTTGGTTGAATCTATTAGGGATATGACGAAAATCCCCCAAAAATAATCACATGCCAAGAGAAAGTATCTAACCAAAAGGGCTTGAAAAAGTCATGAATCTAGGTCCAAAAGTTTTGGGCTCTAGGACTAGACTAAAAGAGATGCTTAGAATAATTTCATTTCCCACATAAAGGGAAATGAGGATTTCTAAATCACAAATGAGAAATTATAGAGTCCACAAGAAGGCCTTAGATAATAGTAGACTAGGAAAAGTGGCCAAAGCTCAGTTCTAAACAACTAGTTTGATGGTGTGAAATAATTGTTGCTACAAAGAAATGAGTGATTGCAAATTTCATCTCAATTTTAATGTTGACATCATGGGTATTTGGGAGGAGAGCCAACAATATCCATGTTAGGACTTATACTTTTAGAAGGAAATGTTTGGATCCCACTTTCAATCTTTTCACCATGACTTGGAGGAATAGTTTCCAATTTTCTGAACCATATGAAATAAAATTTACTCCATGAATAAATCAATAACTTCACAATCTAAATTAGAAAGATGGAACTTGGCGTTGGTTTTCATTCTATGACCTGAGACTTAGAAATTTTGGAGAATAAATCCCGTAGACATTGAATTCCTTTCTTGTGAAATCTCATGGTCTACACCTAAGGAAATCTAGATAGATGGTGAACTTGATCTTGTAGAATGAGGCCCGACCACTGAATATTTAGCCGATAGGATATTTACATGGGGAGACCCCACCGAGATCTCCCCCAGTCTAATGTCATCAAGGAGTAGTTTGTGCCCATTGGGGAGATCTTCTCAGCTATCTCCAATAATGGAGAGTGACACAATAGTGATGGGGATTCATAGGACCACCTGTGTAACATGGTAAATAATAGCTGCGAGCAGGGCATACCTTTTTCAATTGCTTTCAAACCTTAATCATAGCCCTAGCCTATCCTATTTAATTCATTGCCTAAACATTTCAAAATCACTGGTCTACAATTACTGTTTGGTTCAAAAGGTTAAGGTTGTAGTGGTAAATTCTCAAGGTTTAGGGTTTGATCAAAGAAATGGTGAGTTTGAGGTTTTTGATGGCCACGAGTCTTGTGTTTGTTGTCTATGATGTGGAGCTATTTTTTTTTGGGCAGGTGAGAAAGCTGATGGCTCTAGTGGAAGAGGAGACCCTTGTTTTGACCTACGCACAACTTTTCATTATAAGCTTATTTAAATGTATGTCTAGTGTGGGATTTTGGTTGCCGCTCATAAATTTTTTGACCACATGAAAGAACGAGACAACATCTCACGGAATACGATTATTGTAGCGTACAAAAGACATGGGTATCCTCCTGTCATAGTGTTTCACCAAATGTAATGAACACGTTTCCAACCCAACCAATTCATATTTTCCAGCATACTTCCAGCCCATGCCAAAATGGGAGCTTTGGAACATGATATGGATATCCATCAAAGGATAATGGAGGGAGTGTTTTTGTCAGATATTATGGTTGGAAATGCTCTGGTAGACATATATGCAAAATGTGGATATGTAGACAAGGCGCGTGAGCTATTTGACGTAATGACTCAAAAAGATGTCATCTCATGGAATGCAATGATTGCAAGATACACACAAAATGGTAATCTTGACTAGGCATTAAGGATTTTTGAATCAAATAAATGTACTCTCATGGACTGCAACGATTGCAAGATATGCACAAAATGGATTTATTGAAAAGGCTATAGAAACTTTCAAGAAAAAACAACTAGCAGGAGTAAAGCCAAAATCCACAACCTTTGCAAACATCCTTCTAGCTTGTGCCGAAATTGGAGCTTTGGAATAGGGTATGGACATCCATCAAAGCATAAATGATAAAGGAATTTCCTCAAATATTTTATTTGCCACTGCCCTACTAGACATGTATGTAAAATGTGGAATCATGAAAAAGGCATTTGAATTGTTTGAAACAATGCCTCAAAGAAATGTGGTCTCATGGACGGCAATGATTGTAGGATATGCACAAAACAAGATTTTTGAAAAGGCTTTAGAAACTTTCAAGAAATTGCAATTGGTAGGTGTAAAGCCAAACTCCACAACCTTTGCAAGCGTCCTCCCTGCCTCTGCAAAAAAAGGAGCTTCAGAATAGGGTATGGATATCCATCAAAGCATAATGGAAGGGGGATTTTTGTTCGATATTATAGTTGGAAATTCTTTGGTAGACATGTATGCAAAATGTGGAAGCATAGGTAAGGCATGTGAACTGTTTGATAGAATGGCTCAAAGAGATGTCATCTCATGCAATGCAATAATTGTTGGATACACACAAAATAAATTTGTTGAAAAGGCTTTAGAAAATTTCAAGAAAATGCAATTGGAAAGTGTAAAGCAAGATTCCACAACCTTTTCCAGTATCCTTCCTGCTTGTGGAAAATTGGGAGTTCCGGAATAGGGTATTAGCATATTAGAGTTTGAAATGCTCTGGCAGACATGTAGGCAAAGTGTAGAAGCATAGACAAGGCACATGAACTATTTGATAGAATTCCTCGAAGAGATGTCATCTCATGGAATGCAATGATTACACAATATACAAAAAATGGGTTTTGCAAGAAGGCTCTCAATATCTTTGAATTAATGAAACATTCTGGAATGTATCCTAACACTGCAAGCTTTGATTGTGTTCTATGTGAATGCAACCATGGGGACTTAATGGATGAGGGATGTATGTACTTCAATCACATGGTTAATCGTTATTGCATTACACCTATATTTTATCATTATGTGTGCAAGGTTGACTTTCTTGCTCATGTTGGCTATCTCAAGGGCACCCTAAACTTCATCATTAAGATGGTAGTTAAACCCGTTGTGGTTGTGTGGTTGTGTTTTCCTATTGCCTGTAGATCACATATGAATATAGGATTAGGCATATATACAACAACACTTCTTTTTTATTTGGATCCTAAAAGTACTGGGACTCATGTTCTTCTCTCAAACATCTCTATAGAAGTGGGCAGGTGGGGTGAGGTTCAAATAGTAAGGACATTGATGAAATATAGAGGAATTAAAAAGATCCCTAGATGTAGATAGATTGAAGGCCATAAAATGGTACATGCTTTTTATGTAGGAGACAAATCACATGCATAGACACAGGAGATTTATGCAACGTCAGAGAAATTGGCGTGGAAGATGAAGGGAACAGGTTATTTTCCAAATTCATGGCATTCACTTGATGATATTGAAGAGGAAGAAAAACAATTATTTCTCTTCCACCAAAGTGAGAAGTTGGCAATTGTATTTGGTTTGTTAAACATGCACCCTAGAATGAACTAGTAGAGTTGTTAAAAGAACCTTTAGTATATGTCGATTGCCACACTCCAACAAAATTTGTCTCCAAGACTATTGAAAAGGATTGTTGTGAGAGATGTGAATTGTTTCCATCATTTTAAAAAAGGATTCTAATGTTCTTGCAATGATTATTGGTCATGCTAAATGAGAAATCTGAAAAATAGGCTTGCATGATAATAATGTGCACTCTAGCGGACATGGAGTAATAATCAAGGGGAAAGCTTTTATTTTTAGTTTTTAGAAAGTTTTGTATTTTTTATTGCTTTCCTAAAATTAGGTGCATAAAGTTTAATGTAGATAAATGCTAATATACATTATTGGGGTATCTGAGATAGACTATTTTATGATAATATGTATGTTCGATTGAATTGTTTTTACTGAAGGGGTTAAATGATCTTTTAATTACGTTTTAAAGTGGGAATGGATTGATCATAGTGGATTACGGTAAATACTGAGTTTTATTGGTAAGAATATAATTTTGGGGTGAAAACTGTGTTTTCATTCAATTCATGTTTTAGATTGCACAAGGTATTCCTTTTTCAAGATTATATGATATGATTGTCTAGCAGAATATGCAATTTCTATATAGATAACTCTAGTCAAATAGATGGCACCATTTTTAAATGCTTCCAAATCTCAACTGGCTCGCTTAGCTAGGGATTGCAACAGTTATTCCACCACATTAAAATTGATGTCTTCTAAATTATTGTTTTACTGAATTATATGAACCATTGCGCAATTATGATGAAATAGCCTATAAAGTGGTTCGGTGACTGTATTTTGGCCCTTTTGGTAAAAAAACAACTTCACAATTCTGAATGGTTGAAAGGATTGAGTGTAATAGTGATGCATGGTGTTTTGGAAGACTGAGGCATATTGTGTGCAATTCTCATGAATTTGAGAAAATAAATTAGGTTTAGTAATTATTTTTATTGGGCATATAAGAGTTGTGTGATGTTGATTTGTTGATTGGAATGGCCATAGTAGGTCAACATCGACTCATATTGGCGATTGTTAATGAAGTTGATGCAAAGGGATTCAATAATTTTTAGGATTATATGATATGATATATTAGCAAGACTAAGATCTCCTTATATAGATGGCTTTAGTCAATTAGATGGTGCCATTTTTAAATGCTTGCAAATCTCTAGTGGCTCTCTTAGCTAGTGCTTGTAGTAGTGATTCCATTGCATTAATTTCCATATCATCTATATGAATTCAATACCGAGTTATATGAATAGTTGTGTGAATCCAATGAATTTGGCCTAAAAAGTGTTTCAATTACTGTAATTGGGTAGAACAACTTTGCAATTCTTAATGATTGAAAGGCTTGATTACAATAGATGGGCATGCAGTATTGCGAGGCTGAGTCATATTGTGCAATTTTGATCAATTTTAGTAAAGTTATTTTCATCTGGGTGTATATAACAACTATGTTTGTTGAATGGAGTGGCGAGAGTAGTTTGGCATTGAGTAAAGTGAACACCAAGTTATACTGGAAATCGTTAATGTAGTTGACAAAAAAATTATTTAGTAAATTTCAAATGACCACTTAGGAACAACAACCATACAATTCTTATTTATTTAATGGATATAGTGAATACTGAGTTATTTGGTTGAACAACTATCATGAATTGGATACAAAGTGGTTAAATACATCTTTTAATTGTGCAAAACAACTTCTCAATCATGATTTAGTGAATTTCATTATTGGAAGAGGTTAGCATGGAGGTTAGTAGAGCTATGTTGTGCAATTTTGGTTAATTGTACTCAAAGGGAGTCAATTATTTCTTAATTAGGTGAAACAACCTGTATGATATTGATTTATTTGATCAATCAGTATGAAATATTGTGAACACCAAGCCACATTGAGTTTGAAATTTATGGCTTATGATATGATAAGGGTTTCTTGGGTTTCTTTTTGGGCTCTTGAATGTGTGAGTTACCTTGAAAATTGGGTATGTATTTTGGCCCTTGAATGTCTTAATGGTGACATATTGAAGTTGAATTGTTAATAGTCTGTCAACGGAAACTAAATTTTTCAATTGGTATGTTAATGAAATATGTATTCTTTAATATGCTTGTCAAGATAAAAGCATTGTTAGAATTCAAATGATTGATTCTAATGGTATAGTCTCCACGATTGTATTGTGCATAGGCTTATAGAATTGGAAAAGATGTTTCTATGTTTCTTTAGAACTGCACCTTTATTAGCCAATAGGCTATTATGTGGGGGAGACCCACAGGATCTCCTCCAGTCTAACGCCGAAAAATCTCCTCTAGTCTGATGCTGGAAAATAACAGTCGCACATATTTTCCTAAGCCTATCAGCGTACGTATTGCACCTGATTGGGGTGTAAGTGCTAGTTTACTAGTTTGATGGAAATATCATAATAAAATCTAGAACCATTCAAAACAAGCTTTGTTTAATGGATTTCCAAGCATTCACAAAATCTACAAATCTTAAAGTAATAGAATTTGATGGAAAATGAATGTAATAAATGCTCTTTTATACATAAATATAACATGAAAGTGTGAAAAAAATTGTACAAAGTTAACTTGAAACCAAATTTTAAGATGATACAACAAAGCTAAATGTTTGGTTTTTATTTGTTTGCATCTAAGTGGATCAAGCTTATGAATACATTGTCCACCTTGCACCCTTGACTATGACAAAGGTTAGATAGTCAGGTTGGATCTATGTTCGATAGAATTTGATTAAGAATCAATTGGATTGGCATTACTTGCAAATAAACACGAGAGTGGCAAACATAGGATTAGGTGGAAACAAAACTAATTACATGATCCAATTATGAAAATATTATGCCATTGTTTATGCAAGAGGCATTCTACAATGGTAACAAGGCATTGAGTCTCATGTCATGACCACATGCATAAAACTTACAACATCGCCAATGTATATTGAATAACAAAACTAAAACTATAAAATTTAATATACCTATATTCTATAATAAACTTTACATAAATTATATTTTTAACTTAAACCTTTTTTTACAGAATTAATTACCTAAAAAATGAGTGTTAACCTTTCTAAAAATAAAATTAAAAATCACATAAAAATTATTAAATAAAAATAAAATTTATGTCTAAATATAAAGAGTAAATAAAGTACTAATAAAAGAACATAAAATAAAGCTTTAACGTATATCAAATAGATGGATTGATATCTCTGAGAAATCAAAGAGAAGACGACTAGAAAGCGAACGATCCAATACAAGTATGGCTGGCATGCGGAATTTGTCGTGCTATTATCGACTTAGTCAAAGCAAAATGAATATAAAAGTTAAATTGAAGGCGAAGCTAGCAATCAAAACATGGAGGATGAGAATCAGCAGAACAGACTCATCTCAGCTATTTAATGGCGTTGCATGTAACAAGGATTCTCATCAAAGCTACGCCATCTTGTATGATTTGTTTTGGAAAAAAGCTAAAAAGGGGAAGTATAAATGGCAATGAAAATCGGTAACGCAGAATTGGTTAGAAAGGTAGTTATACTGTTAACAGCACTAATAATAATGGCGAGTATTAGCTTGGCTTCAGCACAACCAGGATATTGCTCTAAATACCTGTGCGTCAACGATGGTGGTTGTTCAGGATATCCAGCCACCCCTAAGTGCTGCAGCATCGGCCACTGCGGGAACGGAATTGGATATTGCGACGCCATATGCTAATTACCAACTGCTCTTATGTCTTCCATCGCCTCATAAAATAATCCAGATCAGTTTGCGGTGTTTCATTTGTGTTTGTTTATGTGTTTGAGCAGGATGCTTACAATCCTCCCCCCTTCGTTTACCCATTTGTTGTAAGTTTTTCTTTGATGTCACTGCTTTCCAGCCAGTTGAAATTGTTGTTGAAAACTGTTTTATTGTGGACTGCATTGTAACTCTTGATGTGGCAGCTGAGCCTGTGTGGTATTTTAGAATATCTATATTGTGGAGTAAAATTGTTTTCTTCTAAGATGGATGTATTTCATAAGTAGTCATAATTTTGTTATGGGATTATTTAATTATAACAAAAATAATTAGTTGGGTTTTTCGGGAAAGATGATTTATTTATTTTTATTAATATTTGTTTTTAGATATTGTATAATTAATTTTTCATATTATAATTAATTTTTAAGTATTTTTATAATCTTAAGTAATTTATGTTCTTGAAATTGTTATCATATTTTGCAAAAAATAGCAAATCTATATTTAGCATCAGTGGTTAGAATGTTTCCAATTAAAATAAAAAGGATCATACATCTATATAGTTTTGAGTTTTAATATATATATATTTTTTATAATAAGTCTATTTGACAATGCTTTAAAGAGGTTTCTTTCGAATAAAAAGGTCTAATTGTTATCGAGATTTGATTACAACTGATAATTTTAGCTTTGTTTAAACTTTGAAATAAAATTTCAATTTTGTATGTTCTTTTACTAAGTTTTGATTAAAGGTAAAAAACGGGTTTTGAAGGGGCCCAAAACCCTTTACAAAGAAACGCAACTGATAAAAAAGGAAAAGAACACTATGCGGTAATCAGCCCAACAACAACAAACCATCAGCCAAAAAACGACCAAAAATGAAGGAAGTCAGCCAAGAACACTACATATTCTTCAGAATCTCAATAGTTTCCATATCAGTAGCAACCATCTTTTGTGGATTGTCCACGGTATCAGACACCTCCATACTAGAGGCCCAGGCCTGACCTTTAATTTTGTTTCTAGTTCTGACCCCCGACCTACCATTTTTTACCTTGTCATTCAAAACACTACCTTTATCAACATTCTTCTCACCAACACATGCCCCATCTAATAACTTTCCCCTAGCAAAAATATCATCAGCAGATGCAGTCTCTTTTCTCTTCTTCACAGTAATCACAAGAGATATCACCATGGCAGAATCTTAAATACCCAAGAGCTTAGACGCCTCTCCACTCTTCATCACCACTTTCCATGTTCTTTACTAAGTTTCCTTGATTTAGAGTGTCCAATTTTCCTATCAAAATGAGGTGCTTTTTATTTATTTTTAAATATATTATTTCGAAGGATTTGTTGAATATGATCAATCAATATCTTAAATTTTAGTTATATACTTTGGATATTATCCAACAATATACATAATCCCTTAGAGGAGGATGTCCATTTTGAGAATCATTCCAGAAGTGAGCTTCTCCTTTACGCACTTCCCAATAGATGAATGAAGTGACAACTTCCCTACATGACACCATAAAGTTCCACATGGCTGAACCATTAGGAGGATTGGATATAGTGAATATTCTTGCCAAATTTTGACTGTCTAAATATTTGGTCTTCATTATTATACACCATTTTGAATCTAATTTAGTGAACATTTTCCATATCAATTTTCCCCCAAAGGCCCTACTACATTTGGAGATATTACGAATGCTTGCCCCACCCTTAAAATTATCAAAGGACATATTATATATTGAGATTAAAGGAATTTTTTTCCTATTGTTCATGTTCTCTTTACATAAAAAAAATCCTTATAATCTTCTCTATTTGAGCAACACCTAATTTTTTGAGCCTTGAGAACTGCTATGAACTAATTTTAAATTTCTTCTCGCAAAGTCTTTACTAGTAAAATATGACCACAAAATGATAACCATCTAGCTTTCCAAGCTGAAATTATAAACTTAATCATTTTTATAACTTTGGCCTACTAATAATTTTAATTTGTTCCCATAAAGAATGGAATCCCTAGATATGTACATGACAGTTCTACGAACTAAAATCCTAAATTCTTTATAATTTTCCATCTAATACTTGACTTGGAATTAAAGACATAAATCTTAGATTTATGTACATTTTTTTTTTGACCTGATAGTGAAGAATACATGTCTAGAATTAGTTTTATGTGTTTGGCCTCTATAAGGCTTTCTTTTCCAAATAATAGAGTATCATCAGCATAGATAGTGTGTGTTACTAAAATATTTGATTAGGGAATGTGGATGGCTTGATAAAAACCTTGATTATGCCTTGCATTTATTGTCCTACTCAATTCCTTATGAAGAGCAAATGAGAAAGGGGGTCTCCTTGGCCTACCCCTTATGTGGCAATGAAGAAGCGTGAAGGTGACCCATTTATTATAACTAAAAAAATTCTTGTGATAAGCAAGATAAAATCCACTTACACTACTTATTGTTGAAACCAAACTTTACCAAGAATTTCATTATGAGAATCCAATCAACTCTATTATATGCTTTCATCATGTCCGATTTTATAATGAAAGATGATAGATGGTAAGAATTAATAGTATGAAGCACTTCATGTGCAACCAAGGATCCTTCAACTGTTTCTCTTCCTAGTACAAAGCCCCTTGCTCTTGTGAGATAATTTTTGGGAGGAGATTATATAGTCTAAAATATATTTCCTTTGTGAAGATCTTGTAGATTGTATTACAAAACGATATGGGTTTGAAATCTACAAAAAATTTCGACTCATTTGTCTTTGGAAAAATTGCAATGTTTGTCATTAAAGTGTTCCAATTTTTTTCTCAATTTCCATGATTCCTATTAGGGCTAAACACAAATAAAAATCCGACACATCCCAACACTTTTGAAAGAAATATGTTGTGAAGCCATTAGGCCCTAGAGCCTTATCTGATGATAATGAAAATACTACTTTTCTCAGTTCTTCTAAGGTAAAATATTTCATCAAATCCTCATTTTATTCTCGATAAATGAGATTTTGAATCACATCCAATAAAACTTTCTCATCCTAATTTAGCTTATTTGATCCATCCCTTAATGGAGTCAGAATATTTAAAAAAAAATTGACCCCTTCTTCTTGAATCTCCTTTTCATTTATAATCAAATTTCTCGTTGAAATATCTTGAATTGAAAATTCCATTTATGTAGCTTGTTTGAATTGATCAGATCTGTGAAAGAATTTTTTATTTCATTCCCCTTCCTTTAACCATAATTCCCTAGATTTGTTTCACAAATACATTTCTTCGCGTTTGGCTAACTCCTACCACACCAACTACAAACATGATTATTTTTCAAGTATGTTATTGAATCTAGACCATGTTTTATTATGTGTTCACGTATCTCTACTAATTATTTTTCTACCCACTCTTTCTATGCAAAGATGTTCTTAAAAAATTGAACATTCCATATATATATTTTTATGTTAAACATATTATAGTTTTATAAAAAGATGAAACATTTTTGTACCCTTCTGGTAAGGCACATTGACCCACCATTATCATAGAAGAAGAAAATTTGGGTGTTTAAACCACATCTTCTTGAATTTAAAGGAATGCCTATTCTATTTCATAGAATTTAATCTTGATATGGTTAATGATATTGGATAATGATCTAAGGTCTCAAAAGGAAATATCTATTATATTGCATAATGGTCTTGAGCTTGGTTGCTTGATTTTCTTTAATGCTTCACTAACCTACAAAAGTGAGTCTTCACAAACCAATGAAATCATGAACACAAATAAACTCACATAGAATTTGACATGATGTTATGATCTTGAATTATTTTGATAAAGATCTTAAATTTTTCTCATGACTTTCTCAATAGTGATCTTGATCATAAGTTTAACAATATTTTTCTAGATGTATTTAAAATGATCCTATAACTCAGTATCTATAGGAATTTTCTCAATTTCCAAAAAAATAAATCTTGATAGTTGACTTTAGATACTTGAATTGTAAATATTAAATAACCACAACCAACATATTTGAATTTGGAGCCAAAATAGGGGGACACTCACGCCCAAGGTGTGAGTTTCCTTGCACTATTTTTAAGGATTTTAAGTGTCTAGGGAAAGTTATTAGATAAATGTAATTGTTTCTCACTTTCAATTCCTTAAAAAGAGTTAAAATTCCATATAATGTATAATTTAGGAAATTAAATGTTCAATCAGGTCCAATAATTTAAGGGGGGACAAAACCTAGGGTAAAATTGTCATGGATTACAATTTATGATGATACAATGGGTACCTAAATTGGCCTCCTAGTCAAGACCAATATCTGGCCTATTGTATAATAGTACTCTATATTTTATAATCAAGGGGGGTGTTGGTGTAAATAGGTGTTCTACCTATATGGTTCCTATTTACATGTTATGTCCACTTAGGCCCTAGTCCAAAATATTTCTAGTTAGTGTTAGTTGTCACTAGATCTTAGCTTATGTTTTTGCATTTAATTCTTGTGTACTAGGAAATTTAAATTTTTTTGAGGTAGTTTCCTCACTGTACAAGATTAAGACACATGCCGTGATCTTGTATATATCCTATTTCACAACATTCCTTTATTAAAAAGGAATCTTATAGTACATTTTCATATTCAATCTAGGAATCTTGAATCCATAATCATAGCATGATATTTCTTCTATTTATATCTTGTGGAAGTTATTATTGTCTCGTAGGTGATCTTGGGGTATTGAAAATTTCACCATAAAATCATAAAATACTCACACCCATCTCTAGTCAATAATGCACCAAATTCATAATACAAGCTCCTATTTTTCTACTTTTCTTCATGTTTATGTTTCTCTCATCTGAGTTTTGCATATTCTATAATAGTTTATTTCTGTTTGCTTAATTTACCTATTTTTCAATATTCCACATTTCAACCATCACATTAAATCACAAAGTAGGCTAGAATATTCAAAAATTATTTGTCTCTCTCATGAGGACATTGTTGATGTCTAAATTTGGCAAGATAACAACTCCTTGTGGGAAAATCAGTTATAGGGAGGACCTATTGCGCCAAACTGAGTGACCTTCATATTTTTAAACAAGTTGACTTCTTCTATAACTAGGGTTTTGATTTAGAAAAGGAAGTAGATATAAAATAAAAGGATCTAACTAAGGCGATCCGCCAATATGTAGATGTGATGCACAACAAAAATATCTTGTGGATATGATTTAAGGGACCGTTTGGTAGTCTATTGTATTCCAAAATGGAAAAATAAAGATATAAGCTTGAATGATTTAATATATCACATAAAATAACTTTCATACACATTCACTTATAAATAAGAGTCAAAGACATGATTAAGCCAATAAAATTGTATTAAACTTATAGAAGTTTGTGAATGAGGCATTTAGTACAATAATGGCAAAGTAAAACTTATCAAATATTAAAAAAAATAGAATGTCCAAACAATGGCATAGTCTATAAATTCTTTACAATATTTTCATAAAGGAATGAGAGGCCTGGTTCTTCTACCAATTATTTTTTCAAAATTTGAACCCTTTGCTTTGATGAAGAAGTAGTATTTATAGTGAAAACCTAGATTGATGAGAAAGCAATCAGAAAGATCCTCCAACTATGAGCAATGATGCATTAGAAAAGATTTTCCCTTTTTTGCTGTAATTGAAAATATTTGAGTCATGCACGAGGATGTCTTAAGGCAAGATGCATCCCCTCTAAATGATGGTAGTGGTCCTCATGGACAAAGGTTTCAATTCATTTTGTCCAATCATGATGACAACTATAAAACATGGCACCTATTGTTTGGTTGTCGCTTGCTTCAACTTTCCTTCATGATGGAGTCTATTAAATATCATATGATGAGCGGTCAAGGCCCGACGTTCATCTTTCCTGTTAGGTGATGAATTTTTTTTTTTGTGAAGATGCATAGAGATCTTCAAAGATACTTCACTGGAGGTGGGTTCCACCATGGAATGTGCATGTATTGATGCAATGTGGCATGTGGTCGGGACCTGAAAGGAGAGCGATGCAAAGGGGCACCAAAGATTGTTAATGGTTGACATGTGGAAGCATGACAAGCTTTCCAAAAGTGAGAGAAGGAAACCTTGTGAGGAGCAATTGGCTGACAAGCGATAGCATTCACAATGAGACTTGGAGAAAGAAGTTTGATATTGGCTTTTAAAAGAGAGTGTTTCCAAATTCATGAGTGTTTCACTTGCGGAATGAGGAACCCAAAAAAATTGGCTTTGTTGACCAGAGTCTTATTCATCGTTTGGGACAGTCAGATCTTAAAGAGGGTAGTCTAAAGAGGCAACCATTCATTTTCGGATGGAGTCAATATGTTGCTTAGAAAATCTTGCACTCCATGTAGATCGATAACTTCTTTGTAAGGAAGCACCGACAATACACCAACCCATGACTTGAGTTGGAAAAGAAGCTGTGTGATTGGATGCGTGATGCTCTCAATATTTTTTTTGGAAAAGGGGTAACTGAAACTCTTGAAGATAGATGCATCGTGTTGCTTCTCCTCGATCTTTATTGCTTCTCCTTGATCTTTGGAACACTAACTATTTGGGGTGTGAAATGAGGGATAATCCAATACCCAGACTATGAGCTAGGAGTACTGGAAAGAAATGGAGTCTTGACATGCTCCATCTTTGCTTGTTGGGATAATTGTATTGGGGCCATTGTGATATTAGTAGTGGATGCATCGATGGAGGCAATAGTGACAAAATTTGATATGCTTTAGGACATGGAATGGGCCAAGTTGAATGGTATTAGGTTCTACAGAGAAGTAAGTGAAAATGGGGTTGTGTGAGATAACTCTATGAAACCCATTGTGATCATTGAAGCTAAGGCTGAAATAAATTGGTCAGTGCATGAAACAAGAAGTGTTGTAGACACAACGGGGGAAACTAAATTTGGTGAAACAAGAGAAGAGGGAGAGATACCTATGGTGTAGATGATTGCAGTCCCTAGCTTGTTTCTCAATATTTTCTTGTATCTAGGTCCTGTGAACATTACTCACAAGGTACCTCAGTTTGATACAACTTTACTAGTGGTGAATCATCTACTGCTATGGTTTTGGGCTATTGGAGTTGGGTTGCTCAAGTTCTCCTTGATGTCAAGGTGTGAGTCAATGAAGACCTCACACTTGATATGTTTACTCATACATTAGAGTAAACCTTACTAGGTAGCTTTATGGCCTTTCCCTTTTGCTATGTCGAGGCATCTTGTGTCTTAATTTTTGGTTCTGCTCTCTTGTTAAAATATGATTCGACTTCCTTTGAACTGGAATCCTTTTCACTACTTTCGTCAGAATCTGGACACTCTTGCTCCACAACTTGTCAAAATTTTCATCCATCTCCAAGCTATCATATGGAGCCTCATTTTTTAGGGTCTCTTGATGATATATCAAGAAATCATTGACCTTCTCCTCCTTCATGTAGTAGGTCTTAATCAGGCTATTTCAAAGAGTAGTCCCTATCTTTCTTGTTTCGTCATACTACCCAATCAAGTAGTAGAATATCAGCGATGGAGGGCAACCATCTTCGGTAGGAATATAAGATATGTCAATAATAAATTCTTCTAGATCCATCATTGGATTTTGACGCTTCTCCCTCTAAGGTTGGGGGTGATGTGTCACTTTGAGATATTTTTTCGGCAAGCCGTCATCGGGGCTATAATTTTGATTTATAAAAAATCCACACCAACCCTAGATGAGCCAAAATTTCCTCTAGTATGTCATCAACATTCCTCTTAGTCATTACTATGGTCTTGAAGCCCATTGAGCAATTGAAAAATCTCTTCCCATTTCCCTTTCCAGCACAAAAGCTGTTGTCGATAATTGAAACCTAGTGGAAAACCTCAAGTGCCAGTACCTAGTTTTTAAGACATGACGAGAGCCAAAAGGGCTCTCCAGTGAAGCTGAGCAGTCAGATGAACATGAGGTCTTTTCCCATAAACCAATTGCACTTTGGAGTGAAGTTCTCCATGAACTCGGTTTGGTTCAAGCTGAATCACAAGATAGTTTTGTCTCCCCTTAAATCCTACAAAATTGGATATAAGAAATAATCTGAAAAATGTGTAATAATCAAATATCACATAGAGAAGGGGAGTCCACGTGTTAACTGACTTTCTCCTCTAGTTTTCATCAAAAATTGAGAGAACTAGATGCTTCTAGAAGAATTTAGGATTCTAATGCAAAAATATATGTGTGAGAAAGGATGGGAACCTGAACCTCCGATGAAACTGATATTTCGCTATCTGTTCAAGCATCCCATGCACGGGGAATTCAATGAAATTGTATCAGAAGAAAGAATTTTACCTTCTTAATTGAAAGCCCAAACCTAGTTGAAACTCTTGGACCTCCTTGTCATCATCCAAGCCGCAAAAAAATCCCATCAATGAGAATGCATCCTTCATGTCATCATAAAATCTCTTATGCGCCACTCAGATCCGTATTGGCCTATTTTGAGTTTCTCTGGGTCTTTGAGCCTTTGTGTTATAAAAACTCAATGTAATCTCTCTAGTCCTCCAATAGGACTCTCCTTTTCTAGGGGTAAATGACTCCGATTTTTGCACTTTGGAGCTTCACTCTGGGATGCAGAGCATATTCCAAATAGCTTCTTGACCTTCAATGGTGTTGGTCTCTAGGTTGAAGTGTTTGATAGCATCGTCAACTAATTCAGGGCAGTTGTGTACAAATCAGACCATATATTGAGGAAGCCCACAGTATGAGCACTTTTATGCCAAGGAATTTGGGTCGCTATTATTTTTTATCCTTTCACATGCCGCCTGCTTTAGTGATTTAGGGTTCTTTGTGAGAATTGGGTCATAAATATTTCTTGATTCTTCTTTAATTCATTTCTTATCTTTGTGAGGGATCTTCTTCTTTGCAACTCGAGTAATTAACGATGTTGGATTTTTTGGCATTTCAAGAAAAGCATAGGAGACATCCTCGAAGATGTAGGCAACTGGTGCCATGTGCATGATATTGAATAAACCTCCCCCTTCCTACATCTCTACTTGAGAACTTTGATCATTTGTCATCTTTTGTAGAACTTCTACTCTATAAGCCCACTGAAGCGGTATGAATGAAACTCAAAAACTCCAGGCTCTAAATTTAATACCAACCAACCTTTCTTTTTAGGTTTAATTCACACGGGGGAAGTGAATTCTTCACAATTATCTACATTCAACTCCTTTATTTTTCGATGCTCTACTCCTAGTTTTTTTAAAATTTTCATTCTCCTTAAATTAACTTGCGTACTCAAGAAGTCTTATTCTCTGTCTAGGTTTTTGCATGGGATACTTAGTTGTTCCTTTTGATTTCTTTACATTCAATTAGGTAGACAATGGTTTCATTTTTTCATTTAATTCGACATGTACTACAAAATCCTCTACTCATGCAAAATAACTACTTGCCTCCTTTGAAAAGACAAGAATTTATAATTATATTGGTGACAACATCTTTTCGACATGATTTCATGGGGAAGTGAGCCGTCGGTCCAATGTGTGTCATTTCCTCGTCTGCCTTAGTATTTAATATCTTACAAAGAATGATCAAGATTAAATCATAATGATTAATTGGAAATATTTGTCCTCATCCTTGGATTTTGTCGCTACCTACATCATCCCACCTAGCATCTTTCTGAATGAGCCATTACCTGGGACTACCACCATTTTTCACTAATTGATTATCGCTCCTTAATCTTGCATGCAGTAATTTGTACTTGCAAACACAACTGGGTTGGAATATCAAGCTATCCTTTTGGTGGGATTTTTGAGTTAATAATCAATCATCATCATGCATTATATGTGGGCTACCTCGGATATTTATATAAATAAGTCCCAATATAGTAGTGAAATTACACCTAGTGATTTAGCAGAAGTAGCATTGGGTGGTTAGACAAGATTATCTTCTTAGGTGGTTGATGAGACTTTTAAATCTTCATAGCACTAGAGTTAGGTGTTTTGAGAAAAAGCTGACACAATGAATACCCCAATTAGGCTAGTGTTTAACAAGGCCCAAACAACCTTTCTAGGGGATTTCTCGAGTAGGTGCCTAAAATGTATGACAAAGAATAAGAATTCACTAGCTATCATAGCCATCAAATGGGTCCTAGGAAGAGACTATATTGAATATTAGGACAAATATCGAGTTAATACCGATATCTACTTGTGTTTCGTTGCCTCACTGATTGATGTTCATGCCCCAAAAGACATGATTCTTTGTTTGATGCTAAATGTTTTTCTAAAGAAGTAACTTGGAGGACTTAGTGAAGCAGTGAGCAATGTGGTGTATGGTCTGGGCCCTCCTATTGCAAGTGACCTGAGGAAGCATGTTGAAGAAGATGCACCAGTACCATGGGTGCCTTTCTTGAGTGGGTTTTTCCTTCTCTCACTTGTTGAGCATCATGATAGGTCAACCTATGCATTCCACTTTCTCCTTCACTCCTATAATGTAGTGTTATTCTATGACGTGGATTGGTACACCGACTTCAGGGACCTTGTGTTTCCTCCACCGCTCATTATGGTTATTGATGATGCTTCCACCATAGGTTCTATTCTTGTTGAAAATCCTCTTGCTATTGCAAACAATCCTCCTTCTATTACAGACAATCCTCCTACTATCAAAGATAATGCTCGCATTCTAGAGACCTGAAGCTTGACACACCCCTTTTTCTTTTGAATAAATATCCCTAAAAGAAGGGTTGCATATATACATAATGGAGTTGTATATATGGTCATGTAATTTTGAATGCATGGGCGCAAATCCATTATGATATTTTTTTTATCAAATTTTATATAATATAGCGAATATACTTGCTTATGTTAAACTGCTTGCCTTCATTTTTATTAATTTTTGCACTATGACTTGAATTCTTTATATATGAACTTAATATCTACAACCTGAGTAGCATAATCCCTTTTTTTTCTTGTAATAATGGGTCCCCTTAATTTCATGCTCTCCATAATGTCAAAATATGTTGAAAGAACCGATTGGAAAAACACGAAAAGTGAAATTAATTACATTATTTACATAGTTACACCTATATGAAGTAATTGTAGCCTAATCGAACAATTTGAAGTGAATCTCATTAACTGAAATTCCTAGTTGTTCTTGCTCCATATTCTCTAATTCAAATGCATTATTTTATTTGCACTGGATTATTTTGAAAGGGCCTTCCCACAACTTGTCGAATTTTGCATGTTGGCTAGGCTTTGTAGCTCTTTCACTGAACTTTAGTACAAGGTCTCCACATTTTAGACCTTGGTCTGAAGCACTTTTGTCAAACCATCTCTTAACCACCTGTTGGTGGTTAGTCATAGCTATAAGGGATTTGTCCCTTTTTTCTTGCACCTCCATAGCTCCATTTTTTAAAATTTCTAAAGACTTGATTATATGTAGCATAGGTATCTCTATAAAGATAGGAAACAATGTTTTTTTTCATATACTAGCTCATATGGTGAAGTCTAGGTCTTGATTAGGAGTTATGCAATCCACCCATTATGTTATCCAGAGATTCTTATGCCATTCCTTCTCATGATCAGAATCGATCCTTTTAATGAGGTAGACTAAATTCTTATTAGTCGACTCAGCCAGGTTGTTCCCCTATGGGTAATAGTTTAATGATTTTTTCAAGAATATTCCAAGTGTAAGTGCAAACTAACATACCTTAGATCCTAGGAAATCTTTAGTGTTGTCTAATATGATGGTATTTGGCAGGCCGAATCTTATTACTAGCCCCTCAAGAAAATCCATAATTTCTTCTTTTGTGGCATTCTTTAGGGGTATGGATTCAGTCAACCTTGCGAAGTATACTATGGCTGTGAGAGTCTAGTTGTAGCTAGTGGTGGAGGTGGGATTCATTATTCTGATGAAGTCTAGCCCCCACTGCAAGAATGGTTAATTTGCTAGTATCATAATGATAGGCATGGAAAACTAAATTATTCTCCTTGCATAGAATTGGCATTCCTTGTAGGCTTGTATCATGTTGTAGGAGTCATTGAATAGCGTAGGCCATAAATAACCAACTCATAAGATTTTGATTATGGTGGTTTTTATAGAGAAGTGTCCACCTTTGGGGCTATTGTGGAATGTGTAAATATTTTTCTTTGCTTGCTCCATGGTGACACATCGTAATAGGATGTCGCTGAAATTTATCCTAAACAAAACCCCCTCAATGAGTGAGTATCTTCTATTTTGTAATCGATAGAACCTTCTTTTTTGAGATGGAAGGCTTGGTGTATATTTTCTAGTGTGCATTAATATTTCTCTATCTGTTAGACAAGATCCTTCAGGTTTAGATTAATTTTTTTGGACCATCCTCACTTTTTCTTCTTTTGTTTCTATCTCTTTGTTGTGTGCCAAATATTCACATAGTCCTCTTCCTTTGATAGTTTCTGTAGACTTAACCTTGATGTCGTATTTGAGGATCTTAGTGATCCAGTTGGCCCTCTTTTCGGAGATTTATCCTTCAATAATATATCCATGGACACTAAAGTGTGTGACATAAACAATCACCTTTTTGTAAGATATCAGATGTTGGAAATTTTTGAGTCCCTTTACATTTGTGAACACTTTCCTTTGGACAAATTTGTAGTTCGGCTCATAGTCCTTCATGTTTAAGGAGTGAAATGTTATCGGATGTTCTCCCTTTCCTTCATTGACCTTCTAAATCAAGATGGTGGTGAACCTTGTCTCACTAGTAAAAACATACATTATGAAGTTTTTGGAAAAGTCTAGATTTACTAGAATGGGAGCTGAAGAAATAGCATCCTTTACTTTCTTGAAGGATTCTCTCGCTTCCTTGGTCCATTTGAATAATTGGTCCTTTTTTAACATTAGGGTGATGGGCCGAATTATCCTTGCAAAATGACAAAAAAAAATTCTTACAAAGTTTACCTTTCCTAGAAAGGAATGGACTCCCTTCTTGTTTTCTGGAAGGGGAAGTTCCTTCATCACTTTTACCCTTTTAGGATTAATATTTGCTAGGTTTAGGGATACCCCAAACTCTTGGAATTTTTTGAAAACCATTTTCAAATGATCAAAATGGTCATATGTTGACTTGGAAAACATAGTTAGATCATCTAAATAGATGAGGATTATTTTATTGATTAGTTCGCTGAAAGAAATGTGCATTGCCCATTGGAAGGTAGCTCCCACATTTGATAGGTCGAAAGGTATTTTGGCATATGAAAATGTTCTCCATTTGGTGGTGAACATGGTTTTGAATTGATCTTATCCTTTAACTAAGACCTAATTGTAGCCCGAGAAGCCATCCAGTAGGGAAAACATCTTTGAACCTACCATGGTTTGGAAGATGGATTCCATGGAAGGCAACAAGTAATGATCCTTTAATGATGTTATTTTTAGGTCATGAAATTTGACACATAGACGAACGTCTCCATTATTTTTCCAGACTGGAATGAGGTTAGATGCCCATGTATTATTCTTGATTGCAAACACAATCTTTGACTAGATCAACTTTCCTAGTTCTTGTGCCATTGAGGCTTCAATACTTGGATTGATCGGCCTCATTTTTTGTCGGATAGGTTCAGCACCTTCTTTGAGTTCAATGGTGTGTTGGATGATCCCAGAATCATATCCCCTGAGGTCATCATAAGAAAAGGTCTCGACTCCTTCTTATGTTCCACAAAAGTGTATAAGCCTATCCTTGTTGTGTTGTGGGGATTTCTTCCTAAATTTTAGTTTTCTTTTGTCTCTAACCTCAAGGTCGGTGTCGTTCGCTTGGTTTGCTAACAATTTACTCCTATAATTTATTGTATCATCACAAACAAACATATTTTTGAGCATGACCAACTCTTTCAAAAGTTTTTTTGATCTCCAATGAATGGTCTACCCTTCGTATGCTTCTTCAATCTTCAGCTGAAGCTGATTGATGAACTCTCTCGATTGTTTAATGAATTAGGCGATGTATTCGTCACTTTCTAACACTTTCTAGATGTGATCATTATCGAGAACGGAGGGTCAGACAATTAGTCACACAGAGTGTACATTCTCCATCAAGCCCAAGGTAGGGTCGAATTGAGATCCTCTTGTTGCCATGTGATCTGAAGTTGAATTTTGCTCCCTCGGCACCATCTGGATGTCAAAATCTTTGAAACCTTCAATGAGGTCCCACACCATGTGTCTATACAATTGAATGCAGAAATTTTTTTTTGTAGAGGTGTTTCCAACTTGGTTGATTATAAGCTCATAATTTATGAACATTATTATTTGCTTGATACCCATGCACTCCATGAGGCTAAGCCCTTGCAAAAGACCCTCATATTCGGCCTCATTGTTTTAGCAAGCAAACTAGAAGTAGAAAGATTTAAGAATATTCTCATTATTTGGAGATATTAAGCATATCTCGACACCAACGTCAACTTTTCATCTCACACCGTCAAAGTGCAACGTCCATTATTTTGAGGCTTGTTCAGCCTCTGAGTCCTTTACTATCCTCAAAAGCTCTTGATCTTCATCATAGATGACGTAGGTGCCCAAATCGGTATCATGGTCATTACCAAAATGGTTGGCATCTACATAGTTTCTCAAAAAGACTTCTTTGGAACTAGCTTTGTCTTTGGTCGCCTTCTCATCTCCTAGTAGCTTGGTGCCAATAGCTTCTTCTCTAGTGTAAGAGGTATGAGCAACTTCAGTTTCTTCTTTTGAGGAAGAAGTATGGATAGCCTCATAGTTGATCATGGCTTTGTCAACTATGTGCTCTGTATGTAGAGGTTTTGATACTATCTTCATCTTATCTTCATGCTTAGTCCTAAGAAGGAGGTGACACCAATCCAAAGAAAGGTATCTTCCTATCTTTCATGTGAACTCTTGCGATAGTCATAGGCTGAACATAAGACAGACACTGATGATCAATGAATCTTGCAGCACTATGATACTAGGACAGGAAAATAATGTTTAAGGTAGGTCCTTAATGAGGCCTACAAGTTCAACCTTGTTCCCATACGGTTGCATGAATCTTCTTTTTTAGGGTTCATAGCTAATTCCTAAGGCTTCAACTATCTACTTGGGCATGACTGTAGTGTTAGCACTGGAGTCAATCATGGAGTTGTGAGAAATTTCTTCCCTATAATGAGAGTTAAGAAGAAGGGTTTAGGTATAGGCTTCTCCTCTTGAGCCTCGATCAGATTCTTCATTGTAGTATCTACAAGAAACTTAGCTGAGGATGATAAGTCGACAGTCTTTTCAAAATATTGTTCTATGGGTTTTATAATTGTGTCTTTTTGCAGGGCTTCTTGTAGCAATGACTTCTACTATGGAATGGCTAATATATCCCAAAGGAATATATTGGTGAAACATTTCTTTAATTGTTCCACCATGTTAATTGGTGATGGATTTGGAGGCTTTTTTTCCTTTTTCTTGGTGATAACAATCTCCCTGCGCATTGATTTTTTGATGTTGGTTGTTGGTGTTTTATGTTATCTTTTATTTGCAACCTTTCTCATTTGGGATTGTATTTTGGTGAATATTTTCTTGGCTTGTAAACTTTATGGTGTCGGTTCCCTGTAAAACCTTATTTTTCCTCTTTCTAAAACAATCTACCTGCGTATTTGAGGCTGTGGAGAAATTATAGAAGGGATATGAAGTTGATTTGGGACATTCTTAGGCTGTGAAGTGATTGGCTCGCCTGTGAATCTCCTGTTTGATCAAGTGTTGTAGTCAGTGTTTTTGCAAGGTCATCGATGTGGATGCTTCATAAGTTAACACTGCTTCATCCCCTTCTATCCATGAGAGGAGGGCATGGTCAAGAGTTATGTTATTTTCTCACTCCAGACATATTATGTGCATCTGTGTGGTGAGTACTGCATTCTCCACTTGGGTAGAGGCATATGTATAGCCTCCTAGATTTGTCACCACATGTTGGTTGCACTGTTCCACAACTTTCTATTGCAAATTGCACCATGGATAATCGTGAGGCATATGAGAATTTTCACATGGATAGCGCTAGGAACTTAAATCTTCCATGAGATTAATTTTTCATATGGTTAGCTCTCTTCTTGTACTTTTCTGAGCGGATCCTAGCAGAGTCTGAACTAGTAGTATTTAGTTTCTTTTCTGAGTCAGTGGAGTCGTGCGTGTAGCCCCTTGATATTGGTTTTTTTGGTAGGAGGGTTTGTTACCCTGATAACTTTTATAATTTGGTCTTAGAGGAGCAGCCTAGTTGTGCTTGATAGTAGTCACTTCATTTGTTAAGTTTTGCAACATTTCCCTTAGTTCACTCATCTTATCCTTTAGAGCACCAAATGTAGGAGTATTTTTGGGTCCATTTCGATATGTGTAGGTAGACGGTGGTGGCATGATTGTAATGGTAGATGGCATCTCTTGGTTAGAAGTTGATATTTTGGGTAATATCGGCATGAGGGGCTAAGATGGAAGCTTCCTTATGTTAATCAAATTTGTTCTCTAATTTTACCGCTATGTTGTACGCATCTGGTAATGTGGTTTTGCCAAGTGACTAGATCATCATATAAATTTCAACATTGATGGAATTTAAGAAGAACATAAATGCTAGCTCATATGGTGGTCGGATGACATTCTAGATTCTCTGCTAGGTTGTATAGAATCGAGCATTGAAATCTATCATGGCTTCAAATGGAGCTCGCTTTATTGTCGACATCTGGTGATATAGTGAAGATCTATCTCTGCCATTAGAAAAAATATCAAGAAAGGGATCCTCGAGTTCATCCCAAATATCGATAGTATTACTTTTCAGAGTGTGATACCAATCTAGCACTCTTCCTATGAAAGACGTTGCAAGAAATCTCAACGCTATGTTTTCATTTGTTACTCCCTGCACTAGACACACGTCTCTGACATCGTACATATGTTCAAGTGGTGTTGTCGAGCTATCTTTGGTAAAATTTAAAATAGCTTTTAAGATCAAAGATCAAGATAGGGGCCCATATGGTAGGTGCTATTGGGGCAACAAGGGGGCTTCCGAACTCCCAAGCCACATAAATTTGGTTTGCAATCAACATTATGGCTGGGATTCAAACTTTCTACTAGTCGATTTAGGAATGTGTTCTTACCAACAGAGATATTAACAAGCCAGGTTTATTTACGGCTCATATCTAGTAATGGGCCAATGACTTATCCACTTAGATGATCTTGTTTTTTTAAAGATCCCACCGAGTGTGCCAGGAAAGAAAAAATTGTTGATGCCAAAAGTTGGCAAGGTAAAAACTCCTTGTGGGAAACTCAGTTAAACTAGGGGGGCCTTATTACACCAAACTAAGTAACCTCTATATTTTTAAATAAGTTGGCTTCTTCTGTAACTAGGTTTTTGAATAAGAATAGGAAGCAAATATAAAATAAAAGGATGTAAAGAAGGCAATGCACCAATATGTAGATGTGATGCATGGTAAACCTATCTTTTGGTTTTGATTTAAGGGCCTATTTGGTAGTCTGTTGTGTTCCAGAATGACAAAAATAAAGATAGAAGCTTGAATTATTCACTATATGACATAAAATATCCTTCATACACATTAACTTAGAAAGAAGAGTGAAAGGAATGATCTAAACTAGAATTTTTTTATTAAACTTAAAGAAGTCTGTGAATGAGGAATTCAATACAATAATAAAACAATAAAACTTATCAAATATCAAACAAAATAGAAAGGTCAAACAATGGCACATTTTGTGAGCTCTTTATAATAATCTAATAATGGAATGAAAGGCCTTGTTCTTCTACCAATTCTTTTGTCAAAATCTAAAACCTTTACTTTGATGAAGAAGTAGTATTTATAGTGAAAACCCAACTTGATGAGAAAGAAATCAGAAAGATCCTCCAATTATAAGCATTGATATATTAGCAATGATTTTCCCTTTTCCATTGTAACCGAAAATATTTGAGTCATGAATGAGGATGCCTTAGGGCCAGATGTATCCCCTATGAATGATGGTAGTGGTCCCAACGGACTAGGGTGTCAATGCATGTTGTCCACTCATGATGACAACTACAAAACGTGGCATATGTTGTGCAGTTGTCACTTGCTTCAACTTTCCTTCACCATGTAGTCTCTAGAAGATCATATAGTGAGCGATCAGAGCTCAACATTTGTCCTTTCCCTTAGGTGATGAAAAATTGCACTACGAAGACACATGGACATCTTCAAAGATAATGCGTTGAAGGTGGGGTCCGCCAAGGAATGTCTGTGGACTAATGCAACCTGGCATGTGGTTGGGACCCAAGAGGAGGGGCACCAAATATTATGAACGGCTGACACGTGAAAGCATGGGAAAATCTTTCCAAAAGTGAGAGAAGGAAACCTTGTGAGGAGGGCTTGGCTAACAAGTGTTTGCATTCACAATGAGACTTGGCAAAAGAAGCCTGATATTTCCTTTTAAAAGACATTGTGGTGAGCACTTAAGAAAAAAAAATCACCCGAAGGGAGTTTGGGAATTTTATGTTCATAGACATCAACCAAATTAGTTCTTTAGGTTACTTTTGTGTCCCCCAATTTTTCATGGAGGAGTGATTTCTTTTGGTTAATTATTGGACTCATATCCCATTTCACCATCTCACATAATGCAAGTATGGGTATTTATAAAAATAATGGTGATGGATTAAATGAATCAATTCCTAAATCCAAGAGTATCTAATATGAATAATAGAATCTTGGTCACTCAATACAATTATTAGCCTTAGCAGAATCAATTTCCATTAATACATCATTCTAGTGAGAGTACATAGCACAATCCATACCTTCCTATACTATAATTACATTATCTAAAATATATTTGGAGTTATAAAATTTGTTTTCTTAGACCCCAAAAATTGACGAAGAATGTGGCATAGAATAGTAATTGTAGGATACATTGAGCAAAGTGATGGGAATCTAAATAAAAATATCTGATTTGTATCTAAATTTAGGTAAGTATTTTTTTTATTAATATTTTTTTCTAAATATTTTGGAAAGAAAGAAAGATTCAAGATATACTTTATTTAGGTTTTCATCGACATAATCAAAAAGTCAATATAAATTTACAAGGGAAGCAGTCACAATTAAAATTCTTTTTGTTAACCATAGTATTGATAACTTATTTATTTTTAGCGATAGAAATAAATTTATTTTACAAACTTCTTGTTGAGTGGAGGAAATCAAACAAGGGACAAATTTGATGTGCTCCTATAAATTGAGCTTACATTCGTGATAATTTTCTTGTGTCATGAAAATTTGGTCATAATTATTGACAAAATTTTGAAGAATATTCATAAATTATTTAGGAACATTCTACCCATATTTTATTTGTTTGATACCAAGTGCAGTATGAAATTCTCTAAGATCTTAGAACAAATATTTTGCGGCTCTAACTACAACTTAATCCAACAAAATCTGGTTTTTATTTGATCACCTTGGTCAAATTATTATTGGAAATTTTCTTATGATGTTGAAGCTTCGCCACCTTATGTTGAAAAGAAAGAGAAAATATGTTAGCTTTAATAGATATAGTATCTTGATGGATCTTTCATGTTGTGGCCTCATATTCATGGTACCAAAGGATGACCAACGAGAATCTATAAATATGGAGGAAACAAGTACCTATAATTTATCTATTCCATTGAGATAGTTACATGAGTAGGATAGGATTTGAGATGTCCCCACTCGACACTAAATTTTCAACCTATTGGGATTTTGATCTAAAAAATTGGCATCCAAATTAGCAAAGTAAAAAAAGGACTGTGTAGAAATGATGACATGGTACAGGTATTTAAAGAATCTATCATATCTATCCAAAACAATATTCTACATATAGAAATTTAATGATTATGGTGGTACCCCAAATTGGGATGAAAAAGCCCCAATTTACTATACATATATTACTACAATTAATTTTTTCTAGATTTTAAATATAAATGCAAAATTCAATATTTATCATATTTCACCTCAACCATAGTAAAATATTTGCACATGACCCAAGTTGTGGCAATAAATGAATTAGAAATAAATAAACACAATAAATATCTCACAATAGCATCATTGAAACCATATTGTTGAAAGAATGATTCTCAATATTTTTGAGAACCCAAATCACTTAGTTAGTGTTGGTATAATTAGGTGTTTTACCTATCTAGTGCTATCTACATGTTATGTCCATTTAGGTCCTACAAAGAAATATTTCTAGACAATGTTAGTTGTAAATAAATCTCATCTTATCTTTTGGAATTTAATACTTGTGTCTTAAGTCTTTTACTATTTTTTAAAGGTAGTTGACTCATTATATAGGATTAAGAAACTTGTCAATATCTTGTCTAATTGAATTTCACACATTGTTTTTATAATCAAGGCATCATTTGTAAAAATTTAATAGTTTAATTTAATTCAGTCAATCAAATATACCACTACAATCTTGAGTATCACATATGAGTCATATCTTGCATCCATTATTAAAAATTCATGTTCTTTTTTTTTACTCTTGTAGAAGGTTGTTTTGGTTTTTGCAGGTGATCTTGGAGGCTTGAGTCCTTGAGTTACTCTATCATGATATCAAAGCTTCAAAATTGCAAAACCCATTTTCAATCCGAATGTGAATCAAGCTTGAGATTTTTTTTGATGTACATTGGGGAAAATCATAACTCACGGTTGAGTCAACAAGGCCTCGAAAAAATTATTTTCATATTAAATACTTCATATTTTGGCAAAAATATTTTTTGAGCCATTTTTGAAGGTTTTGACAAAAATCTGGAAAACAAATCCATAAAATTAATTCATTGTACTTATTCTTACAATATTATACACGATCATACTAAGTGTTGTCAACTTCACAAGGCAGGCTATAGGGAATTAGCATAATTGTTGCATAATTCTGCTTACTTTGTATGATCTATGAGATCTATCATTGGCAAAGGTAAGAATGGTCATTCTCTATATGTTTTATAAAAAAATTAATATTATTAAAATTTATTTTTTCTAGTTATATTTTCCATGCTGCTTGCAAAAATTTTTTTCAGCTCTCAACCTCACCTAATAGGTGCCCTTGTGGAAGACCAAGGCTTATAGCCCACAAAGGGTGTGGAAGTTGCCACAACACCTCTATCTAGATCCTTGCATAGTTGGCAAAGCTTGCCTACTCATTTCAATTGGTGATGGTGCAAATAATATTTTTCAGCAATGCGGTCATGTTTGAAACCTATGGCTAGTGCCCATGCTCTTAAAGTTTTGGTCCCAAGCCCTAATTATGAAAAATTATGAATTTTTTAATGTCATAAGACATTCTACAATAGTAACAAGGTATGGAGTCTCATGCCATGACCATGTAAATAAAACCTACAACATAACCAACATATATTTAACAACAAAATTAATAAATTAATCTTTAATATATCAATATTCTAATATAAATTTTAAAGAAATTATTTTCTTATCTAAAAAAAATTCTATAAAGTAAAAACAAAACAAAAACAATTTAAAAAAAATATAATAGCAACAATTTTAAATTTTAAATTTATATTTATGTGCCTATAATAAAATAACTCCTAACATATTAAAAATTATGTTTTAATTTTTTTTTTAAAAAGGTAAATTATTTTTTAAATTTAAATTTATGTGTATAACAACATAACTCTTTAACCGGGGTTGGGGCCCTAGCTTGGTTGGCTAAATCTTTCCTGTTGCAGGAGGTTGGTCACGAGTTCTAGTCTCCCCCACCCCCATGGTACTAGAGGGTGTGTTGCACCAATGCCGCCGGTCATGTTAAAAAGTTTACCAGACGCACTGCAGTTTATAGGGGTCGTGCTACCCGATTCCTGCAGTGTAATAAAAAAACATAACTCTTTAACCAACTATGAAATGTGACCAACATGCGAAATCTTAAAGTAACTGAAAGTAAGGTGCGGATTTTATACATATGAAACTGTTCTACACGTGGCTTTTAATCAGCTATTAGATAGGCATTGGATAGATTTTATTTCTACCAGAATGTTCAATGACATATTTTATTAGCTAATATGCCAAGCCCGGCCTGCCAGAACACTAAATTCTTCTGGTTTACCAATGAGCAATTTGTCTTAACCATTAAATTAGCTTCCGCGCATTGCTTTTGCTTTCACATAGAGATAAAAAATTAAATTGAAAAGGCGGAGCTGGCAACGAAAACATAAACGATGAGAATGAGCAGGACAAACTGATCTCAGCTATTTAATGACGTTGCATGAAAGAAGGATTCTCATCTGAGCTACGCCATCTTCTCTAATTTGTTTCGGAAAGAGGAAGAATAAATGGCAATGAAAATGGGTAGCGCAGAATTGGCTAGAAAGGTGGTAATTATAGTGTTAATGGCAATAATAATAATGGTGAGTATTAGCGTGGCTTCAGCACAAGCAGGACCATGTTCTAAATACCTGTGCGTCAACGATGGTGGTTGTTCAGGATATCCAGCCACCCCTAAGTGCTGCAACATCGGCGACTGCGGGAGCGGAATTGGATATTGCGACACTGCATGCTAATTACCAACTGCTCTTATGTCTTCCGTCGCCTCATAAAATAATCCAGATCAGTTTCATGTGCTTTATTTGTGTTTGTTTAAGGGTTTGAGCAGGATTCTTACAATCCTCTCCCCTTCGTTTACCCATTTGTTGTAAGGTTTCTTTGATGTCAAAAGTGTTTTATTGTGAACTGCGCTGTAACTCTTGAGGTGGCAGCTAGGCCTGTGTGGTATTTCAGAATATTTATATTGTTGAGTAAAAAAAATTTCTTCTTAGTTCAGATGGATGTATCTCATAACTAATCATATTTTTAGTATGGGATTATTTAATTATCAGCAAAAATAGGTTTTGACTGAAAATTGATCTATTTATTTTTATTAATATTTTTTTATAGTGTTTTTTAATATAATATAATTTATTTTTAAGGTGTGGGTCAATAAATTGTGTGTCAGTTTTTATTCCATTGATCTGGATATAGGAATGGACTTTGCCACAAACATTTTTCTGTTCCCTTGATCCGGGGTATAAGAATGGACTTTGCCAAAAAAAATACTGGACCACTGGGCTGGGGGGGACACCCCTATTGTATATAAAAAAAACATATGTTCTTGAAAATCTTGTCATATTTCTTTTAAATAAAAAATGTATCGAATATAAGCTGTTGAAATATTTCTAATTGAAAATAAAAATTATCATACATTTATACGACATTGATAATTAATATTGATTGTTTATTATATGTTTACAGGAAATTATTTTAAAAATGATTATGGTCAAAAAATTCTAGTTGTTGTTGAGATTTGATAACAACCAATAAGATTAGCTTGGTTCAAACTTTGGAATTTAAATTTGTTTTTTAATTGTCTTTTACTAAGTTGTCTTGATTGAGAATCCCCAATTTTTTTTTACAGATGAGATGCTTGTCATTTACAAAATTAAATTTATTTGAAAGGACTCATTGAATATGATCCATCAATGTCTCAAATTTTGGTGATATTTGATATGATCCAACAAAATGCAATCCATTAGATACATGCATATATGCAAACATCGAAGTTTATAGATTGTGTAGATTTACTGAAGTGTTGTATGTATGGATGAGAATCAAAATTTCTTCATTATTTTTATCCTAGGTCACAGCTACAAAATCAACATATGATATCGTCTAGATTCTGCCTTATGAATTATTTAAAAGTAGATTGGTAGATGATGATTTTTTTTTCACACTTATTGGGTTTTTCTACCAAGTTTCTAGTATCAAATATATCTTAACAAACAACAAACTTCAAACATACACATGAATTCTATCATAATTTAAAGGTGATTCACATGTGTTAGGATGAGTGTGATTAGACATGCTTAAATCTTTTGTTAATTTCAGAAATTGAATGCAAATGCAGATGATTGTTATTGAGTGATAAACCATGTTATGCAATATTATGTGATTGAAATTCATTATAATTTTATTTTATTTTGACACAAAAACACAACATGGATTTTCAATAACATGTGAAGTTATCTGTGTGAGGTTCTGTAATTTTCCCATGTGATCCTTTTACAAAATTTCTACTCTTGTCCTAATGCACCATGGTTTCTATTGGTGGGGAGCCCCAACGGACTTCCTCATCCTCTACTTCAGTAGTTTCTATAGTCAAAGGAAGTGGTTTGTCTGCTTTAGGGTCAAGAACTGTAAGTGGGATTACTTTGTCCTCGCTCTCCCTAGAGTCGCGAACATTCTTTCCAAAAAATTATCCTTCTTTGGTTTGGTGTCATTTTTTAAGATGACCCAAAATTCCTACGTGGAGAAACTGATCATAGGCAAATCCCAAAGTTTAGGATTTCCTTGGGTTTGCCCTCCTTTAGGGTCTTGCTGCTTAGTGGAGGGTCTTGAGAGTTTTGTGCCAGATGAACTAAAAAATGAAGCTCTATTTGGTCTCTAGCTATCCTTCTTCAGTAAATTCCTTGCATTTAGAACCAATATTGATCAATTACGAAAATGATCTGACGCTTCTTGGAAACTAAAAGGTACTGTTAACATTAGCGCTATGGCCAATCGCTTATTTCTGCTTAGTTTTAAGGTTCATGATGACTTGCTCAAAGTCCTCACTGTTGGTCCTTGGGATTTTGACAAGAACTTTAAAAATTGATGAGATGCTTGTCATTTACGAAAGGACTCATTGAATATGTATCAATGTCTCAAATTTTGGTGATATTTGATATGATCCAACAAAATGCAATCCATTAGATACATGCATATATGCAAACATCGAAGTTTATAGATTGTGTAGATTTACTCAACTTCATTATTTTTATCCTAGGTTGGTTCTGCCTTATGAATTATTTAAAAGTAGATTGGTAGATGATGATTTTTTTTTCACACTGGGTTTTTCTACCAAGTTTCTAGTATCAGAATTCTATCATAATTTAAAGGTGATTCACATGTGTTAGGATGAGTGTGATTAGACATGCTAGTTAATTTCAGCAAATGCACCATGTTATGCAATATTATGTGATTGAAATTCATTGACACAAAAACACAACATGGATTTTCAATAACATGTGAAGTTATCTGTGTGAGGTTCTGTAATTTTCCCATGTGATCCTTTTACAAAATTTCTACTCTTGTCCTAATGCACCATGGTTTCTATTGGTGGGGAGCCCCAACGGACTTCCTCATCCTCTACTTCAGTAGTTTCTATAGTCAAAGGAAGTGGTTTGTCTGCTTTAGGGTCAAGAACTGTAAGTGGGATTACTTTGTCCTCGCTCTCCCTAGAGTCGCGAACATTCTTTCCAAAAAATTATCCTTCTTTGGTTTGGTGTCATTTTTTAAGATGACCCAAAATTCCTACGTGGAGAAACTGATCATAGGCAAATCCCAAAGTTTAGGATTTCCTTGGGTTTGCCCTCCTTTAGGGTCTTGCTGCTTAGTGGAGGGTCTTGAGAGTTTTGTGCCAGATGAACTAAAAAATGAAGCTCTATTTGGTCTCTAGCTATCCTTCTTCAGTAAATTCCTTGCATTTAGAACCAATATTGATCAATTACGAAAATGATCTGACGCTTCTTGGAAACTAAAAGGTACTGTTAACATTAGCGCTATGGCCAATCGCTTATTTCTGCTTAGTTTTAAGGTTCATGATGACTTGCTCAAAGTCCTCACTGTTGGTCCTTGGGATTTTGACAAGAACTTTAAAAATTGTTTATCGTTAAGTAAAATGAAACTAGGCTTCGATTACTCAACAAATTTTGGTTCAGCTGCCCCAAAGTGGATTTGAATCTTAGTGCCACCACTTGAGTTTTGGAACCCTAACATATTTTACAGAATAGCTAACACTTTTGGTCATATATTAGATATTGATAAAGTTATCCAACAGAAATCAAGGCCAGTCTTTTCCAGAATTTATGTTAATGTAGAAGTAAATAAGGTCTTACCCTTTGTTATCTCTCTCATATCAAGTTTTGGAGTCTAGAATAAAAAATAGAGCATGAGAATGTTGGAATCTTCTACCAGTTATGTAGATATTTTGGCCATCTTAGTGATTCTTGTAAAATAGTTTCACAAGAAAGAAGTATTATAATCTTAGATAAACAATTTATTGACGATACTTTATCTTTAAGAGGAAGAAATTCGGTAAGTGGTGGATTGAAGATGGATTATCCTCTCAATGCTTAAAAAAAGAGAGAATAATAAAAAGCTAGAACTAAAAATGTACCTAAGAAATCAAGGATTCTCCAAATAAAACCTTAAGATCAGCTACTTTATCTCCTACCAAAGTAAAAAAATCATTAATCTCCCTAATAGTAATTAAAGATTTCAAAAAAAAGAAACCAAAATATACTTAAATGAAGGCCCTAATAAGTCGGAAGATTACCCACAAAATTTAAATGTTAGGAGCGGCCTCAAACAATTTCGAGAAATTTCCAAGTATTTGAAAGAGTCTTTGACTTCGTTGGGGTTTGAAGCAGGGAGAACTTTAGGAAACCCCCCCCCTCGGTGCAGGTGTAAAATCTTGGTGAATCTTGTATACTTCTCGATAAAAATAATTATTTTTATTGGCGAATTTAATCAGTTTTCGGAAAAAGAAAAAAAATCTCAATTGCCAAATATTTTATAATTCCTAGTAGTTCGTGGAAAATCGTGGCGAATTGCAAATTTTTTTAATTGAATAAAATATTTTTCATTGGAAATAAAAACCATTTTTCAAACCAAATTTTTTTTTCCGTTGGTGATTAAAACCTTTTTTCAAAGCAAAAAATATATTTTCATTGGCGAATTAAAAAGAATCTCAAAATAATAACAAAATCTAGTGGCGAAATAAACAAATATGCCAACAAAAAATCATAGGGATCGTTTGATGAATTTTCGATGGACAACTATAGTTGCATTCTAGAAGTAAATCTCTAAAGCACTAGACTTGCGATTTGAAACCTCTGGAATAACAGTAGAACCATTAGATTTATAGAAATGAATGGTTGAGATTTTATTACTATAAAAATGGTTATAAAGTTTTGTTTCTCAATGATTGGGCGACCTCGGCAGGATACACAACTTTTAAAGTGTTAGCTCATTTAATAATTGTATGGTGTCATTAAGCGATGTCTTCTCAAACGCTATCAAAAACCAACTTGATAGGTCTAACGTAATATTTTAAATCTTTTGAAAGGATAGATCTTAAATAAGGAGGTTGGAGAAACGGATTTAGTAGCCGATTGTCACATCCTACTGGTAAAGTTAAGTGAGCCTGCATATGAGGGAAGGTGGCAGCATTTTGAACTCCATACTCAGAGTTTTTTGGGTGATCCCACAATAGTGGTTAATAATTTTTGGCCAATTTAGACAGTAAAATTATTATTTTTAACTAGATCTTCATAGTCGGACACCTATAAGGGCTAAACCATGAGGAATTTGAAGATGATACAAACTAGAGTCTCATCACATTTTGTCTGTAGATTTAAAAAATATTTTTTTCAAATTTTTTGGAATCAGATTGCACTTTTTTTCCATCTCGCATGAAAACTAATTTTTTTTCAGAAAACAACATTTTTAAAAAGTGATGCTCACCATATACAACATAAATTTTTTTGTATGAAGGATACAATTCTATTTTTTTCAAATTTAGATTTGTAACTATAATATCTAGCACTTTCATTTGGTCTCATAGTTTTTTATTTAATATTTTTTCCTTAATCAAGTTTGAAAGTCAAACCAATTGCAATTCAGTCGTAGGCAAACTATATAAAACATAATTTTTTTCTATATGTATCAAAATTCAATTTTATTTTTTTAATGGATCAAGGACATCAATACTCAGCTCGAACGTATTTTTTAAAATTTTATTGTGATAATTTGCTATTTTTCCACATGTGTTGAACAAAGAGCTTGATTTTCAGTGAAAAACCTATGTTTAATAAAACTAAAAAAACACATACGTAATAAAACCAAAACATATTAAAATTATATTCATTAGATAGCTCGTTTTGAGGATTACCTGATTCTAGTTGGGTTTGTGAAGATTTCTCCATTTTCATCCTCAACCCAAGCTCTGAAGTGCCAATTGTTTTTCCTTTTGTGTCTAAGATGGGGGATGAGGGATAAGGGGGTTCATTCGAATCCATAGGGGTTTGAGCAAACCTAGCGAACCCCTTTCCTATGCATTTTTTTGGTTTTTTTGCGGCCAAGATTAAAAGGGGTTTGGTCGAACCCTGGTTTGAGCGAACCCCTTTTTGGTTTGGTCGAACCCTAGTTCGAGTGAACCCCTTTTTGGTTCGAACGAACTAATAGATTTGTACGAACCCCTAAAATCACTTTTTTTTTTGCCTTGTGGTCATTTTTTGTGAGTTTTCCTTCCGCACTTGAATTGTAAACCACTATTGTGGCTTCACCCTCCCCAAAATGATACTTCCTGCCGATATCAGGGTATGGGAAGATGAACGTGTGGCCGCCATACAACCAAATTTGAATTGGTCTAAAGAAGAGAAAATTGACATAATTTCCTAGCTATATTTAGTGGAGTGGAAAGAGAAAACCAAATATGCTGAGTACAACAGGGTGATTTTGGTTTTAGAATAAGAAGAAGAATGTGCTGAATTTCATAATTTATTTATGGAAATCCAGTTGGAACTATACAGAGTCCTGACACCTCCAACAGTTTAACAAAATGCATGAATCCTTTTGTGAATTGTGAATTTGTTACACTTAATGCTAAGGGGGCATAGTTTCAATTTTTGAGTGCTTTTTGAATTTTGATTGTACAGGGTGGGGTGACAGGTCTGTGAAACCACATTTTTGGCATTAGAGATATAAAAGAATATATTTCTAAATCTGTGTATTTTTTAATGTTTCCTTTTAATTATGAACGAATTGTGTTTCTTCATGATAATTGTTCAATGTTTATCTATTAGGTCAGATTCATAATGCATATTTTTTTAATCTCTAAGAATTTGTGTTCAAATTATTTCATTTGTTAAAACAAAAAATATCGCTTTTCTTCATAGATTGTCAGAAAAAACAGACTTTGTGTCAATTTTTTAAAATATTTTGCATCTACTTTCATGCTTAAAGTGACAAATCTGTACACCAATAAGAAAAAAGAGTTGCATTCTGGAAGTAAATCTCTAAACCACTAGACTTGCGAATTGAAACCTCTAGAATAACACTAGAACCATTAGATGCATACATGTGGTGAGATAAAGGCCCATCGCTCATCACTCATTCATTATTTTCAATGCCTCGATGTTGTACATTTCATTTAATTAAAATTCTCAATCTTTTTGAAGATAGTGTGGTTGGCAATGGCAGTGGCGATTAATGCCATATGTGATATGAACATCCAAAGTTATTTATTGGACAACTCATAGCTTTAATGAAACAATATTTGTAATGATATCATTTCATTTGAACTTTGAGTGGCACTGGTGAATCAATGATTTTGACAGCTTGTGAACTTGAGGTACAGTTTGCATGTGGTCGGACATCAATAAAATTAAACATTTTAATTATACGGGCTAGTAGTGGTATTGGTGGCCAATAAATAGGGATAGTATGAGTGATTTAGTGAATAGTGGATAGTGCCATAAGGTTTTTTATTTTGTAGTGTTAATAAGGATTCACGAAGAAGATGATGTAGTATTGGGGATATTGTAAATTCACCTACCTATAGTTATGTAGTTACAGAGTAATCAGTAAAATACAAATTTCCTTCAACTTCAGAATGGGTGGAATTAGAAAGAAGTTGATTTGGTAAACCTAACTTCTCAAATAGGTTTTCAACTAGAATGAGGAGCTCTGATGGAGATAAGTGTTATACCAGTGCATTGAATTTGCGTGAAAAAGATGGGAGCATATTTTATTCTCCTCTTGTATTCTAACAACTTCCATTTCCCCAACATGGCTGGCCAGACAAGCCCCATGCATTTATTTTCAAAGAGACATTTGTATTACATCTTCTGTATGACTCTGGTTCTCGAAGGGGATAAGTACATTTTGTATCATCATGACTCCCATTTCCCTAGGATTGATTACAACCCCCTTTCCCTAGCATGGTTAGCAAATCCACTAGCAAAAGGTTGGAATCATGAATTTATTTTCAGAGCCACATTTGTGTTATGTTGTCACCAGCAGAAGCCTGGAATCATGCATTTATTTTTAGAGTTACATTTGTAGTAAGTTTTCAGCAACAAAAGCTTGGAAATTGGAATCAATTTGTAATCCATTGTAATGAGCAACAACTTGGAATAAATTATTAAATTTTTTCTATGTAAAGTACTAAAGTGACACACTAACATATGTTATTTATAAAAAAAAGGAGCTACAATGCTACTCGTCTATAAAAATATATGTAATAATGTGACATTGAAATTCAGTTGCAATAAAATAAATGGTTGTGTTGTGTTATTCTTGAATATTCGTTATTCATTTACGCTTAAGAGTAAAAAGTTTCTTTCTGAGTTTAGAAATTTAGTGTCTATTAATAGTTTAATATATTCAAATCAGTTTTTTTCTTTTGAGAAATTAAGTAATATACTTTGTACAATATGCACTTGATAATTCATGGTTATATCAAGCCATTGGGGGAGTGCAGTCATCCATTCCAGTGATTTTTATGTGTTGCACCGATGTGATTTTTTTTGTTGACTCTATCGATATATCAAGGAGCGCACCTTATGAGTTATGAGTCTTCACCTTCGGACCATCGACGGGGCTGTGATGGGGGTTCCACCAATAAAGAATTGTTAGGCCGATGCCTATGGTATTGAATTTAAAACACATTTGTCTTGTTAATTTTTTAAGTTAATATCATAAATTACTAAAGTTTCAACTGTTGGATGAACATTTGATGTATGGTTGTAGTTACATTCCGTAATGAAATAAACAAAATGATGGGATTCCCAACTTAAACCTCCAGAATCACCCTATAACCGTTAGATTTAGAAATATTAATGGTTAAGTTTAAGAATTTGAAACTTGTAGACCTAAGACATGCAATTCCCTTTAATGTTCCAATTTTGAGAAAAAAAGCATTTAAAGCACTTTGTATTGTTAAGTGTCAATTGTCAAGTAATTAGTGTTTATTCTTAAACTTTAAAGTTAATACCATAAATTACTCAAGTTTCAACCATTGGATGAACATTTGATATATGGTTGTAGTTGTATTCCATAATGAAATGCATAGAGCATTGGGCTTCCCAACTTAAACCTTTGGAATAACCTTATAATTATAACACCCCTCCATTTTGTTTCTTGTTCAGACAACTTTTATGGTTTGTTTTGGTTTCAGCTACTATGATACTTTGCATATTTTATCATGTGTGATTTTTATCTCTACTTATAGAACGATGAATTATTGTGTGGTGTGATGTGGTTTATCTGATGTTTTATTTACATACTTTAATTTGTGTAATGATGTTAGTTGATATAACATGTGATTTCATATGAGATTATTGAGTAGGATGGAATTGTCAATTTTGATGAGTGTATTGATGAAGGGGATGGGTTCGCATCACTTGCTTGCGAGCAACCTACGATTCTATGATTTCCTCTTCACGATGTGTATTTTATGTTTCTTATATATATATATGATGTTGTTTACCTAGTTTCTAGGTTTGCAGGTACATGACATCGACTCCACCTGGTTTCAAATTTTTGAGCGTGTCGATCCAGCAGTTAAGTTGAATGGGAGATAGTAGCTAGGTAAATTGTGTCAGGTCTACACCCTAGCTATAGTGCATCTCCAGTTGTGTGTATCGAGTCTTTGATTGCTTGGCTTTAATCTTATTTAATTCTCAATGGATTATTGTTTTGGAAATAAATATTTAGAATTATTGCTTGAATAATGTTGTAATTTATTTAATTAAAGTTGGAATTGTTGATGAAATTTATTATTTAAATTAATTAATTCAATTTTATGTTGAGAAAATTAAAAGAAAGAAAATAATTTAATTATATTTTGGAATTAATTTATTATTTAGAATTATTAAATTACATTAATATTAGATTTGGTTGTTAGAAGATATTTCAATTATGTTAGCATGTGAGAGTTAAATTTAATAAAAGATTTTGCTGAAAATTCATTCACGAAGAGAATTATGGAGAGAGGAAAGCTTCTTCACGGGTGTGCGGATATTTTTTTAAAAATACACAGAGGTTTTGGTTTTTGGGAATTCTTGGCTATACAATTGGATTAGAGTTGTTCTTGCATTTTTGTTGTTATTATTGGTTACTTCTTATGTGTGTGTTTTTTGTATATATATTTAATTGATTCTTTTTGGTTCAAAAAGGCATAACATATTTATATATTTTGAAAGGAAATTGAAACAATTATACGTTTAGTTGGAAAATTGAAAGAACTATAGGATTTAGTTAGAATATTGAAGGGATTTACTTGCATGGATTTATGTTGTTTTTAAAAGTAAACAATTAATTTGATTTAATTATTTAAACTAGTTTTTCTTTTTATTGTAATTAAAAGGCAATTATTTTAATTATTTAAACTGTTTTGAACAAGCGATAGTTTTTTTTTTACTATGAATAGAATAGGAAAGGGAAATGGATTTAATATATCCAAAATTAGATAATTTCCTTGCAAATTCCTTGATTGTAATGATTTCATCTTTGTTCATACTTGGGAAAATGGTTAAGTGTTAGTCCAAAATTATAAGTCCTCCAAAGGATGCTAGAGGATGGGGGTTGTCGTATGTGGTTACACTAGTTTAAATTGTAAATGAGAGACATATTTGGATGTCTATCTTTATGTTGCCTAATGTTATGTTTTTAATGATGTCTCTCGGAATGAGATGAACATGTATAATTAAACCAAATATTATGCTTTAAGTTGATGAATTTATATCTTGGATGTTTTAATCTTAGTTGAGCTGATATGTTGAGTATGCCTTTATAGAGTTGTTTGACAAGAATGACTCTTATTTCAGAGGCCTCACAGAATGGCCCAAGGGGCATGTTGTCAAGGAGTCTTATGGTAGTGTAGGTTATTAATCTCGGTTATGTGAGCATTAGACTTGGTTGGTAGGTCTTGATCATTTTGTAGTAATACTAAACTACAGTATGAACATGTAGTTCATGTTTAATTAACAATTTAAAGGGCCATTAAGTAATGCTTTCTCATTATGATATGTTGTATCAAATTGTAATTAATTCTTATGGGTATAATTATCTCGGTATGGATTACAACATGTATGGCATTACACATGGTATTACAAAGCCAGGTTAAAACACAGGGTGCTTTGGGATTATGATGTACCCATTAATCTTAGTTGTGTAGGTTTTCAAGTGTAGCTTTTCTAATACCTTTATGTTTGTGTGTAGGAGTATGCCTCCCAGGCACGAACGAGGTAGAGGATGAGGACATGGCTGGGTAGGTAGTTGTGACAAGATTCATCATGACTCTTTGCCTCATGTTATGCTTATAAAAGAGCAGCAGGAAAAAGAGGCCTCACAGAATGGCCCAAGGGGCAGTCATGGATAGCTAGATCCACCAGGGATTGAGGCTGCACATATAGATTTTGAGGAGGATTTGGCACTCCTAGGTCAAAGACAGGTAGTGCCAGAGGTTAATCCTTGTGTGAGGAAAAATACGACAAAGTCAGAGATGTTAGACTCTTCCTCTATGAGAGATTTGATTCGGTCAAAACCACCTTGGTTTGATGGAGTAGGCACTAGTTTAGAGGTCGAGACTTGGTTGGTAGGTCTTGATCAATATTTTTCTATGCATCCATTTGATAGTAATACTAAACTACAGTATGCACCTGCGAGGGTTTGCGACCACTTGGTATAGATTACCGACAGTTGAAAAAAGTGACGATGAAGAATCGGTTATCCACAAACTAGAATTAATGACTTGTTTGACCAAGTCAAGGGTGTTGCAATACTTTTTAAAATTGACCTTAAGTCGGGATACCATCAGCTCCATATTTTTTACTCATATATCTATAAGACAACATTTCAAATGTGGTATGGTCACTACGAGTTCACTGTTGTACCATTCGGGTTGATGAATGTACCTTCTATGTTCATGAGTCTGATGAATGGAGTATTCTATACCTACTTAGACAACTTTTTACTTGTGTTGCTAGATGATATTTTGATTTATTCCAGAGTGGATGCGGAGCACAAGTATTATAGTATTTGCAGATAAACAGCTTTATGCCAAATTATCGAAATGTGAATTCTTCAAGACTGAGATCAAGTATCTTGGCATTTGATCTCAGGGGAAGGTATATCAGTGGATCCTTCAAAGATCGAAGCTATCCTAGATTGGCCCATGCCCACAATGTGGCAGAGATATGTAGCTTCATAGGGCTTCAACGATATTATAACAGGTTTTTTGAGAGCTTTTCTAGGATAGGGTAGCCTATCACCTCTCTTCAGCGGAAAGGGAAGAGGTTTGCATGGTCAAAGAAATGTAAGATGAATTTTTAGGTTCTTAAGGATAAGCTTAAAAGTGTACCAATTCTAGTGATACCTAATCCTACAGGGGATTTTGTAATCTATATAGATGCATCCGTGGAGGGGTTAGAAGTAGTGTTGATGTAGGAGGGTCAAGTTATAGCTTATGAGTCATGAAAGCTTAAGGATCATGAATTTTATTATCCCACACATGATCTTGAGTTAGCACCGGTAGTCCATGTATCGACCAAATGGATATACTTTCTTCTTGGACACAAATTTGAGCTGCATAGTGACCACAAGAGCCTTCAGTACATTTTCACTCAGCCGAACGTTAACGCTAGGCAAAGGCATTGTATGGATTTTCTCTGTGAATATGACTTTGAAGTGAAGTATTTTTAGGGAAAAGAGAATATCGTAGCTGATGCACTTAGTAAACATAGGCATGTGATATATGATTTGACTCTTGTAGTGGACTTGTGGAGTCATATTCTTATTGCTCTTTCAGTGGAGAGTTGGTATCAGGATGTTAGGGTAGAGATTGAGGTAGGAAAACCTCTAGAGGGCAGGTTCACAAGTTATGCACTTGATCTAGATGGTTTATTGAGACATTAAGAATGTATTTAAATTTCTTCAGTAGGTGACCTTCACACTTTTGTTTTGACCAAGGCACATCTTGCGCCCTATTCAACCCATCTAGGGGTGAAGAAGATGCTTGTAGATTTGCGCTAGTTGTAATTATAGCTAGGGATGAAGTGAGATATTGCAGATTTTGTAGCACAATGTTTGGAGTGTCAATGGATGAAGGTTGACCACCAACATCCAGTAGGGCTTCTACAACCACATCTTGTACCGCAATGGAAATGGGATATGATCTCATTGGACTTCATTGTTTATTTACCCAACTCCTCGCAAAGACATGATGATATTATAGTGGTAGTTGATCGGTTGACGAAGGTAGCAAAATTTTCACCTATTCGCTGTTCCTATAATGCATCATTTGTTGGTAGAGTGTTCATGGAGGACATAGTGAGGTTGCATGGAATTCCATGTCAAATCATTTCTAGCAGGGATCCAGTGTTTACCTTAGCTCTTTGGACATCATTATAGTATGAAATGGGGACATAGTTGAACTTCAGTTCTGTGTATCACCTACAAACAAATGGACAGCCTAAGAGGGCCAATCAGATCCTTGAAGACATTTTGCATATGTATGTTATGGAAAATTAGACATGATGGGAGGACTATCTCTATTTATTAGAGTTTTCTTACAATAGCAGTTTCTAGAGTTCTATTGGCATGCCTCCTGTTTAGGCTTTGTATGGGCATCCTTGTCTTATTCCCTTGAGTTGGGATCGTCTAGAGGACAAAGTATTATTGGTTCTGGAGATGTTGCAGGACATGGAGTAGCATGTGGTTTGGATTAGAGAGCACTTAGTAGCAACACAGGATAGGCAGAAGAATTATGCAGATGCACATAGAGTGGATTGATAGTTTTCTATCGGTGACAAAGTGTTCTTACGGGTGCGTCAGTGAAAGAGTCCAATCCAATATGGAAAGGGTTTTATGTTGGCGCCTTGCTTTGTTACACCTTTCGAGATACTCGAGAAGATTGGTCCAGTTGCTTATTGACTTGCTTTACCGTCTATCCTTGCACGTATTCATAACGTTTTTCATGTTTATTTTCTTCAGCCATACCATCCAAATATTTCTCACGTCCTTGATCAGAATTATTTATAGGTAGAGGACAAGCAACTGGCATTGGATCCCATGGTCGTAACGAAGCACATAATTCTTGCTCTTCGAGTGCGAGATATTGATTAGGTCAAATTTTAGTGGGATCCCAAGGATGATGCTTCATCCACCTAGGAAGATGCAGTTAGGATGAGGGAATTATATCCCTACTTGTTTGCAGGCTTCTAGGAGTAAGCGTGGTCCTTGGGAGAGAGAATGTAATACCCCTTCATTTTTTTTCCTATTCAAACAAATTTTATACTTATTTTTGGTTTCAACTACTATGATACTTTGTGTATTTTATCATGTGTGTTTTTTATATATATGATGTTGATTACTTGGTTTTTAGGTTTGTACGTACATGACATCGACTCCACCTGGTTTCACAGGTTTGAGCATGTCGATCCAATGGTTAAGTTGAATGGGAGATAGTAGCTAGGTAACTTATTTCAGGTCTACACCCTAACTGTAGTGTGTTCTCAGTTGTGTGTGTTGAGTTTTTGATTGCCTAGTTTTATCCTTATTTAATTTTGAAGGGATTCTTGTTTTGGAAATAAATATTTATAATTATTTCTTTAAATAATGTTGTTATTTATTTAATTAAATTTGGAATTGTTGATAGAATTTATTATTTAAATTAATCAATTAATTTAAATTAATCAATTAATTTTAATTTATTTAATTAATTAAATTTAATCCAATGGGGTTGAATTTAGTTATTAAATAAGTAAAATTAATTAATTAAATTTTATGTTGAGAAAATTAAAAGAAAGAAAAGAATTTAATTATATTTTGGAATTAATTTATTGATTAGAATTATTAAATTAAATTAGTATTAGATTTGGTTGTTAGAATATATTTCAATTATGCCAATATGTGAGAGTTAAATTTAATAAAAGTGTTTGTTGAAAATTCATTCATAGAGAGAATTTTGGGGAGAGGAAAGCTTCTTCATGGGTGTGAGGATATTTTTTAAAATGAAGATATTTTTGGAAAATATAGAGAGGTTTTGGTTTTTCAAAATTATTGGCTGTAGAATTGGATTGGAGTTGTTCTTGCATTTTTTCTATGATTGTTGGTTACTTCTTTGGTTGGAATCACTAGAATTGCTGGATAGAACCCGTGGAAGCTTTGGAGGAGGCTCCACATCAAATCTTCTATTTACCTAAAGCTTCTTGACTTGGGTTTTCTTCTCTAATATTTTATTGTTTATTATTTACATTTGATATTGTAGTGTTTAAATAATTGTTTGTTAAATCTATTTAGGAAAAAGTATTTGTTGTTAGAATTTTATTTTTTTTTAAACAAATTTTGTTTTCCTGTGAAGTTTTATTTTAGGGAAATCATGAAATATCTGTTAGGATTTAATTCATTTGAGAAATTTCATAGATTTAACATTAGATTAAACTTAGGGGTAAAACAACACTTAGATTTGTTTAGAAAATTTAAACCTCTATAGAAAAATGAAATTCTTCTTTGAAACCTTTGTGCATTTTGTGGTGGAGAAACCCAGAGGATAGTAGGTTTTAAATTGTAAAACTTTGTTTGAAATTGGTAGTTTCTTTGCCTAGATTTAGATTTGTGAAATTTATTTAAAAGATTCAGTTTAAAAAAAAATCCTTAGTAGAAATTTGCATTCCTTGGAAAAGCTATAAGTTCTTCCTGAAGATGGATGTTTTGTAAAATTTTCCCAATTTATCCAGTGAATTGAAATTCTATTTAAATATATATATATATATGTATATACATTATGATTTTTAAGATTTAATTTATTTTATTTTAATAAATCACCATAGGCGAAATCATTTCTTTATTGTTGGGGACGAAATTGTTCTGAGTATAAAATAAATCATATTGAATGTAATGGTGGGGGAGGTTTGAACTCCCCACCGCCTCATTGGTTATGGGGGGGAGCACTGCCTAGGAGGAAATGCACCCATCGTATAGGGGGATATGTTGCCCCTTAGGGAGCATTGCCTCCCATATGTGCTTGTGGTTGGTTGTACGTAAGTAGAGTCTGACAACTATTAATGAAATTTGTAGGTTTTTAAAAGGACCCTTGGTAATTGTGATGCCTCGGATTTTAACTCGATTTGGTATTAAATATTATATATATATATATATGTGGATATGTAATTATTTGTATGTTTTATGTATATATATTTAAATACATATATATTTAATTGATTCTTTTTGGTTCAAAAAGGGGTAACATATTTATATTTTTTGAAAGGAAATTGAAAGAATTATATGTTTAGTTGGAAAATTGAAAGAACTATAGGATTTAGTTAGAATATTGAAGGGCTTTACTTGCATGGATTTATGTTGTTTTTAAAAGTAAACAATGAATTTAATTTAATTATTTTAACTAGTTTTTCTTTTATTGTAATTAAAAGGCAACTATTTAATTATTTCAACTATTTTGAAAGGGCAATAGTTTTATTTTACTGTGAATAGAATAGGAAAAGAGAAATGGATTTAATATATTGAAAAGTAGATTATTTCCTTGCAAATTCCTTGATTGTAATGATTTACTCTTTGTTCATGTTTGGGAAAAGGGTTAAGTGTTAGTCCAAAATTGTAAGTCATCTAGATGATCCTAGAAGATGGGGGTTGTTGTAATGTGGTGTCAACCAGTTGTATTTCCCTTGGGTAGTGCATGCTGAATTTTTAGTAATTTACCTGATTTCTGCAAACGAGAGTGTTTTGTGCCTGCTTTGGAAGGAGTGGATTTTGTGTTTTATTACGTCCTAGAGTTGGAGAGATTGCGTTGTCTAGTTTGTAAGCAATAGAGTTACCCTCAGAGTATAGTTTTGTATAGTATGTTGTTAACTAGAAGAGTGGCTTTTGTTAGGTGCCAGATCCCAAAAAGGTAAATTGGGTAACCTTCAGAGGTGATTTAATCAAGAGATAACTAATTGATTTATTTATATTATTAGGTAGTCTCACACACTAATCAAGATGATTTAGCCTCACTCATAGACACAAGGGATCATGTAGACTTGGGATGAGTGGGAAGGCCTGGAATGGCAAGGTCAACTATCTTGTCCTTACGAGAGGTAGTCGATTCCGCATGAATAAGCTTGAGGGTCGAGATTCATAGAGGTCACTAGGATTAGCAGAGCCTAGGAAAAATACCTAGAGGAGATCTCATGAAAAATACCTAGAGGACCCTATATTGTACATGTGTTTGGTTGATTCAGTATGTGTCAGTGTGAGTCTTCCTATGGTTAGAGGTGTTATATTTTTTCAATGTTACGTTGTTACTATCTCCTAGCATGGGGCGTCGGACTTCGGGTACAACTTGGCTCAGTGGAACATGCACTATACAACATTAGGTCCCCCTTTATCTTCAATACTTTTTGGAGAGTCATCTAGTTGGACAAATCGTAGATCCTATTTTAATTATAGCATTGTATTATATCAACTTGTTAATAGTTATTTTACCCCTCTTATGTTTGCGAGGTTGAACTATATAATTGTAACATAAATTTTACTATTGCATCATTCTGTGAATGAGAGATCTAACCATTTGTTTAAGTTAATGAATTTATATCTTGGATGTTTATCTCATTATGATATGTTGTATCCTTATGTTGTTTTAATGATTATTTCATAATGTAATTAATGTTATGGTTTTAATGATGTATGTTTTATGGGTATAAGTAATTTGGGTTACGTAGCCTTAGGGGATTATGTCAATTGTAGATGAACATGTATGTTTAATTCACTTTAACAAAATAAAATAATATGATTTCATTGTGATTAGAAACTTCCTCTAGGGTTGTGTGGTGAGGCATTACAATAACCATTGGATTTAGAAAGATCAACGGTTAAGAATAAGAATTTACAACTTGTAGACCTAAGACGTTTCATTCACTTTAATGTTCCAATTTCGAGAAACAATCAAAAAAGTTGCATTTAAAGAACATTGTACTACTAAGTGTCACTATCAACCATTCCTAGAATTTGACCATCACCCCTATCAGCTACTTGTAATATGAAATTTTTATGATGGTTTGGTCATTTAAATACCTATCAGAAAAATTGTTTAATTTATGAATTTTTATATAAAATCTTTTATAAATGCAATATCTTGAATAATTAGAAAACAATGATAATTATTAGCACGATAAATATAAAAATATACTGTTATAATTAACAATTAACAAAAGTTTATAAAATCATATTATAAATAAATCTTGTTAAATATATTCTAGAAATAAAAAATAATTATGTTTTATTTTGGAAAGATTCTAAATAAATATATTTTTATAATAATATTATAAATCACTTATATTAATATAAAAGATGATAGCTATTATAAAAGCGTCAAAATTTTATAAATTCATATTAAAAATACTCGAAAAAATTATATTCTATTTTATTTTTATAAAATAAATTATAAAATGATATATATTATAAATTAAAATACTATATAATATTTTTTTACGATTTAATAAAAATATAGCAAGTCAAACTATATGGTCTAATAAATTTTATAGTTGTAATATACAGTCTAACTCTAAAATAGACCATCAAATTTGAGGCTTGTTGTCAACTGTCAAGTGATTAATGTTTATTTTTAAATTTAATATCATAAATTACTAAAATTTTAACCATTGGATGAACATTTGATGTATGGTTGTAGTTGCATTCCGTAATGACATGCACAGAGTGACATGATTCTGAACTTAAACCTTTGGAATCACCGTATAACCATTAGATTTAGAAAGATCAATGGTTAAGAATTTGTAACTTGTAGACCTAAGACGTGTCATTCACTTTAATGTTCCAATTTTGAGAAACAAATAATTTAAAGAAATTTGTACTGCTAAGTGTCAATTGTTAGGTGAGTAATTTTTATTTTTAAACTTTAAAGTTAATATCATAAATTACTCAAGTTTCAACGGTTGGATGAAAATTTGATGTATGGTTGTAGTTGCATTCCATAATGAAATGCATAGAGCAATGGGCTTCCCAAATTAAACCTCCAAAATCACCCTATAACTATTAGATTTGGAAAGATCAACGATTAATAATTTTCAACTTGTAGTCTTGTAGACCTAACTCCTTAGACATGTCATTCACTTTCACATTCCAATTATGAGAAAAAAATCATTTAAAACACTTCGCACTTTGAAATTGCAGAGTGATTTTTAAAAGCCTTCAATATTTGGATTTCTCATTGCAGTGCACCACCCTATTCTTGATTCCACAGTTCAACTTCCAACAACGCCATTCCAATTTTCAAGAGTCAAGACTTAGAATCTGGGTAAGTGAAAGAATTCCTATAGCTACGTTTCATCGTTTGACATTTCTTAAAATCTTATTTTGTCAAAGTTTGATGTTTTGGTTTAGACTTTAGAGACTCAAGAATTCATTAAAATTAAGGAGGACTAATAGGTATTACTTACTTAGGGAATTCAAATCTCACAACTTCACATTTTTTAAGCATGTCTACCACCAGTACCACTAGAGCAATGCCTGATAAGAAAATACATTATGAAAAATTGCTTAACACCCCAAGTTTCACTGATGGGTACCATGATATTTATGATCCTAAAATATATGGTCGGCGTACCTCAAAAATTAGATTTTCATCTTAGGATAAGGCTGCAAAGCACACGCAAGTTGATAGTATCAGTGCACCATGGGTAACTGGATTAGGGTGCATGATGTTACATGAATTTTTTCCTTGCCCGAAATTTATCATGGTCTATGCCAAAAAGTATGATGATAAGAAAAGAGAAATTGTTAATAAAGATAACCAAGAAGAATTGTTATCCATTATTATAGTAGAACTTGGACAAGTGTTGGGGTTTACAAATGAAGAATTTGGAAACCATCACATTGACGTAGAAAATCTTGCTAGTGATTATGAAGTAGTGGAAGAAAGGATGAAAAATGATTTCTTAAATAAAATAGTTAAGGATAGAAACAAATTGAAAGGTGATCATAGGCCTCCTTACAGTTTGGATATTTTTAAACTATGGGTTCAGGATACTATTTCCATGCTAGCATTTTGCCTTAGTTTGGATAGCAATTTGGAAGTGGTTACATGCCTCCCTGAAATGGTATATAATATCCATTATGCTGATGAACATGTCAAATATAATTATACTCAACACATTGTAGAATCCATGCATAAACAATTTTTAATGATTTAAGAAGGTTCCACGAAGACATTTAGGTTCACAACCTACTTGTGCTATCTTTTTCTATTCAAATTTAGAGGAATGTTTCAGACCAACAAGCTCCAAATTTAGCCTTGTAGTAATGCAGAGGAAAATAAAATGGCTCTAGTATATGAATGGACCACTGAGATAAGGATGCATTATTTTCAAAGGAACTACTGTCATTTTATAGACTACTTTTAGGCTCTATTGCATCAAGTAATTACAAATACTCCAATGCCTAGATTTCCTATGTCATGTAGAAACTACATGCAACTAGGAAAATAAATACAATTAGCTGATTGGTACTTAATGGAAGAATATACTATCCTAAGATTTTATGGATCGGGAGTACATCCATACAAAATTCAAATACATGTGACAAAAAAGTTTTTTGCATTGGAATATGTAAAGCAGGTGCATAATGTTGATGAACTACACTTTCCCAGTCAGCAAAAGAAGACCTTATTTCCTTCTTTACCTTTTTCATGTGGAGGGTTCACATTCGAGAGAAAATCATTTAGTGTGGCACATAATCTTTTTCTTTTTTTTTACTTTGATGCTATGTGTCACTGGTAGTATGATCCATGTGACATCATTAAATCAATGATTGTGGCCAATACAAATGTTGCAAATAGAATTCAACATCAAAGTAGACCCTTGCTTCAAAACTTGAGAAACAAGGATTCTTGGGATGAGGTCAAAATAGCAATGGAGAAAATTATTGTTGAGAATCGTATTTATTTTGAACAATTATCAGTAGAAATTATGGCATTGCACCAAAAGACAAGCAGGACATAAAACATTTTTTATGAAAAAAGTGATAAACTATCTAGTAGAGTAAAAATTATAGGTTCTCTAGAGAAGGAATTTATGGATAAAAATTGGTCACGATAAAAAATTACTACCTTTTGGTCTATGAGGAAGGACCTAGGTGATCCAAGAGCTCCTACGGAGTATGGAGCTAATGAAGAAGATAAAGAGTTTGGCAAATTGTGGAATATAGAGCAACCTGACCAACGTGGAAGAAAAGGAAGTGATGAATATGATGATGAATCTAATGATGATATTGATAGGGAAGAAGAAGAAAAAATCCATGCCAATTACAAACCTCATTTAAATGAGGCCACAAAAGAAGAATATGCTTCAACATATACTTTAGGAGCAGCCATACTTCAAAAAAATGGTTATGAAGGTGGTCCTTTGGGGTCCAAAGGACAAGGCCCTTGGGAAATACCAACTATTGGGCATAGAAAAATAGGTGATAGATATGGCCTTGGGCATGAAGGTTAAAAAGTAGACCAAGGTCATACAAGTCAAACTCAATTTGTTAGAGCTTCAAATCCTTATCCTCATGGTCAGATACAATCACAACTAGGACATGACCTTGATGGATAGGTTAGTGAAACTTGGAGTTCCATTGGTGGTGATGGTATGGGTAGTAGTACTAATAATGGTCAACATGTGCTACAACAAAAAATTACACACAATACTAAGAGGAAAACAATAAAAGATACCACCGAAACACCAGGTTATCAAGGCAGTCAAAAGATGCAAAGGATTTTGATAGGTCCAAGCCACAATATCAGTGGATCCACCAGTACCACAAAGGATTTATTTCCAAAAAATCCCCCAATTCCAGTTAGTGTGGGTGCGACATCATTACCAATTGCAAGTACTCCTATTCCTTCGATATTCAAGCATTCCATTGTTCCTGCCTCCCCAGGTTATGATTTCATTGAAGAGTTAAAAAATAAATCAGACTTGAATAAAAAAGAAAAGAAGCAATTGATGGAGAGTGCATCTACTCTAACCTCAGAGCTTGCAACAACCATGGTATTACCCACATTTGACATAAATAAATAAATCATGGAGTACACAATTGTTGTTCCCACAGTTCAAAACAAACCAACAAATCATATGGATCGATTTGAATACCAGGTAACCAATTTTCAATTGGATTTTTCTAGCCTGAAAAATAATCACAAAATTAATGTATCAAAGAAGAAAGATAAATTGGTGTACACATCATTTCTAAAGAAAGATAGAGATAAGAAAAGGTTGCGGACCGAAATGGAGAATTTACAGAAAAACCTGGGATGTGACAAAGAAAAGAGGAAAGCAATAGATAACAAGAGTAATGAATTAGAAAAAAGAATAATAAAATCTACCTCTACATCAACAAGAAAAGATGAAAAATCAAATGAGAGAGAAGTGAATGACCTTAAGTGAAGGCTAGATAAGAGAAACAAGAAATATAACGAGGAAAAATCCACTTCAGAAAAATTAAGACTAAGTATTGTGAATGGAAATGCATAGTGGGAACAAAAATTGGAGACAGAGCTGACGGAAGAAAAAGGAGAAATTAAGTCTTCTCAAAATAAGCTATCTGCATTTTGTAGAGATATAGTGAGGCATATGAAACAAAAGATTTGGGATGAAATAATGCGGAGGTTTGATCATTTGTGTGACATGTTTGAATTGATTGATACTATCAAACAACAATATAAGAATATCAACAAATATTTAGTGGACAAAAAAAAGGTGTTGGAATTAGAGAAATATGCAAATCAAGTTCTACAAACAGTCTACAAAGCCAATGACAATGATCTGAAATCAAAAGGGATTACTAATCATATTGAAACCTCAATGAAGTTGTCATCTATCATCTATCAATGAGGTTGTAGACAAGATGAAGGTGGTGGATGAAAATGTGAGGAACTTCACACAGCTTGGTTTTCCTGAGGCTTTTGACACAAATGAGAGATTCATTGGAAAGGATGGTTTCAAAAAGAAGATGGAAGGTTCAAGGAAGATTGATTTGGAGTTGGACCAGTTTCCTCACAACCTAGATGTGAAGTATTTGGATTCCATAAGAACACTGATAACCCTGAATGCAAAATTCACTAAAGAATTCAAGACAGGTTCCATTTCCAATTACAATCATGAAATATTAACAAAACTTCAAGTCAAACAACCTCAGTTAGAGAAAATTTAAATTCCACCACCTAATGAGTGGAAGTTGCTAGAAAATTTGATACAGTGACTTGATTTATTATTTTCAATCTTTGATAATATGAGTTTGGAAGTTCCAACTCAACTCTATGCAAACTTGTCTTTGGGAATTGGCAAGATTTTGCATTGCCAATACCAATATGTACTCATTCATGTGAAATTCAATTAAAAATCTCAAATTCAGACTTCAGTAATGTGATGATGTTCAATTGTCTACATTTTGTATTAGTTACTTTATCATTTGAACTAGCGATGTATTGTTAGCTCATTATATTCACTTCTTGGTAGAGCTTCCAAGTTATGGATGTTAAATTATTAGCTCATTATATTTACTTCTTGGTAGAGGTTCTAATTTATGGATATTGAAATGTTAGCTTTTGTTATGTTTTGACTAAAAATCCTGATCAGTATCAATTGACTTACACCTCACCCACATCCCACATACTACAAAAAATATACTACATTTTATTTTATGATTAGCACAAATTGCAAAGATTTGTGTGACAAGATCCATTTTGTGGCCCACATTACTACTTGATCAATGATCATGTCCATAAATAAATCTAAAAACCATGGTCACAACCCCTATTCTTGAAGAATTCAAATTCAATGTACTGACAAATTAAATGTACTTCCACACACTCAATCTGAGTAACATAAACAACCACTTTGGAGAGAGCCAAATAAGTTAATAAATTATAAGAATATGAATCCACAATAGTTGAACACTTGAAATAAAATCAGTAAATCTATGTAACATTATCCATTGTATTTATCTTCAAAGTTCAAATGATATGCATTATAAAAATAGTTTATGATATGAGATGGATGGGAAAATTGGTGCAATCTATTATCTATCTTCTTACTATTTTCTACTCTAAATTCTAACTAAAAATTATGTGATGATCCATTGATCCCCTATTGGGGTCTTGATCTCTGTTATATATGATAGACAACAAGCTACAAACCCCTTGCAAAAATTCATGTCGTTTGGCAACTCAACATAAATCAAATTATAAATAAAACAATGTCGCGGGTGAATGCACCAATCCATTATTGTCCAAGAAGAATCCCATGACAACTGACCACCTAAGATCTATTCAAGGCTTATACTCCATGATAGGGAGCTCATCATGTTTTTGGATGGTGTTCTTCCTTTGAATTTGATGGTTGTCTCATTGGATTTGATTATAACACATCTACAGTTTGGATAATAAATAGATTGACTGCAAAGAGGTGATGAATGTACTCCTCTTCAACATAGGTGTCCACATTAGAGATCGCCTTTTTCATATCATATTCCATAGGCATTATTTTTTCAAGCTGCTTATGAGTATTTTGTAAAACCACAACCTCATCATTTATTTCTTGCAACCCAGAAGTTAGAAGCCCAACAAGCTCTTCCTTCCAATCATCATATTCTCACAGATTTCCACTGCCAAAATGAAGTGTTAGGAGTGGGGTTGAATCAAATAAGTCAAAATATTCCCTAAGCCTATTATGCTATCCATTATGTGATTCTACCAACTTGTTATATATCACCAATATTTGTCCCTTCATGGCATTCTTATCTACGAGCTCCTTTTTTTTCTGCATCATTCTAGGTTGCAATCATTCATTATCCACCAATGCAATTGATATCTATTTGAATACTTCCCAGTATTCAATAGCACATTTCATCATTTTATTGAACCTTTCTTTTATCACTTCAGATACAGTGTTATATTTGATGGTTTTCACTTCTTTCTCCAATTTTTGGCATTTTACCAGGGATTTTAGATGGCAATTTTTCCAGTAGGTTGCATGATCCAATGCATCAAGCACTCCCTTATATTTTTCAAGCCATGGGGAGTACAACTCTGATGTGGAGGAGGAATATTTCTTTTCTCTTTGATTTGCTTGCACCTTCTTCAGTTTGTCATTTTCCATAATCAATTTTTTGGTCAGTTCTTTGTTAACTTTTGCCACATTTATGTTCAATTTTGTTGTCTCCATAGGGTTGGTATTCACTACTCATTGAACCAAGATATGACCAACCACTTGGTTTGGATTACTAATTATAGCAAGTCTTTTATCATGGGGATACAATAACTAAATAATTAAGGTGGATTCGTCTAGGTTGTACCAATATCCTGAATACATTTTGTCACTTTCTTCTTTTGTTAAGTTCATTGTTGTATCCCCTCTTTTCTTGAAGCTATCAAATACAATTGAAGAGCTAATATCCCACCCTAGCAGGAGCAACACTCTAGCTTCTTGAATAAATTCCCTACGTCTTTAAGGAATGATGGACTCTGTTTCCTTTTCTACCTCCCTTTTCAATTCCTCTAGAGCGGTTGCCTCATGTTCAGGAGTGATATCCTCTATCCTTTGTCTCATTTTTCTACCTTTATATTCATAAAAAAATGATTTAAATTCAGAATATTTAACAAAATCACAATAAGAAATAAATTGTTGTCCAACCTTGACCCTCACATCATCAGATAGTTCATTGGATGCCTCAAATATTACCATATTCTACTCTTGAGGGGGATCATACTATGCAATAATAGGAGCACTGATTTGTTTGACCTACTCACCCTCTTCATCAACCCGCTCTTCTTCACTTATATCTGTATCTACAAAAAAAAACTCTAAGGAGTAGGCTATGAAGGTATGTAATCCAAGGGCTCTATGCATTCAGCTTTTACACCTAAATAGCTTGCATGAGGTGCATCAAAAACAACTAGGGGAACATCCTTTACTAGTTCAATGACATGAGCAATGAGTTGGTCAATTCTTGATAAAGGGTCCTGTATCTCACCAAATGCCTTTCAGTAAGATGGGAAATTTTTCCTCTTCCATTCCTTAGCAAGCATATTCTTGTTATAGGCATCCATTCTTTCCTTGGTGGAAGCCTCATCATGGTTTCTTATGACATCTTCAATTGACAACAAATGTTCATACCCTGATAGCCCCTACAATAATCTCGCCTTGTGAATGAACACTTTTGCATCAAATTGTTCCCTTACATCACCTAGAGGTAGGTTGTACTGTGCTAATTTACCATCAATTTTTCCATATCCTTCATTGGAAACCACTGTAAAGTATCCAAAACACAAGGTGTTGGGAATAATTGATTGTTTGCTATGTCCTTTGAGGTGTTTGAAATCAGATTTTGCCAGTTGCCTCATAATTTCTAAAAAAGAAATTTGGTCAGGAACTACTCGCGACATCAAGTGTTGAGCCCCTTCAAACCTATAAACCCTTATCAGTGTACAATCAGGGAAAGCAGACCAATCTCCTGAGTTATGATTCACTTTATTTCTTTGGTCATTTTCCTTTGGTCTTAGAAATCTTTGTACTTCCAGGGATAGGTTATAATGGCACGGATACCCTTGCAACTTCATCAATGTTTTGACAAAAATATCTTCAAAATAAAGGTAATGAGACCTACCAAATTGATTGTCTCACAATGAAGTCGACATTTGTTCATGTTTAAAATCTCCATTTTCATCTGTATCTTTTATCCTTAATTCTTCACTCTAGACCTTTCTGACTTGTCCCTCATACAATATCAAATACATAAGCAAAGAATAGTGTTCAAAATTAATATTATCACTATTCTTTCTAATATTTTCAAGCCTTCGATGTAGGGAATTGGCCAAGTAGCTAGCATAATCAAATAGCTTGGCATTCTTGCTTTGTATGTCTACAGCTAAGACCTTTGGGGAGATCAACATGAGAGGTGAAACCTCTACTCCTAAAACCTGCCTAGCTAAATAATAGGTGTATCGTAAATACTCTTCGAACAAATCTTCATGGAAAGGAGGGTTTTCAGTGCTAGATAACCTCCCAAGTTGGCCTTCTTCATCCTTGGGCCTGTGCAAAGGTAATTTCCATCTCTTATAGCTGGTCTCCATGTGGCAATATTCTGTCAAGAGATCTTTGATCTTGAATGATCAATTCAATGAACACTCTAACTGAAACACCTTAGAAATGAGATCCTTAGAAATAACAAGCATGTCACCCCCACCATGTGACTGAATAGTTCTTTTCTTGGGGTCATATCTAGTAGCAAGAGATTCAATTAGCTTTGCGTTCAAAAACACATTAGGCAGCACAAGTCTTCCCAAGTTCAATCTCCATGGATTGTAGACTGGTTGAAACTTAAATTGTTTTATATAATGGTACGTGAAGAGGTTGTACCCTCATTGTAGTGTCCAAATATCCCCTAAGCCCTTTTTTTTGTTCCATAATCGATCCATCGAAGGATTCATTTGAGCACTCCCCTTGGGTCTCAGCCCCAACCCAAGACATTGATTTGTCAGGTCTTCATTTAGGATTCTCTTAGGATTTTTTGATTTAACAATGTTGTTAAAATATTCCTCATTAATAGGTACTTCTTTTCTAGATTACTTGGCTATCTTACAATGGTACATTGGTATCTCATATCCACGTACACAAATATATAAGTTCCCACTTGCATTGAACTGTAAATAATTATTAGTATTATTTAAATTAGTAATTTTCTGCCACATCAAATAATTTGTGCCTTCTTGTGTTAGATCTAGATATAGATGATCGAGGGCTAGGAATGTAATTTTACGTAGATTGGAAATATACATAGTTCTATCTTGGGGTTTCTCCACAAGATGTTTCATCTCAACCACCACGGGAATAATAGTAGCTAAATTCAAGAGTGTCTCTATATCTCTTAACCTATGTAACAGGTCAGGAGCTTTGTCTATTGTGTTGCGATGGTTGTACATAACTCCAATCAAGGATTGATATTCTAAAAAAACTCGTTGTGCTGGTCCATGCAAGGAGATCCATCTGGTATCGACATCCTTGAGAAGCTTGTTTCCAGGTGTTATTCCCTCAGCAAAATGTTGAGATTCAAGGAAACGTTTGGGACTTTGGTAGAAGTATGTGTCGATCTCACGAACTAGATTTTCAAATTTTGATAGTGTAGGAAACATGCTTACAATTTTGAATGCTAAATTCATTTTGTGTGCCATTTGGTTAATGCCAAGCATGTATGGTGCACAAGTAGTTTGTAACTTTGTGCAAAGACTGCTCCTTTGACCTTGCGTCACCGCAGCTCCATTACCTCCTACACACACCAAATTTTTGGCAATTCTCAACACATCCATACCTGCAATTTCATTCAAAGATTTCTTGACTAGTTCAAATAGATTTTGCAATGTTGAATTGTCCTTCATTTTACGAACACAAATAATGTGAGCTTGGCAAACATGTTGTTCTACAATATACAAATGTATACAAACCCAAAAAATATTATCCATTGTAATAACTTCATCTAAAGATAATGCAATGAAATTTGACTCTTTTAATTTCTCCTTTAAATCTTTTTTTTCCACTATAGCAAGACAGTTTGCCCATTCACATCGAGCATTTACTGTCCAATGTGAGAAGGGAAACTGGGGAACACTCAAATAAGATAGTTAATCAATATATTCCTGATAGTTTTTCATAGGATGCCCCCTAGACAAAATATGAAAAAAAACACTCATCTAAACAATTTTTGATAGATTTGTTGTAATGCCCCACCACACAACCCTAGAGGAAATTCAATTCACTATAAAAGCGTACTAATTTTTTTTAATTTAAAGTGAATTAAACATACATGTTCACCTATAATTGACAACCTCCCCTAAAGCTACATAATTGAGAGTATTTAAATCCCCATTAACATAAATCATCTAAATTACATTACATTAAATAACTTAAGTAATAACATTCATTCAACATAAGTAAAAACAAGATACGAATAGAGTATCCATTTCATAAATCCATTACATAAACCATTACAAGATTACAATCCTCACTCCAAGAATGAGTCAAAATACAGAAGTATAATTATTACAACATCCACCTCATAACAACCAAAGGGGTAAATACAACTCATTACAAGAAGAATTACAACAATAATAGAAAAGAATGACAAGATCCACGAGTTGTCCAAATGGATGTCTTCCTTCCACAAACTGAAGAACAAGGGGGACCCAATGATTTTGGTGCATGTTCCACCCAACCTAGTGGTACCCGAAGGCCCACCCCCCATGCTAGGAAACAGTAAAAATGCAACATGGACAAGAAGTCTACTACCTCTAACCAAAGGTAGACTCATACTGACACATACTGACTCAACCAAACATAAGCACAATATAAATCTAGCACTAACATGGTTACATTGCTTCCAGACATATTATAATCAAGTGTGCTAAAGAACCCATACACACAACATAAACTCAAGGTTATCCTAGATAGAGTGTCATCGCAAGGTGTGTCATGATATCTCCTCTGGGCATTCTTCATAGGCTCCAGTCATCCTGGTGACCTCAACCGAATCCTGGCCCTCATACTCACTCATGCAGAATCAACTACCTTTCGTATGGACAAGCTAGTTAACCTTGCCATTCAAGGCCTTCTCACTCACCCCAAGTCTAAACAAGCCTTTGTGTTTGCGAGTGAGGTTAATTTATCTTGGTTAATGTGAATGCATCCTAGTCATCTAAGTACTTTACTTTAATTATCACTTATTAAAAACACTTTCAAAGGTTACCTGGTTTACCTCTTTGGGCTCCGACCCCTAACAAAAGCCACTCCTCTAATGGATAACACGCTACTCAAATATAGCCTCCAAGGGTGACTCAAATACTATAGAATTTGAACAACACAATCTCTCCTAATCTAGGAGACGACAACAAAGAATCCCACTCCAACACTTGGAGGAAAACAAACTCACAAAGTACTACCCGAGGAAAACGAACATTAACTAACATGGGAATGACCCACATTCACTGGAAGACTTCTCAATGCATAACACGATTAGCCATTCCCAAAGCATTCACTAAAAGGGAAAATAATATAATAATGCATTGATAAAGAAATACACTATGTTTGGATATCTTAAATCCATATTTCTACTTAATGCATCTCACAGCAATTTAAATTACTATCTTTCTAAATTTTCATATAAACAAATAAATTTCTTTATTAAAATTAATAATATTCTCAACGTTACCTAATCATGCACATTAGTCATACTAGTTTAAATTGCTCTCAAAGAACCTTGCATGCATTCCTATGCCTTAAACGAAATATTAAATCTATAAATATACTTAAAATATACTCAGCATAATTCATATATTTAATACAAATATCATATTTATTTTCAAAACAACATTTAAAAATAAGGTCTACATTATACAATGGTTTTAACCTTCTGTTCTACTAGAATTTCCTAAACCACAAAACTGTTTGATTCTGAATAATCTCCAAAGTTATATTCTCATTTTCCAATATATAAATATATATAAATATATATTAATTATTAAATAAAATAATAATATATATATTATATATATATCAAGCATTTATATTAATCTAAAATAAAAACTAAATAAATAAAAACCAAAAGTTAATTTTTAAAGCAGGAAAATTTTCCATTCATCGAAAGGTAGTACTAGTAGACGAAGTACTATCGACGCCCCTAGAAATAACTGCTGACTATACATATGGTACAGTGGCTACGAAGCCTTGGGGAGGCCACACTCCCCATGGGACAATGCATCCCCCCCAATGGGGTGGTCGCACTACCTCATGGGTAGCGCATCCCCCAAGCACCGGTACAGTGGTTTGTGGGATTTGACTCCCCACCAACCACAGTTTTCAATGCAAAATTTTTTAATAAAAAATTTCTTAGCTCCCTAATAAAGCCTGAAATAAAATACGAGAAAATTTCAAAGAACTTTTAAATGCATTTCTTTTATATTTTTTATTAAAAAAAACACAAAACCCCAAAACGAAAAAGAAAAATCTGCCATTAATATAGACACGGATTTCAAGAAAGGGAATTTTAACCACAAAATTTTGATAGAATAAAGGATTTAACCTATATATATATATATATATATATATATATATATATATATATATATATATATATATATATATATATATATATATATATTTATATACTATATGCAAACCCATATAATATAAAAATATATATATTTATATAAAAAAAATCTAACCAAAATTTCTAAGACAAGTAGAATTGAGAAAATATAAAAAATAAACAGTAATAAGAAAATTAATTAAATTTTCCAGAATGCCTTTCAAAATTCAAAGGATGTTAATTTAATTTTTTCCAAACTATTCTTTCAGATTGTGAATAATTTAAACAAAGAACCTTGTACAGATCTAAATTTTGTTTAATTTTCAATGAAGGTTTTCTACGGGGTTTGACTTTGAAACACAGATCTGATTGATTTCAAAAGTAGAATTTCCATATTAAATCCTAAATTTTTGAAGCACAACAAACATTGAATTTTCAACAATGAATCTACGAATTTTCTTTACTGAATAGTTTCCTACAGTAAATTTATCAAATTTTCATAAAGAATTAAATTGAAAATTGAATTAAACAACAAGGACAAAACTTGGAATCTAAAGCTACATAAGAAGAAGATGAAATTTCTTTGATAAAAGCCTCCTCCAATAATTTCCTCGAACGTGCAACGAATCGAATTCCAAAATCAAAAAATTTATTCAAACCCTTCTTGTGCAAATTCTTCAAAAAAATTCAATCTTCTGAAAAATATGAATCCTTCCAAAACTTCTCTCCACCAAAAATTGAAAACATTCATTCACATAAAACAAAAAATATCTCCTCCAACCCTAATTCCCTTTTTCATGCAAAGTAGAGAATTAGATATTTATTTTATTTTCTAATTTTTGAAAACCCAAAATTGAATTTAAAATGCAATTTCAATTTCCTTTCAATTTCTCATGATTTAATTGAATTTAATTTAATCCAGTTAAACTTAATTAATTAATTTTAATTTTATTAATAACTAAATTTAACCTTTTTAAGATTAAAATTTAATAAAATTAAATTTCATTATAAACTTTTAATCATAACATCAAAGCATAATTTTAATTAAATATTAAAATAATCACTACTCTTTCCAATGCAATTATCTAAACATTAAATCAAGTAAACATGACTCACAAAATAGGACTATCAACACACTAAGGCTAGGGCGTAGACCTGACACATGTTATCTAGCTACTATCTCCCTTTCAACTTAACTGTTGGATCGACACACTCAAACCTGTGAGACCAGGTGGAGTCGATGTCATGTACCTGCAACCTGAAACCAAATAAACAACATAATACAGTATATCCAACATATAATACACACCGTGAAGAAGAAATCACGGATTCGTAGGGTGCTTGCAAGTGAGTGATGTGAAACTATCCTCTTCACCAATTCACTCATCAAAGACTGACATTATATCATAACCAATAATCACATAATAACAATATCTCATGCTATCTCTACTAACATCATTAATCCATAATGCATGTAAAAACAATAATCAGATAACCACATCACACAATAATCATTGTCGCTCAATAGTAGAGATCAAAACACAAACAACAAGGTGTCTCTAGTATCATAGTAGTTGCATCCCAAACATAGCATAAAGAGAAACAAACAAGAAGCAAAATGGAGGGGTATTACATTCTCCCCCCCTAAGAGTATGCTTACTCATGGAAGCTTGCAAAAAAGTAGCGGTATAACTCCCTCATCCTAACTGCATCCTCCCAGGTCGATGAAGTATCATCCCTGGGATCCCACTGAACTCTAACCTGATCAATATCTCGCCCTCAAAGAGCGAGCGTTTTGTGCTCCGTTATGGCCATGGGATCCAAAGCTAGCTACCCATCCTCTACTTGTAAAGAATTCCAATCAAGGACGTGAGTACCATCTAGATGATAAGGTCGAAGAACTGAAACATAGAAAACGTCATGTATACATGCAAGACTGGGTGGCAAAGCAAGTCGATAGGCAACTGGACCAATTTTTTTGAGTATCTCAAAAGGTCAGACAAAGTGAGGCACCAACTTAGAACCCTTTCCATATCGGATAGGACTCTTTCACGGACGCACCCACAAAAATACTCTATCACCAATAGAAAACTGATGATCCACTCTATGCTCATCTACATACTTCTTTAGCCTATCCTGTGCTGCTACCAGGTGCTCTCTAATCCGATCCACCTGCTACTCCATATCCTGCAACATCTCTGGTCCCAATAACACTCTGTCCTCCAATTGATCCCAACTAAGAGGATTACGACAAGGATGTCCATACAAGGCCTAAAAAGGTGCCATGCCAAGGGAACTCTGGTAACTATTATTATAAGAAAAGTCCTCTAGATAAAGATAATCCTCCCATTGTGTCTGCTGATCCATGACATACATGCATAACATATCTTCAAGGATTTGATTAACCCTCTCTGTCTATCCATCTGTCTCAGGGTGATATGCTAAACTGAAGTTCAACTATGTCCCCATAGCATGCTGTAATGATGTCCACAAAGCTGAAGTAAACATTGGATCCCTGTCAGAAATAATCTGACGTGGAATACCGTGCAACCTCACAATATCCTCCATGAACACTCTAGCAACTGATGATGCATTATAGGAAGCACACATAGGTGAGAAGTGTGCTACCTTCTTCAACCTATCGACCGTCACCATAATAGCATCATGTCATCGCAAGGAGTTGGGTAAACCAATAATGAAGTCCAAGGAGATAACATCCCACTTCCACTCAGCTACTAGGTGTGGCTGTAGAAGCCTTGCTAAATGTTGGTGTTTATCCTTCACCCATTGACACTTCAAACATCGCACCACAAAGTCTGCAATATCCCTCTTCATCCCTGGCCAGAAATACAACTGGTGGAGACCTGTGTGCATCTTCTTGACCCCAAGATGGGCTGAATAAGATGTGCGATGAGCCCCGGTCAAAACTAAAGATCGAAGGTCACCTACTGAAGGAACATAAATACTCTCTAAATGCCTAAGTAACCCATCTAACTCAAGTGAATATCCTATAAATCTCCCCTCAATAGGTCTACCTGCCTCAATCTCTGCTCTCACATCTCGATACCAACTATCTACTGGAAGAGTAGCAAGAATCCGACTCCGTAAATCTACCATAAGAGTCATCTTGGATATCTCATGCCTATGACTGCTGAGTGCATCAACTACAACATTCTCTTTTCCTTGAATATACTTCACCTCGAAGTCATACTCACAAAGGAACTCCATCCAATGCCTCTGTCTAGCATTAAGGTTCAGCTGAGTGAAAATATACAGTAGACTCCTGTGATCGCTATGCAGCTCAAACTTGTGCCCAAGTAAAAAGTGTCTCCATCTAGTCAATGCATGGACTACTGCCGCTAACTCAAGGTCATGTGTGGGATAATTAAGTTCATGATCCTTAAGCTTACATGACTCGTAAGATATGACTCATCCCTCCTGCATCAGGACTGCACCTAAGCCCTCTAAAAATGCGTATGTACAAACCACAAAGTCTCCTGTGTGATCAAGTATCGCTAAAATTAGTGCACTAGTCAGGGTATCCTTAAGAATCTGAAAAGTCGACTCACACTGCTCTAACCATCCAAACCTCTTCCCTTTCCTCTGAAGAGAAGTGATAGGATGACCTATCCTAGAAAAACCTTGCACAAACCTCCTGTAATATCCTGCAAGCCCCATAAAACTATGGATCTCTGCCACATTCGTGGGTGTAGGTCAATCAAGAATAGCTTGAATCTTTGAAGGATCCACAGATATTCCCTCTCCTGAGATCACATGACCAAGATACTTGATCTTAGACTTAAAGAACTCACATTTCGACAAGTTGGCATAAAGTTGGTTTTCTCACAAACACTGCAGAACTTGTCGCAAATGCTCTTCATGTTCCTCTACTGTCCTGGAATATATCAATATATCATCAAGAAACACAAGAACAAACCTATCAAGGTACATGTGGAATACTCCATTCACCAAACTCATGAACACAAATGGCACATTCGTCAACCCGAATGGTACTATAGTGAACTCGTAGTGACCATACCGCATCTGAAATGTCATCTTATGTATATTTGCATCAAAAATACGGAGTTGTTGGTATCATAACTTAAGGTTTATCTTTGAAAAGATGGTAGAACCTTTGACTTGGTCAAACAAGTCATCTATTCTGGGAAGTGAATAACGATTCTTGATCGTTACCTTGTTCAACTATCAGTAATCAATGCACAACCAAAGTGAACCGTCCTTCTTCTTCATGAAGATGATAGGTGCTCCCTAAGAAGAAACACTAGGACAAATAAATCCCTTCTCTAATCACTCCTCCAACTGCAAGCGAAGCTCTTTTAGCTCCTAGGTAGTCATATGGTAAGGTGCTCGTGAAATAGGCTCCGATCCAGGTACTAAATCAATCTTAAAATCTATATCTCTCCTCAGTGGTATCCCTAGAATGTCATGAAGAAAGACATCTGTGAACTCCTGAAGAATAGGATGACTATCAAGAGTTACCTTCTCCTCTCCATTTCCTAAACCCAAATCCTCAACTTTAACTGCAAACAACTGACATCCTCGATGAACACATCTCCTCAATTGCATAGCTGAGATGATCCTCAAAGATATCTGTCTCTGAACTCCTATAATATCCACCTCTCCACCATATACATCAATGCACCGAATTGACTTACGTTGACAATCAATAGCTGCTTGGTGAGCCTCTAACCAATCCATACCTATAACAACATCATAGGATCCCAATGGTATAACCTGAAGATTTAAGGTAGTGAGAAGTGGTCCAATCTCTAACCTATAGTCAGGTACTACAGAATGCGATGCAACCTTCACACCAGATGCTAACTCTACCTGCAACCTATCGACTTGCCTTACGGCTCCCAGTCTGCAACGTGACACTATCAACGAAGAAATGAAGGAATCAAATGCTCCTGAATTGAAAAGAATAGTAATAGGGTTACCCAATAACATACCATAGGTCTCTACCATGGTACCTTGGTGCTCTACCTAGCGGTTATCAACCATTGAAAACACTTGATGGCCTTTGCCAGCATCTCCCATTGTTGGCTTTGATGCCAGTGGTCTTTGTGTAAATCCTGACGTGCCTTTATTAGGACACATCCTAGCAATATGGCCCTACTGACCACAAGAGAAGCAACCTGTGCCTCTACCATAACCTCTGCCTCTTGCTGGTGCACTAGACTACAATACACTACCTCCAAAAGTGGACTGGGAGCTCTGAGCAAGGTTCTCAGCATTGAAATGCTTCATGCGCCTCCAATTCCAACTACCTTGTCCCTACTTGAAACCTTATCGTTTCTCCTGAAATGATTATTGTTGACTGCCCTATACTAATATCTGTTGAGTCTTAGGAGGTACAACTGCCTATGTTTGTCCCCCTCGAGCACTAGTCCCAACTCCTGTACCACTGCCAATACTAACACCTGTGTGACCTCCGAGTGCCATGGTCGGGTTCTCCTCCACCAGTCATGCCTTCTCCACAACTACCTCCATAGACTTGGGTTCAAAGACCCGAACACCACCACTGATACACGCATTTAAGCCCTTGATGAAATGTTGCACAAGCATTCCCTCGTCATCCCCTATTACTGTGAACTATTTAAGTTCATAGAATCGCCTCTCATACTGATCAAATATTATGGCTAGTTGTTGTATGGCATGGAACTCATCGCCTCTACACTGATGCCAATGATCAAAGAGAAAGCAGGCTTTGAATCGCTCAAGACAGATCTCCCAAGACACTATACTCATGTCTATATGGAACTTTTGCTCCTCTAGCTTCCACCAAGTGGCTACAAATCCTCGAAGATGAATAACCACGCACCGCGCTTTGGTGTTACTATCAAACAGGTGTATTGAAAAAAATTTGTCAAGACCTATCAACCAAGTTTCGGCCTCCAGACCGGTACCTACTCCATCAAAGTGAGGTGGCTATGATTGATTCAAGTCCCTCATATAGTTCACTGCTAACATATCAGACTGCATTGTAACTGTCCCATCCACAAGGTTACCTATAGGTATTCTTGTCATCGACCCAATAATTCCATAGCCTCCTTGAAGGCTCTACGTATAGCTTCAACCCTAAGAGGATCTAACTATCCACCACCACCTCCTGAATCATTCTGCGAAACGTGATGCTCCTCCTGCTCTGGTATATGTGGCACATGAGGTGGAGAGTCATGCTGACACTCCCCTCGACCATCTACCCGACCATGTCCATGTCCTCTCCCTCGTCCGCATCTAGGAGGCATACTCCTACATAGACACAAAAGGGTATTAGACAAGGTACTCTTAAAAACCTATGCAACTAAGCTTAATGGGTACTTCATAATCCCAGAGCACCCAGTGTTTAAACCTTGGCTCTGATACCATGTGTAATGCCCCACCACACAACCTTAGAGGAAGTTTCAATTCACTATAAAAGCGTACTAATTTTTTTTTATTTAAAGTGAATTAAACATACATGTTCACCTACAATTGACAACCTCCCCTAATGGTGTAGGAGCACTTGTTTGATTTCTTGACTCCATGAGGCCATTTGTAAATAGTTTCTCTATTCTATGTATTGGGTATTATAATAATGTTTATCAAACCATTTTATAGGTTTTCAAGTCTTAGGAATTAATATTTGAAGTCATTTGTCAAATAATGTTTAAAGTTGTTCCATATTGTAAAAGTTGTAAAAGTTGCTCAAGAAAGTTGTCAAACAACTTGTCAAAAGTGTCATTAAGGTGTTTTGTCAACAAACTAACTAAAAGGTGGTTGAAAATAGTTGGTTTTGGTTGTAAATGTATAATTGCACCCTCCAAAACTTGAATTGGAAGAGGTTGGAGACATTATTTGTGAAGTTTGATAAATGGCAACCTCAAGTTTGTTGTGCATTTTATGATTTCTACATTGTTTTCAGGTTGAAGTTGTGATTTGTACAGAATTTTATGGATTAAAATAATAGAGTATCATATATGGATGGCAAGGTATCTATTTCAAGTTTCCATTTATTTTTGTCTCATTTAATTTTATTGAGTTTTGTGGAAGATATGACTATTTTGGTGAGGGCAGGTTTGAACACTGCCTAGGGTTTACAGTTTTGGGAAAAATATAATAACTTTTTTTTCAACCATTGGATCTTTATAAAAATTGGAAGGAAGGTCTATAATTAGTTTATCTTAAATCTCGCTAAGGGGATTGGCTTTATTATTTGTTTTATGGAAGTTATTAATGGCTGTTTGTTGCATTGAATTGAGGGTTGTTGTGAGAATGATTACACTATGATCTAGAATGCACTTAATCATTATTTGAGATGAATAATTTCATGAAAGTTTTCAAGTGAATAAATTTTTTAGTTGTGAGTCCTCTTTGCTCTGCATCAGTTTGGTATCAGAGCTCAGAAAGATCTAGGCTAGAGAGTTGGTTGTGGTTTTGTGTTGTGTGTTTGGTTGCAGGTTTAGAAGTTAACCTGGTGGCTGCCTTTTAGAAGGCAGAGAGAGTTGTGAAAAGTGAGTGAGTTGAAGCAAGGAGAAACTTGCTTGGTGACCATCTTGAATATGGAGATTCTAAAAAGGCATTTGTAGGCAGAGGAATAGACAAATAAGAGGAAGAGACAAGAAAAACTTGATAGAGAGATTGTTGAGTTGAAGCAAGAAATGAAGAGGTTGGATAAAGAGTTCCAAGAATCTATGAAGATGATAGAAAAAATGATGAAACAAGAGACAAGTTGGAATTTGAAATTGAAAAGGAAGAAGAAATGAGAAGATGAAAGAGGAAGAAGAAGCATATGAAGATGCACATGAATAATTCCTAGATGAAGACAAAGATGTTCCTAAGCATGAAGATGAAGAATTTAAAGTTGTTGCAGAAATTCCAAGGCAAGAAGGTGAATGTATCATTGAGATAAGAAACCTGATTTCAAGACTAGAAGAGGTTGATTTGATTAAGGGAATGATCGTGGATGAATTGGTCATAGAGGTTTGCAAAGGATTGATGAATGATGGAGGTATTATGGTAGAAATTTTGTTTCATTTCATTATGTTACTAATGCTTTGGACAAAGAATAATTTTCAGGTTGAAAATACAAAGGAAAAAGTGCAAAGGAATTGGAAGATCAAGAAGAAGACAATTCAAAGGGGCTTGAATTCTTTTACCCCGGGGAGTTTGGTGTAGGAGCACTTGTTTGATTTCTTGACTCCATGAGGCCATTTGTAAATATTTTCTCTAATTTATGTATTGGGTATTATAATAAGGTTTATCAAACCATTTTATAGGTTTTCAAGTCTTAGGAATTAATATTTGAAGTCATTTGTCAAATAATGTTTAAAGTTGTCCCATATTGTAAAAATTGTAAAAGTTGTGCAAGAAAGTTGTCAAGCAACTTGTCAAAAGTGTCATTAAGGTGTTTTGTCAACAAACTAACTAAAAGGTGGTTAAAAATAGTTGGTTTTGGTTGTAAATGTATAAGTACACCCTCCAAAACTCGAATTGGAAGAGGTTGGAGACATTATTTGTGAAGTTTGATAAATGGCAACCTCAAGTTTGTTGTGCATTTTATGATTTCTACATTGTTTTCAGGTTGAAGTTGTTATTTGTACGAAATTTTATGGATTCAAATATTAGATTATCATATATTGATGGAAAGGTACCTATTTCTAGTTTCCAATTCTTTTTGTCTCATTAAATTTTATTGAGTTTTGTGGAAGATATGACTAATTTGGTGAGGGCAGGTTTGAACACTGCCTACGGTTTACAGTTTTGGGAAAAATACAATAACTTTATTTTCAACCATTGGATCTTTATAAAAATTGCAAATAAGGTCTATAATTAGTTTATCTTAAATCTTGCTGAAGGGATTGGCTTTATTATTTGTTTTATGGAAGATATTAATGACTGTTTGTTGCATTCAATTGTGGGTTGTTGTGAGAATGATTACAATGTGATCTAGAATGCACTTAATCATTATTTGAGATGAATAATTTCATGAAAATTTTCAAGTGAATGGAATTTTTAGTTGTGATTCCTCTTTTCTCTACACCACCTAAGGCTATGTAACTGAGATTACTTAAATCATCATTAACATAAATCATCTAAATTACACTGCATTAAATAACTCAAGTAATAGCATTCATTCAACATAAGTAAAACAAGATAAGAATAGAATATCCATTTCATAAATCCATTACATAAACTATTACAAGATTACAATCCTCATTCCTAGAATGTGTCAAAATACATAAGTATAATTATTACAAGATCAACCTCATAACAACAAGAAGGGTAAATACAACTCATTACAAGAAGAATTACAACAATGCTAGAAAAGAATGGCAAGATCCACAAGTTGTCCAACTAGATGTCTCGCTTCCACGAACTGAAGAGCAAGGGGGACCCAAGGGTTTTGGTGCATGTTCCACCCAACCTACTGGTAGCCGAAGGCCCCACCTCCCATGCTAGGAGATAGTAAAAATGCAACATGAAAAAGAAGCCTACTACCTCTAACCAAAGGCAGACTCATACTGACACATACTAACTCAACCAAACATAAGCACAATATAAATCTAACACTAACATGATTACATTGCTTCTAGACATATTATAATCAAGTGTGCTAAAGAACCCATACACACAACATAAACTCAAGGTTATCCTAGATAGAATGTCATCGCAAGGTGCATCATGAGATCTCCTCTGGGCATTCTTCATATGCTCCAGTAATCCTGGTGACTTCAACCGAATCTCGGCCCTCATACTCACTCATGCGGAATCAAATACCTTTCGTATGGACAAGCTAGTTGACGTTGCCATTCCAGGCCTTCTCACTCACCCCAAGTCTAAACAAGCCCTTGTGTCTGCGAGTGAGGTTAATTTATCTTTGTTAATGTGAATGCATCCTAGTCATCTAAGTACTTTACTTTAATTATCACTTATTAAAAACACTTTCGAAGGTTACCCGGTTTACCTCTTTGGGCTCCAGCCCCTAACAAAAGCCACTCCTCTAATGGATAACACACTATTCAAATCTAGACTCCAAGGATGACTAAAATACAATAGAATTTGAATAGCACAATATCTCCTAATCTAGGAGACGACAACAAAGAATCCCACTCCAACACTTGGAGGAAAACAAACTCACAAAGTACAACCCAAGGAAAACGAACATTAACTAGCATGGGAATGACCCACATTCACTAGAGGACTTCCCAATGCATAACACGATTACCCATTCCCAAAGCATTCACTAAAAGGGAAAATAATATAATAATGCATTGATAAAGAAAAACACTATGTTTGGATATCTTAAATCCATATTTCTACTTAATGCATCTCGCAACAATTTAAATTACTATCTTTCTAAATTTTCATATAAACAAATAAATTTCTTCATTAAAATTAACAATATTCTCAACATTATCTAATCATGCACATTAGTCATACTAGTTTAAATTGCTCACAAAGAACCTTGCATGCATTTCTATGCCTTAAACGAAATATTAAATCTATAAATATACTTAAAATATAGTCAGCATAATTCATATATTTAAATACAAATATCATATTTATTTTCAAAACTACATTTAAAAATAAGGTCTACATTATACAATGGTTTTAACCTTCTGTTTTACTATAATTTCCTAAACCACAAAACTGTTTGATTCTGAATAATCTCCAAACTTATATTCTCATTTTCCAATATATAAATATATATTAATTATTATATAAAATAATAATATATATATATATATATCAAACATTTATATTAATCTAAAATAAAAACTAAATAATTAAAAACGAAAAGTTAATTCTTAAAGCAAGCAAATTTTGCATTCACCAAAAGGTATTATTGGTGGACGAAATACTGTCGATGCCCCTAGAAATAACCGTCGACTATACATATGGTACAACAGCTATCGAGCCGCGGGGAGGCCGCACTCCCCATGGGACAGTGTGTCCCCTCCAATGGGGTGGGCGCATTGCCTCATGGGCAGCGCATCCCCCAAGCACTGGTACAGTGGTCGGTGGGATTTGACTCCCCACCAACCACAGTTTTCAATCCAATTTTTTTAATAAAAAAATTCTTAGCTCCCTAATAGAGCTTGAAATAAAATACAGGAAAATCTCAAAGAACTTTTAAATACATTTCTTTTATATTTTATTTTATTTATAAAAAAAAAAAACACAGAACCCCAAAACTAAAAAGAAAAATCCACCATTAATACAAACGCGGATTTTGAGAAAGAGAATTTTAACCACAAAATTTTGATAGAATAAAGTATTTAACCTATATATATATATATACTATATGCAAACCCATATAATATAAAAATATATATATTTATATAATTTTTTTTAACCATAATTTCTAAGACAGGTAAAATTGAGAAAATATTAAAAAAACCAGCAATAAGAAAATTAATGAAATTTTCCAGAATGTCTTTCAAAATTCAAAGGATGTTAATTTAATTTCTTCCAAACTATTCTTTCAAATTTTGAATAATTTAAACAAATAACCTTGTACAGATCTAAATTTTTTTTAATTTTCAATGAAGGTTTTCTACGGGGTTTGAGTTTGAAACACAGATCTGATTGATTTCAAATGTAGAATTTCCATATTAGATCCTAAATGTTTGAATCACAACAAACATTGAATTTTCAACAATGAATCTATAGATTTTGTTTACTGAATAGTTTCCTACAGTAAATTTATCAAATTTCCACAAAGCATTAAATTAAAAATTGAATTAAACAACAAGTACAAAACCTAGAATCTGAAGCTACAGAAGAAGAAGATGAAATTTCTTTGATAGAAGCCTGCTTCAAGAATTTCTTCGAACGTGCAACGAATCCAAATCCAAAATCCAAAAATTGATTCAAACCCTTCTTATGCGAATTCTTCAAAAAAATTCAATCCTCTGAAAAATATGAATCCTTCTAAAACTTCTCTTCCCCAAAAATTGAAAACATGCATTCACATAAAACCAAAAATATCTCCTCCAACCCTAATTCCCTTTTGCATGCAAAGTAGAGAACTAGATATTTATGTTCCTTCCTAATTTTCGAAAACCCAAAATTGAATTTAAAATGCAATTTCAATTTCCTTTCAATTTCTCATGATTTAATTGAATTTAATTTAATCCAATTAAACTTAATTAATTAATTTTAATTATTGAATAACTAAATTTAACCCTTTTTAAGATTAAAATTTAATTAATGAAATAAATTAAAATTTAATTAAATTAAATTTCATTATAAACTTTTAATCATAACATCAAAGCATAATTTTAATTAAATATTAAAATAATCACTACTCTTTCCAATGCAATTATCTAAACATTAAATCAAGTAAACATGACTCACAAAATAGGACTATCGACACACTAAGGCTAGGGCGTAGACCTAACACATGTTATCTAGCTACTATCTCCCTTTCAACTTAACCATTGGATCGACACGCTCAAACCTGTGAGACCAGGTGGAGTCGATGTCATGTACCTGCAACTTGAAACCAAGTAAATAACATAATACAGTATATCCAACATATAATACACACAGTGAAGAAAAAATCACGGATTCGCAAGGTTCTCGCAAGCGAGTGATGTGAAACCATCCTCTTCACCAATCCACTCATCAAAGACTGACATTACATCATAATCAATAATCACATTATAACAATATCTCATGCTATCTCTACTAACATCATTAATCCATAATGCATGTAAAACAATAATCAGATAACCACATCACACAATAATCATTGTCGCTCAATAGTAGTGATCAAAACACAAACAACAAGGTGTGTCCAGTATCATAGTAGTTGCATCCCAAACATAGCATAAAGAAAAACAAACAAGAAGCAAAACGGAGGGGTATTACATTGTTTGCTGCCATGGATTTTCCAAAATGAGCCTCAAAGTTACTTTCACATTTTTTAATCTTCGACATTCTATGGTCATGCTCTCCATAATCTGTGACATACTTAACATGAAGACATTCTTCCTTTGATTTCCATTGTACGACTAATTGTTCCTTTTTGTCTATGATTTATTTTTCGTAAACTTTATTGAAATGCTTTTCTATAGTGTCAAGCCTTAGCTGCATCGTCTTGTCTCTTCCACATTTCCAACTAAAAATCTTGCATTTGACCTTTGTTTCCCTTTCAATATCATTTTTGTTTGATACCCCAATTTCTTCAAGGAATGGGTACTTCGACAACCAACCAATTTGAAAATTCCTTGTCATTTCTCACTCGCACCCCAATTTTGATTTGCCTTTTCTTTTCTTGCTACCAACATCATCCTCATCCAATTCAATTATCTCATTCTAGCCATCTAGGGTATCCCTTGGAACATCTTCTGTGGTATTTCCATTCTCATTTGATACATTTTTATTTAAGGCAATGACAATCTCACCTTGACCTTCGTGTGGCGGTGAGGTATTGTCATTGCCATCTTCAATAATATTTGGTGGAAGAGTCGATGGTGTAGATCCACCTTGATCTGATGGATTAGAAGATTTTCCAATTCCAAAGTAAGACCGTATGGTTCCTCCACATTTTGGGTGTTTTGATGGCCTCCCAGTCTCTTCATTACCCTCAGAAGTCTTACTCTTGCAATTGTTGCTTGACATATTGATATCTCACTTTGAAAAAAAGATAGAAAAAAATGCATTCTTGTTTAAGAAGGACAAACCGATAGAGAATATAGATCCCATTCCCTACTCAAAATCATGTTTAAGACTGAAGCAAGAATGGAAAACAGATAAAGAAATCTTATTACTATAAGTAATAACTAATAATAGTATGAAGAAATGATCACTCACCTTTGAGTCTATGTTTTCAGGTTTCTCTTACTTTTGAATCAAGAAGTAGAACCTCAGAACCGAACAAAATGGGTAAGAACAAATAACAGTTTCAATTGTAGTTATATCAATCCATATTTGGCAAATTCTGTGGGATTTTTAAATGGTATGTTAAAAATTTGGCGAATCCCGCGTACTTATACAATGATACCTTGTAATTTTCAAGGTGAAATAGGTCCTCATAGGCAACTATTAATAAATTTAAATTGGGAAATGGGTCTTCACAAGAAAATATTTGTAAATTTTAAATTGTGAAATGGGTCCGCATATAATGTTGTTTTAATAGTTTTGCCAAATATGTTGGTGTTTTATGACATGCTCCTCAGGATTCCAGGAAAAAATATTGATCAGTCAATTCGAAATGCGTAGTCTATTATGGCGAATTTATTGCCTAAACATTCCTTGTAAAAAAAAACCATTGGTGAATGGGCATGCATTGGACCGGTAGTTCATGAAATCCAGGTGATTTGAACACCTTGTTGGATAATTAGAATTCGCCAAATTTGATTTGTCGATTTGAAGATAAACATACTATTCACTCTACTAGGATACCCCTACATGATAGTTTGAAGGAGAACTGAACTCAAGTCATTGGAAAAATGGAAAGTGAAAAGAAAGAGAAAGGTGGAGGAGATATGAAACTTATAAGACATTCTTAAAAGGATACTAGGGCGAGGAAAAAAAAAAGACTCTAAAAGGCCATTTGTGAAAAAATAAATATAAGTAATGAATCGATTGGGGGCCTTAGCCCCTTTTGTTGATACAAGTATGTCACTTAACTCAAATTTGATCTATGACATGAATGAAACAAACCCTATTGCAACCTTTAATGCAATATGAATTCATTTATTTTGTATTTTTATGTCTTTTTATGCTGGAAGAAAAATGAAACCCTAAATGATAAATGCAACACAATGATACGCAAAACCTAGATCTAGGGTGAATTATTCCAAATTTTAGAAGGTATATAATGTTAACAGGCTAGGTTCACCGAAACAAAACATTAAGAGATAGTGGAAATAAAAGGAAGATATCATTTGGGGTTACACACCCTTTTAAAATGTTTCTAATTATATGTGATTTATGGAGGGAGATTGAATGCAAAGAAAAAATAAATTTTGGATGGATGGTTTTGAATAGTTTATTTGATTGGATTATAATCTAATAGGTGAGTCAACCAACCCTTAATCAAATTTGGAAATTTCTTAGTGCAATGGTCTAACTAGGGTAATAGTGCAATTTACTTTTCTGATGAAAATACAAAGAACAAAAAAATTCATAGAAAAAATTAGACAATAGAAATGAGAAAAGAGGATGAATGTGGGACTAATCTTCAACCAATGGATACATGCCACTTGTCAAGATCTGGGAGGATGAAGGGTGAGAACATTTTCGTCTTTATGCAAGTAAATTCTTATTAGGTGACTTTAAAATTTGAAAAATAGCATTAAATGCATATGGTTGAGAAATTTGGAGGGGAAATTTGTCTGGACAAGAAAGTCAAACAAATGGATTTATTGAGGGAATATTCCCTGGGAATATGCCTTGTGAGGGAAAATAGAGATTTAAGAAATCAAGATAAATGATTTATTGTACAAGTTGCATTATCTAGAGAATGTGACATGGATTAGAATTAGTTTTAATCATGATTTGATTAATTTTAATGGAGGTTAGTTGATTGTGACATTCAACTTAAATATTTCGATTTATTTAAATTAAATGAGAAGATAAAAAATATTAGAGATTTAATTAAATATTTGGATTTATTTAATTAAATGAACGAACTTTAGGAGATTAATAAAATTGATCTATTTAATTACAAAGAGGAATATTATTTATTTAGATAAAGTTGATTTCTCTAATAAAGATTGATTTAATTAAAAGAGGAAAGATGGTGAATTTTAATGAGATAATGATTATTTGATTAAAATGGTTTTAAAAAGGACAATTAAGGATGAAATGAAATTAGTGACTCCAGATTAGGTAGATTTATATTTTACGTGCCGGCAATACCTAAGATTTATATTCCTCCCTACAAATCTATCGAAACACTGTCACATAATTTTGTAATTGAGTTTTGATGAGTTGACAAGATGTAGGGCTTCAAATGTAATAAAGAGAGGAAATATTAAGCCATTTAGGGCCTTGCCTTAGTCAAACCTCATGTTATTGTTTCCACTTCTAGAATGTCAATTCCAATGATAAAATGGATAAAAATAGGAAGGAATGATGAAATCACAAAGTGCTTCAAATGATTGGACCCTTAGATGGCTTCCTTGAAGGACTGAAGTCATAGACATCACCTCAAGGTCTTGATTTCATTATTTATTTTATTGAATGCTTTGGTGACCTATATAAGTGTTAGCTTTCACAAAGCAATGATAAAATTCACACACATAAAATCACATAGAGTCTGACAGGTTGTAAGGATCTTGAATTTCTATAATAATCTTTGAAATTATGCTCTTGACTTGCTCAATAGTGCTCTTAATCATAAGTTTTCCAATATTTTTATAGATTTATTTCAAATGATCGAATAACTAGATATTTATATGCATTTACTCAATTTCCGAAAAACTAAATCTTGATAGCTGACTATAGACACTTGAATTGAAAATTTTAAATTGCCACAACCAACATATTTGAATTTGTAGCCAAAATAGGTGGACACCTATGGATAGGGAATGAGTGTCCTTACCCTAATTTTTAGGATTTTAATTGTAAGGAGAAATGTCTTAGATAAATATAATTTTCTCCCACTTGCAATTCCTCAAAAAATGTTAAAAATAGGTCATAAATGCATAATTTAGGAAATTTAATGCTCAATTATGTCCAATAATTTAACGGGGACAAAACATAGGGTAAAAATCTCATGGGTGACAATTTATGAGGATACAATTGGCACCTAACATGACCTTGTAGTTTGGACCAATCTATGTGTCATTTTCTTAGTAATACTCCCTATATTATACTTGAGGGGAGTGTTGGCATAAATAGGTGTTTTACCTATCTAGGTCCTATTTACATGTTAAGTCCACTTACGCCCTAGTCTAAAATATTTCTAGTTAGTGATAGTTCTCACTAGATCATAGCTTATAAATTGGAATTAAATTCTTGTGTACTAGGTCATTTAATATTTGTTGAGGCTTTTATCTCATTATACAAGATTAAGACACATGTCATGATCTTGTCTAATACTATCTCACAAACTGCATTTATAATAAAGGCATCATATGCACATTTTCATATTCACTCTAACACTATTGCATCCATAATAATAGAATGATATTTCTACAATTTCTCTCTTGGGGAAGTTGAATCGAGTAAAATGGGTGTCCTGTCTCTAAGGATTCTAGGGTTTTGGACCTAAAAGGAGAGAGGTAAAGTTTATTCTTTTGTGCAATTCACTCAAGAACAAAACCTAGAGATTTAAATTTAAAGGAGATTGACATCTGACAAAGGGAATTATCTAAGGGGATTGAACAATAAGAAATGAGGGGTTCACTACCAAGTGTAAACTTGGAAAATAAGATGTTTGAAGACACAATGTAGTATACAAGATGACTTAAAAAGGCAAGTAAAATGTAACCAAAAACTTTAAAACTGGAAATGTGGACTTCAGAAACTGAATAAGGTAGAATGGAGATCTAGAATCTTTAGAAATCTATTGTTGAAGCTAACTAGGCCTTATACACCAAGCCAAGTGAATTAGTCCAGTTTTGAGTAAATTGTGCTATAACAGGTTTAAGATAAATGGGTAGTGAGATCTACAAAAATCCCTGAAAGATAGGTACAATGGGACTCATTCACCAATAGTGGCGAATTAGTCCACTTTTAGATTTCTAGAAATTCAAAACCTGATCTTGTAGCTTTCAGTCTATTTTTTTGTTCTTGATTTATATCTATGTTCGAAATTGTAAAATTGAACCTGTAGACTTTCTCTATGCTTCTTCGGGGCTTGATGACAACTTTGAATCAATTTGGCACCTTGATGACAACTTTTCCAATCTTACTCAATAAATCTACAACCTAGACCTATAAATCACACACAACAAGAGGGGAAAATGGTTGTGGGGTTAGAGGATAGGGGTTCTCCTTGGTAGAAACTTCTTGTTGGTAATTAAACCTTGAAAGGCAAGAAAACATGAATGGATAATGACATGAATAAAAAAAAAGATAATTTTGCAACTCACCAAACCCTAGCAATAAAGTATTGCAATTATGCTTGAAATAAATGCAATGGATGTGGTTTTTGATTCTTGCTTGAAGGAGATAGATCTTGAATGAAAAGATTGATTGGATCATGAACTCTACATCACAATTGTGGGCACAATAATAAACATGGAGAATGAGATCTTTGAAATGATGACTGATTCTCTTGAATGCTCTTGCTGAAATGTTCTTGTGAACTCAATTTTGTATAAGGATGCTCTCACAAAAGTCTTAGGTGAAAATGAGTGAAAAAACCCTGTATTTATACACAATTATGCAAGAATTATTGGAATTACAACACTACAAGCCAACATTGGATCTTGGAGAATAAAATCCTGCCAAAGATTCAAATTAAATTTGATTTTGAGTAAAAGGGGACTCTTTTACCCAGAATGGCGAATGAGTCCCACCTTAAGAATTTGAGGTTGGTTTTTAGGATTTTTTGTTTTAAATTCCTTTTGTTGGGATTATCCTAAAAAATATACATAAATCAAGCTCGTGGATATAAAATGGGGCCAATTAAAGCATAAGAAAGCCCATATTATTAATAACAAGCCTATAGGAATGTTAAACTGTGTTACAACACTTTACAACACAACAAATACAGAAAGGTTGAGATAAATCATAATTGAAATAATGTTTGTTATGCTTAGTTAATTGATCAAATCTTAGGAAAGTGTGAAAGTGTGTTATAACACTTTACAACATGTTTGCAAGGTACTATTAAAATATTTTAATTCACAAGGGCCAAAGACTTAATCTTAATGTTTTATCTACATTTAAACACTAAATCATGGTAACATTAAGACAAAATCTGCAAGGAGAACCCAAACTAGCACAAAAAACCCAAAGGACCCTTTTTTTGATGTTACATTTAGCTCCCACTTTAGTGAGAGAATGAAGCTACAAACTCACATTAAAGTAGACAAACACACATCAAGAGGAGTACCATTATACCAATGTTGTCAAGATGAGATAAAACTAATCAAGAGGGATGATCAAGCCCCTAGGATCAAGATCCCATGGCAAAACCAACATAATAAAAAAGGAACGCGAATAAAAATGATATAAAGAATTGCAACAAGGACAATCATACACTAAAAAAGATGAAAATGAAATAAAGGAGAAAGTTGGAACAATATTTGACTATTTTTCCATCATGATGTGGACTAGATCTACGTTATTTTTCCAAAAAAATACATACTCACTCTGAGGTGATGAAACTCCTAATTGTTTGTCAGGTGAGAAGTTCTAAAAGGTGAGAAAAATACACTCATGGCTTGTATGTACTCACACACACATGCAAGTGGCTATGGGGAAATTCATGACTCAGATTAGGATTCTCACTCAGCCATACAATTTATTTATACCTCCTGATAAGTTTAATAAGGTGCGACTCAAAAATGACTTTTTGAGCTTCATGAGGTAAGCAAAACTTTGTATGCTTAAGGTGCTCATGAACAAATAGGATGGCTCCATAAGAATGAAAGCTTTGTTATGCAACGTGGGCATTTAAAAAATGATACATATGAAATGTTCAAAGGAGTCTTGCTTAGTTCATGGGTATGTGCAGGATCATGATGGGCCAAAAAGTGGTGATATGTAAGCCATATGAAGGTCCATGAGGCTGACAACATTTTCTTACCCAAAATTGATGAAAAAAAAAGGGTTTTTAGAGGAGATTCTCATCATTCCACCAATATAAAATATGCTTTAATTTGAATTTAATAAATTATTATTATTCATTTTCTATTAGAATTATGAATAAAGTCCTAATTGATAGGTTGATTGAAAAACATCTATAACTTTCAAATGGTATCACATTTTTTGAATCTGAAATATGTGCCACATTCTATGCTTTACATACTATAGGATTAAAAAAAAAAAATGAATTTCATGAATTTTTGACCAGGTTAAGGTGGTTAGATATACAAGCTTTTATATTTTCAAAAATTTGTAATAAAAAATTCATAATTAATTATTTACATAGAAACAAATTATAAAAAAATATGCATCACATCGGGACATGAGTCCTCTACTTATATCTAAAATCTTATAAAAAAATATTTTCATTTTATGGTGGTTAGGGTGGTTAGACATACACATACTTCTTATTTTTACTTTGAAATTTAAATACTATAGCACTAAAATTTCAAATTTTCACCAAATGGATTTAATTTTTTAAAATAAAGGTCTAGGAGTTTAGAACCTACATTCAATTTTCTATAGATTCTATTTTTACATTCTTTTGAAATAATATAGATAACTAATTCAAATTTTTTATGTCAAGTTATCTAACTCTAATTTTTTGTGTTTTTATTGCCACTTAAGGGCCTGTTTTTTCCATGATGATCCTGCACATACCCTCATGCAAGGTCTTTAAATTAGCGGACATTGTGCCTAATATCTCCAAGAGAGGACCAATCAAAGAATAGAAAATTCACAACTTAGGGGATGCAGTGTATCACATCAGGCCACTTAACTTAGAGGACGTTGTGCCTAATGTCTCCAAGAGAGGACTATTTAAAGAATAGAAAATTCATAACTTAGGGGATTGAGTATGTTTCATCAAGCCACTAAGAGGGATGTAATATGCTAAGAGATATCACACTCATGAAGGACATCACACCCACTGTCATTTTCCAAAAAATAAAAACATCATATGAAGCAAGAAGATTGCACTAAGAACCATGAAAAAGGAAAAAAGAAAAAGAAAAAATGCCAATGTATGCCCCCACTTTAAAGAAATTTCTAAATGCCATACTACGAGTAATTAATTTAATGTGTAAAATCATAAATGCAAAAAATAAGAAAGACATGAGAGCCAACTTGGAAAGCCCTATCCCAAGTCATATTTTTCCAAGTAAATTTGTTTCATGTGAGAGAAAATAAAAGAGAGTGGTTGCCCCCAAAATTAAAACACCAAACACATAAGGGATCTATGGATTTAGTGTCAATATATTATTTTCTACAAATTTTTTAGAGAGCTCATAACTATGATCATTCCCCAAATAAACATAGAACGTAAAGAATGACACAAAGAGAGCGAAAATAAAGAAAAACCTTTTGGGTCAACATGGAAGAGGCATAGGGTGTCTCAACAACTTGCATCATACCCAAAAGGAAAACACAAGATAAAGATAAAGATGAAATGAAAAGGAAAAATGAAAATAAATCCTTTTGGGTCAACATGAAGGAGGCATGAATGTCTTGATGCCTTGTGTCATCCCTAGAAGGAAAACACAAGAAAAAGATAAAAAATGAAAAGACGGAATTGATGCATGACATAGAGAAGAATAAAGGTAGAAATAGAGGAATGTCACAACTTAAGAGAGAAAACATAATATGACAAGAGATCACATTACACACATGCAATCGCACAAGAGAAAATTAAAAAATACTAGTAAGGAAAATGCTAGTCAACCTCTGAGAAAGTCATATGCCTGCCATTCTTTGTCTGTATAAGTGAAAGGGGAATGACGAGCCCAAGGGACAACAACAAGTGCATTGCTAGGACAAGGCTATCAGCTTTGTGCCCCCACTGAGTGTGAGACAAAAACATGTCGAGGTAGGTGATGGGAAAGGTCATGTAGCAATGAGAAGAGAATGTTATACAACTATTACATCACAAGGGGGGAAACAATGCTAGGAAATAACATGATGGAATTCATTGCCATCAAAGTGAAAGTTCTTTAATATTAATTGGAATGCACGACACTCTTTGATAATGTGTTTGAGAAATCAATGGTATGTGCAATATAGGACCTTAGCATCCTTAGGATGAATGAATAATATATTCATGGGTGATAATGTCATGAATCCTTTGTTGAGAATCAATTGTAGCTTCCTTTCTATTTTAGGTGGTAAACGAGGAGGTTGTATTTTTTTAATTTGTAAGTTCTTTTATGTTTACTAGATTCACCAGCATCCTTGTCATTTTTAGAAGTTAGGGCATCTGTATCTAAAATAATTTTACCATCACTATTAATCCTTAGATATTCTTTAGGATCATGTTTGTTGCAAGGGGGATCTTGATATCCTATTCTCTATGTATTTTCCTTACCTAGTATTTGTTCTAGGAGTTGATGACTTTCATGTTCACTTGTTGTATCACACCCTTGTTTTCTCAAGAATGTGAATACTTTTCTATATTTTTCTTGAAGATCAATGGGAGTGTTTGTGACCTTATTATCATAATGGGGTTGAGTGTTTACATGCTTAGAGGAACTAGGTTCACCTATTGTAGGGAACTTAGATTCAAATTTTGTTTCAGGATGGAAATAACCAAATATCTCAAGAGGTGGTATGGTAGGAGGTTTTGTTTCATTCATGGATGGATAAAAGGATGTGTTAGACTCAATAATGTTAAGGCAATCGTTTAAGAACCTATTCATGTTGTCATCATCTTCTCCAATGATGTCAAAATCAAAAGGAGGACATACATTAGGAGTTGAGTGAGAATGATTGGGTTCAATGTCATGAGTGTCATTTCCAAAGGAACAAATTGACACATCTACTAAGGATTTTAAGGAGATCCAAATTTTTCCAAAGCACGTATCTATGATGCAAATTTCAGATTCTAGACTATAAAACAATGTTGTAAATACAATTTTGATTTTCTAAGCAATGTAATAGAATGAATGAATGTAAGATAAATGCAATGAAATAGAAAATTTCAAAATTGAAATACAGAGGAAATAACAAATAACAAAAACCAAGAATATGAATTGTAAATGATAGAAGATGCAGTGAAAATATGAAAAGGGATTGATTCGCCCAACATGGTGAATGAGTCCAGGTACTAATTTTTTAGATTTTTTATAGAATTTTTGAATTGAATTTTTGATTTTATGTATTTTGATGCAAATATGAGATGCAAATGCAGAATTTTACCGGTTTTCAATGAAATTAAGTGCAACAATACAAGCTAAATGAGCTTTCACTAATACAAAATTGAAACCCTAGAATGCAAATCAACTAATGCAAGACCTAATGTAATGTTAATGGAAGCTCAATATAGGATGTAAATGCACTCCAAATCAGAAATTCAATGCTTTCAATACATGTTCACCAAAATGAACCGAATAAAATGGGTGTCCTATCTCTAAGTCTTTAGGGTTTTAGACCTGAAAGGAGAGAGGTCAATTTTATTCTTTTGTGCAGTTCACTCAAGATCAAACCCTAGATATTTCAGTGCAAAGGAGATTGAATGATAAGAAATGAGGGGTTCACCACCAAGTGTAAACATGGAAAAGAAGATGTTTGAAAATATAGTGTAGTATGTAAGATGACCTAAAAATGTATGTAAAATGTAATAGAAAACTATAAAATTTTAAATGTGAACCTGGGGAACTAAATAAGGTAGAGTGGAGATCAAAAATCTTGAAAAATCTACTATTGAAGCTTATTGGGACTCATAGCTAAGATGAGTGAATAAGTCTAGTTTTGGGTACATTGTGTCGAAACAAGTTTTGAATAAATGGGTACTCTTATCTACAATTATTTGTGATGGATAGGTACAGTGGGACTCATTAACCAATAGTGGTGAATCAACCCACTTCTAGATTTTTGGTAATTCAAAACTAGATCCTATAAATTTTGATATAATTTTCTCTTCCTAATTCAGATCTGGGTTTGAAACTACAAAATTCAACCTATAGACCTTCTCTAAGCTTCTCCAAGGCTTTCTCACAAATATGAACTACTTTAACAACTTAATGATAACTTTTCCAATATCGCTCCTTATTTAATCTGTAGTCTAAACCTGCAAATCACACACAAGAAGAGGGAAAAATGGTTGTGAGGTTAGAGAATAGGGGTTTTCCTTGGTAAAACCCCTTGTTGCTCAAATTCTCTTGTGAACTAAATTTTCTATAAGGATGCACTCAGAAAAGTCTTAGGTCAAAATGAGTGAAAGAATATTTTATTTATACTCAATTATGCAATAATTATTGAAAATAAAACACTAAAATCTTACATTGGATCTTGGATAGTAAAATATTACCAAAGATTTAAATTCAATTTTATATTTAGTAAAAGGGGACTCATTCACCACCTTGGGTGAATCGGTCCCACCTAAGGGAACTCATTCACCCAGAATGGTGAATGAGTCCCACCTTAGGAATTAAAGGTGGATTTTTTTGGATTTTGATGTTTTAAATGCCTTTTGTCAGTATTATCCTCCAAAATACATATAAATAAGGCTTGTAAATGTAAAAAGGGGCCAATTAAAGCATAAGAAATCTCAATTATTAATGAAAAGACTAGAGGAATGTGAAAGTGTTTTATAACACTTTACAACACACCAAACAAGGCAAGGTTAAGATAAACCATAATTGAAATTATGGGTATGTGCAGGATCATCATGGAAAAAATGCCTTTAAGTGGCAATAAAATTGAGAAAATCAGAGTTAGGCAACTTGATGTAAAAATTTGAATAAACTATCTATATTATTTCAAAAATATGTAAGAATAGAATCTATAGAAAATTGAATATAGTTTCTAAACTACTAGGTTTATTTATTTTTAAATAAATATATTTGGTGAAAATTATAAATTTCAATGCAGTAGTACTTAAATTTCAGGGAAAAAATAAGAAGTAGGTGTCTTTCTGAATACCCTAACCACAATAAAATGATAATATGTTTTTATAAGATATTAGATATAAGTAGGGGACTCATGTCCTGATGTGATGGATATTTTTTTGTAATTTTTTTCCAAGTAAATAATTAACTATCATTTTTTTATTACAAATTTTTGAAAATATGAAAATTTGTATGTCTAACAACTTTAACTTGGTCTCAACTTAATGAAATTCAATTTTTATTTTTTTAATCCTATAGTATACGACACATAAAATGTGAAACATGTTTCAGCTTAAAAAAATGTGACACCGTTTGAAAGTTGTAGATTTTTTTCAATCAACCTATCAATCAGAACTTTAGTCATAATTCAAATAGAAAATGAATAATATTAATTTTTAAAATTCAAAGTAAAGCATAATTTATATTGGTAGAAATTTGAGAATATCCTTTAAAAACCCTTTTCGTTTCATCAATTTTGGGGAAAAAAAAATTCATCAGCCACATGGGCCATCATACCACTTAGATATCACCACTTTTTGGCCCATCATGATCCTGCACATACCCTTATCTTTGGTATGCTTACTTTACTATTGTGAGCCTGATTTTTGCCTTAGGTTGACATGATAAACACAAAGAATAATTAGCCCAGCTAGAAAAAGCAATAATCGATCTCCCTATGAAATCCTTGATCAAATTTAAGATAAGAAAACATGAGAACAAAAACATATAAAGAAGGCTTACAAGTATGAAAACTTATCTAAAATGAATCAAACCTTAATCCCCTAGGGGGATTGGTTCTCCTTGTGATGTAGAAAGGAGGCCATTTCCCAATCCTTGATAATAAGAAGATGCCAAGATGATAGTGATGATGCAAATGTCAAGATTGTGCATCAAATTGTGTTGTGGTTGTGGTGCTGAAATGCCTTGCTTTTATAGATTCAAGGTTAGGAGATTGAGGGATTTTGATGAATGTGGGATCATTAACAAGCCAATGACAAGATTCCACTTGTCAAGATGTGAGAGGATGAGGGTTGTGCACATTTTGGCTAGTGTGCTAGTTTGGAATTTGAATTTGCATGAAATGACATGTCTAGGGGGGATGAAAGAAGAATTAAATGCTAAATTGACATGTGTAAGAGATGTGTAGGACAATGTGTAATAGCATTTAATCCTTTGTTGGAAGGGCCAAGTCCATTGAAGAGAAGATTCAAATTTAAAGAATATTCCATATTGATGCCCTTGTGAAAGTAATTAGAAGAAATAATATATCAAGGAAATGATTTATTGGTGCAAGTGGATGGGTTAGTTGAGAGTTTAGATTTGACTCAAATTGAGTCAAAAGTAGGAGAATGGGTAATTATGATTCGAGGTTAATTAATTCAGATTAATTAACTTGGATATTTTTGGGGTTTGATATTTGATTTAAATCATTTTGATTTATTGAATCAAATAAGAAGAATTTAAGGACATAATTAAATAATTTCATTTATCTAATTAAATACGATGAAGCTAGGGAATTAATCAATAAATTATTTTAATTGATTAACAGTAGAATTGGATGCATGTTGTTGATTATTTTGCGTGTCTAGAATTATTATTATTATTTTTATTTTTTTGTTATGGTTAGTTAATTGATAAAATTCTAGGAAATTTTAAATATGTGTTACAACACTTTACAACACCTTTGCAAGGTACCATTGAAATAAATTAGTTCACAAGGGCCAAAGACCTAATTTGAATGTATTATCCAATTACAAAACTAAATCAAGGCCATCCACTGAGTTCATGGTAATCACACTAATCAGTGTAAGGCCTTGAGTTATAAAATCTAACATCTTAAGGATTTTGGTTCTCTCCCTTATGTGGGGGTACCTCATTCCTATAATTGATACTGATTTCAACCTCGTCTTTCATTTCACCAATCATTTCGGCTCACCCTTGTCCTACACTAAGTGGGGGAAAGGGTTTAGTTAGCCTCTTCCCTCGTATATCCCTTGTTATTGTCTCTTTCAACTAATCATTAACCTTTCATGAATATATAAGAGAAAGCTTGGGATATTGACAAAATGTCTTAAGTTGTCTCACATGTGGCATACTCCCCTTTTCATGATGCATCTTCTTAAAAACATATGACTCAACATAGGGCTTCCTGAACAAGCTCTCATGTCTTCTTCCTCTTCTATTTTTAAGAATTTTCTCATAGTATAGTGCTTTTCAATTCCTTTTAAAGTGGAGGCATACATCACCACTCACATTTCATTGTGTTATTTTATTTTTCTTTCTATCCCCTCTCTTGGAAATATTAGGTACAATGTTGCTTAGGATGAGACATTTGAATTTTTCCTCTCTTGCATACAATGTGATTTATTCCAATCTTGGATACAAGATGAGTGCATTTTCACTTTTCCTCTCTTGGAGACATTACACATGATGTTCCTTAAGATGAGACATCACATGAACAAATAAAAATCCCTTCAAACAACATCATCCCAAACATCATTTTCTTTTGTGGCTCCTTATCAAATTTATCAAGAGGTATAACTTTGGTATGGTTTGAGTGGGAAGCCCAACCAACAACATGAATTTCCCTATAGCCACCATTGTGAGTACATACCAACTATGTGACTGTTTCTCACCTTCTTTGGGACAAATCACCCCATGGACAACCTAATATTCTGTGGCCCCAGAGTGAGCACATATCTCATTTTTCTCTTCAAATTAATCCTTGTCATCACGTGATCATGTATCTTATTTTGTTGTAATTCATTCACCCTTGACTGTGTCGCTTGTGTTGAAGTATTTTTGAACTAGAATCTTGAATCCTAGGGATTTGACCAACTCCTTATTCTTTTTCATTATTTTTCATCTCCATTGGGCTACTTTAGTGTGAGTTTGAAGCAATTTCATCCTCTCAATAAAGTGGGGGCTAAATTTGTCTCCAAAAAGTGTATCCTTTGACACTTTTCACTCATTTGGACCCTTGTCAATGGATTTTGGACCTCTTTCAACCTCTTTTTACCCCTTCCCAAGCCTTGTGTTGAAGTGTTGTAGGGTGTTGCATACAAATTTCATATTTTCTTAGGCTTTTCATCACTCAATAAACCCCTTTATTATGCTATAATGACCCCTAAATACAACATATAAATCCTATCTTAGTGTTTTTTCAGAAGACAATCTCGACAAACATAAATAATTAAACTTTAATCCTTTAAAACTAATTAAAATTTCCTAGCTGGACTAGGTCACCACCTTGGGCGAGGTAGTCCCATGTGGCTTAAAATTCAATTTTAACTTAATCTTCTTTCAGGATTCTATCTCTAAAACCCTAAGGTCGGCTTGTATGGTGTTATTTCAAGGAAATTAGGGCACAACTTGTATAAATAAGCCTAAAAAACCTAGTTTCTCATTAGATACATATGATGCATCATTTAAATCACTCTCCTCCCAAGCACTTCTCTCTCATTCTTCTCAAGAAAGCTAGGGTTTCTACATTCTAAGTGAGAAAGACATCTTACTGAAGCACTCAAGGGCTGAATCCTCCATTGTTGCAACTCAATATCTAACATCATGGAAAGGTAAATAACTCTATTATCTCATTCTTCATTACTTTTTTTCTTCATTTGATTTGATTATCTAAAAGGGGTTTGACCAACGCAAGGCCCCATACTCTAGCAATCACCATTTCCATGTTCCTTCCTTGTGTGTTTGTAGATTTACGTATCTTGGAAGCTTGGATATCATTCAAATTGGATTGAAGACTTGTTGGAGATACCTCCTTGTTGTTTAGGTTAATAATCTACACAAAAAGGCATCTATAGGACAAGAATCAAGGTTTTAGATCTGGACTCCCAAAGAAGCAGAAAGTGCAGATTAAGACCTCCAGATTCAAATTTTTGACTTCCCAAAAGGTTGAAAAGTACTAGGTTGGATTTCTATAGATTTAAGTACCCTTTTTTCAGAAATGGGTCTCGCCAGATGTTCTAAATAGAAGGACTAGGTCACCCATAATGGCGTAAGTTTCCTCAATTTCTACAATAATTTTTCCAAGATTCCAGACCTTCATGCCATCCCTCTTTAGCCTCCAGGTGGACATATTCCATTCTATTCATTTCTATAGCTGTGTTTTTATGTTTCTTAGGTTGTTTTCATATCATAGTGTATTTTCAACATTTCATATTTGGGTATGTGTAGGATCATCATGGAAAAAATAAGCCCTTAAGTGGTAATGAAAACTCAGAAAATTAGAGTTAGGAAACTTGACATAAAAATTTGAATAAGTTATATATATTATTTCAAAAATATGTAAGAATAGAATATGTAGAAAATTGAATATATTTTCTAAAATACTAGGTTTATTTAAAAAAAAGAAAAATCTATTTGGTGAAAATTTGTAATTTCAATACAATAGTACTTAAATTTTAGGGAAAAAATAAGAAGTAGGTGTTTGTCTAACCACCTTAACCACAATAAAATGATAATATATTTTTATAATATTTTAGATATAAGTAGAGGAATCATTTCCCTATATGATGCATACATTTTTGTAATTTTTTTCCAAGTCAATAATTAATTATGAATTTTTTATTACAAATTTTAAAACATATAAAAACTCGTATGTCTGACCACCTCAACTTGGTTAAAACTTCATGATTTTTTTTTTTTTTTTAATCCTATAGTATGTGAAGTATAGAATGTGACACATGTTTTGGATTCAAAAAAATTGATATCATCTGAAACCTATAGTTTTTTATCAACCAGCCTATCAATCAGAACTTTAGTCATAATTCAAATAGAAAATGAATAATAATTATTTATTAAATTAAAAGTAAAGCATAATTTATATTAGTGGAAATTTGAGAATCTCCTTTAAAAACCCTTTTCATTTCATCAATTTTGGGTTAAAAAAATGTTGTCAGCCACATGGACCATCATATCACTTACATATCACAACTTTTTGGCCCATCATGATCCTGCACATACCCATTTCTTAGGTTTATCATTAATAAATCATTATTTTTTTTTTATTGCACTTAGAAACTACAATCACACACAAAAAAAAAACTGGGCCATCTTTGAAATAACTTACCCAAAAGCATATAATTAGGTGAAAGAGAGTCATTTCCAAACCAAGTTCTCCTAGGTGAAAAACCCTAGGTGGCTAGTAAGGGGAATCCTCTTTCCCTTCTTGTATATTTTTTTGGTGGTTCAACTATCAACCCCAAATGGTGAATCAATTCTCAAAAAGGAAGACCTAAGATGGGTTATTTTAGGCTTTGAAGGGTTCACCACCAAGAAAAAGCTTAGAAAAGACAACTTGACATTCAACTCACAAAACCTAGTAATGCAAGGTAAATGATGAATGTAAATGATAAAATTATGCAATAAAAAGCTAGGTTATGTGTACTTAGGAAGTCACAAAATTTAATAAGGATTATAGAAATGTAAAGAACGTTTCAAAATATGCTATGGAGGACTAAGATGCCCTTACTATATTATTATTCCTATTGCTTATTTTCAAGGTAGATGCAAAATCTTTGGATGTTGAAACAGGATCTAAAAGTATCTTTGCAAAATTCCACCTAGAGGACTAATAAACCCTTGATACCATCTTAGTCTCGATATAAGTTTCTAAAATCTCTTAATGTGATCCTAATGCTTGATGCTTGTACTTCCTTCTTCTCTGATCTCAAGCTCTTAAACTTCTAGATCTGACCTATAGGTGAGTTTCTGTGAAGATGAGAGCTTTGTAATGCAACTTTACAACTTTACAACTTTGCAATAAAAATTATATTCAAGTCTTCAACCTAAATTTTCAAACACAAAAATGCAAGAGGGGAATCTTTTTTTGACTGTTATCAAATGGGGGTTTACCTTGGTCAAACCCCTCTTTAGTAATTAAACCTTGAAACAAAATTAAATAAAGGAGGGAAATGTTGAATGAACAAAATTTTCAAGTATGAATGAGCACGGTGGTGTTGTCACTGATGTCAACATCGTTGAGGTTGTTGCAATGAAAGGAATCATGTGATTATAGGTGGTACATGTATGGTTGAGATACTGCAAAGATTTTGTGAGTACATGGAGCTATATTTATGGTGTTGTAGGTGTGATGATATGATGAGTTATCAAGTGCTTTTGAGAAAATTAATAAATAGTGAAGACAGAGTTATGTGTGTTTCTTTTTAATGTGCTCTGATGATGCACTCTTCATTTATTTTATGTTGATAATATGCTTGTATGAAATCTGTATTGCTGATTATGGGAATCATTGGGTGAGATATCTCGAGTTATAGCTTCTAGGTTGATGGAGAGTAAACATTGTGTTCACTGATTTGTGAACTCGTCTAGTAGAATTGTTTTTCTATAGACTAGGAGATATGTTTCTACTCTACAGTCCTCTACTATTTTTTTTATGTCCTATGGATCTAGAAGAAGGATAATAATGGTGTTATTAGTATTCTGGAAAAATTGTTCATGGTTTGGTGCTCTAGAAGACTTGTTTTAGAGTTAGTATGTGTGTCTACATAGAATGGTTGGACTGATGGAAAGAGCTTTGTATATGGAAGTTTTTGCAATTTTTCTGAATGAACCCAAAGGTATCTAAGCTATGTTAGAGTGTATAGTGAATAATTCTATGTGATCCATGTGTTATCATCTATTTGTGAACACCCATAATCCAAATTTCATTGGTTTTTTCATTAGCTTTGACCGACTTGGTGTCTACATGTTACATGAAGGATAAGTATCAATTAAGGAAGTATATGATTGATCCAAGATGTTTTCTTGGGTCCTAGTTAAGTATTAATTTTGCCTACTCTCATTTTTATCCACCGTGGGAATGTTGAATCACTGAACTAGTTTGAATTTGTAAAGTAAAGAATGTGTAGCCGACCTTGAAGAAAGTTTCTAAGGTGGAATTTTATATAAATACAAATCAAGATGTTGTGAATTGTGTTAGAGAAGTGTGAGACAAATGCAATAACAAGAGTGTATGAAAGTTAACCAAGGAAAAAATACTTTAATGTGTTTGAATCTTGAAAGTAGTGAGTTGATGGTGTATGCAATTATTTGATCAAAGCTACGAATGTGTGGAAGTTATTGTGGTGGATTTTTGTTATATTTCTTTATCTATAGGTAGTGACGTTATTTTAGATAGTGAGTCCTATCTGTAAGAAGTGAGCATTGTATCCGAACAGTGAGTCCTTTATGGGTAGTGAACCCTCTGGTAGTGATCCTTTATATCCACTTTTTCTATTACTATTATATTATGAGTTAATTCTCACTATGATTTTTACATCATTGGGTTTTCCACATAAATATGGTGTCTCTTTCATTTTAATTTCGTTATCTACATTTCATGTTTATACTTAATAACAGATTAAAGTGAAAGTGGAATTGATTAAGATCATAAGTGAATGTGATTTGATACAATTGATTCACCCACCCTCTCACTTTTCTTGTACAATTCAACACAAAAAAATATGTTACAACTCACCAAACCCTTGTTACAAGGTGTTGCAAATATGCTTGAAATCACTGCAATAGATGTTGTTCTTGACTCTTCCTTGAATGATGTTTATCTTTGAAACATTTTATTTAATAATAAATTTTGCCTCACAAATGTTAGCACAATAACAAACATGATGCAAAAACATCCTTGATATGGTGCTTGAATCCTAATGATGGCTCAAAATTCTTGATCAATTTCTCTTGATCTCATAAACTTGCCTAAGGAATGAGTAGTTGAATGTGTGTTATATCTTGGATCTCTCATGAGTTCTTAGATATAAAAATGAGTGAAAGAAATTTTTTTTTATAGTTGTGTATGCTTAATATGTCGAATTTACACCACAACAAGCCAACATATGAATTCATTAATTAAAGGAGGCTAAATCCCACCAAGATTTGAAATTGAGTCCCAAAAATAAGCCAAGGGGAACTAAGATGCCCTAGTTGGCATCTTAGTCCTGAGGCATGAAACTTGAGGCATAGACTCCAAAAAGGGGCCCAATTCATCTGCCTTGAAATCAAGGTCCCAAGACCTTTGGGGGATAAAGACACCCTAGGTGGCATCTTAGTCCCAACCCAAAAATCAAGGACACATAGACAAAATCATTAAACTATCTTTTATCTTTTGATGTTTGTCGGGATTAAACATGAAAATATATAATTTATTGGGATTTTGGATGCAAAATAGGACCAATTAAGACATAAATAGGGATAAATAAAGCAAGGCAGGCAGGCCCAAACAAGTGTGAAAATGCAAAGGTATGCATTTTCCTAAACTACATCTATCCCCCACATTAGTGAGAGGATGAACTTGATTCAAACTCACACTAAAGTAGCCAACCATACAATCAAGAGGGGTTCAAATGTACAAGTGCTAGTAAGATAGGATGAAAATTACCAAGAGGGTGGCCAAGCCCCCAATATCAAGATCTAATGGGAAACCAACATAAGCACAAAGGAACACACTTGTGGATGATATATAAAGCCATAACCAAATTGCAAACATAAACCATCAAAGATAGAAAAAGGAAAAATAAAAATGTAATGGATCAAGCTTTGACTAGCCATCCAACATGCAATGGACCAGGTCTAGGCTATTTTTCCAAAAAAGGTTAACAACTGGAATGCATAGTCCACTATGCCAACAAAACACATGATCGTAAGGCTAGTGCAGCTAGCTATTCGCTACATGAGTCCCAAGAGGTCCATACCAACATCATATCCCCATGACTATGATAAGGAAAAAAATAAAATGCATGCTCTTAATGGCTAGTGAAGCTAGTTGCTCACTAGGTGAGCCTAAAGGAACCATATCAGTGCCATACCTCCATGACATTAATAAGGTACAAAAAGGAAAAATGAAACAAGAGAGAGGGATTCTCAAAAGGATTTTACTTAGTTTTTGTGAGGTCTTAATCTTAGGGGAGATTGTTCTTAATGTCTCCAAGAGAGGACAAGTGCAAGGTCTCATCCTAGGGAACATTGTACTAAATGTTTCCAAGAGAAGACAAGTGCAAGGAAATAACATACTCTCAGAGGAAATCAAACCAAATGATACCACCAAGAAAGGAATACTTCACAATAAGAAAGAAAATCATATAATGAGACATGTGTGTTGTCGATGCCTCCACTTTAAAGTAGTTTCTAACACCATTTATATGAGAAATTTATTTAATGTAGAAGAAGACATGAGATCTTACTCACAAAGCCCTATACAAATTCATATGTTTCCAATAAGATATGTAATGTAATAGAATGGAAGGGTTTCCCCCAAAAATATAATGGTAAAGAGAAATCAATATGTCACATGCAAGCCAACTTCAGGCATGTCATCCACATCCCAAGATTTCTCTTACATACACACAAAAGGAAGTCAACTAGCTAGAAGATACAACAATAAATGACATAGGAGGACAAGGCTACCTAACCCCTTAACCCAACTTAGTGCAGGAAAAGAGTGAGCCGATAGGATTGATGAGAAACATTCTAGAGTGCTAATTAGTATCAATTAGAGGAATTAGGTGCCCCCACATAAGGAAGATCACCAAAATCATTAAGATATTGGATTTTACTACTCAAAAACTTACATTAATTTGTTGAATGACCATGAAATCTATGATATGTACAAAATGAAATCATGTAGTAAAATTTATTTCATGTGGTTGGGGGGAGGGATATTAAACAATCTTGGAGGAGTGTCAACAAGATACTTTATTGATCATAAGTAGAGGAGGTTTAATTATTTTGTGACAAATATATCTATCTCATAGTATAAGATGTCATACCTACACAGGACTCTGTAAAATGTGATGTTTTGTTCTCTCCTTTACCCGAGGGTGTAAAATATACAAAATTCAAATCGTTAGTGTTTTGTGTGATGACATTGATATTAAGCGAAGATTTATTTGTTTCTTTCAAATGATAACAATCAAGACCACTAGCATTTATCAATTTAGGATGCACTATTGTCAAAGTTGGCTTAGAGGAATCCTTTGTTAGAGTGTTGATATTGAGTGAAGGTTTTTTTGATGAGTTGATTTCTATGAAAGCACAATAACCAAGACCATAAGTTGTTTCTTGCATATTAGGCTCTATAAGGACATGGATACCTTGTTCTCTAGCACCAAATCCTTTTCCAATATATCCTAGTTTTTTCATAAGTTTCTAACCTTTTCCATAAAGCTTTTTTTACTTCTTTAGGATTTGGTGTTTTTTTATAGTTATTTTTGTCGAAGTTTGTTGTGTAATTTTATTTTTCTTCTAAAGTAGTTGAGATTGATTCTTTCGAAGGGTCTTCCAAATTTTTTGTTGACATTTTGTCTTCTTATTTTCTCTTGTTTGAATCTTTGTTTATGATCTTGTATTCTCACATGAATGTAGGTTCAAAATCCAAGGAATCTCAATCATTTTCTAATACCTTCATGACATCATCTATGTGTTTTTCTTTGTCTTTTTGTTGCACGGGTTCTACTTGTGTAGCCGGTGTTAATGTTTTCAAAGGATTCTATTTATCTTTCTCAATGTTCAAACAACTATATGGTTTAGGATCAAATTCGAGTGTGTACATTTTCATGTTTTAGATGTACTTCATTTTACAATGAAGAGTCAAAGGCATTGCATCCATCTCATGAATCCACAATCTTCCTAAAAGAAGATTGTATGAAATTTTATAAAGCATAACATGAATAGGAGTTTGTAAGGTAGCATTTTTTACTGTAATAGGTAAAGTAATCACATTGAGATGTTCCTTTTCTACATTGTCAAATCCTTGAAGTAATAAGGAATCAAGTTTCATTTTTTTATTCATCCACTCGAAATTTATCTAAAAGGTTCACACTACACACATTAAGAGTTGAGCCATTATCAACAAGGGTCCATTTTATTTCCATGTTGTGTCTAGATATTATCATGAATTCATCATATGTCTTTCTCATCTCCAAGGGAGGGAGCTCATGTTGGTGAAAGGTAGTGTCTACATCAACTCTATTCATTCCTTGTATTAGAGCTACCACATCATTTTTATTTGTACTAGGAGGAATCATAACTTGTTGCAAGGCTATTTGAAGCATGGTGTGATAATTAGGTGAATTTTGAATTAGGTCCCATAGCGATATATTTGCAGGAGTATTCTTGAGTTATTCAATAAGATCACACTCCTTCCCATTATGCAAATTTAAACGAGGAGCAATAGGCAAGATCGGATTAGGCAATCAGAGGAATGTTGAAGGTGTTTTTTTTGGTTGCAGATTGTTCCTAGTGTTGTATGTATGAGCAACAATACTATAACATGATCATTGTGAAAAATTGTCCTTAGGTGGTTCAAGGATAAGGATGGGTTTTTTATTGAACTTGTGGTTTTTGTGAAGGTGGATAAATGATAAGTTTAGGCTCAAGAGAGTACTCCAAGGGGTATCTAATATGCATAACGTGAGAATAATTATCCTTATTTTGATGATCTATTAGTGAAGAGGACTCTAATATCAATTCATAATCTTCATCTAAGGGTAGCATATTATAATTTTCAATATTACCCTTTTCTTGTACCATGATATCCTCCTTAGGAGGAGATTTTTAAGGAGAACTATAAACTATATGCACATGACATTCAAAGGTTGGTTCTTCCAAAATGACTTCATCGTAAGTAAGGGAGTTATCAAAGGTTGGATTTTCTTGTTTATCAATAGTGGGGATATTAGGAGAAGAATATATTTGATTATTATGATTGTTCATGAATTTATCTGTTTTCTCTAAGGTCTCATTCTCTTGTGCCATACTATCTATCCTACTACGAGAGCTTGTAATATTTTCATTGCATTCTATGGTTAGATTTTTTAAAGTAGCTTCATCGCAAATAGGGGAGGCCTCAAGAGAAGGAAAACTATGATTAACAAATAGATCATTCCAAATGGTAGGAGCATTAGGGAAGGGAGTGATAGAGAGGTTAGATGAATCACTCACTGATTCATGCTCTAGGTTTTGTTTGGTAGACCTCTAGGGTGTTTTACTCCACCTTTGATAACCTATAGGACCCCTTCCTTCTTATTTTACCTTGGTTCTCCTTTCCAACCCAACTATCAATTAAGTTCTTGCTTCCAAGTCAGCACTTGGTGCTATTTTGTAACACTTTCTTTAGCCCTTAATCCACCCTAAAGGCTACTAAACCTCAAATTCATGAATTTATTTTTACAGAGGTGAGGAGGTACTTTAAAAGGCTTCAAACCATCCTAGCAAGGGTTTTAGGTATCCACCTAGCTCCATTTTCTAGTCACTTTCACCAAAACCTCATTTAGGCCTAGAACCTAGGTTTTCTTCTCCGAGGGATCAGGTTTTTTCACAAGGTTCATCCAAGTAACCCCCAATATTTTCTTGGGATTCCTAGTTCTTATGTCCACCACTCAAATATTATTGGGGCCTTGGGCCTCAACTGGCCATACAAAGCTCTAATTTGGATGTGGTCAAAACTAGGCCTTTGTAAGCCCTTTTCCTAACCTCACTGCAAATTGTCAAGTCTTTTCCTCACCAGATGGATTGGTGGAGTATCCTCCTTGTTACCATAGATTGGTAAGCCTCACATCTTCCCTCTCCAAAAGAAAAATTGTCTTAAACTAAAACTCTGCAATTTTTAGTGCTCTACACTTTGGTCTTTCCTAGTCGTGCTCTTCCATGGCTCGCCTAGGAGAAGACTTCCATAGTGGCTCTGGTGCTGTCAAGGACTCCTAACCCTACAATATGTACATCCATGGAGTCTAGTCATTATTGAAAAAGGTCCGTATAATTTTTATGATGGGAAAGTGAACTAACACTCTATTCTTCAAAAACTGCCTGGTTCAGACCAGCAACAGTATGGTAACCAAACCAACTACAAAAAATTCTTGAAAGTGAATAAACTAGCTATCTACTGCCACACAATGCTTGAAGAAAAACTACTCTACATCCTCCATAAACTATAGTGCCAACATTAATCCATTAAAACACTACTTCAAAGAAAAACAAGAATTCACACAAAAATACCACTGTTTTCTCTTGAATTTCAAAAATTCTAAACACTTCAAATGCTTCCAACCTCACTCCCATGTTGAGGTCACCCTTAAATAGGGTCTCTAAATCATTTATGCTCTCCCTTAACCTCTCCTTGGCCGCTTGTGTGTCCCATTGAGCAACATTTACAAATATTTGAAAAAAAAATCCTCAAAGTCCTAAACCTCATCTTGAGTTCAAACCTTTCAAAAACTATTCCATGGTCAACATGACCTCATCAGGACAAATCATAACAAAAATGACACACAAATGAACTAAAAGAGGTTTCTTAGTTGTCCTAAGCAAAATTGTCCTAGAAAACCTCCTAATCAACCTAAAGCAACCAATGGGTGCTCCCGCACCATGGAGGAACAATATTATTATGACCCTCAACAGGTCCATCTTCTAACACTACTCTATTCTCTTCATATCAAGGAGGGATATTAGGAGAATGACCATTTTTATTGTCATGGCTATCTATGATATCATCCTCTTTCGCTAAAACATTCACACAAGCAAGGGATTAATGGATACTAGGTAAGGTGATGTTTACAAATGTTTTTATGATTTCATATTCTTCTTTTTTAATATCTTCCAAAGGGGGGAGAGGAGAGGGAGAAACAAGATTCTCAATTCTTGTATCTTCTTTCACCAAGATACCTTCATCACAAATAGGAGAGGTATCAAGAGAAGAACAAGTATAATTGTTATGATTGTCCACACTAGCATCCTCTTCCACCATACCATCCTCACCAATGGGAAATATAATATTAATGAGTGTGTCAATGGTTTGATCCACATTTTTATAATATTTTCTGATAACTATGAAAGATAGTAGAAGGATGACTAACATGTTTCTTAAAGACCTCATTTTTGTATTCTAAACTTGACTCATAAGAGGGTATGTTGTACTTATTTATTATATTTTTAACCATATCAAAGCCACGTCTCTTGAAAGAAAACATGTTATCATGGAAAAGTAAATAAAGTTAAATTCTATGACCTAAAGTGAAATTTTTAATGCAATTTTTCATATTGAAACAAGGTAATTTTCTAGTTACATTATGCAACAAACTGAAAGATGAAATTTTGTAAATGCAAATTTATAATTTAGAAATGTATGAAATGAAGAACTTTAAACTAGATTTATTGAAATGCATGTAACAAAAACTCAACCCATTGAAACAAATAACCAATGATAAAAAATAGAAGTGTAGAATAAAAAAATTATTGGGAACTGAACTTCAAACTTAATAGGGACTAAGACACCAACAAGGGAATCTTGGTCCTACTGAAGGAATTTGGAGGTTCCATAAAGTGGAACAAAAAGCTCACAACACAGATAGGGTTTTGAGCCATAAACCCATAGAGGGACTAAAAATCCAATAAGGAATTTTTAGTCCTAGTAGGGGTATTTTTCAGAAAAAAAACAAAATCTGAATTGATAAAAATTTTCCTAAACACAATTAGGATGATTGACAATGCACTTTTCAATTTTTCAATGAGAAAATATGATGTAAGAAAGAAAAAATCCAACCTATATGCAGTTTCACTAATACAAATATGACAAACCCTAGATGTACTTTAAATAATACAATATGCAATGCAAGAATGAATGGACCCTGGATCTACAAATTTCATGGAATCTAAATCAAAAAAATGAATGCTCTAAAATTTAGTGTTCACCAAAATGAACCGTAAAGAAATATAGGTGGGGTTATGAGCCCACTATTCTCCTTAGGTCATTCAATAATGTCTTAGGAACCCAAATTTTATTGACTATAAATCCGAAAGGGTGAGCCAATTATCAACAAGGAAGAATTGGGAGGGGTTCTTTAAGGATTTGAAGGGTTCCCCACCAAGCAAAATCTTACAAAAGACAACTTAACATTCAACTCACAAAACCTAGTAATGGAAGCTAAATGTTGAATGCAAATGATGCAATTATGCAACAAGTTAGGGTATGTGTACTTGGGAATTATGGAAATGTAATGAGGATTCTAGAAATACAAAGAAGCTATCAAAATATGCTAGGGAGGAATAAGATGGCCTTATTATATTAATAGTACCATTTCTATTTTTTGGGGTAGATATGAAATCTTCATATTTTCAAACATGATCTAAAAGAATCTCTACAAACTTCCACTTAGAGGAATAATACACCCTTTCTACCATGTTAGTCCTGATCTAAACTTCTAAAATCTTGAAATGTGATCCCGAGGCTTGATTTTTGCACTTGCTTCTTCTCTGATCTCAAGTTCTGAAACTTCCAGATGTGACCTTTAGGTGGATTTTCGTGAAGATGAAAACTTTGCAATGCAAATTTACAACTTTGAAACTTTGTACTTCAAATGATTTTCAAGTCTTCAACCTAAATATACAAACACAAACATGAAAAAGGGGAAGAACCTATTGATTGTTAGTAAATGGGACTTTTCCCTAGTCAAACCCCTTGATGGTAATTAAACCTTGAAATGAAATGAAATAAAGGAGGGAAACGATGAATGAGTAAAACACTATTTTTCAAATCACTAAACCCTTGTTACAAGGTGCTACAAATATGCGTGAAATGACTACAATGGATTTGGTTCTTGAGTCTTACTTGAATGATGTTTATCTTTGAAAAACTTCCTTGAATAATAAACCCTACATCACAAATGTTAGCACAATAACAAACATGATGAAAAAATATCCTTGATATGATGATTGAATCTTGATGATGGCTCCAAATGCTTGATGAATTTCTCTTGATCTCATAAATTTTCCTCAGGAATGAATATTTGAATTCTTGTTATATCTTGAATCTCTCATGAATGATTAGATATGAAAATGAGTGTAAGAACCTTGTATTTATACTTATCTATGCTTAATATTCTAAAATTACATCACAAAAATCTGAAATATGAACTCATTAATTCAAGGATACTAAATCCCAAAAATAAGCCAAGGGCAACTAAGATGCGCTAGGTGGCTTCTTAGTCCCAAGGCACGAAACTCGGGTCATAGACTCCAAAAAGGGGCTCATTTAAGGTGCCTTAAAATTAGAGCCCCAAAACCTTTGGGGGATAAAGAATTCCTTGGTGTAATTTTAGCGTCAACCCAAAAATCAGGGACACAACCAAAATCGTTAAATTATCATTTATCCTTTGATGTTTTTGGGATTAGCCATGAGAAGATATAATTTATTAGGCTTTTGGATGCAAAATAGGACCAATTAAGATGTAAATAGGGATAAATAAACAAAGGTGGGCCCAAACAAGTTTGAAAATGCAAATGTGTGCATTTTCCTACACTACACAACTATATAACCTACTAGCAATGTCAATACTTCTTTAGGTATTTCCACTAGGAATCCCTTTAGCTTTGTGCATTCAAATCTCATATCTCCTAATCCATCTACCCTCAAAAACTTACAAGTCACTTGTTATTTGAATACATATACACCTCCATATTATTCACCTCCATCTCACAACATTAACAATGATCCCAGCCTTAACAAACTCTTGCAAAATGATTCAACCCTCCAATAGCAAACTGTTACATTAAGTGAAAATCAAAATGGCCAACCTTCACAATATGTCAAAATAAACCCCTTATCCTTAGAGATATTGAGAACAAAAATTCCACAAGGTATAGAGATTCCTAGATTTGAGAAATATTCTAGGAAATTAAATCTTGTTAGCCATGTTTCCATATACACAACCATATATAGTGACTTCATTTTTTAGGATAAATTCTTGGCTAAAATCTTCCCTCATCCTTGAAGGATACTCCTTTGGAATGGTTTTTATCCTTCCCAAATAATTCAATGTGTTCATTCTATGAACTTATTGCTGCCTTTCTCAATCTCTTCCAAATATGTATGGGTCCAAAGATGAACTTATCTGATTTAATGGCATGCAAACAAAAGGATGATGAAAAGGTATCTAATTTCATAGCATGATACAAATTTATTTACTCACAAATAAATATTAAGATTCTTGATGGTGACCTGAACAAAGAATTTGTATTGCCAATTTTCCGAATAAAATACAAACTAAACTTGAGATGCTGAAATCTCCTTCCTTTACAAACTTGTGTATTTCCCTTCCTGATTAGCAAATTTGGCTATTATTCGTAAAGTGAAAACTCCCTCTAATTGTTTTGAAAAATCTGAATTCATGCTTGATAACTGCTATCAACCATTTAAGAATTAAAATAAGGTATTTTTACAACTTAATGCCCCTCAACCAACCCAACATGTTGATAATTAAGTCATGTCTATAAAGATGATAAATCCATATAAATTTGGAGATGGAAATAATTTTTTTACCCCTCTACTTGACACCCTTCATAACACCATGTTGCATCTCTTAAACAAGAACTTAATTTTATAACCTCCTATTGAAGCTCCTGATCCTATAAATCCATTACCTCCTAACTATAGAAAAAAATTATCTTTCCATTTTCTCCAACAAGAATGGAATGATACAAAATATTGTAAACATCTTAAACATATTGTGCAAGACCTCATTGATTATAATCATATAAAAATTGGTGGAATTAATGATCAAGGTAACAAGTTCATAGAACCTCCTAACCAAAACCTAGAAATCTTTACTAATCGTATGCCAAATCATAACATCTCCTTTTTCAAAGAAAGTACAACTAAGAATGATGTGATGAATGTTGATTACATGAAAGACATGGAAAATATTCACTGGACTCATTGAAGTTCAACCTCATAAGGGCCTAACCAAAATTCCCCTTGGTATTTATTTATCACAACACAACATAATAAAACATCAACATGATGGTCCACTTTACATAGCTATAAGAATCAACAACAATCATACTAAAGGGATATTAACTGATCCTATTTTTGTAAAGAATGTGATCACTAAAGAATTCTTGTTTGTGCATAAGCTTTATCAAGATACTGATTAAAAATAAAAAAGCATGGATTAAAATGAATAATGGTTTTTCTTTCCCTATGATAGGTTTGATAACTATTCCTTTAAAATTTGGACTGAAAATATTAAGTGTCTCATTATCCATCATCCCATCATTGGACCAATTTCATGTGAAGTTTGGCTACACATGGCTTCACTCCATGAAAATTTTCCCATCAGTAGTGCATAGATGCTTAAAGTTTCCATTTGGAAATGAGATATTTAATTTTCACCATAGTGGCTTTAATCATACGTCTTCTCATGGGAATTTCTCATTGGATTTATTTTGGCTTGAACCTATGTAACCTATTAGGCCTAGTGTGGACTTATTTATCAAATTGTATCAGAATTTTAAAGCAAATCATAGCGTAATAATCCCTTAGAAATAATCATCAACCCACGATTGAGCCTCCTATCCTTCATGATACTATGATTGAACCAAAATCCCTTCCGAGCAACCAAGATCAAAACATAGAAAACCATCCACCTATCTCCTAAAAGAGGCCATGAAATAAGCAAATAAGTTTCATTATGTCTCTTAAAGTAATTTTTTTTATTAAGTTAAAGATAAAGTGGTTGAACAAACTCCCATGGTTCCTTCCATTCCTCCATTAAGGGAAGAAAAGAAACCTATGATTTGTAAATCCACTCCTACACAATCACAACTTGAAAACCGAAAAAAAAAAGAAACTGAAATGCTAAAGAGCATAGGCATTGAAATTGTGCTATTGCTCATTTTTTGCAAAAAAAATAAGAAAAGAACAAAATTTAAAATAAAAAATCCAAAATACCTCAAGAAATGCATGATGATCCTCCATCTTACCTGAGACAAGAAAATCCTAAGCCTTGACGACAACAAGAACAAGCATCTTCTATGGATATTATCATTACAACTTATATTGTGATAAACTTCAAGGATGATGTTAATTAAATTTCTGAAATTGATGAGGAAGTGAAGAAAGATTTTAATTTATTATTTTACCCTTTTATGAGTTTAAATTATAATTCTCCTAAAAAGAGTGGTGATTGTCCTAGTTTGGCACTTGACATTATCCCTTTGGATAGTTTTTCACCTTCTACATATACTAAACAAGATTGGGATATGAACGACCTACTATAGGTTAAATCACATGTTCTTTACTAGTCTTGTTTTGTTTTTGTTTTTCTTGTTCTTTATGTGATTTTATGTGTGTAATGTGATCCCCATTTCATTTTTATTTTTTTGTATCTTCATGCTCATTCCTCTATTTTTATCTACTTTATTTTATATATCATAAACCTTTACCTTATATTTTATTTTTTCTTTTGTTATAATTTTGGGGATGATTCAAGGTGTTGAGACATTTGGGTCTCTTCCATGTTGAACCAAAAAAAAATTATTTCTTTTCCCTCTCTATGTGTCATTCTTCTTGTTCCATGAGGTATTTAGGGAATAATAAATTTTTTGAGCTCTATAATATTATTGTAGAAAATAAATACAATGAACCTAAATGTATGGGTCCCTTATTTTATTTTAGGATTTCATTTTGGAGTAAAATCCTTTTTCATTATGTAGCCTAATTTGGAAACATATGCTTGACATAGGGATTTCCAAATAAGCTCTCATGTCTTGTTTATCATTTATCATTTTCTACTTTAAAGTAATTTCTCAGAGCATGGTATTAAAAATTTCTTTAAATTGGGGACATACATTGGCGTTATCATTTTAAATTCTACAATTAGAACTCTCTTGATTGTCTAATTTAGTGTGATTTTGAAGCAAGCTCATTCTCTCACTAATGTGGGGCCTAAATGTAGTGTAGAAAAGTGCATCCCTTTAGTTTACACACTTGTTTTGGCCCTCCTAATTAAAATGGACTTAGTAATACCTTAATTTATTGTTGAAAAATGTATCTCTTTAAATTTTCACACTTCTTTGGGCCCTCTTAATTAAATTAAGCTTAACTATGCCTTAATAAGCCCTTATATTCATTTAAAATCCCAATAAATTACATTTTTTGAAGGGTAAACGTTACAGTAATTAATACCAATATATAATGCTTTACCTTGACCAATTTAGGTTACAAGAATAGTGACATGGGACCCATTCACTGATGGGTGAATGGGTCCTCCATAGAAATTTGAAAATAAATTTGTAAATTTAATATTGGTGGTAGTTTAATGTCTCCAAATCCATATTTCAATGTCAAGTTGTGATATTTAAATTTCAAGAAATTAAGGATACATACCTATAAATATAGGGTTATTTCACTAAGTTTCACCTAGAATTTTTGTATGTGACTTAAAAAGAGCTAGATTTGGTGATCAATAGCATTCAAGAGTAGATAGATCATAGGTTTATTGCAACAATCAAGATCTATTCTTCATTTCAAAGTCTTCTGGCATCATGCATTTTTTTGTCGCTAACATTGTGATGTAGGTTTGAGATCAAGTCAAGCATTCAAAGTATCAATTAAAGTATCAAGATCCACATCCATTTAATCCATTTCATGCAAGATATAAATCTACATTCAAAGGTGCATTCAAGGGTTTGTTAAATGGTAACATGGCTTTGTTCATTCTTCATTCCATCTTTGATGCATTATTTCAATTCAAGGTTTGACTACCAAAATAGAGTTTGACCAAGGCGAGCCCCCATTCACTTAAAAACATATATTTTTCACTCTTGTGTGTGTGATTGTTTATTAATATTGAAGAAGAATTGAAGATATTTTGAAGAGAAAGATTGGAATTTTTTTCAAAGTTGTAAAAGTTGTCAAAAATGTCAAATCATGGAATATGACCTAGAAATCTGATTTTTGACTTTTCGACACTGAAACCTAGACAAATCAAAAGCTATAGTTCAGAATTAGAGACTCCCAAAATTTACGAAAAAATACCTATCAAAAGAACCATTCGTCCATGGGTGAATAGGTTCCAGCTAGCCTTCATAAACTGAGTTTTGGTGACTCATAAACACCTTTTTTCCCTTCTCAAATCTACAATTAGTTTTATGGTTCTATTAATATTGAGTTAAATATTGTTGTTTCAATTGTTAGATTGCATTTTGTCGTTGATTTTATTTTTCTCCTAATTTTTTTGTTTGACCTTGACCCTCATCCGTCAAGCATAAGGAAATTTGAAGATTCTCAAATTGACTTGATTCACCTAAAGGTTGTTAGTCAATTATTTGTGTGGATGTCATTTCAAAATGAAATAAAGGAAACTAGTTCGATCATAACCCCATTAATTATCATGTCTAATTTAAAAACACCGTAATTTTCTATATTTCAATAAGATGATTCATTACTATCATAATATCTATCATCATGACTAGGTAGTATAATGTTAAGCATAAGGAAATATAATCTATATAATCATAAGTATAATGAATAGGTGCATTACACAAACAACCTATACTTAAATAAGTGAAGTAAGAGTTTATACAAAGGAAGGAAGTATATTGATCAATTCCATAAAAGAAGAAAATAATATGATGAATGAATGGGTATAATTCAAGGGTAGAGGACCATGAGGACCCATAGTATGACAAAATGGTCTATATAAATACATATTGTTTTCTATTCAAATATATAATAATAGTTAATGAAAACTAGAAGAAATAATGAAATGACATGAAAATAGTATATAGTTTCTTATGTTCCATGATGTAAATCCTAAATTAGATGTCAAATATGTTCAAAAAATATAAATGTAGGTAAAATATATGATGGGTAAGGATAGTAAAAATATAAATAACATGTTCAATCAAAAAACTGTAGAAATAAATGATAAATCAAAGAAACCCTAAGGACTTATAAAAATTAGATTTGGAATGTTAGAAAATGTAAATCAAAGGAAAATATAAAAAATGTAATTAGGATTTTAAGGTTTGTTATGCTTGTTGAATTAACCAAAGTAAAAGTTATAAATAAGGTTACAATTATGAAAAAAGTAATCTAAGGATATAATGTGGAGTTTAAATGAAACTAAAAATAATAATATGGATTGGATAATAACATATAGTGAGTATGATTATACCATATATAGTGATTAATGGTGAGATAATACTTAGTTCTATGAATAATCCACATATGCTAACTAATGAATCATATTAAATTGATGAAGTTTAGAATCTGAAAATATGCTTGACATTTATGTGTATGCGTGTGAATCATAAGTTTATTAGTTATTTTATATTGGGTCACTTTTTTTTTTCTTTTTTAACTACTGCACAATTGTGAATTCACTCTACTCTTGCAAACTTGAGAAATGATCTTCTTTGTATTCTACCTTACGAATTATTTGAATAATAGGCCATAGATGATTATTATTACTTATCATACTCTTAGTGTTTTAATGTAAACATGGCTGGATTTATAAATATCTTAGCAAATATCAAGATTAAAAAATAAACATAAAATGTAAAATGTTTTTTGTACAATTCACATGTGTTAGGATGAATGTGATTAGATATTATAGTGTCCATAAAATTGATTTAAACATTTGAATACAAATGTAAATGATTATTAATTTGTAACAAATAAATATTAATTAGTGGATTTTTTTATGAATAAGTGTCTAATTTATAATTTATTAAAAAATAATATGACACATATTCACAAAAAAATTGTGGGTAGATATAAAAATACAGCCCTAGCTTGTTTATATGGGGTTGATTACTAGATCATAAAACATAAAGAATTGCTAGCTAGCAATAGTACTACAAGAGAAGGGAATAGGTGGGTTCTAGTCACTTGGTTTAAAATACCTAATAAATAAGTAGCTTTTGGAGTGTCCATGGGAGGGTCTTAGTCCTTTTCATATTTATATTTATATTTTTCTTCACATTCTAGTGAAAATGTAAGAGAAAGCTAAGGAAATTATTTGGAATTAAACTAGCTAGAAGCTCTACTAGAAGGCCACCTAGAGATTCCCCCCATGGAAGGTGGAAAGGTGGAGCACCAACAAGTAGGTCATGAACAACCTTATTGTCCATGGTCTACTTTCGTAGATAAAGGATAAGATTTTGAATTAAAACATAGCTGCCACAAGAAGAAATGCTTTGTCGCTACTACTTTGCATGTGGTGAGTAGCCCCAAGAAGAGGAGGGAGTTGGAGGAAATTCGGTCAAGCACAATGGAAATTTTATAAATTCCCAAGATGAACCTATAGGTGAGCCATTTATATTAAAAAATTATTATCTTTTATTTATATTTTCAAAAAAACATTAGAAAAAATAATTTCTTTAAAAAAGTGAAATGTGTTGCTCAACAAACAAGCTAGTTAATATTGTAGGATTTTTTTACTTTTGCATTTGCAACATAGAATATCCACCTTGAAAACATGCCAAATATGGTTGAATCTATTAGGGATATGAGGAAAATCCCCCAAGAATAGTCACATGCCAAGAGAAAGTATCTAACCAAAAGGGCTTGAAAAAAGTCATGAATCTAGGTCCAAAAGTTTTGGGCTCTAGGACTAGACTAAAAGAGATGCTTAGAATAATTTCATTTCCCACATAAAGGGAAATGAGGATTGAAAAATCACAAATGAGAAAGTATAGAGTCCACAAGAAGGCCTTAGATAATAGTAGACTAGGAAAAGTGGCCAAAGCTCAGTTCTAGAACAACTAGTTTGATGGTGTGAAATAATTGTTGCCACAAAGAAATGAGTGATTGCAAATTTCATCTCAATTTTAATGTTGACATCATGGGTATGTGGGAGGAGAGCAAACAATATCCATGTTAGGACTTATAATTTTAGAAGGAAATGTTTGGATCCCACTTTCAATCTTTTCACCATGACTTAGAGGAATAGTTTCCAATTTTCTGAACCATATGAAATAAAATTTACTCCATGAATAAATCAATAACTTCACAATCTAAATTAGAAAGATGGAACTTGGCGTTGGTTTTCATTCTTTGACCTGAGACTCATAGAAATTTTGGAGAATAAATCCCATAGACATTGAATTCCTTTCTTGTGAAATCTCATGGTCTACACCTAAGGAAATCTAGATAGAGGGTGAACTTGATCTTGTAGAATGAGGCCCGACCACTGAATATTTAGCTGATAGGATATTTACATGGGGAGACCCCACCGGGATCTCCCCAGTCTGACATTGTCAGGGAGTAGTTCACGGCCATTGGGGAGATCTTCTCAGCTATCTCCAATAATGGAGAACGGCACAACAATGATGGGGATTCACATGACCACTTGTGTAACATGGTAAATAATAGCTACGAGCAAGGCATAACTTTGTCAATTGCTTTCAAACCTTAATCACTGCCCTAGCCTATCCTATTTAAGTCATTGCCTAAACGTTTCAAAAGCATTGGTCTAAAATTATTGTTTGGTTCAAAAGCTTAAGGTTGTAGTGGTAAATTCTCAAGGTTTAGGGTTTGATCAGAGAAATGGTGAGTTTGGGGTTTTTTATGGCTGCGAGGCTTGTGTTTGTTGTCTATGTTGTGGAGCTATTTTTTTGTGGGCAGGTGAGAAAGCTCATGGCTCTGGTGGAAGAGGAGACCCTTATTTTGACCTACGCACAACTTTTCATTATAAGCTTATTTAAATGTATGTCTAGTGTGGGATTTTGGTTGTCACTCATAAATTTTTTGACCACATGAAAGAACGAGACAACATCTCATTGAATACGATTATTGTAGCGTACAAATGACATGGGTATCCTCCTGTCAGACTGTTTCACCAAATGTAATGAATGCGTTTCCAACCCAACCAGTTCATATTTTCCAACATACTCCTAGCCTATGCCAAAATGGGAGCTTTGGAACATGATATGGATATCCATCAAAGGATAATGGAGGGAGTGTTTTTGTCAGATATTATGGTTGGAAATGCTCTAGTAGACATATATGCAAAATGTGGATATGTAGACAAGGCGCGTGAGCTATTTGACGTAATGCCTCAAAAAGATGTCATCTCATGGAATGCAATGATTGCAAGATACACACAAAATGGTAATCTTGACCAGGCACTAAGGATTTTTCAATCAAATAAATGTACTCTCATGGACTGCAATGATTGCAAGATATGCACAAAATGGATTTATTGAAAAAGCTATAGAAACTTTCAAGAAAATACAACTAGCAGGAATAAAGCCAAATTCCACAACCTTTGCCAACATCCTTCTATCTTGTGCCAAAATTGGAGCTTTGGAACAGGGTATGGACATCCATCAAAGCATAAATGATAAAGGAATTTCTTCAAATGTTTTATTTTCCACTGACCTATTAGACATGTATGTAAAATGTGGAAACATGAAAAAGGCGTTTGAATTGTTTGAAACAATGCCTCAAAGAAATGTGGTCTCATGGATGGCAATGATTGTAGGATATGCACAAAACAAGATTTTTGAAAAGGCTTTAGAAACTTTCAAGAAAATGCAATTCATAGCTATAAAGCCAAACTCCACAACCTTTGCAAGCGTCCTCCCTACCTCTGCAAAAAATGGAGCTTTGGAACAGGGTATGGATGTCCATCAAAGCATAATGGAAGGGGATTTTTATTCGATATTATAGTTGGAAATGCTTTGGTAGACATGTATGCAAAATGTGGAAGCATAGATAAGGCATGTGAACTATTTGATAGAAACGCTCAAAGAGATGTCATCTCATGCAATACAATAATTGTTGGATACGCACAAAATAAATTTGTTGAAAAGGCTTTAGAAAATTTCAAGAAAATGCAATCGGAAAGTGTAAAGCAAGATTCCACAACCTTTGCCAGTATCCTTCCTACTTGTGGAAAATTGGGAGTTTTGGAATAGGGTAGAAGCATATTAGAGTTTGAAATGCTTTGGTAGACATGTACACAAAGTATAGAAGCATAGACAAGGCACATGAAATATTTGATAGAATTCCTCGAAGAGATGTCATCTCATGGAATGCAATTATTACACAATATGCAAAAAATGGGTTTTGCAAGAAGGCTCTCAATATATTTGAATTAATGGAACATTCAGGAACTTATCCTAACATTGCAAGCTTTGATTGTGTTGTATGTGAATGCAACCATGCGGGATTAGTGGATGAGGGATGTATGTACTTCAATCACATGGGTAACCATTATTGCATTACACCTATATTTTATCATTATGTGTGCAAGGTTGACTTTCTTGCTCATGTTGTCTATCTCGAGGGCACCCTAAACTTTATCATTAAGATGGTAGTTAAACTTGTTGTGGTTGTGTGGCTGTGTTTTCCTAGTGCCTATAGATCACATATGAATATAGGATTAGGTGTATATACAACAACACTTCTTTTTTATTTGGATCCTAAAAGTACTGGGACTCATGTTCTTCTCTCAAACATCTCTATAGAAGCCAGCAGGTGGGGTGAGGTTCAAATAGTAAGGATATTGATGAAAGATAGAGGAATTAAAAAGATCCCTAGATGTAGCTAGATTGAAGGGCATAAAATGGTACATGCTTTTTATGTAGGAGACAAATCATGTGCATAGACATATGAGATCTATGCAACGTTGGAGAAATTGGCATGGAAGATGAAGGAATAGGTTATTTTCCAAATTCATGACATTCACTTGATGATATTGAAGAGGAAGAAAAACAATTATTTCTCTTCCACTAAAGTGAGAAGTTGGCAATTTTATTTGGTTTGTTAAACATGCACCCTAGAATGAACTAGTAGAGTTGTTAAAAGAGCCTTTAGTATATGTCGATTGCCACACTCCAACAAAATTTATCTCCAAGACTATTGAAAAGGATTGTTGTGAGAGATGTGAATTGTTTCCATCATTTTAAAAAAGGATTCTAATGTTCTTGCAAAGATTATTGGTCATGCTAAATGAGCAATCTAAAAAATAGGCTTGCATGATAATAATGTGCACTCTGGTGGACATGGAGTAATAATCAAGAGGAAAGCTTTTATTTTCAGTTTTTAGAAAGTTTTGTCTTTTTTATTGCTTTCCTAAAATTAGGTGCATAAATTTTAATGTAGATAAATGCTAATATACATTATTGGGTTATCTGAGATAGACTATTTTATGATAATATGGATGTTGGATTGAATTGTTTTTACTGAAGGGGTTAAATGATCTTTTAATTATGTTTTAAAGCGGGAATGGATTGCTCATAGAGGATTACGGTAAATACTGAGTTTTATTGGTAAGAATATAATTTTGGGGTGAAAACTGTGTTTTCATTCAATTCATGTTTCAGATTGCAGAAGGTGTTCCTTTTACAAGATTATATGATATGATTGTCTAGCAGAATATGCAATTTCTATATAGATAACTCTAGTCCAATAGATGGCACCATTTTTAAATGCTTCCAAATCTCAACTGCCTCGCTTAGCTAGGGATTGCAACAGTTACTCCACCACATTAAAATTGATGTCTTCTAAATTATTGTTTTACTGAATTATATGAACCATTGCGCAATTCCAATGAAATAGCCTATAAAGTGGTTCGATAACTGTATTTTGGCCCTTTTGGTAAAAAAACAACTTCACAATTCTGAATGGTTGAAAGGATTGAGTGTAATAGTGATGCATGGTGTTTTGCAAGGCTGAGGCATATTGTGTGCAATTCTCATGAATTTGAGAAAATAAATTAGGTTTAGTAATTATTTTTATTGGGTATATAAGAGTTGTGTGATGTTGATTTGTTGATTGGAATGGCCATAGCAGGTCAACATTGACTAAAGAGAACATTGACTCATATTGGCGATTGTTAATGAAGTTGATTCAAAGGGATTCAATAATTTTTAGGATTATATGATATGATATATTAGCAAGACTAAGATCTCCTTATATAGATGGCTTTAGTCAATTAGATGGTGCCATTTTCAAATGCTTGCAAATCTCTAGTGGCTCTCTTAGCTAGTGCTTGTAGTAGTGATTCCATTGCATTAACTTCCATATCATCTATATGAATTCAATACCGAGTTATATGAATAGTTGTGTGAATCCAATGAATTTGGCCTAAAAAGTGTTTCAATTACTTTAATTGGGTAAAACAACTTTGCAATTCTTAATGATTGAAAGGCTTGATTACAATAGATGGGCATGCAGTATTGCGAGGCTGAGTCATATTGTGCAATTTTGATCAATTTTAGTAAAGTTATTTTCATTTGGGTGTATATAACAACTATGTTTGTTGAATGGAGTGGCGAGAGTAGTTTGGCATCGAGTAAAGTGAACACCAAGTTATACTGGAAATCGTTAATGTAGTTGAAAAAAAAATTATTTAGTAAATTTCAAATGACCACTTAGGAACAACAACCGTGCAATTCTTATTTATTTAATGGATATAGTGAATACTGAGTTATTTGGTTGAACAACTATCATGAATTGGATACACAGCGGTTAAATACATCTTTTAATTTTGCAAAACAACTTCTCAATCATGATTTAGTGAATTTCATTATTGGAAGAGGTTAGCATGGAGGTTAGTAGAGCTATGTTGTGCAATTTTGGTTAATTGTACTCAAAGGGGGTCAATTATTTCTTAATTGGGTGAAACAACCTGTATGAAATTGATTTATTTGATTAATCAGTATGAAATATTGTGAACACCAAGCCACATTGAGTTTGAAATTTATGGCTTATGAAATGATAAGGGTTTCTTGGGTTTCTTTTTGGGCTCTTGAATGTGTGAGTTACCTTGAAAATTGGGTATGTATTTTGACCCTTGAATGTCTTAATGCTGACATATTGAAGTTGAATTGTTAATAGTCTGTCAACAGAAACTGAATTTGTCAATTGGTATGTTAATGAAATATGTATTCTTTAATATGCTTGTCAAAATAAAAGCTTTGTTAGAATTTAAATGATTGATTCTAATGGTATAGTCTCCACGATTGTATTGTGTGTAGGCTTATAGAATTGGAAAAGATGTTTCTATGTTTCTTTAGAACTGCACCTTTATTAGCCAATAGGCTATTACATGGGGGAGCCCCATGGGATCTCCTCCAGTCTAACATTGAAAAATCTCCTCTAGTCTGATGCCAGAAAATAACAGTCGCACATATTTTCCTAAGCCTATCGACATACGTATTGCACCTGATTGGGGTGTAACTGCTAGTTTACTAGTTTGATGGAAATATCATAATAAAATCCAGAACCATTCAAAACAAGCTTTCTTTAATGGATTTCCAAGCATTCTAAAAATCTACAAATCTTAAAGTAATAAAATTTGATGGAAAATGAATGTAATAAATGCTCTTTTATACATAAATATAACATGAAAATGTGAAAAAAGTTGTACAAAGTTAACTTGAAACCAAATTTTAAGATGATACAACAAAGCTAAATGTTTGGTTTTTATTTGTTTGCATCTAAGTGGATCAAGCTTATGAATACATTGTCCACCTTGCACCCTTGAATATGACAAAGGTTAGATAGTCAGGTTGGATCTATGTTCAATAGAATTTGTTTAAGAATCAATTGGATTGGCATTACTTGCAAATAAACACGAGAGTGGCAAACATAGGATTAGGTGGAAACAAAACTAATTACATGATCCAATAATAAAAATATTATGCCATTGTTTATGCAAGAGGCATTCTACAATGGTAACAAGGCATTGAGTCTCTTGTCATGACCACATGCAGAAAACTTACAACATCGCTAATGTATATTGAATAACAAAACTAAAACTATAAAATTTAATATACCTATATTCTATAATAAACTTTACATAAATTATATTTTTAACTTAAACCTTTTTTTACAAAATTAATTACCTAAAAAATGAGTGTTAACCTTTCTAAAAATAAAATTAAAAATCACATAAAAATTATTAAATAAAAATAAAATTTATGTCTAAATATAAAGAGTAAATAAAGTACTAATAAGAGAACATAAAATAAAGCTTTAACGTATATCAAATAGAACAATAATTAATTTTTAAATATTTTTATAATCTTAAGTAATTTATGTTCTTGAAATTTTTATCATATTTTGCGAAAAATAGCAAATCTATATTTAGCATCAGTGGTTAGAATGTTTCCAATTAAAAATAAAAAGGATCATACATCTATATGGTTTTGAGTTTTAATATATATATTTTTTATAATAAGTCTATTTGACAATGCTTTAAAGAGGTTTCTTTCAAAAAAAAAGGTCTAATTATTATCGAGATTTGAATATAACTGATAATTTTAGCTTTGTTTAAACTTTGAAATAAAATTTTGATTTTGTATGTTCTTTTACTAAGTTTTGATTAAAGGTAAAAAAATGGGTTTTGAAGGGGCCCGAAACCCTTTACAAAGAAACGCAACTGATAAAAAAGGAAAAGAACACTACGTGGTAATCAGCCCAACAACAACAAACCATCAGCCAACAACACTACATATTCTTTAGAATCTCAATAGCTTCCATATCAGTAGCAACCATCTTTTGTGGATTGTCCACGGTATCAGACACCTCGATACTAGAGGCCCAGGCCTGACCTTTAATTTTGTTTCTAGTTCTGACCCCCGACCTACCATTTTTTACCTTGTCATTCAAAACACTACCTTTAAAAACATTCTTCTCACCAACACATGCCCCATCTAACAACTTTCCCCTAGCAGAAATATCATCAGCAGACACAGTCTCTTTTCTCTTCTTCACAGTAATCACAAGAGATATCACCATGGCAAAATCTTAAATACCCAAGAGCTTAGATGCCTCTCCACTCTTCATCACCACTTTCAATGTTCTTTACTAAGTTTCCTTGATTTAGAGTGTCCAATTTTCCTATCAAAATGGGGTGCTTTCTATTTATTTTTAAAAATATTATTTCGAAGGATTTTTTGAATATGATCGATCAATATCTTAAATTTTAGTTATCTACTTTGGATATTATCTAACAATATAGATAATCCCTTAGTAATATGCATATAGGAATATATTAAAATTTTATAGATTGTTTAGATTCAGTAATGTATTGTAAGTATGGATGAGAATAAAAAATTCTTTCATTTTTTTATTTTTATTTTGCATCACTTCCATATTCTAGATCTACAACATTACTACAAATTCAACCCATGATGTCATTTAGATTCTACCTTATGAATTCTTTGAAAATTGAATTTGGTAGGTAAGGATATTTTTTTGTCACTCTTAGGGTTTTATACCAAATTGGTAGTATTAAATATATCTTAAAAAACAACATACTTGAAACATGGACATGAGTTTTATAATGATTTTTAGGAAATTCACATATGTTAGGATGAATGTGATTGCATATGCTAGAATCCTTGTTTGATTTTAGAGTTTGACTACAAATGCAAATGACTCTTCTTGACTGATCAAACGATGTTACATGATTAAAATTGAATATAATTTGAATTTATTTTTATATAATAACGTAATAAAAAAGTGCAATAAAATATTCAAAATTAGCTTCAAACTAAAGTGTAAGATGGATTAAATGGCTGATTCTTTTTATTTTTTATTTTATATAAATAGGTCAAGTTCCTTCTTGAAAAAATGAAACCACTCAAGAAATATGAACTATGTCAAACATGTACGATATATTGATGTTTTCAATGATTGAATTATGAGTGGTGATTAAATTAATGATAAAAATAAAATAGATAAGGCAATCAAAAAAGGATGGCATGCACATAAGTATTGGCATAAGGATACACATAGGGATGGGTGCAAGCAAGGATACAATTAGCAGGAAAAATTTGTATGAAAGAGTGTCATTTGTAGATATATAAATGCATTAACAAATTAACCTAAATTATGCATTTAAAAGTAAATTTGAAATGAATCATGAGTACATTTTTACAATTATATTTTGACTATATTTTTACGTGCATATGTATCAATAACAATGAACCATGCATCTCTAAGTATTCTATTCTCAAACATACATAAACAAAATAAAAAACATAAATGAACATGTTATCCTAAAGATCAAATATTGTTCATTGATTTTTTTATTTCACATTAATATATTCCCATGAACTTCTATTGGATAAGCATAAAACTTATATGAGTATCTTTTCAATTGCAAGAGACATCAAATATCAAACAAGAGAATTCTAGTGACTATGTGTGCCCCTTTAATTGGTTTTCCCATATGGTTGAATTGATTCATAAAATACCTTAGAATATATATCAATGATAAATATGAGCATATAGGAATAGACATGCCATATAATACAATATGAGATCATCATAATAATATAATCATGTGATGAACCAATAATAAAAAAAATAAAAAATTAATTATATATAATCATCCAACCATAAAAGCATAAAAATCACAACAATAGTACATTACAAGAAACATAGCTATGGACTAGATAATGAATTAAATATATGATCATTAATCTTGAATAGAAATTGTAATTAGAATTAGAACACATGGGATAAGACCAATATGATTGAAGATTAATGATATGAATCCCAATAGTGCCATGAAACTCAAGAATATTAATAAGATCAGTAAGGTATATGAATATCATATATGGTTCATGCTAATTGCAAGAAGGTTGGTCGACAAATAGGGGAATCCTTGTGTGTAAAAATGTTGAAAAGAATGGTTACCCATTTAGAAACGAGGACCCAAGCCTGGGATTATGATCTTGTTTCTAAATGAGTACCCTCTCTAAAAAAATTGAAATTGCATCCCACTTTTTGATTTGTTTCTAGCCTCAATAAAAGAATTGTAACCCAACCCTTAGTCATGTAATTGCAACTAAAAGACAAAGGCAATGCCAAGATAAAATGTTGACTTTAGTGCTAACTTTGGCAATATAGTTGATATTTTTTTTCACAATTAGTTTATGAAATTAAAACCCATTATAGATCACAATCTGTGTTTTTCATATATGTAATTTCTTTATTATTGAATTTTTTTCTCTAATTTTTTTATTCATTTCTAAAAAAATTGGTCTATAAACTTGAAATTTTAGGATTTAATATTTTTAATAACTTTTAAATAGTTATTTTTTAATTTAGGCTAATAGAATATATATTATATTAATAATAATAATTAAAAAATTTCCCAAGAGGGAATAAATACAAAAATTCCCAGAAGTGCCTAATTACAAAAGTGCCTAATCTCTAAATGTTTGGTGTTCAAGATTCTAATCAACAATAAAGAAACAATTGCCACAGTTATCTCTTTTTCTATGCCATCATTCCTTGCAAGCCATCAATCAAAATATTCACATCATGATTGTTTGTTTAAACTTACTTGCCTCACTTTAAATCACCATCATCGCCAAAATTAGAAATCAGGAATGGTTTCCTCACTTTTTGCACTATCGTCTGAAGGATGCTATCGATCATGCCTTACTTTGAATTATCGACAAGTAAACAACATGTGAGGATGAGTTAATTTTGAGTCTCCCTAATAGTGACCTCTCTCTTCAATTCCTATTGTCATCCACATCATCATTGTGCAATTCACAACAACTATGGAAATTGACTTGTCAACCAATCGATATTCACCAATTATCTACACACATCATCGACACCTTCCTATCAGATCCCACAAAAGTCTTTACTAGGACTTCACATTGTTGAAGTGACCTCATACCAACTCCATCTAATATAAAAAAGTCTCAATAAAGCTTTGTAAAAATATTGAAGGGATTCCTAATAACATCCCACTGATATATGAACCTCCCTTTGATGTGAAGCCTTCAAACCATTCACCATTGTTTCCATCTCTATGGCTATATCAGAGAGACATGAAACAAGGTCTCTTCATAAACCCCATATCACTCTGTTGATTTAGTTTACTAAATGTTGGATCATGTATAATTTCATTCCTCCTTTATGCCGCTTAGCATCTTCCGACTAAGGCGTAAGCTAAACCTCCATCTCATAAACACTAAAACTCATTCTTACCAAATTTCATCCTTTTGGGTGTTGGGGTTTGTAGTTCCTACATAAATTATACATCCTTCAAAATTTGAGTCAAGCTGTAAGACTTTACTCCAGAGCTCGATGTTTGATCTCTTTAGTAATGAGTAATTAAAATATCAAAGTATGAAACCTAATCATACAAGAAGAAAATGAATAACTCCTTCTCTGTGAAGTGATAGGTTGTAAGTTCGAGGACCAAAGCCCAAAATTTTGTACATATTCAAGAAATTAGACATAAAATCCATTTTCATGCTCAACAAAATCTTTCCAATTTAGCCACTATTGAAAAGAAACAACACTTTTCTTTTGGTTGATGCAAGATTTCCCTTACACGTTGGATGATCCTTTAGTCTTGTTGGGGTTCAGGTTTTTCTTCTACCTTCTACCTTCCTTCTCTTTTTTGAAAGCCAAAAACTTACCTCTGATCTCCAAAACTCTGATGCCTATCATTGTTCAACTTTCTAAGGAATTTCTCAGGTATGAGTTAAGTGATGTCTTTGATGCCTAATAACTAAACCCATGTGAGCATCTTTGAAGAAGCTTGAATTTATAATTTTTGCATTACACCAATTCTTTCACTACAATATTAGCTAAGTTTGGGAATATAGACAACTTAACTCCATCTTATGAAATGGTCACTTCTTTTTTTTGACATCCCATATTTGCAAGTTCATCTATTAGTGTATTCCCTTCATGATGCATGTGTGAAATCTGGAAAGAGTGGAACTTGTATAATAGATCCCAAATATTTTGTATAATATATTTTAAATGTCAATTGTGACATATTCTCTCCTTACATGAATTTATGATTATCAATGATTCACCTTTAACATGGATTTGAGATATGCCTAGGTACCTTGCAAGCTTTAAACCATGCATAACTTCCATTTATTCTACTACATTAATCATTTCAAATGGAAGAGAAATTGACTTAGTTTCATTTAACACACCACAATAATCCTAAATACACACCCCTGCACCTAAAACACATGGGTTCCCTCTTGAGGCACCATCAAAATTTAACATAAGGGAACCTAAGATCAGTGGCTACAATTTAACTAAGTTCCTCTCAATCCTTAACTTATGAACTTGTGTCAAAATAGCTTTGAAAGGTAAAAATATACCTTTCCAATTATTTAGGATACTATCATCCCATGATGTAAAGAGAAAACTAACACCTTTATGGTTTTGAACATATGCACTGTCTCCTTCTATGAATGAATTTTCAATTATAGCTTGAACATTCTGCACTAAGGAAGATACTTTTTAAAAAATATTCTTATGTTGTTCCCACCAGATAGATGAAATTACTATCGCTAGAATTGAAATCCAAATTCATGTAAAGAAAGAAGATTTATACAACATTGGACAAGCTGAAATAAGGTCCCAAATTATTTTTCGTAAAGGGGTAAAAATATTTAATTTTTACAATATGAACTTCCAAAATAAATGAGCATATGAGCATTGTAAAAATAAGTGATCAACATCTTAAAAATATTCCACATAAAAAAACACATTTGAAAGGCTTGACAAGACTTAGTTTAGCTCGCCTATCACTTGTGAGCACTCTTTTTTGTAATACTAACCATGTAAGACTACCTACTTTTAAAAAACTCATGTTGTTCCAACACAATGAGTAAGCTCTTTGGGATTGTAGTTGGACATCTTTGTTAAGAAGAGCTTTATACATACCCCTACCTCGCTAAATAACATCCATCTTTGGATGGTGCCAATATGATTTGATCAGGTTTCCCTATTAGGAACACAGTACTCCTTGCTAGAATTTTCTTAATCAAGTCCTTTTGTGCTACTCTTACTTGTGTTTTTGAAAGATCCTTCCATTTTATTTTACTAGTTACTACATCTACTAATTAGACATAATCAGTTAGCGTAGTGCCACATGAATGTGATAACACTAGTATGGCTGATTTCAATTATTGAATGCCCTTTAGAGGAGGATGTCCATTTTGAGAATCATTCCAGAAGTGAGCTTCTCCTTTATGCACTTCCCAATAGATGTATGAAGTGACAACTTCCCTACATGACACCATAAAGTTGTACATATCTGAACCATTAGGAGGATTGGATATAGTGAATATTCTTGCCAAATTTTGACTGTCTAAATATTTGGTCTTCATTATTACACACCATTTTGAATCTAATTTAGTGAACATTTTCCATATCAATTTTCCCCCAAAGGCCCTGTTACATTTTGAGATATTACGAATGCTTGCCCCACCCTTAAAATTATCAAAGGACATATTATATATTGAGATTAAAGGAATTTTTTTCCTATTGTTCATGTTCTCTTTACATAAAAAAAAATCCATATAATCTTCTCTATTTGAGCAACAACTAATTTTTTAAGCCTTGAGAACTGCTATGAACTAATTTTAAATTTCTTCTCGCAAAGTCTTTACTAGTAAAATATGACCACAAAATGATAACCATCTAGCTTTCCAAGCTGAAATTCTAAACTTAATCATTTTCATAACTTTGGCCTACTAATAATTTTAATTTGTTCCCATAAAGAATGGAATCGCTAGATATGTACATGATAGTTCTACGAACTAAAATCCTAAATTCTTTGTAATTTTCCATCTAATACTTGACTTGGAATTAAAGACATAAATCTTAGATTTATGTACATTTTTTTTTTGACCTGATAGTGAAGAATACATGTCTAGAATTAGTTTTATGTGTTTGGCCTCTATAAGGCTTTCTTTTCCAAATAATAGAGTATCATCAGCATAGATAGTGTGTGTTACTAAAATATTTGATTAGGGAATGTGGATGGCTTGATAAAAACCTTGATTATGCCTTGCATTTATTGTCCTACTCAATTCCTTATGAAGAGCAAATGAGAAAGGGGGTCTCCTTGGCCTACCCCTTATGTGGCAATGAAGAAGCGTGAAGGTGACCCATTTATTATAACTAAAAAAATTCTTGTGATAAGCAAGATAAAATCCACTAACACTACTTATTGTTGAAACCAAACTTTACCAAGAATTTCATTATGAGAATCCAATCAACTCTATTATATGCTTTCATCATGTCTGCTTTTATAATGAAAGATGATAGATGGTAAGAATTAATAGTATGAAGCACTTCGTGTGCAACCAAGGATCCTTCAACTATTTCTCTTCCTAGTAGAAAGCCCCTTGCTCTTGTGAGATAATTTTTGGGAGGAGATTATATAGTCTAAAATATATTTCCTTTGTGAAGATCTTGTATATTGTATTACATAACGATATGGGTTTGAAATCTACAAAAAATTTGGACTCATTTGTCTTTGGAAAAATTACAATGTTTGTAACATTAAAGTGTTCCAATTTTTTTCTCAATTTCCATGATTCCTATTAGGGCTAAACACCAGTAAAAATCTGACACATCCCAACACTTTTGAAAGAAATATGTTGTGAAGCCATTAGGCCCTAGAGCCTTATCTGATGATAATGAAAATACTACTTTTCTCAGTTCTTCTAAGGTAAAATATTTCATCAAATCCTCATTTTATTCTCGAGAAATGAGATTTTGAATCACATCCAATAAAACTTTCTCATCCTAATTTAGCTTATTTGATCCATCCCTTAATGGAGTTAGAATATTTTGAAAAAAATTGACCCCTTCTTCTTGAATCTCCTTTTCATTTATAATCAAATTTCTCGTTGAAATATCTTGAATTGAAAATTCCATTTATGTAGCTCATTTGAATTGATCAGATCTGTGAAATAATTTTTTGTTTCAATCCCCTTCCTTTAACCATAATTCCCTAGATTTGTTTCACAAATATGTTTCTTCTCGTTTGACTAACTCCTACCACACCAACTACAAACACGATTATTTTTCAAGTACGTTATTGAATCTAGACCATTTTTTATTATCTATTCACATATCTCTACTAATTATTTTTCTACCCACTCTTTCTATGCAAAGATGTTCTTAAAAAATGGAACATTCCATATATATTTTGTTATGTTAAACATATTATAGTTTTATAAAAATATGAAACATTTTTGTACCCTTCTAGTAAGGCACATTGACCCACCATTATCATAGAAGAATAAAATTTGGGTGTTTAAACCACATCTTCTCGAATTTAAAGGAATGCCTATTCTATGTCATAGAATTTAATCTTGATATGGTTAATGATATTGGATAATGATCTAAGGACTCAAAAGGAAATATCTATTATATTGCATAATGGTCTTGAGCTTGGTTGCTTGATTTTCTTTAATGCTTCACTAACCTACAAAAGTGAGTCTTCGCAAACCAATGAAAGCATGAACACAAATAAACTCACATAGAATTTGACATGATGTTATGATCTTGAATTATTGTGATAAATATCTTAAATGTTTCTCATGACTTGCTCAATAGTGCTCTTGATCATAAGTTTAACAATATTTTTCTAGATGTATTTAAAATGATCCTATAACTCGGTATCTATAGGCATTTTCTCAATTTCCAAAAAAATAAATCTTGATAGTTGACTTTAGACACTTTAATTGTAAATATTAAATAACCACAACCAACATATTTGAATTTGGAGCCAAAATAGGGGGACAGTCACGCCCAAGGTGTGAGTTTCCTTGCACTATTTTTAAGGATTTTAAGTGTCTAGGGAAAGTTATTAGATAAATGTAATTGTTTCTCACTTTCAATTCCTTAAAAAGAGTTAAAATGCCATATAATGTATAATTTAGGAAATTAAATGTTCAATCAGGTCCAATAATTTAAGGGGGGACAAAACCTAGGGTGAAATTGTCATGGATTACAATTTATGATGATACAATGGGTACCTAAATTGGCCTCATAGTCAAGACCAATATCTGTGCCTATTGTATAATAGTACTCTATGTGTTATAATCAAGGGGGGTGTTGGTGTAAATAGGTTTTCTACCTATATGGGTCCTATTTACATGTTATGTCCACTTAGGCCCTAGTCCAAAATATTTCTAGTTAGTGTTAGTTGTCACTAGATCTTAGCTTATGTTTTTGCATTTAATTCTTGTGTACTAGGAAATTAAATTTTTTTTGAGGTAGTTTCCTCACTGTACAAGATTAAGACAGATGCCATGATCTTGTATATATCCTATTTCACAATATTCCTTTATTAAAAAGGAATCTTATAGTAGATTTTCATATTCAATCTAGGAATCTTGAATCCATAATCATAGCATGATATTTCTTCTATTTATATCTTGTGGAAGTTATTATTGTCTCGTAGATGATCTTGGGGTATTGAAAATTTCACCATAAAATCATAAAATACTCGTACCCATCTCTAGTAAATAATGCACCAAATTCATAATACAAGCTCCTATTTGTCTACTTTTCTTCATGTTTATGTTTCTCTCCTCTGAGTTTTGCATATTCTATAATAGTTTATTTATTTTTGCTTAATTTACCTATTTTTCAATATTCCACATTTCAACCATCACATTAAATCACAAAGTAGGCTAGAATATTCAAAAATTATTTGTCTCTCTCATGAGGACATTGTTGATGTCGAAATTTGGCAAGATAACAACTCCTTGTGGGAAACTCAGTTTTAGGGGGGACCTATTGCGCCAAACTGAGTGACCTTCATATTTTTCAAGAAGTCGACTTCTTCTATAACTGGGGTTTTCATTTAGAAAAGGAAGTAGATATAAAATAAAATGATATAACTAAGGCAATCTGCCAATATGTAGATGTGATGCAGAGTAAAAATATCTTGTGGATATGATTTAAGGGATCGTTTGGTAGTCTGTTGTATTCCAAAATGGAAAAATAAAGATAGAAGCTTGAATGATTTAATATATCACATAAAATAACCTTCATACACATTCACTTATAAATAAGAGTCAAAGACATGATTAAGCCAATAAAATTGTATTAAACCTACAAAAGTTTGTGAATGAGGTATTCAGTACAATAATGGCAAAGTAAAACTTATCAAATATAGAAAAAAATAGAATGTCCAAACAATGGTACAGTCTATGATTTCTTTACAATATTTTCATAAAGGAATCAGAGGCCTAGTTCTTCTACCAATTATTTTGTCAAAATTTGAACCCTTTGCTTTGATGAAGAAGTAGTATTTATAGTGAAAACCTAGATTGATGAGAAAGCAATCAGAAAGATCCTCCAACAATGAGCAATGATGCATTAGAAAAGATTTTCCCTTTTTTGTTGTAATTAAAAATATTTGTGTCACGCACAAGGATGTCTTAGGGCAAGATGCATCCCCAATGAATGATGGTAGTGGTCCTAATTGACCAAGGTTTCAATGTGTTTTGTCCAATCATGATGACAACTATAAAACGTGGCACCTATTGTGCGGTTGTCGCTTGCTTCAACTTTCCTTGACAATGGAGTCTATAAAATATCATATGGTGAGCTGTCAAGGCCCGATGTTCATCTTCCCCGTTAGGCGATCATCTTTTTTTTTTTTTTGAAGACGCGTAGAGATCTTCAAAGATACTTCACTGAAGGTGGGTTCCACCAAGGAATGTGTATGTATTGATGCAATGTGGCATGTGGTCAGGACCCGAAAGGAGAGCGATGCAAAGGGGCACCAAAGATTGTTAATGGTTGACATGTGGAAGCATGACACAAGCATTCCAAAAGTGAGAGAAGGAAACCTTGTGAGGAGAAATTGGCTGACAAGCGGTAGCATTCACAATGAGACTTGTAGAAAGAAGTCCAATATTGGCTTTTAAAAGAGAGTGTTTCCAGATTCAGGAGTGTTTCACTTACAGAATGAGGAACCCAAAAAAATTTGGCTTTGTTGACCAAAGGCTTATTCATCAGTTGGGAGAGTCAGATCTTAAAGAGGGCAGTCTAAAGAGGCAACCATTCATTTTCGGATGGAATCAATATGCTGCTTAGACACTCTTGCACTCCATGCAGATCGATAAATTCTTTGTAAGGAAGCACCGACAATACACCCACCCATGACTTGAGTTGGAAAAGAAGCCATGTGATTGGATGCATGATGCTCTCAATATTTTTTTTGAAAAAGGGGTAACTGAAACTCTTGAAGATAGACGCATCGCGTTGCTTCTCCTCGATCTTTATTGGAATATGCTCCACCATGGCCACTAACTCATTTTCTATGAGTGGAGATGGAAAGCCCATTTGATTTAGGTGACAAAATCTAGCCCATATGCTATTAATGATTTATTCCAATTTGGTGGCATATTCATTTTCATAAAGGATATCTGCATGGTAGTGGATGAAATTATTAGCTATTTTAGCAGTGCCTCTATGGTCCTCAATCCCTACAACTGCCAAGACTTCATCTAGGACCTGATATAGCCTCTCTAATAATATCTTGACCTTTGAAATTCTTTCGGCGATTGCCTATGGGAATTAATTGATTGTCGCGCAAACATCTTTACCAAAGTTTGATTCCTCTTCCATAAATCAGAGCGTTGGCTATAGAGTTAGGCATACATCCTTCACTCTTTCCAAATATGAGATGTATAACTATTGGGCCACCTGAAGAAGTTTTGTTTCATCGACAAGGAGTGGGGCAGAGTATTTTAATAAGGAAATTTCTGCGTCATTTTGCTTAATATCATATGTGAGCTTTGCAACCTTTTGGTTTGCCATGGTGAGCTGTCATTGCAACATCTGTGATTGTGTGACCCAACTAGCTTTGACTCGATCCCTATTTTCTACTTCCTCCCCTAGTGAATATTTTATCTTTGCAATTTCATTCTCTAATAGGTTTGGTGGATCTTGAAATTCACATCTTTTTGTTGGATCTTCTACTGTAAGTGATGAAACTCTTCATCCTACTATTGCACTTCTTCCCCCAATTTTGTGAATTGGTCCTGATATTCCAAGTTCTTCCTCTGCAACTTAGTGACCAAGCTAAGGTCGAGGGATTGAAACTTTGCAAGTTCCTCTTGGATTTTTGCTTGCTCCACTAGTACTTTTTTGGATAAGCACTTAAATTCAACCTCCCTATCGCTTTCCTTGGCGAGCAAGACATTGACTCTATACTTTATTCTTTTCAACTCTTCTTCCTTTTTATTTAGTTGGCAATCGAACATAAGAAATTTGGTGGTTACCACTCATTGTGTTTCCTCCATGAGCTCTACCTTGTATTAAAATCAAGCTATGCTCAAGTTGAGCCCCACAATGTACATATTCTACTCATCTGGCTACATCTCTCCTTGTGGTTTGGTGAAAGTTAGGAACATAGTCAGAAAATGTAGCAATTTGTGAGCCTCATGAAAAATAGTTTGTAGCTTTTGCTCCATCGGTCTCTTAGCATCTTTAGCTCTTTCCTTCTGGGCTCGGATTTCTCATCCTTGTCTAGTTTTTTCACCTTCTAACCATAATTTAGAAAGAAAAGGAGTCTGGACATGCTCCATCTTTGCTTGTTGGGATAATTGTATTCGGGCCGTTGTGATAGTGGTAGTGGATGCATCGATGGAGGAAAAAGTGACAAAGTTTGATATGCTTCAGGACATGGAATGGGCCAATTTGAATGGTATTAGGTTCTACAGAGAAGTAAGTGAAAATGGGGTTTTGTGAGATAACTCTGTGAAACCCATTGTGATCATTGAAGCTGAGGCCAAAATAAATTGGTTAGTGCATGAAACAAGAAGTGTTGTAGACACAACGGGGGAAACTAAACTTGGTGAAACAAGAAGAGGGAGTGAGAGATACCCGCGGTGTAGATGATTCCATTCCCTAGCTTGTTTCTCAATATTTTCTTGCATCTAGGTCCTGTGAACATTACTCACAAGGTACCTCGGTTTGCTACAACTTTACTAGTGGTGAATCATCTACCGCTATGGTTTTGGGATATTGTAGTTGGGTTGCTCAAGTTCTCCTTGATGTCAAGGTGTGAATCAATGAAGACCTCACACTTGATATGTTTACTCGTACATTAGAGTAAACCTTACTAGGTAGCTATATAGCCTCTCCCTTTTGTTATGTCGAGGCATCTTGTGTCTTCATTTTTGGTTTCGCTCCCTTGTCAAAATATGATTCGACTTCCTTTGAGCTGGAATCCTTTTCACTACTTTCATCAGAATCTGGATACTCTTGCTCCACAACTTGTCAAAATTTTCATCCATCTCCAAGCTATCATATGGAGCCTCATTTTTTAGGGTCTCTTGATGATATATCAAGAAATCATTGACCTTCTCCTCCTTCGTGTAGTAGGTCTTAATCAGGCTATTGCAAAGAGTAGTCCCCATCTTTCTTTTTGCGTCATACTACCCAATCAGGTAGTAGAATATCAGCCATGGAGGGTGACCATCTTCGGTAGGAATATAAGCTAGGTCAATAATAAATTTGTCTAGATCCATCGTTGGATTTTGACGCTTCTCCCTCTAAGGTTGGGGGTGATGTGTCACTTTGAGATATTTTTTCGGTAAGCCGTCATCGGGGCTATAATTTGATTTATCACAAATCCACACCAACCCCAGATGAGCCAACATTTCCTCTAGTATGTCATCAACATTCCTCTTAGCCATTACTATAGTCTTGAAGCCCATCGAGCAATTGAAAAATCTCTTCTCATTTCCCTTTCTAGCACAAAAGGTGTTGTCGATAATTGAAACCTGGTGGAAAACCTCAAGTGCCAGTACCCGGTTTGTAAGACATGACGAGAGTTGAAAGGGCTATCCAATGAAGCTGAGCAATCAGATGAATGTGAAGTCTTTGCCCATAAACAAATTGCACTTTGGAGTGAAGTTCTCCATGAACTCGGTTTGGTTAAAGCTGAATCACAAGACAGTTTTGTCTCCCCTTAAATCCAACAAAATTGGATATAAGAAATAATATGAAAAATGTGTAATAATGAAATATCACATAAAGAAGGGGATTCCGCGTGTTAACTGACTTCCTCCTCTCGTTTTCATCAAAAATTGAGAGCCCTAGACGCTTCTAGAAGAATTTAGGATTCTAATGCAAAAATATATGTGTGAGAAAGGATGGGAACCTGAACCTTTGATGAAATTGATATTTCACTATCTGTTTGAGCATCCCATGCACGGGGAATTCAGAAAAATTGTATCAGAAGAAAGAATGTTACCTTCTTAATTGAAAGCCCAAACTTAGTTGAAACTCTTGGACCTCCTTGTCATCATCCAAGCTGCAAAAAAATCCCATCAATGAGAATGAGTCCTTCATGTCGTCATAAAATCCCTTATGCGACACTCAGATCCGTATTGGCCTATTCTGAGTTTCTGTGGGTCTTTGAGCCTTTGTGTTATAAAAACTCAATGTAATCTGTCTAGTCCTCCAATAGGACTCTCCTTTTCTAGGGGTAAATGACTCTGATTTTGCACTTTGGAGCTTCACTCTGGGATGCAGAGCATATTCCAAATAGCTTCCTAACCTTCAATGGTGTTGGTCTCTAGGTTGAAATGTTTGATAGCATCGTCAACTAATTCAGGGCAGTTGTGTACAAATGAGACCATATATTGAGGAAGCCCACAGTACGAGCACTTTTACGCCAAGGAATTTGGGTCGCTATTATTTTTAATCCTTTCACATGCCACCTGCTTTAGTGATTTAGGGTTCTTTGCGAGAATTGGGTCATAAATATTTCTCGATTCTTCTCTAATTCATTTCTTATCTTTGTGAGGGATCTTCTTCTTTGCAACTCGAGTATTTAACGATGTTGGATTTTCTAGTATTTCAAGAGAAGCATAGGAGACATCCTCGAAGATGTAGACAACTGGTGCCATGTGCATGATATTGAATAAACCTCCCCCTTCCTACATCTCTACTTGAGAACTTTGATCAGTTGTCATCTTTTGCATAACTTCTACCATGAAAGCCCACTGAAGCGGTATGAATGGAACTCAAAAACTCTAGGCTCTAAATTTAAAACCAACCAACCTTTCTTTTTAGGTTTAATTCACACTGGGGAAGTGAATTCTTCACAATTATCTATGTTCAACTCCTTTATTTTTCGATGCTCTACTCCTAGTTTCTTTAACAATTTTGTTCTCCTTAAATTAACTTGCGTACTCAAGAAGTCTTATTCTCTGTCTAGCTTTTTGCATATGATACTTAGCTATTCCTTTTGATTTCTTTACATTCAATCAGGTAGACAATGGTTTCATTTTTTCATTTAATTCGACATGTACTACCAAATCCTCTGCTCATGCAAAATAACTACTTGCCTCCTTTGAAAGACAAGAATTTATAATAATATTGGTGACAACATCTTTTCGACATGATTTTTCATGGGGAAGTGAGTCGTCGGTCCAATGTGTGTCATTTCCTCATGTGCCTTAGTATTTAATATCTTACAAAGAATGATCAAGATTAAATCATAACAATTAATTGGAAAGATTTGTCCTCATCCTTGGAGTATGTCACTACCTACATCGTCCCACCTAGCCTCTTTTTAAATGAGCCATTACTTGGGACTACCAGCATTTTTCACTAATTGATTGTCGCTCCTTAATCTTGCACACAGTAATTTGTACTTGCAAACACAACTGGGTTGGAATATCAAGCTATCCTTTTGGTGGGATTTTTGAGTTAATAATCAATCATCATCATGCATTATATGTGAGCTATCTCAGATATTTATATAAATAGGTCCCAATATAGTAGTGAAATTACACCTAGTGATTTAGCAGAAGTAGCATTGGGTGGTTAGACAAGATTATCTTCTTAGGTGGTTGACGAGACTTTTAAATCTGCATAGCACTAGCGTTAGGTGTTTTGAGAAAAAGCTGACACAATGAATACCCCAATTAGGCAAGTGTTTAACAAGGCCCAAACAACCTTTCTAGGGGATTTCTTGAGTAGGTACCTGAAACGTATGACAAAGAATAATAATTCACTAGCTATCATAGCCATCAAATGGGTCCTAGGAAGAGACTATATTGAATATTAGGACAAATATCGAGTTAATACCGATATCTACTTGTGTTTCGTTGCCTCACTGATTGATGTTCATGCCCCAAAAGACATGATTCTTTGTTTGATGCTAAATGTTTTTCTAAAGAAGTAACTTGGAGGACTTAGTGAAGCAGTGAGCAATGTGGTGTATGGTCTGGGCCCTCCTATTGCAAGTGACCTGAGGAAGCATGTTGAAGAAGATGCACCAGTACCATGGGTGCCTTTCTTGAGTGGGTTTTTCCTTCTCTCACTTGTTGAGCATCATGATAGGTCAACCTATGCATTCCACTTTCTCCTTCACTCCTATAATGTAGTGTTATTCTATGACGTGGATTGGTACACCGACTTCAGGGACCTTGTGTTTCCTCCACCGCTCATTATGGTTATTGATGATGCTTCCACCATAGGTTCTATTCTTGTTGAAAATCCTCTTGCTATTGCAAACAATCCTCCTTCTATTACAGACAATCCTCCTACTATCAAAGATAATGCTCGCATTCTAGAGACCTGAAGCTTGACACACCCCTTTTTCTTTTGAATAAATATCCCTAAAAGAAGGGTTGCATATATACATAATGGAGTTGTATATATGGTCATGTAATTTTGAATGCATGGGCGCAAATCCATTATGATATTTTTTTTATCAAATTTTATATAATATAGCGAATATACTTGCTTATGTTAAACTGCTTGCCTTCATTTTTATTAATTTTTGCACTATGACTTGAATTCTTTATATATGAACTTAATATCTACAACCTGAGTAGCATAATCCCTTTTTTTTCTTGTAATAATGGGTCCCCTTAATTTCATGCTCTCCATAATGTCAAAATATGTTGAAAGAACCGATTGGAAAAACACGAAAAGTGAAATTAATTACATTATTTACATAGTTACACCTATATGAAGTAATTGTAGCCTAATCGAACAATTTGAAGTGAATCTCATTAACTGAAATTCCTAGTTGTTCTTGCTCCATATTCTCTAATTCAAATGCATTATTTTATTTGCACTGGATTATTTTGAAAGGGCCTTCCCACAACTTGTCGAATTTTGCATGTTGGCTAGGCTTTGTAGCTCTTTCACTGAACTTTAGTACAAGGTCTCCACATTTTAGACCTTGGTCTGAAGCACTTTTGTCAAACCATCTCTTAACCACCTGTTGGTGGTTAGTCATAGCTATAAGGGATTTGTCCCTTTTTTCTTGCACCTCCATAGCTCCATTTTTTAAAATTTCTAAAGACTTGATTATATGTAGCATAGGTATCTCTATAAAGATAGGAAACAATGTTTTTTTTCATATACTAGCTCATATGGTGAAGTCTAGGTCTTGATTAGGAGTTATGCAATCCACCCATTATGTTATCCAGAGATTCTTATGCCATTCCTTCTCATGATCAGAATCGATCCTTTTAATGAGGTAGACTAAATTCTTATTAGTCGACTCAGCCAGGTTGTTCCCCTATGGGTAATAGTTTAATGATTTTTTCAAGAATATTCCAAGTGTAAGTGCAAACTAACATACCTTAGATCCTAGGAAATCTTTAGTGTTGTCTAATATGATGGTATTTGGCAGGCCGAATCTTATTACTAGCCCCTCAAGAAAATCCATAATTTCTTCTTTTGTGGCATTCTTTAGGGGTATGGATTCAGTCAACCTTGCGAAGTATACTATGGCTGTGAGAGTCTAGTTGTAGCTAGTGGTGGAGGTGGGATTCATTATTCTGATGAAGTCTAGCCCCCACTGCAAGAATGGTTAATTTGCTAGTATCATAATGATAGGCATGGAAAACTAAATTATTCTCCTTGCATAGAATTGGCATTCCTTGTAGGCTTGTATCATGTTGTAGGAGTCATTGAATAGCGTAGGCCATAAATAACCAACTCATAAGATTTTGATTATGGTGGTTTTTATAGAGAAGTGTCCACCTTTGGGGCTATTGTGGAATGTGTAAATATTTTTCTTTGCTTGCTCCATGGTGACACATCGTAATAGGATGTCGCTGAAATTTATCCTAAACAAAACCCCCTCAATGAGTGAGTATCTTCTATTTTGTAATCGATAGAACCTTCTTTTTTGAGATGGAAGGCTTGGTGTATATTTTCTAGTGTGCATTAATATTTCTCTATCTGTTAGACAAGATCCTTCAGGTTTAGATTAATTTTTTTGGACCATCCTCACTTTTTCTTCTTTTGTTTCTATCTCTTTGTTGTGTGCCAAATATTCACATAGTCCTCTTCCTTTGATAGTTTCTGTAGACTTAACCTTGATGTCGTATTTGAGGATCTTAGTGATCCAGTTGGCCCTCTTTTCGGAGATTTATCCTTCAATAATATATCCATGGACACTAAAGTGTGTGACATAAACAATCACCTTTTTGTAAGATATCAGATGTTGGAAATTTTTGAGTCCCTTTACATTTGTGAACACTTTCCTTTGGACAAATTTGTAGTTCGGCTCATAGTCCTTCATGTTTAAGGAGTGAAATGTTATCGGATGTTCTCCCTTTCCTTCATTGACCTTCTAAATCAAGATGGTGGTGAACCTTGTCTCACTAGTAAAAACATACATTATGAAGTTTTTGGAAAAGTCTAGATTTACTAGAATGGGAGCTGAAGAAATAGCATCCTTTACTTTCTTGAAGGATTCTCTCGCTTCCTTGGTCCATTTGAATAATTGGTCCTTTTTTAACATTAGGGTGATGGGCCGAATTATCCTTGCAAAATGACAAAAAAAAATTCTTACAAAGTTTACCTTTCCTAGAAAGGAATGGACTCCCTTCTTGTTTTCTGGAAGGGGAAGTTCCTTCATCACTTTTACCCTTTTAGGATTAATATTTGCTAGGTTTAGGGATACCCCAAACTCTTGGAATTTTTTGAAAACCATTTTCAAATGATCAAAATGGTCATATGTTGACTTGGAAAACATAGTTAGATCATCTAAATAGATGAGGATTATTTTATTGATTAGTTCGCTGAAAGAAATGTGCATTGCCCATTGGAAGGTAGCTCCCACATTTGATAGGTCGAAAGGTATTTTGGCATATGAAAATGTTCTCCATTTGGTGGTGAACATGGTTTTGAATTGATCTTATCCTTTAACTAAGACCTAATTGTAGCCCGAGAAGCCATCCAGTAGGGAAAACATCTTTGAACCTACCATGGTTTGGAAGATGGATTCCATGGAAGGCAACAAGTAATGATCCTTTAATGATGTTATTTTTAGGTCATGAAATTTGACACATAGACGAACGTCTCCATTATTTTTCCAGACTGGAATGAGGTTAGATGCCCATGTATTATTCTTGATTGCAAACACAATCTTTGACTAGATCAACTTTCCTAGTTCTTGTGCCATTGAGGCTTCAATACTTGGATTGATCGGCCTCATTTTTTGTCGGATAGGTTCAGCACCTTCTTTGAGTTCAATGGTGTGTTGGATGATCCCAGAATCATATCCCCTGAGGTCATCATAAGAAAAGGTCTCGACTCCTTCTTATGTTCCACAAAAGTGTATAAGCCTATCCTTGTTGTGTTGTGGGGATTTCTTCCTAAATTTTAGTTTTCTTTTGTCTCTAACCTCAA
>CM021107.1:447984718-448063813 GCA_007115665.2 Sequoiadendron giganteum | reverse complement strand
GGAGACCCACAGGATCTCCTCCAGTCTAACGCCGAAAAATCTCCTCTAGTCTGATGCTGGAAAATAACAGTCGCACATATTTTCCTAAGCCTATCAGCGTACGTATTGCACCTGATTGGGGTGTAAGTGCTAGTTTACTAGTTTGATGGAAATATCATAATAAAATCTAGAACCATTCAAAACAAGCTTTGTTTAATGGATTTCCAAGCATTCACAAAATCTACAAATCTTAAAGTAATAGAATTTGATGGAAAATGAATGTAATAAATGCTCTTTTATACATAAATATAACATGAAAGTGTGAAAAAAATTGTACAAAGTTAACTTGAAACCAAATTTTAAGATGATACAACAAAGCTAAATGTTTGGTTTTTATTTGTTTGCATCTAAGTGGATCAAGCTTATGAATACATTGTCCACCTTGCACCCTTGACTATGACAAAGGTTAGATAGTCAGGTTGGATCTATGTTCGATAGAATTTGATTAAGAATCAATTGGATTGGCATTACTTGCAAATAAACACGAGAGTGGCAAACATAGGATTAGGTGGAAACAAAACTAATTACATGATCCAATTATGAAAATATTATGCCATTGTTTATGCAAGAGGCATTCTACAATGGTAACAAGGCATTGAGTCTCATGTCATGACCACATGCATAAAACTTACAACATCGCCAATGTATATTGAATAACAAAACTAAAACTATAAAATTTAATATACCTATATTCTATAATAAACTTTACATAAATTATATTTTTAACTTAAACCTTTTTTTACAGAATTAATTACCTAAAAAATGAGTGTTAACCTTTCTAAAAATAAAATTAAAAATCACATAAAAATTATTAAATAAAAATAAAATTTATGTCTAAATATAAAGAGTAAATAAAGTACTAATAAAAGAACATAAAATAAAGCTTTAACGTATATCAAATAGATGGATTGATATCTCTGAGAAATCAAAGAGAAGACGACTAGAAAGCGAACGATCCAATACAAGTATGGCTGGCATGCGGAATTTGTCGTGCTATTATCGACTTAGTCAAAGCAAAATGAATATAAAAGTTAAATTGAAGGCGAAGCTAGCAATCAAAACATGGAGGATGAGAATCAGCAGAACAGACTCATCTCAGCTATTTAATGGCGTTGCATGTAACAAGGATTCTCATCAAAGCTACGCCATCTTGTATGATTTGTTTTGGAAAAAAGCTAAAAAGGGGAAGTATAAATGGCAATGAAAATCGGTAACGCAGAATTGGTTAGAAAGGTAGTTATACTGTTAACAGCACTAATAATAATGGCGAGTATTAGCTTGGCTTCAGCACAACCAGGATATTGCTCTAAATACCTGTGCGTCAACGATGGTGGTTGTTCAGGATATCCAGCCACCCCTAAGTGCTGCAGCATCGGCCACTGCGGGAACGGAATTGGATATTGCGACGCCATATGCTAATTACCAACTGCTCTTATGTCTTCCATCGCCTCATAAAATAATCCAGATCAGTTTGCGGTGTTTCATTTGTGTTTGTTTATGTGTTTGAGCAGGATGCTTACAATCCTCCCCCCTTCGTTTACCCATTTGTTGTAAGTTTTTCTTTGATGTCACTGCTTTCCAGCCAGTTGAAATTGTTGTTGAAAACTGTTTTATTGTGGACTGCATTGTAACTCTTGATGTGGCAGCTGAGCCTGTGTGGTATTTTAGAATATCTATATTGTGGAGTAAAATTGTTTTCTTCTAAGATGGATGTATTTCATAAGTAGTCATAATTTTGTTATGGGATTATTTAATTATAACAAAAATAATTAGTTGGGTTTTTCGGGAAAGATGATTTATTTATTTTTATTAATATTTGTTTTTAGATATTGTATAATTAATTTTTCATATTATAATTAATTTTTAAGTATTTTTATAATCTTAAGTAATTTATGTTCTTGAAATTGTTATCATATTTTGCAAAAAATAGCAAATCTATATTTAGCATCAGTGGTTAGAATGTTTCCAATTAAAATAAAAAGGATCATACATCTATATAGTTTTGAGTTTTAATATATATATATTTTTTATAATAAGTCTATTTGACAATGCTTTAAAGAGGTTTCTTTCGAATAAAAAGGTCTAATTGTTATCGAGATTTGATTACAACTGATAATTTTAGCTTTGTTTAAACTTTGAAATAAAATTTCAATTTTGTATGTTCTTTTACTAAGTTTTGATTAAAGGTAAAAAACGGGTTTTGAAGGGGCCCAAAACCCTTTACAAAGAAACGCAACTGATAAAAAAGGAAAAGAACACTATGCGGTAATCAGCCCAACAACAACAAACCATCAGCCAAAAAACGACCAAAAATGAAGGAAGTCAGCCAAGAACACTACATATTCTTCAGAATCTCAATAGTTTCCATATCAGTAGCAACCATCTTTTGTGGATTGTCCACGGTATCAGACACCTCCATACTAGAGGCCCAGGCCTGACCTTTAATTTTGTTTCTAGTTCTGACCCCCGACCTACCATTTTTTACCTTGTCATTCAAAACACTACCTTTATCAACATTCTTCTCACCAACACATGCCCCATCTAATAACTTTCCCCTAGCAAAAATATCATCAGCAGATGCAGTCTCTTTTCTCTTCTTCACAGTAATCACAAGAGATATCACCATGGCAGAATCTTAAATACCCAAGAGCTTAGACGCCTCTCCACTCTTCATCACCACTTTCCATGTTCTTTACTAAGTTTCCTTGATTTAGAGTGTCCAATTTTCCTATCAAAATGAGGTGCTTTTTATTTATTTTTAAATATATTATTTCGAAGGATTTGTTGAATATGATCAATCAATATCTTAAATTTTAGTTATATACTTTGGATATTATCCAACAATATACATAATCCCTTAGAGGAGGATGTCCATTTTGAGAATCATTCCAGAAGTGAGCTTCTCCTTTACGCACTTCCCAATAGATGAATGAAGTGACAACTTCCCTACATGACACCATAAAGTTCCACATGGCTGAACCATTAGGAGGATTGGATATAGTGAATATTCTTGCCAAATTTTGACTGTCTAAATATTTGGTCTTCATTATTATACACCATTTTGAATCTAATTTAGTGAACATTTTCCATATCAATTTTCCCCCAAAGGCCCTACTACATTTGGAGATATTACGAATGCTTGCCCCACCCTTAAAATTATCAAAGGACATATTATATATTGAGATTAAAGGAATTTTTTTCCTATTGTTCATGTTCTCTTTACATAAAAAAAATCCTTATAATCTTCTCTATTTGAGCAACACCTAATTTTTTGAGCCTTGAGAACTGCTATGAACTAATTTTAAATTTCTTCTCGCAAAGTCTTTACTAGTAAAATATGACCACAAAATGATAACCATCTAGCTTTCCAAGCTGAAATTATAAACTTAATCATTTTTATAACTTTGGCCTACTAATAATTTTAATTTGTTCCCATAAAGAATGGAATCCCTAGATATGTACATGACAGTTCTACGAACTAAAATCCTAAATTCTTTATAATTTTCCATCTAATACTTGACTTGGAATTAAAGACATAAATCTTAGATTTATGTACATTTTTTTTTTGACCTGATAGTGAAGAATACATGTCTAGAATTAGTTTTATGTGTTTGGCCTCTATAAGGCTTTCTTTTCCAAATAATAGAGTATCATCAGCATAGATAGTGTGTGTTACTAAAATATTTGATTAGGGAATGTGGATGGCTTGATAAAAACCTTGATTATGCCTTGCATTTATTGTCCTACTCAATTCCTTATGAAGAGCAAATGAGAAAGGGGGTCTCCTTGGCCTACCCCTTATGTGGCAATGAAGAAGCGTGAAGGTGACCCATTTATTATAACTAAAAAAATTCTTGTGATAAGCAAGATAAAATCCACTTACACTACTTATTGTTGAAACCAAACTTTACCAAGAATTTCATTATGAGAATCCAATCAACTCTATTATATGCTTTCATCATGTCCGATTTTATAATGAAAGATGATAGATGGTAATAATTAATAGTATGAAGCACTTCATGTGCAACCAAGGATCCTTCAACTGTTTCTCTTCCTAGTACAAAGCCCCTTGCTCTTGTGAGATAATTTTTGGGAGGAGATTATATAGTCTAAAATATATTTCCTTTGTGAAGATCTTGTAGATTGTATTACAAAACGATATGGGTTTGAAATCTACAAAAAATTTCGACTCATTTGTCTTTGGAAAAATTGCAATGTTTGTCATTAAAGTGTTCCAATTTTTTTCTCAATTTCCATGATTCCTATTAGGGCTAAACACAAATAAAAATCCGACACATCCCAACACTTTTGAAAGAAATATGTTGTGAAGCCATTAGGCCCTAGAGCCTTATCTGATGATAATGAAAATACTACTTTTCTCAGTTCTTCTAAGGTAAAATATTTCATCAAATCCTCATTTTATTCTCGATAAATGAGATTTTGAATCACATCCAATAAAACTTTCTCATCCTAATTTAGCTTATTTGATCCATCCCTTAATGGAGTCAGAATATTTAAAAAAAAATTGACCCCTTCTTCTTGAATCTCCTTTTCATTTATAATCAAATTTCTCGTTGAAATATCTTGAATTGAAAATTCCATTTATGTAGCTTGTTTGAATTGATCAGATCTGTGAAAGAATTTTTTATTTCATTCCCCTTCCTTTAACCATAATTCCCTAGATTTGTTTCACAAATACATTTCTTCGCGTTTGGCTAACTCCTACCACACCAACTACAAACATGATTATTTTTCAAGTATGTTATTGAATCTAGACCATGTTTTATTATGTGTTCACGTATCTCTACTAATTATTTTTCTACCCACTCTTTCTATGCAAAGATGTTCTTAAAAAATTGAACATTCCATATATATATTTTTATGTTAAACATATTATAGTTTTATAAAAAGATGAAACATTTTTGTACCCTTCTGGTAAGGCACATTGACCCACCATTATCATAGAAGAAGAAAATTTGGGTGTTTAAACCACATCTTCTTGAATTTAAAGGAATGCCTATTCTATTTCATAGAATTTAATCTTGATATGGTTAATGATATTGGATAATGATCTAAGGTCTCAAAAGGAAATATCTATTATATTGCATAATGGTCTTGAGCTTGGTTGCTTGATTTTCTTTAATGCTTCACTAACCTACAAAAGTGAGTCTTCACAAACCAATGAAATCATGAACACAAATAAACTCACATAGAATTTGACATGATGTTATGATCTTGAATTATTTTGATAAAGATCTTAAATTTTTCTCATGACTTTCTCAATAGTGATCTTGATCATAAGTTTAACAATATTTTTCTAGATGTATTTAAAATGATCCTATAACTCAGTATCTATAGGAATTTTCTCAATTTCCAAAAAATAAATCTTGATAGTTGACTTTAGATACTTGAATTGTAAATATTAAATAACCACAACCAACATATTTGAATTTGGAGCCAAAATAGGGGGACACTCACGCCCAAGGTGTGAGTTTCCTTGCACTATTTTTAAGGATTTTAAGTGTCTAGGGAAAGTTATTAGATAAATGTAATTGTTTCTCACTTTCAATTCCTTAAAAAGAGTTAAAATTCCATATAATGTATAATTTAGGAAATTAAATGTTCAATCAGGTCCAATAATTTAAGGGGGGACAAAACCTAGGGTAAAATTGTCATGGATTACAATTTATGATGATACAATGGGTACCTAAATTGGCCTCCTAGTCAAGACCAATATCTGGCCTATTGTATAATAGTACTCTATATTTTATAATCAAGGGGGGTGTTGGTGTAAATAGGTGTTCTACCTATATGGTTCCTATTTACATGTTATGTCCACTTAGGCCCTAGTCCAAAATATTTCTAGTTAGTGTTAGTTGTCACTAGATCTTAGCTTATGTTTTTGCATTTAATTCTTGTGTACTAGGAAATTTAAATTTTTTTGAGGTAGTTTCCTCACTGTACAAGATTAAGACACATGCCGTGATCTTGTATATATCCTATTTCACAACATTCCTTTATTAAAAAGGAATCTTATAGTACATTTTCATATTCAATCTAGGAATCTTGAATCCATAATCATAGCATGATATTTCTTCTATTTATATCTTGTGGAAGTTATTATTGTCTCGTAGGTGATCTTGGGGTATTGAAAATTTCACCATAAAATCATAAAATACTCACACCCATCTCTAGTCAATAATGCACCAAATTCATAATACAAGCTCCTATTTTTCTACTTTTCTTCATGTTTATGTTTCTCTCATCTGAGTTTTGCATATTCTATAATAGTTTATTTCTGTTTGCTTAATTTACCTATTTTTCAATATTCCACATTTCAACCATCACATTAAATCACAAAGTAGGCTAGAATATTCAAAAATTATTTGTCTCTCTCATGAGGACATTGTTGATGTCTAAATTTGGCAAGATAACAACTCCTTGTGGGAAAATCAGTTATAGGGAGGACCTATTGCGCCAAACTGAGTGACCTTCATATTTTTAAACAAGTTGACTTCTTCTATAACTAGGGTTTTGATTTAGAAAAGGAAGTAGATATAAAATAAAAGGATCTAACTAAGGCGATCCGCCAATATGTAGATGTGATGCACAACAAAAATATCTTGTGGATATGATTTAAGGGACCGTTTGGTAGTCTATTGTATTCCAAAATGGAAAAATAAAGATATAAGCTTGAATGATTTAATATATCACATAAAATAACTTTCATACACATTCACTTATAAATAAGAGTCAAAGACATGATTAAGCCAATAAAATTGTATTAAACTTATAGAAGTTTGTGAATGAGGCATTTAGTACAATAATGGCAAAGTAAAACTTATCAAATATTAAAAAAAATAGAATGTCCAAACAATGGCATAGTCTATAAATTCTTTACAATATTTTCATAAAGGAATGAGAGGCCTGGTTCTTCTACCAATTATTTTTTCAAAATTTGAACCCTTTGCTTTGATGAAGAAGTAGTATTTATAGTGAAAACCTAGATTGATGAGAAAGCAATCAGAAAGATCCTCCAACTATGAGCAATGATGCATTAGAAAAGATTTTCCCTTTTTTGCTGTAATTGAAAATATTTGAGTCATGCACGAGGATGTCTTAAGGCAAGATGCATCCCCTCTAAATGATGGTAGTGGTCCTCATGGACAAAGGTTTCAATTCATTTTGTCCAATCATGATGACAACTATAAAACATGGCACCTATTGTTTGGTTGTCGCTTGCTTCAACTTTCCTTCATGATGGAGTCTATTAAATATCATATGATGAGCGGTCAAGGCCCGACGTTCATCTTTCCTGTTAGGTGATGAATTTTTTTTTTTGTGAAGATGCATAGAGATCTTCAAAGATACTTCACTGGAGGTGGGTTCCACCATGGAATGTGCATGTATTGATGCAATGTGGCATGTGGTCGGGACCTGAAAGGAGAGCGATGCAAAGGGGCACCAAAGATTGTTAATGGTTGACATGTGGAAGCATGACAAGCTTTCCAAAAGTGAGAGAAGGAAACCTTGTGAGGAGCAATTGGCTGACAAGCGATAGCATTCACAATGAGACTTGGAGAAAGAAGTTTGATATTGGCTTTTAAAAGAGAGTGTTTCCAAATTCATGAGTGTTTCACTTGCGGAATGAGGAACCCAAAAAAATTGGCTTTGTTGACCAGAGTCTTATTCATCGTTTGGGACAGTCAGATCTTAAAGAGGGTAGTCTAAAGAGGCAACCATTCATTTTCGGATGGAGTCAATATGTTGCTTAGAAAATCTTGCACTCCATGTAGATCGATAACTTCTTTGTAAGGAAGCACCGACAATACACCAACCCATGACTTGAGTTGGAAAAGAAGCTGTGTGATTGGATGCGTGATGCTCTCAATATTTTTTTTGGAAAAGGGGTAACTGAAACTCTTGAAGATAGATGCATCGTGTTGCTTCTCCTCGATCTTTATTGCAATATGCTCCACCATGGCCACTAACTCATTTTCTATGAATGGAGATGGAAAGACCATTTGAGTTAGGTGACAAAATCTAGCCCATATACTATTGATGATTTATTCCAATTTGGTGGCATATTCATTGGCATAAAGGATATCTACATGGTAGTGGATGAAATTGTTAGCTATTTTAGCAGTGCCTCTACGGTCCTTAATCCCTACAATTGCCAAGACTTCATCTGGGACCTGATATAGCCTCTCTAATAATATCTTGACCTTTGAAATTCTTTCGACGATTGCCTATGGGAATTAATTGATTGTCGCAAAAACATCTTTACCAAAGTTTGTTTCCTCTTCCATAAATCAGAGCGTTGGCTATAGAGTTAGTCATACATCCTTCACTTTTTCCAAATATGAGATGTATAATTGTTGGGCCACCTGAAGAAGTTTTGTTTCATCGACAAGGAGTGGGGTAGAGTATTTTAATAATGAAATTTATGCATCATTTTACTTAATATCATATGTGAGCTTTGCAACCTTTTGGTTTGCCATGGTGAGTTGTTGTTGCAACATCCGTGATTGTGTAAGGAAACTAGCTTCGACTCACTCCCTATTTTCTACTTCCTCCCCTAGTGAATATTTTATCTCTATAATTTCATTCTCTAATAGGTTTGGTGGATCCTGAAATTCGCATCTTTTTGCTAGATCTTCTACTGTAAGTGATGAAACTCTTCATCCTACTATTGCACTTCTTCCCCCAATTTTGTGAATTGATCCTGATATTCCAAGTTCTTCCTGTGTAACTCAATGACCAAGCTAGGGTCAAGGGATTGAAACTTTGCAAGTTCCTCTTGGATTTTTGCTTGCTCCACTAGTACTTTTTTGGATAAGCACTTAAATTCAGCCTCCCTATCGCTTTTCTTTGGCGAGCAAGACATTGAATCTATACTTTATTCTTTTCAGCTCTTCTTCCTTCTTATTTAGTTGGCAATCGGACATAAGAAATTTGGTGGTTACCACTCATTGTGTTTCCTCCACGAGCTCTACCTTGTATTGACATCGAGCTATGCTCAAGTTGAGCCCCACAATGTACATATTCTACTCATCTGGCTACATCTCTCCTTGTGGTTTGGTGAAAGTTAGGAACATAGTCAGAAAATGTAGCAATTTGTGAGCCTCATGAAAAATAGTTTGTATCTTTGGCCCCACCGGTCTCTTAGCATCTTTAGCTCTTTCCTTCTGGGCTCTGATTTCTCGTGCTTGTCTAGTTTTTTCACCTTCTAACAATAATTCAGAGGGCAATCTAATGAGTTCACCTACAAAAGGTGCATCAGGAGGAAAGGCAAAAGGGAATGAGAGGACAAAAGTCCCGAGTGACTTATTCTTTGGAACACTAACTATTTGGGGTGTGAAATGAGGGATAATCCAATACCCAGACTATGAGCTAGGAGTACTGGAAAGAAATGGAGTCTTGACATGCTCCATCTTTGCTTGTTGGGATAATTGTATTGGGGCCATTGTGATATTAGTAGTGGATGCATCGATGGAGGCAATAGTGACAAAATTTGATATGCTTTAGGACATGGAATGGGCCAAGTTGAATGGTATTAGGTTCTACAGAGAAGTAAGTGAAAATGGGGTTGTGTGAGATAACTCTATGAAACCCATTGTGATCATTGAAGCTAAGGCTGAAATAAATTGGTCAGTGCATGAAACAAGAAGTGTTGTAGACACAACGGGGGAAACTAAATTTGGTGAAACAAGAGAAGAGGGAGAGATACCTATGGTGTAGATGATTGCAGTCCCTAGCTTGTTTCTCAATATTTTCTTGTATCTAGGTCCTGTGAACATTACTCACAAGGTACCTCAGTTTGATACAACTTTACTAGTGGTGAATCATCTACTGCTATGGTTTTGGGCTATTGGAGTTGGGTTGCTCAAGTTCTCCTTGATGTCAAGGTGTGAGTCAATGAAGACCTCACACTTGATATGTTTACTCATACATTAGAGTAAACCTTACTAGGTAGCTTTATGGCCTTTCCCTTTTGCTATGTCGAGGCATCTTGTGTCTTAATTTTTGGTTCTGCTCTCTTGTTAAAATATGATTCGACTTCCTTTGAACTGGAATCCTTTTCACTACTTTCGTCAGAATCTGGACACTCTTGCTCCACAACTTGTCAAAATTTTCATCCATCTCCAAGCTATCATATGGAGCCTCATTTTTTAGGGTCTCTTGATGATATATCAAGAAATCATTGACCTTCTCCTCCTTCATGTAGTAGGTCTTAATCAGGCTATTTCAAAGAGTAGTCCCTATCTTTCTTGTTTCGTCATACTACCCAATCAAGTAGTAGAATATCAGCGATGGAGGGCAACCATCTTCGGTAGGAATATAAGATATGTCAATAATAAATTCTTCTAGATCCATCATTGGATTTTGACGCTTCTCCCTCTAAGGTTGGGGGTGATGTGTCACTTTGAGATATTTTTTCGGCAAGCCGTCATCGGGGCTATAATTTTGATTTATAAAAAATCCACACCAACCCTAGATGAGCCAAAATTTCCTCTAGTATGTCATCAACATTCCTCTTAGTCATTACTATGGTCTTGAAGCCCATTGAGCAATTGAAAAATCTCTTCCCATTTCCCTTTCCAGCACAAAAGCTGTTGTCGATAATTGAAACCTAGTGGAAAACCTCAAGTGCCAGTACCTAGTTTTTAAGACATGACGAGAGCCAAAAGGGCTCTCCAGTGAAGCTGAGCAGTCAGATGAACATGAGGTCTTTTCCCATAAACCAATTGCACTTTGGAGTGAAGTTCTCCATGAACTCGGTTTGGTTCAAGCTGAATCACAAGATAGTTTTGTCTCCCCTTAAATCCTACAAAATTGGATATAAGAAATAATCTGAAAAATGTGTAATAATCAAATATCACATAGAGAAGGGGAGTCCACGTGTTAACTGACTTTCTCCTCTAGTTTTCATCAAAAATTGAGAGAACTAGATGCTTCTAGAAGAATTTAGGATTCTAATGCAAAAATATATGTGTGAGAAAGGATGGGAACCTGAACCTCCGATGAAACTGATATTTCGCTATCTGTTCAAGCATCCCATGCACGGGGAATTCAATGAAATTGTATCAGAAGAAAGAATTTTACCTTCTTAATTGAAAGCCCAAACCTAGTTGAAACTCTTGGACCTCCTTGTCATCATCCAAGCCGCAAAAAAATCCCATCAATGAGAATGCATCCTTCATGTCATCATAAAATCTCTTATGCGCCACTCAGATCCGTATTGGCCTATTTTGAGTTTCTCTGGGTCTTTGAGCCTTTGTGTTATAAAAACTCAATGTAATCTCTCTAGTCCTCCAATAGGACTCTCCTTTTCTAGGGGTAAATGACTCCGATTTTTGCACTTTGGAGCTTCACTCTGGGATGCAGAGCATATTCCAAATAGCTTCTTGACCTTCAATGGTGTTGGTCTCTAGGTTGAAGTGTTTGATAGCATCGTCAACTAATTCAGGGCAGTTGTGTACAAATCAGACCATATATTGAGGAAGCCCACAGTATGAGCACTTTTATGCCAAGGAATTTGGGTCGCTATTATTTTTTATCCTTTCACATGCCGCCTGCTTTAGTGATTTAGGGTTCTTTGTGAGAATTGGGTCATAAATATTTCTTGATTCTTCTTTAATTCATTTCTTATCTTTGTGAGGGATCTTCTTCTTTGCAACTCGAGTAATTAACGATGTTGGATTTTTTGGCATTTCAAGAAAAGCATAGGAGACATCCTCGAAGATGTAGGCAACTGGTGCCATGTGCATGATATTGAATAAACCTCCCCCTTCCTACATCTCTACTTGAGAACTTTGATCATTTGTCATCTTTTGTAGAACTTCTACTCTATAAGCCCACTGAAGCGGTATGAATGAAACTCAAAAACTCCAGGCTCTAAATTTAATACCAACCAACCTTTCTTTTTAGGTTTAATTCACACGGGGGAAGTGAATTCTTCACAATTATCTACATTCAACTCCTTTATTTTTCGATGCTCTACTCCTAGTTTTTTTAAAATTTTCATTCTCCTTAAATTAACTTGCGTACTCAAGAAGTCTTATTCTCTGTCTAGGTTTTTGCATGGGATACTTAGTTGTTCCTTTTGATTTCTTTACATTCAATTAGGTAGACAATGGTTTCATTTTTTCATTTAATTCGACATGTACTACAAAATCCTCTACTCATGCAAAATAACTACTTGCCTCCTTTGAAAAGACAAGAATTTATAATTATATTGGTGACAACATCTTTTCGACATGATTTCATGGGGAAGTGAGCCGTCGGTCCAATGTGTGTCATTTCCTCGTCTGCCTTAGTATTTAATATCTTACAAAGAATGATCAAGATTAAATCATAATGATTAATTGGAAATATTTGTCCTCATCCTTGGATTTTGTCGCTACCTACATCATCCCACCTAGCATCTTTCTGAATGAGCCATTACCTGGGACTACCACCATTTTTCACTAATTGATTATCGCTCCTTAATCTTGCATGCAGTAATTTGTACTTGCAAACACAACTGGGTTGGAATATCAAGCTATCCTTTTGGTGGGATTTTTGAGTTAATAATCAATCATCATCATGCATTATATGTGGGCTACCTCGGATATTTATATAAATAAGTCCCAATATAGTAGTGAAATTACACCTAGTGATTTAGCAGAAGTAGCATTGGGTGGTTAGACAAGATTATCTTCTTAGGTGGTTGATGAGACTTTTAAATCTTCATAGCACTAGAGTTAGGTGTTTTGAGAAAAAGCTGACACAATGAATACCCCAATTAGGCTAGTGTTTAACAAGGCCCAAACAACCTTTCTAGGGGATTTCTCGAGTAGGTGCCTAAAATGTATGACAAAGAATAAGAATTCACTAGCTATCATAGCCATCAAATGGGTCCTAGGAAGAGACTATATTGAATATTAGGACAAATATCGAGTTAATACCGATATCTACTTGTGTTTCGTTGCCTCACTAATTGATGTTCATGCCCCAAAAGACATGATTCTTTGTTTGATGCTAAATTTTTCTCTAAAGAAGTAACTTGGAGGACTTAGCGAAGTAGTGAGCAATGTGGTGTATGGTTTGGGCCCTCCTATTGCAAGTGACCTGAGGAAGCATGTTGAAGAAGATGCACCAGTACCATGGGTGCCTTTCTTGAGTGGGTTTTTCCTTCTCTCACTTGTTGAGCATCATGATAGGTCAACCTATGCATTCCACTTTCTCCTTCACTCCTATAATGTAGTGTTATTCTATGACGTGGATTGGTACATCGACTTCAAGGATCTTGTGTTTCCTCTGCCGCTCATTATGGTTATTGATGATGCTTCCGCCATAGGTTCTATTGTTGTTGAAAATAATCTTGCTATTGCAAAAAATCCTCCTTCTATTACAAATAATCCTCCTACTATCAAAGATAATGCTCACATTCTAAAGCCCTAAAGCTTGACACACCCCTTTTTATTTTGAATATATATCCCTAAAAGAAGGATTGCATATATACATAATGGAGTTGTATATACGGTTATGTAATTTTGAATGCATGGGCGCAAATCCGTTATGATATTTTTTTTATCAAATTTTATATATATAGCGAATATACTTGCTTATGTTAAACTCCTTGCCTTCATTTTTAGTAATTTTTGCAATATGACTTGAATTCTTTATATATGAATTTAATTTCTACAACCTGAGCAGCATAATCCCTTTTTTTTTCTTGTAATAATGGGTCCCCTAAATTTCATGCTCTCCATAATGTCAAAATATGTTGAAAGAACCAATTGGAAAAACACGAAAAGCGAAATTAATTACATTATTTACATATTTACACCTATATGAAGTAATTGTAGCCTAATCGAACAATTTGAAGTGAATCTCATTAACTGAAATTCCCAGTTGTTCTTGTTCCATATTCTCCAATTCAAATGCATTATTTTATTTCCACTGGATTATTTTGAAAGGGCCTTCCCACAAGTTGTTGAATTTTGCATGTTGGCTAGGCTTTGTAGCTCTTTCGTTGAACTTTAGTACTAGGTCTCCACATTTTAGACCTTGGTCTGAAGCCTTTTTGTCGGACCATCTCTTAACCACCTGTTGGTGGTTAGTCATAGCTATAAGGGATTTGTCCCTTTTTTCTTGCACCTCTAGTAATTCATCCAATTGCACCTCCATAGCTCCATTTTGTTCAATTTCTAAAGACTTGAGTATATGTAGCATAGGTATCTCTATAGAGATAGGAAACAATGTTTTTTTTCATATACTAGCTCATATGGTGAAGTCTTTAGGGCTTGATTAGGAGTTATGCAGTCCACCCATTATGTTATCTAGAGATTCTTATGCCATTCCTTCTCATGATCAGAACCAATCCTTTTAATGAGCTAGACTAAATTCTTATTAGTCGACTCAGCCAGGTTGTTCCCCTATGGGTAATAGTTTAATGATTTTTTCAAGAATATTCCAAGTGTAAGTGTGAACTAACATACCTTAGATCCTATGAAAGCTTTGGCGTTGTCTAATATGATGGTCTTTGGCAGGCCGAATCTTATTACTAGCCCCTCAAGAAAATCCATAATTTCTTCTTTTGTGGCATTCTTTAGGGGTATGGATTTAGTCCACGTTGTGAAGTAGTCTGTGGCTGTGAGAGTCCAGTTGTGGCTAATGGTGGAGGTGGGATTCATTATTTTGATGAAGTCTAGCCCCCACTACAAGAATGGTTAATCTGCTAGTATCAGAATGATAGGCATGGAAAAACAAATTATTCTCCTTACATAGAATTGGCATTCCTTGTAGGCTTGTATCATGTTGTAGGAGTCGTTGAATAGCCTAGGCCAGAAATAACCAACTCATAAGATTTTGATTATGGTGGTTTTTGTAGAGAAGTGTCCACCTTTGGGGCTATTGTGGAATGTGTAAATAATTTTCTTTGCTTGCTCCATGGTGATGCATCGTAATAGGATGTCGTTGAAATTTATCCTAAACAAAACCCCCTCAATGAGTGAGTATCTTCTATTTTGTAATCGGTAGAACCTTATTTTTTGAGATGGAAGGCTTGGTATATATTTTCTAGTGTGCATTAATATTTCTCTATCTGTTAGCCAAGATCCTTCAAGTTTAGTTTCATTTTTTTGGACCATCTTCACTTTTTCTTCTTTTGTTTCTATCTCTTTGTTGTGCATAAAATAGTCACATAGTCCTCTTCCTTTGATAGTTTTTGTAGACTTAACCTTGATGTCATATTTGAGGATCTTAGTGATCCAGTTGGCCCTTTTTTGGTGATTTATCCTTCAATAATATATCCGTGCACACTAAAGTGTGTGATATAAACAATCACCTTTTTGCAAGATATCAAATGTTGGAACTTTTTGAGTCCCTTTACATTCGTGAACACTTTCCTTTGGACAAATTTGTAGTTTGGCTCATAGTCCTTCATGTTTAAGGAGTGAAATGTTATGGGATGTTCTCCCTTTCCTTCATTGACCTTCTAAATTAGGATGGTGGTGAACCTTGTCTTGCTAGTAAAAACATACATTGTGAAGTTTTTGGAGAAGTCTAGATTTACTAGAATGGGAGCTGCGAAAATAGAATCCTTTACTTTCTTGAAGGATTCTCTTGCTTCCTTGGTCCATTTGAATAATTGGTCCTTTTTTAACATTAGGGTGATGGGCCGAATTATCCCTACAAAACCACAAATAAATTTTCTTACAAAGTTTACCTTTCCTAGAAAGGATTGGACTCCCTTCTTGTTTTCTAGAAGGGGAAGTTCCTTGATCACTTTTACCCTTTTAGGATTAATATAAATTCCTTCTCTAGACATTACGTGCCCTAGTAGCTTGCCTTGCGACATGCTAAAAACATATTTGTTGGGTTTAGGGATACCCCAAACTCTTGGAATTTTTTGAAAACCATTTTCAAATGATCAAAATGGTCATATTTTGACTTGGAAAACATAGTTAGATCATCTAAATAGATGAGGATTATTTTATTGATTAGTTCACTAAAAGAAATGTGCATTGCGCATTGGAAGGTAGCTCCCACATTTGATAGGTCAAAAGGTATTTTGGCATATGAAAATGTTCTCCATTTGGTGGTGAACATGGTTTTCAATTGATCTTATCCTTTAACCCAGACCTAATTGTAGCCCAAGAAGCCATCTAGTAGGGAAAACATCTTCGAACCTACCATGATTTGCAAGATTGATTCCATGGAAGGCAACAAGTAATGATCCTTTAATGATGTTCTTTTTAGGTCACGAAATTCGACACATAGACGAACGTCTCCATTATTTTTCCAAACTGGAATGAGGTTAGATGCCCATGTATTATTCTTGATTGCAAACACAATCTTTGAGTAGATCAACTTCCCTAGTTCTTGTGCCATCGAGGCTTCAATACTTGGATTGATCGGCCTCTATTTTTGTCGGATAGGTTTAGCACCTTCTTTGAGTTCAATGGTGTGTTGGATGATGCCAGGATCATATCCCCTGAGGTCATCATAAGACAAGGTTTCGACTCCTTATGTTCCACAAAAGTGTATAAGCCTATCCTTGTCGTGTTGTGGGAATTCCTTCCTAAATTTTAGTTTTCTTTTGTCTCTAACCTCAAGGTCGGTATATTTTGCTTGGTTTGCTAAAAATTTCCTCCTATCATTTATTGTATCATCACAAAAAAAAATATTTTTGAGCATGACCAGCTCTTTAAAAAGTTTTTTTGATCTCCAATGAATGATCTACCCTTCGTATGCTTCTTCAATCTTTGGCTGAAGCTGATTGATGAACTCTCTCGATTGTTTAATGAATGAGGTGATGTATTTGTCACTTTGTAATACTTTCTAGATGTGATCATTATCGATAATGGAGGGTCAGACAAGTAGTCACATAGAGTGTACATTCTCCATCAAGCCCGAGGTAGGGTCGAATTGAGATCCTATTGTTGCCATGCGATCTGAAGTTGAATTTTGCTCCCTTGGCACCATGTGGATGTCAAAATATTTGAAACCTTCAATGAGGTTCCACACAATGTGTCTATATGATCGAATGCAAACAATTTTTTTAGTAAAGGTGTTTCCAACTCGGTTGATTATAAGTTCATAATTTATGAACATTATTATTTGCTTGATACCCATGCACTCCACGAGGCTAAGCCCTTGCAAAAGACCCTCATATTTGGCCTCATTTTTTTAGCAAGCAAACTAGAAGTAGAAATATTTAAGAATATTCTCATTATTTGGAGATATTAAGCATATCCTAACACCAACATCAACTTTTCATCTCACACCGTCAAAGTGCAACATCCATTGTTTTGAGGCTTGTTTAGCCTCTGAGTCCTTTACTATCCTTGAAAGCTCTTGATCTTCAACATAGATGATGTAGGTGCCCAAACTGGTATCATGGTCATTACCAAAATGGTTGGCATCTACATAGTTTCTCAAAAAGACTTCTTCGGAACTAGCTTTGTCTTCGGTCACCTTCTCATCTCCTAGTAGCTTGGTGCCAATAGCTTCTTCTCTAGTGTAAGAGGTATGAGAAACTTTGGTTTCTTCTTTTGAGGAAGAAGTATGGATAGCCTCATAGTTGATCATGGCTTTTTCAACTATGTGCTCTGTATGTAGAGGTTTTGATACTATCTTCATCTTATCTTCATGCTTAGTCCTAAGAAGGAGATGTAGGATGGTGGATTCTTACACATTGTTTGTATAAGTTCAACCATCCTCATAGAATGGTATAAAACATAATCTCCAAACCATGATAATAAAAACTAAGACAAGCATGCATTAGAGAAAATGAATAAAACCTATTCTATGATGGATTGGTGCCCTCCATGAAGATGTGAGAGAGCCCTTTCCCAATCCCTTTCTAAGCCAAATGAGATAGACAATGAGTTGCTATGAGCTCAAGTTGCCTATAGTTTAGATACCTTCAAAGTGTGTTGTAAAATGAGAGAAGATGCATTGCTTTTATAGAAGAAGTTGAGAGAAGAGAGGCCAAGTTTAGCCAATGTGGGACTAAATCCCCTCCAATAGAATAGAGACACTTGGCATGATGGGATTGGTCAAAGCTTGTGCAAGTTTTGGCCAATGTGCCCATTCAAATTTGAAAAATGTCAATAAATGCATGTTGTTGAGGGTTTTGGGGGGAATAATCTTTGTTCAAAAAAGTCAAAGATGAGAGTTATTGAGGGAAAATAACTCTTTTTAATAAATCAATAAATTGATTTATTGATGCAAGTGGGTGGGTTAGTTAGGAGTTTAGATTTGACTCTAGTTGAGTCAAAAGCTAGAGAATGCTAATCATGATTAGAAGTTAATTAATTTAGATTAATTAACTTAGGGGATTTTAGGGATTTGATATTTGATTTTAAATCAGTTTGATTTATTAAATCAAATAAGAAGAACCTTAGGAACTTAATTAAATAATTTGATTTATTTAATTAAGCTTGATGAACCTTAGGATTAAATCAATAAATTGCTTTAATTGATTAGTAGAAGAAACGAATGCATGATGTTAGTTACAGTGGAATGCATAATGTTATTTTTGGATGTCTACAGGAGGTGACACCAATCCAAAGAAAGGTATCTTCCTATCTTTGATGTGAACTCTTGCGATAGTCATAGGCTAAACATAGGACATACGTTGATGATCATTGAATCTTGGGGCACTATGATACTAGGACAGGAAAATAACGTTTAAGGTAGGTCCTTAATGAGGCCTACAAGTTCAACCTTGTTCCCACATGGTTGCATGAATCCTCTTTTTTAGGGTTCATAGCTAATTCCTAAGGATTCAACTATCTTCTTGGGCATGACTATAGTGTTAGCACAAGAGTCAATCATGGAGTTGTGAGAAATTTCTTCCCTAAAATGAGAGTTAAGAAGAAGGGTTTAGGTTTAGGCTTCTCCTCTTGAGCCTCGATTAGATTCTCCATTGTAGTACCTGCAAGAAATTTAGCTAAGGATGATAAGTCGACAGTCTTTTCAAAATATTGTTATATGGGTTGTATAACTATGTATTTTTGTAGGGCTTCTTGTAGCAATGACTTCTGCTATGGAATGGCTAATATATCCCACTGGAATATATTAGTGAAAAATTTCTTTAATTGTTCCACCATGTTAATTGGTGATGGATTTGGAGGCTTCTATTCCTTTTTCTTGGTGATAACAATCTCCCTGGGCATTGATTTTTTGATGTTGGTTGTTGGTGTTTTCTATTATCTATTATTTGCAACCTTTCTTGTTTTGGATTGTATTTTGGTGAATATTTTCTTAGCTTGTAAACTTTATCATTTCAGTTCCCTATAAAACCTTATTTTTCCTCTTTCTAAAAAAATCTACCTACGTATTTGAGGCTGTGGAGAAATTATAGAAGGGATAGGAAGTTGATTTGGGACATTCTTAGGTTGTGAAGTGATTGGCTCACCTGTGAATCTCCTCTTTGATCAAGTGTTGTAGTCAAATTGTTTTTGCAAGGTCATCAATGTGGATGCTTCATAAGTTAACACTGCTTCATCCCCTTTTATCCATGAGAGGAGGGCATGGTCAAGAGTTATGTTATTTTCTCACTCTAGACATATTATGTGCATCTGTGTGGTGAGTACTGCATTCTCCACTTGGGTAGAGGCAAATGTATAGCCTCCTAGATTTGTCACCACATGTTGATTGCACTGTTGCACAAATTTCTATTGCAAATTGCACTACTTTCTATTGCAAATTGCACTATGGATAATCGTGAGGCATATGAGAATTTTCACATGGATAGCGCTAGGAACTTAAATCTTCCATGAGATTAATTTTTCATGTGGTTAGCTCTCTTCTTGTACTTTTTTGAGTGGATCCTAGCGGAGTCTGAACTAGTACTATTTAGTTATTTTTTTGAGTTGGTGGAGTCGTGCGCGTAGCCCCTTGATATTGGTTTTGTTGGTAGGAGGGTTTGTTACCCTGATAACTTTTATAGGTTGGTCTTAGACGGGCAGCCTGGTTGTGCTTGATAGTAGTCACTTCATTTGTTAAGTTTCTCAACATTTCCCTTAGTTCACTCATCTTATCCTTTAGAGCGCCAAATGTAGGAGTATTTTTGGGTGCATTTCGATATGTGTAGGTAGACGGTGGTGGCATGATTGTACTGGTAAATGGCATCTCTTGGTTAGAAGTTGATATTTTGGGTAATATCAGCATGAGGGGCTAAGATGGAAGCTTCCTGATGTTAATCAAATTTGTTCTCTAATTTTACCGCTGTGTTGTACGCATCTGGTAATGTGGTTTTTCCAAGTGACTAGATCATCATATAAATTTCAACATTGATGGAATTTAAGTAGAACATAAATGCTAGCTCAGATGGTGGTCGGATGACATTCTAGATTCTCTGCTAGGTTGTATAGAATCGGGTGTTGAAATCTATCATGGCTTCAAATGGAGCTCGCTTTATTGTCGACAGCTGGTGATATAGTGAAGATCTATCTCCGCCATTAGAAAAAATATCAAGAAAGGGATCCTCGAGTTCATCCCAAGTACCGATAGTATTACTTTTCAGAGTGTGATACCAATCTAGCAGTCTTCCTATGAAAGATGTTGCAAGAAATCTCAGCGCTATGTTTTCATTTGTTACTCCCTGCACTAGACACACATCTATGACATCGTACAGATGTTCAAATGGTGTTGTCGAGCCATCTTTGGTAAAATTTAAAATAGCTTTAAGATCAAAGATCGAGATAGGGGCCCATGTGGTAGGTGCTACTGGGGCAACAAGGGGGCTTTTGAATTCCCAAGCCACATAAATTTGGTTTGCAATCAACATTATGGCTAGGATTCAAACTTTCTACTAGTCAATCTAGGAATGTGTTCTTACCAACAGAGATATTAACAAGCCAAGTTTATTTACGGCTCATAGCTAGTAATGGGCCAATGACTTACACACTTCAATGATCTTGTTTTTTTAAGGATCCCACCGAGTGTGCCAGGAAAGAAAAAATTGTTGATGCCAAAAGTTAGCAAGGTAAAAAATCCTTGTGGGAAACTCAGTTAAACTAGGGGGGTCTTATTACACCAAATTGAGTAACCTCTATATTTTTAAATAAGTTGGCTTCTTTTGTAACTAGGTTTTTGAATAAGAATAGGAAGCAAATATAAAATAAAAGGATGTAAAGAAGGAAATGCACCAATATGTAGATGTGATGCATGGTAAACCTATCTTTTGGTTTTGATTTAAGGGCCTGTTTGGTAGTCTGTTGTGTTCCAGAATGACAAAAATAAAGATAGAAGCTTGAATTATTCACTATATGACATAAAATATCCTTCATACACATTAACTTAGAAAGAAGAGTGAAAGGCATGATCTAAACTAGAATTTTTTTATTAAACTTATAGAAGTCTGTGAATGAGGAATTCAAAACAATAATGAAACAATAAAACTTACCAAATATCAAAGAAAACATAAAGGTCAAACAATGGCACATTCTGTGAGCTCTTTAGAATAATCTAATAAAGGAATGAAAGGCTTGGTTCTTCTACCAATTCTTTTGTCAGAATCTAAAACCTTTACTTTGATGAAGAAGTAGTATTTATAGTGAAAACCCAACTTGATGAGAAAGAAATCAGAAAGATCCTCCAATTATAAGCATTGATATATTAGCAATGATTTTCCCTTTGCCACTGTAACCGAAAATATTTGAGTCATGAATGAGGATGCCTTAGGGCCAGATGTATCCCCTATGAATGATGGTAGTGGTCCCAATGGACTAGGGTGTCGACGCATGTTGTGCACTCATGATGACAACTACAAAATGTGGCATATGTTGTGCAGTTGTTGCTTGCTTCAACTTTCCTTCACCATGTAGTCTCTAGAAGATCATATAGCGAGCGGTCAAAGCTCGACATTTGTCCTTTCCCTTAAGTGATGAAAAATTGCACTACGAAGACACATGGACATGTTCAAAGATAATGCGTTGAAGGTGGGGTTCACCAAGGAATGTGTGTAGACTAATGCAACTTGGCATGTGGTTGGGACCCAAGAGGAGAGCGATTCAAAGGGGCACCAAATATTATGAAAGGTTGAGACGTGAAAGCATGGGAAAATCTTTCCAAAAGTGAGAGAAGGAAACCTTGTGAGGAGGGCTTGGCTAACAAGTGTTTGCATTCACAATGAGACTTGGCAAAAGAAGCCTGATATTTCCTTTAAAAAGACATTGTGGTGAGTACTTAAGAAAAAAAAATCACCTGAAGGGAGTTTGGGAATTTTATGTTCATTGACATCAACCAAATTAGTTCTTTAGGTTAATTTTGTGTCCCCCAATTTTTCATGGAGGAGTGCTTTCTTTTGGTTAATTATTGGACTCATATCCCATTTCACCATCTCACATAATGCAAGTATGGGTATTTATAAAAATAATGGTGATGGATTAAATGAATCAATTCCTAAATCCAAGAGTATCTAATATGAATAATAGAATCTTGGTCACTCAATACAATTATTAGCCCTAGCATAATCAATTTTCATTAATACATCATTCTAGTGAGAGTACGTAGCACAATCCATACCTTCCTATACTATAATTACATTATCTAAAATATATTTGGAGTTATAAAAATTTTTTCCTTAGACCCCACAAATTGAGGAAGAATGTGGCATAGAATAGTAATTGTAGGATACATTGAGCAAAGTGATGGGAATCTAAATAAAAATATCTGATTGGTATCTAAATTTAGGTAAGTATTTTTTTTATTAATATTTTTTTCTAAATATTTTGGAAAGAAAGAAAGATTCAAGATATACTTTATTTAGGTTTTCATCGACATAATCAAAAAGTTAGTATAAATTTACAAGGGAAGCAATCACAATTAAAATTCTTTTTGCTAACCATAGTATTGATAACTTCTTTTTTTTTAGCGATAGAAATAAATTTATTTTACAAACTTCTTGTTGAGTGGAGGAAATCAAACAAGGGAAAAATTTGATGTGCTCCTATAAATTGAGCTTACATTCATGATAATTTTCTTGTGTCATGAAAACTTGGCCATAATTATTGACAAAATTTTGAAGAATATTGATAAATTATTTAGGAACATTCTACCCATATTTTATTTGTTTGATACCAAGTGCAGTATGAAATTCTCTAAGATCTTAGAAGAAAAATTTTGTGGCTCTAACTACAACTTAATCCAACAAAATCTGGTTTTTATTTGATCACCTTAGTCAGATTATTAATGGAAATTTTCTTGTGATGTTGAAGCTTAGCCACCCTATGTTGAAAAGAAAGAGAAAATATGTTAGCTTTAATAGATATAGTATCTTGATGGATATTTCATGTTGTGGCCTCATATTCATGGTACCAAAGGATGACCAATGAGAATCTATAAATATGGAGGAAACAAGTACATATAATTTATCTATTCCATTGAGATAGTTACATGAGTAGGATAAGATTTGATGTTCCCCACTTATTTGATAAAGAGAAATGAGTGTTTATTATTAAAAATTGCATAAAATTTCCTATTGTGAGATGTCCCGACTCGACACTAAATTTTCAACCTATTGGGATTTTGATCTAAAAACTTGGCATCCAAATTAGCAAAGTAAAAAAAGGACTGTGTAGAAATGATGACATGGTACAGGTATTTAAAGAGTCTATCATATCTATCCAAAACAATATTCTACATATAGAAATTTAATGATTATGGTGGTACCCCAAATTGGGATGAAAAAGCCCCAATTTACTATACATATATTACTACAATTAATTTTTTCTAGATGTTAAATATAAATGCAGAATTCAATATTTATCATATTTCACCTCAACCATAGTAAAATATTTGCATAGGACCCAAGTTGTGGCAATAAATGAATTGGAAATAAATAAACACAATAAATATCTCGCAATAGCATCATTGAAACCATATTGTTGAAAGAATGATTCTCAATATTTTTGAGAACCCAAATCACTTAGTTAGTGTTGGTATAATTAGGTGTTTTACCTATCTAGTGCTATCTACATGTTATGTCCACTTAGGTCCTACAAAGAAATATTTCTAGACAATGTTAGTTGTAAATAAATGTCATCTTATCTTTTGGAATTTAATACTTGTGTCTTAAGTCTTTTAATATTTTTTTAAGGTAGTTGAGTCATTATATAGGATTAAGAAACTTGTCAATATCTTGTCTAATCATATTTCACACATTGTTTTTATAATCAAGGCATCATTTGTACAAATCTAATAGTTTAATTTAATTCAGTCAATCAAATATACCACTACAATCTTGAGTATCACATATGAGTAATATCTTGCATCCATTATTACAAATTCATGTTCTTTTTTTACTCTTGTAGAAGGTTGTTTTGGTTTTTGCAGGTGATCTTGGAGGCTTGAGTTCTTGAGTTACTCTAACATGATATCAAAGCTTCAAAATTGCAAAACCCATTTTCAATCCGAATGTGAATCAAGATTAAGATTTTGTTTGATGTACATTGGGGAAAATCAGAACTCACGGTTGAGTCAACAAGGCCTCAAAAAAATTATTTTCATATAAAATACTTCATATTTTGGCAAAAATATTTTTTGAGCCATTTTTGAAGGTTTCGACAAAAATTGGGAAAACAAATCCATAAAATTAATTCATTGTACTTATTCTTACAATATTATACATGATCATACTAAGTGTTGTCAACTTCACAAGGCAGGCTATAGGGAATTAGCATAATTGTTGCATAATTCTACTTACTTTGTATGATCTATGAGATCTATCATTGGCAAAGGTATGAATGGTCATTCTCTATATGTTTTATAAAAAAATTAATATTATTAAAATTTATTTTTTCTAGTTATATTTTCCATGCCGCTTGCAAAATTTGTTTTCAGCTCTCAACCTCACCTAATAGGTGCCCTTGTGGAAGTTGCCACAACACCTCTATCTAGATCCTTGCATAGTTGGCAAAGCTTGCCTACTCGTTTCCATTGGTGATGGTGCAACTAATATTTTTCTTGCAATGTGGTCATGTTTGAAACCTATGGCTAGTGCCCATGCTCTTGAAGTTTTGGTCCCAAGCACTAATTATGAAAAATTATGAATTTTTTAATGTCAAAAGACATTCTACAATAGTAACAAGGTATGGAGTCTCATGCCATGACCATGTAAATAAAACCTACAACATAACCAGCATATATTTAACAACAAAATTAATACATTAATCTTTAATATATCAATATTCTAACATAAATTTTAAAGAAATTATTTTCTTATCTAAGAAAAAATTCTATGAAGTAAAAACAAAACAAAAACAATTTAAAAAAATAATAATAGCAACAATTTTAAATTTTAAATTTATATTTATGTGCCTATAATAAAATAACTCCTAACATATTAAAAATTATGTTTTAATTTTTTTTTTCAAAAAGGTAAATTATTTTTTAAATTTAAATTTAAATTTACGTGTATAACAACATAACTCTTTAACCAGGGTTGGGGCCCTAGCTTGGTTGGCTAAATCTTTCCTGTTACAGGAGGTACTAAAGGGTGTGTTGCACCAATGCCCCCGGTCATGTTAAAAAGTTTACCAGACGAAGTAACTGAAAGAAAGGTGCCGATTTTATACATATGAAACTGTTCTACATGTGGCTTTTAATCAGCTATTAGATAGGCATTGGATAGATTTTATTTGTACCAAAATGTTCAATGACATATTTTATTAGCTAATATGCCAAGGCTGGCCTGCCAGAACACTAAATTCTTCTGGTTTACCAATGAGCAATTTGTCTTAACCATTAAATTAGCTTCCGCGCATTGCTTTTGCTTTCACATAGAAATAAAAAATTAAATTGAAAAGGCGGAGCTGGCAATGGAAACATAAACGATGAGAATGAGCAGGACAAACTGATCTCAGCTATTTAATGACATTGCATGAAAGAAGGATTCTCATCTGAGCTACGCCATCTTCTCTGATTTGTTTTGGAAGAAAGCTAAAGGGGAAGGATAAATGGCAATGAAAATGGATAGCGCAGAATTGGTTAGAAAGGTGGTGATAGTGTTAATGGCAATAATAATAATGGTGAGTATTAGCGTGGCTTCAGCACAAGCAGGACCATGCTATAAATACCTGTGCGTCAACGATGGTGGTTGTTCAGGATATCCAACCACCCCTAAGTGCTGCAACATCGGCGACTGCGGGAGCGGAATTGGATATTGCGACGCTACATGCTAATTACCAACTGCTCTTAGGCCTTCTCTCGCCTCATAAAATAATCCAGATCAGTTTCATGTTCTTTATTTGTGTTTGTTTATGTGTTTGAGCAGGATTCTTACAATCCTCTCCCCTTCGTTTACCCATTTGTTGTAAGGTTTGCTTTGATGTCAAAAGTGTTTTATTGTGAACTGCACTGTAACTCTTGAGGTGGCAGCTAGGCCTGTGTGGTATTTGAGAATATTTATATTGTTGAGTAAAAAATTTTCTTCTTAGTTAAGATGGATGTATTTCATAACTAATCATATTTTTGTGATGGGATTATTTAATTATCAGCAAAAATAATTAGTAGGTCTTCACTGAAAATTGATCTATTTACTTTTATTAATATTTTTTAGTAGTGTTTTTTTAATATAATAATAGATATTTTAAGTAATTTTTAGAATTTGAAGTAACATATGTTCTTCAAAATCTTATCATATTTTTTTTAAATAACAAATGTATTTAATATAAGTGTTTGATATTTTTCTAATTGTAAATAAAAATTATCATACATCTATACCACATTGATAATTAATACTGATTTTTGATACTATATTTATAGGACAATGTTTTAAAAATGATTATGGTGAAAAAAATCTAGTTGTTGTTGAGATTTGATAACAACCAATAAGATTAACTTGGTTCAAACTTTGGAATTTAAATATATTTTTTAATTGTCTTTTACTAAGTTGTCTTGATTGAGAATCCCCAATTTATTTTTACAAATGAGGTGCTTGTAATTTACAAAATTGAATTTATTTCAAAGGACTCATTCTATATGATCCATCAATGTCTCAAATTTTGGTGATATTTGATATGATCCAACAATATGCAATAAATTAGGTACATGCATATATGCAAACATCCAAGTTTTATAGATTGTGTAGATTTACTGAAGTGTTGTATGTATGGATGAGAATCAAAATTTCTTCATTATTTTTATCCTAGGTCACTTTCATGATTCTAGATCTAGATCACAGCTACAAAATCAACATATGATATCATCTAGATTCTGCCTTATGAATTATTTAAAAGTAGATTGGTAGATGGTGATATTTTTTTTCACACTCAAAGGGTTTTTCTACCAAGTTTCTAGTATCAAATATATCTTAACAAACTTCAAACATGCACATTAATTCTATCATAATTTAAAGGTGATTCACATGTGTTAAGATGAGTGTGATTACACATGCTAAAATATTTTCTTAATTTTAAAAATTGAACGCAACTGCAGATGATTAGTATTGAGTGATAAACCACATTATGAAATGTTATGTGATTAAAATTAATTATAATTTTATTTTATTGTGACACAAAAACACATTATGGATTTTCAATAACATGTGAAGTTATCTGTGTGAGGTTCTATAATTTTCCCATATGATTCTTTTACAAAATTTCTACTCTTGTCCTGATCCACCATGGTTTCTAATGGTGGGGAGCCCCAACGGACTTCCCCATCCTCTACCTCAGTAGTTTAAGTAGTTTCTATAGTCAAAGGAAGTGGTTTGTCTGCTTTAGGGTCAAGAACTGTCAGTGGGATTACTTTGTCCTCGCTCGCATGAGTCGCGAACATGCTTTCAAAAATTATCCTTCTTTCGTTTGTAGTCATTTTTTTTAAGATGACCCAAAATTCCTATGTGGAGAAACTGATCATAGGCAAATCCCCAAGTTTAGGATTTCCTTGGGTTTGCCCTCCTTTAGGGTCTTCCTGCTTGGTGGAGGGTCTTGAGAGTTTTGTCCCAGATGACATAAAAAATGAAGCTCTATTTGATCTCTAGCTATCCTTCTTCAGTAAATTCCTTGCATTTAGAACCAATATTGATCAATTAAGAAAATGATCTGACGCTTCTTGGAATCTAAAAGGTACTGTTAACATTAGCGCTATGGCCAATTGCTTATTTCTGCTTAGTTTTAAGGTTTACGATGACTTGCTCAAAGTCCTGACTGTTGGTCCTTGGGATTTTGACAAGAACTTTAAAAATTGTTTATCGTTAAGTAAAATGAAACTAGGCTTCGATTCCTCAACAAATTTCGGTTCAGCTGCCCCAACGTGGATTCGAATCTCAGGGCCACCACTTGAGTTTTGGAACCCTAACATATGTTACAGAATAGCTAACACTTTTGGTCATATATTAGATATTGATAAAGTTACCCAACAGAAATCAAGGCCAGTCTTTTCCAGAATTTATGTTAATGTAGAAGTAAATAAGGTCTTACCCTTTGTTATCTCTCTCATATCAGGTTTTGGAGTCTAGAATAAAAAATAGAGCATGAGAATGTTGGAATCTTCTACCAGTTATGTAGATATTTTGGCCATCTTAGTGATTCTTGTAAAATAGTTCCACAAGAAAGAAGTATTATAATTTTAGATAAACAATTTATTGAGGATGCTTTATCTTAAGAGGAATAAATTTGGTAAGTGATGGATTGAAGATGGATTATCCTCTGAATGCTTAAAAAAGGAGAAGAATAGAAGACTAGAACTAAAAATGTACCTAACAAATCAAGGATTCTCCAAATAAAACCCTAAGGGCAGCTACTTTATCTCCTACCAAAGTAAAAAATCAGTAATCTCCCTAATAGTAATGAAAGCTTTCAAAAAGAAGAAATCAAAATAAAGCTAAATGAAGGCCCTAATAAGTTGGAAGATTACCCACAAAATTTAAATGGTACGAGCGGCCTCAAACAATTTGGTGAAATTTCCAAGTATTTTCAAGAGTCTTTGACTTTGTTGGGGTTTGAAGATAAAGATACTATTCCCTCTACTAGGATACCCCTACATGATAGTTTGGAGGAGAACTAGAGTCAAGTCAATGGAAAAATGGAAAGTGAATAGAAAGCGAAAGTTGGAGGAGATATGAAACTTATAAGACATTCTCAAAAGGATACTAGGGCCAAGAAAATTGCTAGAGAGGTTGTCTCAAGGAAACAAAAGACTCTGAAAGGCCATTTGCGTAAAAATAAATATAAGTAATGACTCGATTGGGGGCCTTAGCCCCTTTTGTTAGTACAAGTATGTTACTTAATGTAAATTTGATCTATGACATGCAATATGAATTCATTTATTTTGTATTTTTTTATGTTTTTATGCTGCAAGAAAAACAAAACCCTAAATGATAAATACAATACAATGATACGCAAAACCTAGATCTAGGGTGAATTATTGCAAATTTTAGAAGGTATATAATGTTAACAGGTTAGGTTCACCAAAATCAAACATTAAAAAATGGTGGAAGTAAAAGGAAGATATCCTTTGGGGTTACATACCCTTTTAAAATGTTTCTAATTATATGTGATGTATGGAGGGAGATTGAATGCAAAGAAAAAATGAATGTTGGATGGATTTGAATAAGTTATTTGATTGGATTATAATCTGGTAGGTGAGTCAACCAACCCTTCATCAAATTTGGAAATGTCTTAGTGCAATGGTCTAACTAGGGTAATAGTGCAATGTACTGTTCTGATGAAAATACAAAGAACACAAAATTTCATAGAAAAAATTAGACAATAGAAATGAGAAAAGAGGATGAATGTGGGAATAATGTTCAACCAATGGATACATGCCACTTGTCAAGATCTCAGAGGATGAAGGGTGAGCACATTTTGGTCTTTGTGCAAGTAAATGCTTATGAGGTGACTTTGAAATTTGAAAAATAACATTAAATGCATATGGTTGAGAGATTTGGAGGGGAAATTTGTTTGGACAAGAAAGCCAAACAAATGGAGTTAATGAGGGAATATTCCTTGGGAATATGCCTTGTGAGGGAAAATAGAGATTTAAGAAATCAAGATAAATGATATATTGTGCAAGTTGCATTATCTAGAGGATGTGACATGGATTAGAATTAGTTTTAATCATGATTTGATTAATTTTAATGTAGGTTAGTTGATTGTGACATTCAACTTAAATATTTCGATTTATTTAAATTAAATAGAAGATAAAGAACATTAGAGATTTAATTAAATATTTGGATTTATTTAATTAAATGATGGAAGTTTAGGAGATTAATAAAATTGGTTTATTTAATTACAGAGAGGAATATGATTTAATTATATAAAAATAATTTATATAATAAAGATTGAGTTAATTAAAAGAGGAAAGATGGTGAATTTTAATGAGATAATGATTATTTGATTAAAATGGTTTGAAGAAGGATAATTAAGGAGGAAATGAAATTAGTGATTCCAGATTAGGTGCATGTATATTTTATGTGCCTATAGTATCTAAGCTTTAGATTCCTCCCTTCAAATCTATAGAAACATTGTCACATAATTTTGTAATTGAGTTTTGATTAGTTGACAAGATGTAGGGCTTCAAATGTAATAATAGATAATTTATCTTCAAAATCCTTTCAATCCTCTTCAAAAATGAGACCTACATATTCATAAAGAGAGGAAATATTAAGCCATTTAGGGGCTTGCCTTAGTCAAAGCTCATGTTAGTGTTTCCACTTCCACAATGCCAATACCAATGATAAAATGGATAAAAATAGGAAGGAATGATGAAATGATAAAGTGCTTCAAATGACTGGACCCTTAGATGGCTTCCTTGAAGGATTGAAGTCATACACATCACTTAAAGGTCTTGATCTTTCCTTCTTTATTTTCTTGAATGCTTTGGTGACCTATAAAAGTGTTAGCTTTCACAAAACAATGATAACATGAACACACACAAACTCACATAAAATTTGAAATGATATTAGGATCTTGAACTGCTGCAATAAATTTTTGAAATGATGCTCTTGACTTGCTCAATATTTTTCTTGATCATAAGTTTTCCAATAGTTATATAGATTTATTTCAAATGATCTAATAACTAGATATTTATATGCATTTACTCAATTTCCCAAAAACTAAATCTTGATAGTTGACTTTGTAGCCAAAATAGGGGGACACCTATGGATAGGGCATGAGTGTCCTTGCTCTATTTTTGAGGATTTTAAGTTTTAGGAGAAAGGTATTAGATAAATATAATTGTTTCCCACTTGTAATTCCTCAAAAATTGTTAAAAATAGGTCATAAATGCATAATTTAGGAAATTTAATGCTGAATTATGTCCAATAATTTAAGGGGGAAAAAACATAGGGTGAAATTCTCATGGGTGATAATTTATTAAGATACAATGGGTACCTGACATGGCCTTGTAGTTATATTGCAAGGATAAGACAAAAGATTTTTACTAACAATAAATTGTACTAATAATGGCGGATCACAAGTGCGGACACGAGCGTGGACACAGGCGAGAGAAAAAGTATTTTGAAATTCAAAGCAATGGAATTGGAATCGAAAATGGAGCAAGATTAGAAAATCGACAGTCGAATTAGGAGTTGGAATCGAGTCAGAAGCAAGGTAAGGATGACCAGGTTGATGTGGACTCTAGAGACAAAATACAGGTGGAACCCGGGGGAAAGGAAGATCTAGAGATTATCCCTACTACATCTTCCACCGGTAAAAATGGGAAAGATAGAGGGGGAGTGGGGACCACAGGCGGTTTAGGAGGCAATCGCAAAACCTGGACCTCTCTATTCGAGGTAAAACCTAATGGAAAGTCTTCTTTCCCTCCAGTGCAAAATATCTCATCCCCAGCTAGAGGTAAGTTTGCTATTTCCATTCCAGATCTGATCATAGACCATAATATAGCCCTAATGGAATGAACTCTGGCTGGGAAGTTCATGAGCCCTAGACCAAATATTGAAGTGGTCAGGGAGTTTGTTAAAAATAAATGGAGAACCAGTGGGAAAGTCTCAGTTGCTGTTCTTCCAAAGGGTTTTTTGGCATTTAAATTTACTTGTAGAGAGGATATCATGGTTGTAAGAGGTGGAGGTCCTTGGGTGATAAGGAAATCTTCCCTGGCTCTAAAGAAGTGGTCCTCCCACTTGGATCTATCGGATTCCATCTTTGAGAATGTCTGAGTCTGGGTTAGACTTCCAGGCCTTCCCTTGGAGTATTGGAGTTAAGACATCTTCCATGGTATTATGAGCTCCTTTGGTGAGCTCCTTTCAATCGACACAATGACAGTTGCTAGAAAGAGATTGGTTTTTGCGAGGATATGTGTGGGAGTTCCACAGGAAGCAGATTTACCATCATCGATTGAGATACAATCTAAACTGGGTTCTTGGGAACAAAATATAGAGTTTGAAACCATCTCGTTTGCCTATTTCAAGTGTAGGAAATCTGGTCATTGGGCAAAAAATGCCCCTTAAATGCTACTTCAGAGAAAGAAAAACTAGCAGAACCTGGAAAAAAGTAGTGGAAAAAACAAAGAATGACTCAAGAGAAGAAAGGAGGGAAAATAAAGAGCAGGAATTGGAAAACAAAGAATCTGATATTCAGAAAAGCTCTTCAGAGATTGAAGTGGTCTTGGAGTATAAAGGTGAGATCCCTAATGATCCTCATAACTTGAATCTTGTTAAATTGTTTCCTTCAAAGCAAAGGGGTTCTAATGAGGGCACCCTAGTTGGAGAAGGAGATCTGAACCCTTCTCCCTCCTTATCCCAAATGACAGTCCCTTCCGATAGAAATGAGAGATCCCAGGTTTGGAGGATATTCCTAGTGAGGGCCTATCCTTGGTTCTGAAAATCCCTCATCTCTCCCTGTTTTTTGATAATCTTCCCCCTCTAGGTGTAGAGCACCAGACGAATCCCAACTCCACTGTTAGGGTTTTAGAATCCCTTGAAAAAGAAGATTACTTAGTTAACCTATCCAGTAATGTCTTGTTTTGTCAAGAGAATGGTAACATGGACACCTTACCTTCGGAACAAAGAATATCAAATGAAAAGGATTTGGAATCTAGTAGAGAGACGGACAGTCAAGATGAGACTGATAAAGAGGATAATACATCAAAAAAGAAGACAAAAAAAAAACAAACAAGGGAAGACCCCAAGTGGCATTTCTACCAGATCAAGAGTTAAGGCAGATTGTGGAGCAATAAAGAATTCAAGAGGTAAAAAGTCTTCAAAAAAGAAAAGAGAGCTAAATAGCTTTCAGGATATACTGGATGGATCTCAGAAAACCATCCCGGAATGTCTTAACTCCCCCGGTATATAATGAAGATTATGTCCTGGAATATCAGGGGAATCAATAGCCCCCACAAGTAGGATGTTCTTCACAATTTTGTTAGAGATCACAAACCTAACATTCTTTTAATTCAGGAAACTAAAATGTCTAAGGAGAAAATTGAAAGGATGAAACTTTTTCAGTATTATAGTAACCAGGGAAATCACTCGAATGGTGCTTCGAGAGGCATTGTTACCTTCTAGAACAGCCACAACATCCAAGGAGATCCAATATTGGAAGGTACGAATCACATAGTTACTAGATTCACACATATAAGAGATAACTTCAGCTAGATTCAAATGAATATATAAGCTCCTAATGGAAAAGGAATGAGAAAATATTTTTGGTCGGAATTAGCTACCATTAGGAGGATTTTTGATAAAGAAGTTTGGATTATTATGGGGGATTTTAATACACCCTTAATGAACGGTGAAAATTTTTGGGGATCCCAAATTAATTTGGAGAGTAAAGAGGATCTTCAGAATTTCATTGATAATCAAGGGCTGATTGATCTGGATCTTCATGGAGCCTCCTTCACCTGGTCCAATTGTAGAAAGGGGATGGATCTCATACAGGTCAAATTAGATAGATCTTTGATTTCCAATCATTGGTATTTTGATTACTATTGCTCCCTTAAAGATCTCACAAGAATTGGGTCTGATCATTCTCCTATCAGTTTCATTGCAGATCCAATAAAAATGAAGAAGAATACTCCTTTCAAATTTGAAAAAATGTGGTTCTCTCATCCTACTCTTAAAGAGGAAATAAGGAAATGGTGGAATATAATAATTCAAGGAACTACTATGTTCAGAATTGCTAAAAAATTAAGGGAAGTGAAATGTAATTTAAAAAAGTGGAAAAAGGAATATTTTGGGAACATCTTTAAGATTAAGTTCAATCTTCAGATGGATTTAGGATAAATTCAATTTAAAATACAGAAGGAGGGTTAATTGAATGACACTAAGGAAAAAGAGAATGAGATCCTTATGAAGATGCACGACATAATTGGAAAGGAGGAGGAGTTCTGGAGACAAAGATCAAGAGCTCTTTGGCTGTCTACAGGAGATAGAAACAACAAGTACTTCCATTTTTTGGCTTCGAAACATAGAACTGTAAATAAAACATCTCAGATAGATGTGAATGGAACTAGGTATGAGGAGGAGGAGGATATTTGAAAGCAAGCGAGCTCCTTCTTTAAACATCTTCTCTCGGTAAGTAATGAAATAAACCAAAATGAGCAGGATCAGCTAGTTGAAGCTATACCAAGAATTATCAACCAGGAAAACAATTCTTTTTTGAAATCTATCCCCACCAATGAGGAAGTCAAGTGGGTTGTCTTTTCCTTTGATGGGAGTAAAGCACCAAGTCCTGATGGTTTCCCTTTATTTTTCTTTCAATGGCTCTGGGAGATTGTTGAAGAAGATGTGGTTAATGTTGTCAAGGAATTTTTTGGATCCAAATTTCTTTTAAAAGAATTAAATGCTACTTTCTTGGTCCTCATCCCCAAGAAACCTAGAGCTAATAACTTTGAGGCCTTTAGGCCTATCAGTCTCTGTAATTCTTTATACAAAATCATCTCTAAGGTCTTAACCTCTAGATTCTTAACTTTTCTGCCTTCCTTGATTTCTCTTCAACAAAATGGCTTTGTTCCTAGTAGAAAAATCCTTGATTCTATTGTTACGGTTCACGAGAACATTCATTCCCTTGTTGAGTCGAAGACCGAAGGTTTCTTATTAAAGCTTGATATCTCAAAAGCCTATGATAGAGTCGATTGGATTTTCTTATTTAAAATCTTAAAGGCTTTTGGTTTTAATAACAGGGTTATCCAAATGGTGGAACAACTTGTGTCTATGGCTTCCATATTGATCTTGGTCAACGGATCCCCTACCTCTTTTTTTCAGAGTACTAGAGGTCTAAGGTAGGGTGATCCTATCTCTTCTTTTTTATTCACTATTATGGCTGAAAGTTTAGGCAGGAATCTGAAAAAATTGGTTGACTGTAAATTTCTTTCTGGTCTCAAACCTTCCTCGGGCAATTTGGTGTGCTCCCATCAATAATTCGTTGATGAAACTATGCTTATGGGTCAAGCTACTGTGTCTAAAGGAAAATCTATAAAATAGTTGCTTGACAAGTATGGGAGAGCTTCAGGACAGCTAATCAATAATCAAAAAAGCTCTTTGTTCCTCTTCGACACCTGAGTTCATAGACATGCCAAAATTGCCAGAATTATGGGTTGTAGGGTGGATTCATTTCCTACCACCTACCTTGGTCTTCCTTTAAGTATAAAACCTCCTGAGTCTTTCTGGCTCTCGTTGGTGGAAAGATTCAGCAAGAAGCTTGTGGGTTAGAAAGGTGCTCTGCAAAGTCAAGCTGTTAATCTTCAGCTCCTCAAAGCCTCTCTCTAAAATCTTCCTATCTATGCCCTAAGCCTTTTTAAGATTCCTGTTAAATTTGTTGATACCATTGAAAAAATTCAAAAAAGATTTCTTTGGTCGGGTGTAGAGGAAAATAAAAGACTTCCCCTAATTGATTGGAATCTATTTTGTAGACCTAAAAAGAATGGTGGACTTGGTTTAAGAAGAATCAAAGTTGTCAATAAAATCCTCTTAGCTAAACAAATTTGGAGAATCTTCTCTTCTTCTGGGGAGTGGATTGATATTCTGGCTAGTAAATATTTAGAAAACAACTATTCTTCCATTATTAAGAAGGACCCCCACCTTCTTCCCAGAGGGTCTATATGCTGGAACAATATAATCATTGGAAAAAAGATTGTGGATGATGGTATTGGATGGCAAGTGAGAAATGGTAATCATACCAGATTCTTAGAGGACAAATGGCTTTTTAAGGAACCCATGATAAAAATCAACTCCTTCAAATAATGGGCTGAGAATTGTAAGGCACGGTTTGGAACTTATGTGAAAGATTACAGAGTGAATGGTAATTGGGTGGACTTGTGCAGTGTCAGTCTAGCTTTGGCTCCCATCCAATCTTCCCTGATGGTTGTTAGACTTAGTTCTAAGCAGTTGGATGATCGTGCGGTTTGGATCTATGTACCCTCTAGCAATTCTTCTTTGTCATCTGCTTTTTCCAGGATCACTTCTTCTCTAGATCATCCTCCCTTCTGGTCTAAAGCTTGGTTCAAACATTTGATACCTAAAATTAATATCTTCTTCTGGATCCTTCTCCAAAACAAGGTGCTCACAATTGATAACCTATGTAAACGCGGATTTCAAATCCAAATAGATGCTTTCTTTGTAAGATGGAGGCTGAATCTATGCGTCATTTATTCCTTCATTGCTCATTTGTTGCTTCTCTTCGGGAAAAACTCATCAAGGTATGGAACCTTCCTTGGGTTTTCCCTTTGTCCATTGAAGATCTCTTTTCTCAATGGAAAGCCCCGACAAGGAATCCTATGCTCAGGATTTTTTGGGATTTATCCTTCCCTCATATTTCCTGGGGCCTCTGGAAAGAACGCAACAACATAATTTTTAGAGGCAAAGAATCCTCTGTGGATAGTTTCTTTGATAAAATTTTCAGATCCCTGAAGGAATATTTCAATGTCGTGGCCGAGAAGGACAGAAAGCCCATGAATGCGAAGTATTCATACTATGATTTAATTGTTGCTAAGGAGTGGAACATTAGTCTAAATTTGTCTAGTTCTTTAATGAAGGCCAAGAAGGATAGAGATGGAGTTTGCTGGTCTTTTCCGCCAAATGGGTGGATCAAAGCTAACTTTGATGGTGCGGCTAAAGGCAATCTGGGGGTGGCAGGCTGTGGAGGAGTTATAAGGGATTCCTATGGCAATTTCATTGGAGCGATTGCCTCACCTCTTGGCTCTCAAACTAATCATCTGGCGGAGGTAGCTGCCGCTTATCACATCATAAATTTAGCACAAAGTCTTAACATTAAAAATCTGTGGCTTGAAGGTGATTCCAAAAACATAATTGACTACCTCCGTGGCAAGTCTCCCCCCTCATAGACCATCAATTCGTGGATTGAGGATGCCATATTAAACTTGGCTAAATTTGAAAAAGTTAAAATATCACATGCTTATAGAGAAGCCAATGTTGTTGCAGACTTTTTTGCTAATGAAGGAGTTAGGAGTAAAGAAGTGCGTACTTGGCTAAATATTAGTGATCTAAACTCTAATGTCTACGCCCTATTAAATTATGATAAATCACATGGAAAAGCGACGTGTTATCCCTTTAATGAGGATAGGTTGGATCTTTCACATCACAATCATTAGAGTGCATGGGACCGAGCCGAGTGGTGTAATCTGCAAGAGAGCTCTGAATGCTTTGTGGGTTCTTAGATTTGGCAAGGCCAATTTTAGTAAAGCTTGTGTTGGCGTCTACCTCACTGTGTTGGTCGAAATGGGAGGAGACAGAAAGTGAACTAAGCTGGACAGCTACGAAATATACATGAAAAATGCCAAGGTTTGGAACAAGATTAAAAGTGGAGAGTTGATCCCTTTCCCGGAGAAGCTTCATGGCTCTAACCAGGAGGCTACAAATCTCTTTTCCAAAAATTGGAATGATGGTAAATTGACCCTGTTTGGTAGGAATGTGGAACTTAGTGAAAATATTATTGCTGATGTTACAGGATTATCCACTGAAGGGAAGAAGTTCTTTAGGGACAGGGCTTCTTGCGATGAAGCAGTGATCAAATTTCCTAAAAAGGACAAGGAAAGGCTAAGTATGGTTAAAATTGCTAACAACTACTTCGATGTTGACACCATAAAGGCTATTTGGAGAAAGCTGTTGTGGGTCATCATGGAGTACATTATGGTGGACGAGTGCTTCACAAAAGTCTATGGCTACCACTTTTCTCTTCTCAACCATTTCCGATACAAGGTAAGGGTCTTTATCCCCTATTATCTTTTATGCTCCTTGAAGAAAATCTTGGAGGACAATAAGAAAAATCCTAAAAGATTCCCCATTCTGTACACTAGGTTAATAAGGCTAATTGTTGAATATCTTCATGCACCTGCTCCTGCTATTCTGGAAACCAACTCTGATTTTGAGAATGATGATACCGAGCCCAGTGGCTCGGAGTATTTGCCTAACTCTAGTCTGGTTAGAAAAGCCCCTAGCTTGCATGTTGTTCCTTCCAGGAATTCTGGTAAAACTTTCATTGAGCTTGAGCCCGATAGCTCCTCCCTTAAGATCAACTCTTTTGATAATAAAACCCAAGCTAAAATCCTTGTTTCCTACTCTGAAGAGTCCTTTGAGTCAGAGGAGTTTGATGCCAACAAAGTTGAGCTTTGTGCTGATCCTCTGCCAGACATACATATTAATGATTACTCCCCTATTACTCCTAACCCTGTGAATACTTGCCCTAATTCTGGAAAAGAGCCCTCTCTAGATTATCTAAACCTAGCCAAAACCAATTCTGAGTCCCACTCCAAACTCTTGGATTGGACTTTCTCTGAAATTAATGAGCTGAAAATTAAAAATTGGGCCTTGCAAAGCAAGATTGATGAGATGGGCGCTAAGATTGCTGAGATGGAAAAGAAAGATGTGGATCATAGTAACAAAAATATTGACTCCAAAGTTGAGAACTTGTGGAATACCATAAAAACCGTTGCTGAGAAAAACAACCATATGGCAAGACACAATGTCATTATCATTAACGCGATGATTGAGAAGCTTGATAAAGCCGAGCAGGGGTCTCTGGTGGTGGATCTGGAGGAAACTGAGGATAAAAGCTAGGACATGGAAGCAGGAATTTCTAGAAGAACTAGAGCCAATTTGAAGTGCAAGGTCCCCTTACTCCGAAGATGATTCAAACTTTTAAAAACGGGGTTAAAGATAAGAAGAATCTGGAGGTGGAGACGGAGTCTATCCTCATGACTCTGAAGTAATGGTTGGGATTTTCTTTGTACTTACTTTTCCATTCCTTTCAACTTGAGCTTTTTGGTCCTTTTCGTTTGGTTGCTGCTAGTCTTTTCTCGGGTAGTTGGTTTTTTTGGTGGGACTTTGGTGTCCTCTTTTCTATTTTGTAAACATTGTGTTTTCGGGTCCCTGTAAAACCCATTTTACCCTATTATCAAAAACATGGCCTTGTAGTTTGGATCAATCCATGTGTCATTTTCTTTAGTAATACTCCCTATATTATACTTGAGGGGAGTGTTGGCATAAATAGGTGTTTTACCTATCTAAGTCCTATTTACATGTTAAGTCCACTTAGGCCCTAGTCCAAAATATTTCTAGTTAGTGATAGTTGTCACTAGATCTTAGCTGATAAATTGGAATTTAATTCTGGTGTACTAGTTCATTTAATATTTGTAGAGGTAGTTATCTCATTGTACAAGATTAAGGCACATGTCATGATCTTGTCTAATCATATCTCACAAATTGCATTTATAAAAAAGGCATCATATGCACATTTTCACATTCAATCTGAAAATCTTGCATCCATAATCATAGCATGATATTTCTACCATTTCTCTCTTGGGGAAGTTGAATCAAGTAAAATGGATGTCCTAGCTCTATGGATTCTAGGTTTTGGACATAAAATGAGAGAGGTAAAGTTTATTCTTTTGTGCAGTTCACTCAAGATCAAACCCTAGAGATTTCAATGCAAAGTAGATTGGCATCTAATAAATGGAATTCTCTAAGGGCATTGAACGATAAGAAATGAGGGGTTTTCCACCAAGTGTAAACTTGGAAAGTAAGATGTTTGAAAACATAGTGTAGTACACAAGATGACCTAAAAATGCAAGTAAAATGTAACAAATAATTGTAAAACTGGAAATGTACACTTGGGAAACTAAAGAAGGTGGAATGGAGATCTAGAATCTTGAAAAAACTGTTATTGAAGCTAACTAGGACTTATACACCAAGATGAGTGAATTAGTCCACTTTTGAGTAAATTATGCTGCAATAGGTTTTAGATAAATGGGTAAGGTGATCCCACAAAGCTGGTTTACAATTTATGAGAGGAATTGATTTTTGCTGAAATCACATATTTTTAGAAAATATAATGATTTAAGCCTTAAAATTTTCTATTTTAAGGAATCCAATTGAAGACGGTTCTATCAAACCACCTTAGATCAAACCCCCTTGGATAGAACCTTGCCAGTTTTAAACCATACTTATAAATGAGTCTCCTTTATACCTATCAAAATGTTGATTAATAAATACTTTTGATTTACCTTTTGGTGGATCAAATGAATTCATTTAGAATTTATTTGAAATGATTATGGTATTCCTTGAAATGAGCTATCTCATGAATATAATTTTAATATGTTTTGGTTTTATTACGTATGTTTTTTTAAGTTTTATTAAACATAGGTTTTTCACCGAAAATCAAGCTCTTTGTTTTGCACATGTGAAAAAATAGAAAATTATCAAAATATTTTTGTGATGGGTATTGATGTCCTTGATCCATTAAAAGAAAAAATTTGAATTTCGATACATACAAAAAAAGTTATGTTGTATATAGTCCGCCTATGTCTAAATTGCAATTGGTTTGACTTCAAAACTGTATTAAGGAAAAAATATTCAATAAAAAACTATGAGACCAAATTAAGTGCTAGATATCATATTTGCAAATCTAAATTCAAAAAAATTATAATTTTATCCTTCATACAAACAAAGTTATGTTGTATACGGTGAGCGTCACTTTTTAAAAATGTTGTTTTCTGAAAAAAATCAGTTTTTGTGGGAGATGGAAAAAGAAGTGCAATCTTATTCCAAAAAAATTGAAAAAAATATTTTTAGAATCTACAGACAGAATTTGATGAGACTCTAGTTTGCATCATCTCCAAATTCCTCACGGTTTAGCCGCTATAGGTTCCCAAATGTCAAGATTTAGTTAAAAGTAATAATTTCAGTGTCTAGTTTGGCCAAAAATTGTAAACCACTATTGTGGGATCACCCGGTAGTCAGATCTACAAAAATTCTTGACATATAGGTACAATGAAACTCATTCGCCAATAGTGGTGAATTAGTCCACTTCTCGATTTCTAAAAATTCAAAACTAGATCCTATAGCTTTCGGTCTACCTTTTTTTTCTTGATTTATATCTATGTTCGAAACTGTAAATTGAACCTGTAGACTTTATCTATGCTTCTATAGGGCTTGATCACATCTTTGAATTACTTTTACAACTTGATGACAACTTTTCCAATATTAATCCTTGATAAATCAATAACCTAGACTTGAAAATCACACACAAGAGGGGAAAATGGTTGTGGGGTTAGAGAATAGGGGTTTTCCTTTGTCAAAACCCCTTGTTGGTAATTAAACCTTGAAATTAAAGAAAACATGAATAGAGAATGACATGAATGAACAAAAGTTAATTTTGCAACTCACCAAACCCTAGCAACAAAGTGCTGCAATTATGATTGAAATGGCTACAATGGATGTGGATTTTGATTCGTGCATGAAGGAGATAGATCTTGAATGCAAAGCTTGCTTGGATCATGAACTCTACATCACAATTGTGGGCACAATAATAAACATGGAGAATGAGATCTTTGACATGAAGATTGATTCTCTTGAATGCTCTTGAATTCTTGATAACCTACCATTGAAAGCCTTGAATTCTCTTGCTAAAATGGTCTTGTGAACTCAATTTTCTATAAGGATTCTCTCACAAAAGTCTTAGGTGAAAATTAGTGAAAAAACCTTGTATTTATACACAATTATGCAAGAATGATTGAAATTACAACACTACAAGCCAACATTGGATCTTGGTGAATAAAATCCTGCCAAAGATTCGAATTAAATTTGATTTTGAGTAAAAGGGGACTCATTCACTTAGAATGGCGAAAGAGTCCCATCTTAAGAATTTGAGATGGGTTTCTAGGATTTTGATGTTTTAAATGCCTTTTGTTTGGATTATCCTAAAAAATACACATAAATCAAGCTTGCGGATGTAAAATGGGGCCAATTAAAGCATAAGAAATCCCATATTATTAATGACAAGCCTATAGGAATGTGAAAGTGTGTTACAAAAATTTACAACACACCAAATACAGAAAGGTCAAGATAAATCATAATTGAAATAATGTTTGTTATGCTTAGTTAATTGATAAAATATTAGAAAAGTGTGAAAGTGTGTTACAACACTTGACAACATGTTTTCAAGCTACCACTAAAATATGTTAGTTCACAAGGGCCCAAGACCTAATGTGAATGTTTTATCTACATTTAAACACTAAGTCAAGGTAACATTAAGCCAAAATCTGCAAGGAGGACGAAAACTAGCACAAAAAATTCAAAGGACCCTTTTGTCGATGGTACATGTAGCTCCCACTTTAGTGAGAGAATGAACCTACAAACTCACATTAAAGTATAAAAAAACACATCAAGAGGGGTACCATTATACCAATTTTGTCAAGATGAGACAAAAATGATCAAGAGGGATGATCAAGCCCCGAGGATCAAGATCCCATGGAAAAACCAACACAATAAAAAAGGAACATGCATGAAAATGATATAAAGAACTGAAATAAGGCCATTCATACATTGCCGAAGATGAAAAATAAATAAAGGAGAAAGTTGGAACAAGATTTGACTATTTTTGCATCATGATTTGGATTAGATCTACATTATTTTTCCAAACAAAATACATACACACTCTAAGGCGAAAAAACTCCTCGTTGTTTATCAAGTGAGAAGTTCTAAAAGGTGAGAAACATACACTCATGGCTAGTATGTACTCACACACACATGCAAGTGGATATGGGAAAATTCATGCCTTGGATTGGTCTTCCCACTCAGCCATACCATTTATTTATACCTCCTAATAACTTTAATAAGGCGCCACACAAAAATGAATTTTTGAGCTTCATGAGGCAAACAAAACTTTGTATGATCAAGGAGCTCATGAAAAAATAGGATGGCTCCATAAGCATGAAAGCCTTGTTATGCAACGTGGCCATATAAAAAATACTACATAGGAAATGTTCAAAGGAGTCCTGCTTAGTTCATGTGAGGTATGTAACTTAGGGGACATTGTGCCTAATGTATCCAAGAGAGGACCAATCAAAGAATAGAAAATTCACAACTTAGGGGATGCAGTGTATCACATCAGGACACTTAACTAAGGGGAAATTGTGCCTAATGTCTCCAAGAGAGGACTAATCAAATAATAGAAAATTAATAACTTAGGGGATGCAGTGTGTTGCATCAATCCACTGAGAGGGATGTAATATGCTAAGAGAGATCACGCTTATGAAGGACATCACACCCAATGCCATCCACAAAGAGAAAAACAAATCATATGAAGCAAGAAGGTTGCACTAAGAACCATGAAAAAGGAAAAATGCCAATGTATGACCCCACTTTAAATAAAAATCTAAATTCCATACTATGAGAAATTAATTTAAAGTAGGAAATGATAAATGAAAACAAGAAGAAAAACATGAGAACCAACTTGGAAAGCCCTATCCCAAGTCATATGTTTCCAAGTACAGTTGTGTCATGTGAGAGAAAAGAAAAGAGAGGGGTTGCCCCCAATATTAAAACACCAAACACATAAGGGATCTATAGATTTGGGGTGAGTATACTCTTTGCTACAAATTTTTTAGAGAGCTCAGAACTATCATCATTCCCCAAATACACATAGAACTGAAAGAATGACACAAAGAGAGCGAAAACAAAGAAAAACCTTTTGGGTCGGCATAGGGTGTCTCAAAATCTTTCCTCATACCCAAAAGGAAAACACAAGACAAAGATAAAGATGAAATGAAAAGGAAAAAGGAAAAGAAATCCTTTTGGGTCAACATTGAGGAGACATGAATGTCTCGATGCCTTCTGTCATCCCTAGAAGAAAAACACAATAAAAATATAAAAAATGAAAAGACGGAAGTGATGCACAACAGAGAGAAGAATAAAGGTACAAATATAGGAATGTCACAACTTAAAAGAGAAAACAAAATGTCACAAGGGATCACATTAAATACATTCAATCACACAAGAGAAAATGAAAAATACTAGTAAAAAAAATGCAAGTCAACCTATGAGAATTTCATCCACCTCCCAATCTCTATCTGTATAAGTGAAAGTGGAATGACAAACCCAAGTGACAACAACAAGTGCATTAATAGGACAAGGCTATCAACTTTGTGCCCCCACCTAGTGTGAGACAAGAATGAGTCAAGGTAGGTGACGAGAAAGGTCATGTAGCAATGAGAGGAGGATGCTCTACAACTATTACATAACAAGGGGGGAAACAATGCTAGGAAATCACATGATGGAATTCATTGTCATCAAAGTGAAATTTCTTTTATATTAATTGAAATGCATGACACTCTTCGATACTATGTCCAAGAACTCGATTGTATGTGCAATATAGGACCTTAGCATCCTTAGGATAAAGGAATAATCTATTCATAGGTGGTAATGTTATGAGTCCTTTGTTGAGAATCAATTGTAGATTCTTTTCCATTTCAGATGGTGGACGAGGAGGTTGTAATTTTTTAATTTGTAAGGTCTTTTGTGTTTGCTAGATTCACCAACATCCTTGTCATTTTCAAGACTCGAGACATTTGTATCTAAAATCACTATACCATCACTATGAAGCTTTAGATATTCTTTAGGAACATGTTTGTTGCAAGGGGGATCTTGATATCCTATTCTCTTTGTATTTTCCTTAGCTAGTATTTGTTGTAGGAGTTGATGAATTTCATGTTCACTTGTTGTATCACATCATTGTTTGCTCAAGATTGTGAATACTTTTCTATATGTTTCTTGAAGATTGATGGGAGTGTTTGTGACCTTATTATCATAATGGGGTTGAGTGTTTACACACTTAGAGGAACTAGGTTCACCTATTGTAGGGAACTTAGATTCAACTTTTTCTTCAGGATGCAAATAACCAAACATCTCAAGAGGTGGTGTGGCAGGAGGTTTTGGTTCATTCATTGATGGATAAAAGGATGTGTTGGCCTCAATCATTTAAGAACCTACTCATATTTTCATCATCTTCTCCAACGATTTCAACATCAAAAGGAGGACATAAATTAGGAGTTGAGTGAGCATGAGTGGGTTCAATGTCATTAGTTTCATTTCCAAAGGAAAAAATTGACACATCTACTAAGGATTTTAAGGAAATCCAAATTTTTCTGAAGCACATATCTATGATGGAAATTTTAGATTCTAAACTATGCAACAATGTTATAAATGCAATTTTTGATTTTTTAAGCAATGCATCAGAATGAATGAATGTCAGATAAATGCAATGAAATAGAAAATTTCAAAATTGATATACAAAGGCAATAACAACAAAAAAAACCCAAGAATCTAAATTTTAAATGATAGAAGATGCAATGCAAAATATGAAAGGGGATTGATTTTCCCAAGGTAGAAAATGAGTCCAAGTACTAATTTTTTTGAATATTTTTAGAATTTTTGAATTGAATTTTATGATTTTTATGTTTTTTGATGCAAATATGAGAGGCAAATGCAAAATTTTACTAATTTTCAATAAAATTAAGTACAATAATGCAAGCTAAATGAGCTTTCACTAATACAAAATTGAAACCTTAGAATGCAAATCAACTAATGCAAGACCTAATGTAATGTTAATGCAAGCTAAATCTAGGATGTATATGCACTCCAAATAAGAAATGTAATGCTCTAAATGCATGTTCACCAAAATGAACTGAATAAAATGGGTGTCCTATCTCTAAGGCTCTAGGGTTTTAGACCTAAAAGGAGAGAGGTCAATTTTATTCTTTTGTGTGGTTCACTCAAGATCAGAACCTAGAGATTTTAGTGTCAAGGAGATTGAAATCTAGCAAAGGGAATGATCTAAGGGGATTGAATGATAAGAAATGAAGGGTTCACCACGAAGTGTAAAGATGGAAGATAAGATGTTTGAAAACATAGTGTAGTATGTAAGATGACCTAAAAATGTAAGTAAAATGTAATAGAAAACTGTAGAATTGGAAATAAGAGCCTGGGAAACTAAAGAAGGCATAATGGAGATCCAAAATCTTGAAAAATATACTATTGAAGCTAATTGGGACTCATAGCCAAGGTGAGAAAATCAATCTTGTTTTGGGTAAACTATGTCGAAACAAGTTTCGAATAAATTGGTACTCAGATCCACAAATATCTATGATAGACAGGTATAGTGGGAATCATCCACCAATAGTGGTGAATCAACCTACTTCTAGATTTCTAGTAATTCAAAACTGAATCTTGTAACTTTTTATATGCTTTTCTCTTCCTAATTCAGATCTGGGTTTGAAACTAAAAAAAAAAACATGTAGACCTTCTCTAAGCTTCTCCAAGGATTTCTCACAACTTTGAATTGCTTTAACAACTTGATGATAACTTTTCCAATCTCGCTCCTTAATAAATATGTAGCCTAAACCTACAAATCACATACTTGAAGAGGGAAAAATGGTTGTGGGGTTAGAGAATACGGGTTTTCCTTGGTAAAACCCCTTGTTGGTAATTAAACCTTGAAATAAAAGAAAACATGAATGGAGAATGATGAATGAACCAAAGATAATCTTGCAACTCACCAAACCCTAGCAATAAAGTGTTGCAATTATGCTTGAAATGGTTGCAATTGATGTGGTTCTTGATTCTTTCTTGAAGGAGATAGATCGAGAATGCAAAGATTTCTTGGATCAGGAACTCTAAATCACAATTGTGGGTACAATAATAAACATGGAGAATGTGATCTTTGACCTGATGATTGATGCTTGAATAATGCTCTTGAATGCTTGATAGTCTACCCTTGAAAGCATTGAATTCTCTTTCTCAAATGATCTTGTGAACTCAATTTTCTATAAGGATGCACTCACAAATGTCTTAGGTGAAAATGAGTGAAAGAACCTCCTATTTATACTCAATTATGCAAGAATTCTTTAAATTACAACACTACTAGCTGACATTGGATCTTGGATAGTAAAATCATGCCAAAGATTTAAATTAAATTTATTTTTTAGTAAAAGGGGACTCATTCACCACCTTGGGTAAATCGGTCCCACCTAAGGGGACTCATTTGCCCAGAATGATAAATGAGTGCCACCTTAGGAATTAGAGGTGGATTTTTTGGGATTTTGATTTTTTAAATGCCTTTTTTCGGTATTATCCTAAAAAATACACATAAATAAGGCTTGTAGATGTAAAATGGGACCAATTAAAGCATAAGAAAGCTCAATTATTAATGAAAAGACTAGAGGAATGTGAAAGTGTTTTATAACACTTTACAACACACCAAATAACACAAGGTTAAGATAAAACATAATTGAAATTATCTTTGTTATGCTTACTTTATTATTATTATTTTTATTTTATTTTTGTTATGCTTAGTTAATTGATAAAATCCTAGAAAATTTTGAATGTGTGTTACAACACCTTTGTGAGGTACCATTAAAATAAATTAGTTCACAAGGGCCAAAGACCTAATTTGAATGTGTTATCCACATTACAATACTAAGTCAAGGCACGATTAAGCCAAAATCTGCAAGGAGGACCCAAACTATCATGTAAAAGCCAAAGGACCCTTTTTTATATGCTACAAAATCTATTGTTATCTTATAGGTGATCTAGGGTGTTGAAAAGTTAACCATAAACTCCTACAACATGCATACCATTTTCTAGTCAATTATTCATAAAATTCATGAGGTAAATTCCTCTTTGTCTAATTTTTTTCTTCATGTTTATGCTTCTCTCCTCTAAGTTTTTTAGATTTTATAATAGTTTATTTCCTTATGATTAATTTACCTAGTTTTCAACATTCCACATTTCAATCATAAAGGGGGATGAAATCTTGAGAAATTAATTATCTCTCTCTTGAGGACATCAACCTAATTGTTTCTTTTGGCTACTTCTATGTCCAACAATTTTTCATGGTGAAATAATTTTTTTAGGTTAATCATTGGAATTATATCCCATTTTACAATCTCACATAATGCAAGTAGAGGTATCTATAAAAATAATGGCCATTGATTAAATGAATCAAAGCCTAAATCTTAGAGTATCTAATACGAATAATTGATACTTGGTCACTCAATACAATTATTGTCCTTAGAAAAATAAATTTTCATTAATACATCATTCTAGTGGAAGTGCATAGCACAGTCCATACCTTCCTGGACTATAATTACATTATCTAAAATATAATTGAATTTATGAAAAACAAAATCCTAGGATCTACAAATTGAGGAAGAAAATGACATAGAATATCTAGTTATGGATTTGGAAATGATATTACAGGATACATTGAACAAGGTGATGGGACTCTAATTTAAAATATCTTCTTAGTCTCTGAATTTAGGTAAGAATCTAAAAAAATTTATTAATAAAATTTACTAAACATTTTGAAAGGAAAGATTGAAGATATGCTTTATTTAGGTTTTCATCGACATAATTTGAAATTTAGTATAAAATTCACAAGGGAAGAAATCATAATTAAATTTTTTGTTGTTGGTCATAGTATGGATGATCTAGGGTGTTGAAAAGTGCACAATAAACTTCTACAACACTCATACCCTTGTCTAGTCAATTATGCATAAAATTCATAACGCAAGTTCATGTTTGTCTATTTTTTTTCTTCATGTTTATGATTCTATCCTCTAAGTTTTTCAGATTCTATAATAGTTCATTTCCTTATACTTAATTTACATAGTTTTCAACATTCCACATTTCAATCATCACATTTAATCATAAAGGGGGGTGAAATATTGAGAAATGAATTGTCTCTCTTTTGAGGACATCAACCTAATTATTTCTTTTGGATACTTCTATGTTCCCCAATTTTTCATGGTGAAATGAATTTTTTAGGTTAACCATTGGAATTATATCCAATTTTACCATCTCACATAATGCAAGTAGAGGTATCTAGAAAAATAATAGTTATTGATTAAATGAATCAATTCCTAAATCTTAGAGCAACTAATATAAATAATAGAAACTTGGTCACTCAATATAATTATTGTCTTTAATAAAATATTTTTTCATTAATACATCATTCTAGTGGGAGTACATAGCGCACTCCATACCTTCCTAGACTATAATTACATTATCTAAAATATATTTGAACTTATGAAATTTTTTCCTTAGGCCCCACAAATTGAGGGGAAATATGACATAGAATAGATTTATGGATTTGGAAATGATCTTACATGATACATTGAGCAAGGTGATGAGACTCTAATTAAAAATATCTTCTTGGTCTCTAAATTTAGGTAAGAATCTAAATTTTTTTATTTATAAATTTTCCTAAATATTTTGAAAGTAAAGAATCAAGATATACCTTATTTACGTTTTCATTGACATAATCGCAAATTTGGTATAAAATTCACAAGGGAAGCAATCAGAATTAAAACATTTGTTGCTGGTCATAGTATGGATAAATTCTTTATTGTTACGAATAGAAATAAATTTATCACAAAATACATGTTGACTAGAAGAAATCCAACAAGGGAAAAAATTGAGTCACTCCTCTAAAATGAGGTTACATTTGCGATAATTTTCTTGTCTCATGAAAACATGCTCATAATGCTTAACAATTTTTTCAAGAATATTGATAAATTATTTAAGAACTTTCTACCCATGTTTTATTTGTTTGACACCAAGTGAATTATCAAAATCTATAAGATCATAGAAGAAATCTTTTGAGCCTCTAACTACAACCTGAATCCAACACAATCTAGTTTTTAGTTGAGCATCTTGGTCAAATTATTATTGGATTTTTTATTGTGTTGGTGAAGCTTAGCCACCCTAAGTTGAAAAGAAAGAGAAAGTGGGTTAGCTTGAAGAGCTATAGTATATTGATAAAGTTTTCATTTTGTGGCCTCATATGCATGGTACCAAAGGATGACCAACAAGCATCCATAAAGGTGGAGGAAACAAACACACATAATTTCTCTATTCCATCAAGATAGATGGATGAGTAGGCTAGTTTAATAAGTTTCAAACTTATTTGACAAGGGCTAATGAGGGTTGAATATTTCACAAAGAAGTATGAAAGATTAATTAAAAATTTCCACTGTTAGATGTCCCCATTTGACATTGAATTTTAAACTTGCTAGGGTTCTGATCTAAAAAATTGACATCCAAAAAAGGATCCATTAGGAGTGAAAAATAGTTAGCAAAGTAAGAAATGGACCATGTAGAAATAATAACATGATATAGGCATTTAAAGACTCTATCACATCTATCCAAAAATATATTCCATGTATATAAATTTAATGATAATGTTGACACCCCAAATTGGGATCGAAAAGCCCCAATTTATTATACATATATTACCACACCTCATTTTTTCCTAGTTGTCCAATATAAATATAGAATTGAATATTTATCATATTTCATCTCAACCATAGTAAAATATTTGCACATGGTCCAAGTTGTTGTATGAAATGAATTAACAATAAATAACCACAATAAAGATCTCTTAATAACAACATTGGAATCATATATGTTTATAATGTTGAAAGAATAATTCTCAATATTCAAGAGAATCCAAATCACTTATTTAGTATTGGTGTAAATAAATGTTGTACCTATCTAGGTCATATTTACATTTTAAGTCCACTTAGGTCCTAGGAGTAAATCTTTCTAGACAGTGTTAGTTCTAACTAAATATCATCTTATCTTTTGGCATTTAATACTTGTGTCCTAATTCATTTAATATTTTTTTGAGGTAGTTGTCTCATTATACAGGATAAGGCACCTGCCAAAATCTTGTCTAATCCTATTTTACACATTGCTTTTATAAGAAAGGCCTCATTTGTACATCTTTAATAGTTCAATCCAATTCAGTCAATCCAGTATACCACTACAATCTTAAGTATCACATATAGATCATATCTTGCATCCATTATTGTAAATTCATGTTGTTTCTTTTCTCTCTTGCAGAAGGTTGTTTTTGCTTTTTGTAGGTGATCCTAGAGGCTTGAGTCCTTAAAAGAATCTAGCATGGTATCAAAGCTTCAGAATTGAAAAACCCCTTCTCAATTTGACTCTAAATCATGTTTGAGCTTTTGTTTGATGCACATTGGGGCAAAACATAACTTATAGTTTAGTCAAGAAGGCCCAGAGACACCCATTTTCATATAAAATGCTTTATATTTTGACAAAATTAATTTTTTAGCCATTTTTGAAGGGTTTGATAAAAATATACAAAAAAAAACATATAATCCATACATTTTATGGATTCATACCATACTATACACGGTCCTACTAGGTGTTCTCAACTTCACAGGGCATGGTATAGGGAATTGGCATATTTTTCTCTAGATTGGCATAATTGTTGTATAAGTCTACATACATTGTACAATTTTTCAAATCTATCATTGTCGAAGGTATATACAAAAGGTCATTTTCTATATGTTCTATAAAAAAAATTAATATTATTAAATTTCCTTTTTTTAGTTATATTTTCCAAGCCACTTGCAGAATTTGTTTTCAGCTCTCATCCACACCTAACAGGTTGCCTTGTGGAAGACCAAGGCTTATAGCCCACAGAGGGAGTCGAAGTCACCACACTGCCTATACCTAAAGCCTTGCTTAGTTGGCAAAGCTCACCTACCTGTCACCATTGGTGATGGTGCAAATAATATTTTTCAGTGGTGTGGTCATATTGGAAACCTATGGCTAGTGCCCACGCTCTTAAACTTTTGGCCCCCAAGCCTAAATTATTAAAAAATATAGTTGTTCTTGTCAAAAGACATTATGCATGGTAGCAAGGCATGGATTTTCATGCATGACCATCTAAATAAAACAAACAACATAACCAACATATATTTAACAACAAAACTAAAACTTATTCTAATGTAAATTTTAAAGAAATTTATTTCTTATCTTAAAAAAAGTTCTGAAATAAAAATAAAACAAAAACAATTTAAAAACTAATAATAATAATAATTTTTAAGTTTAAATTTATATTTATGTATCTACAATAAATAAACTCTTGACATATAAAAAATTATTTAAAAAAAAAAAATTAAAAAAAAAAATTCATTTTAAATTTAAATTTAAATTTATGTGCATAATAAAATAACTCTTAACCTAAACGAAACATGACTGACATGCGAAATTGTTGTGCTATTATCGAAACCAGATATTCACTGATATCAAAACGCGCCTTAAAAAGTAACTGAAAGAAAGGTGTCAATTTTATACATATGAAATTGTTCTACATGTGGCTTTTAACCAGCTATTGCATAGGCATTGGATAGATTTTATTTCTACCAAAATGTTCAATGACATATTTTATTAGCTAATATGCCATGGCCGGCCTGCCAGAACACTAAATTCTTTTGGTTTAACAATCAGCAATTTGTCTTAACCATTAAATTAGCTTTCGCGCATTGCTTTTGTTTTCACATAGAAAGGGAAAATTAAATTGAAAAGGCGGAGCTGGAAATGAAAACATAAACAATGAGAATGAACAGGACAAACTGATCTAAGCTATTTAATGACGTTGCATGAAAGAAGGATTCTCATCTGAGCTACGCTATCTTCTCTGATCTGTTTAGGAAAAAAGCTAAAGAGGAAGGATAAATGGCAATGAAAATAGGTAGCGCAGAATCGGATAGAAAGGTTGTTATAGTGTTAATGGCAATAATAACAAGTGCTCTGCGTGAGCTGGAGTCCTGCCTTGAGCAGGTCTGGTTGGAGGGGAAATAGTGATAATTGGCAATTTCATTACTAGAGACATATAGTTAGATATAAGAACACTGAGCTTAACTAGATAACAGATAATACAAATGAATTAGATTAGATGTTTTCCACATTCTTCATTATTCCGCTTTACATGCTCTTTTTCAAATGTCTTCAAGTCCCCTCTTTCAAAACTATTAGAAAGGAAATAAAAAAATTGCACATAAAAGAAGCTTTCTTGGCAAAAAGTTTTTGTTTTTGACTGGAAGAAAGGAATTCAAACTCCATTACCAAAAGAAGATTCAAGATACTACTGCCAGCATATTTGAATAGCTTTAAGAAAAGAGCAATTTTTTGAATTCAGGGGTTAAAAAGACAAGAAAGTAAAGACAGATTCATCAAAAATCTCCATAAAAAAATTGTATTAAGGAAATCTAGAAGTGGGAAATGCGCATTATCTGAAACCAAATACTAATAAGCTTCTAAAAGGGGTAAAACGTAATGCAAAAGCTATGTGATAGTTAGAAAAAGCTTTGTCACTCTTCAGGTCTAGGGAAAAAAGTACAATAAGTAGCAGCATAATAATGAGATGGTGGCATGCATTTTTTTGCCATATTTGGCGTATGAAGAGCTAGCAGTTGGAGGTAGCAAAGTCTATAAAGAGTAGCAAATACACAAAGGTCCAAATGGCATATCCAGAATTAAAGGGGCAGTCCTAAGTTAAATTGCACAGAGGGAGTTTCAAGCAATATTGTAGTCATTTATGACAAATATGAATGTGACAGTCAATGAAGGGCAGTTAAAGGGGAAAAAGTTGTTGGATTGTTACTTTGTACATTCTTAGATGATTATTAGGATGGAAGGATTATAGCCTATTCAGGATAGTCCAAAAGCATTTTCAAAAGGTAGTCCTATATAAAACACATAGTGGACAATCATCAAAAAAATGGCATTCAATGTCTTAAGAATTGGATTTGTATTATAGATTATCATGCAGAGAAGTGCTTTGAAAATCTAGCTATGGGATTGTCTATAAGGCCAGGTTGCAAAGTAAATAACAGGTTGTAACACAAAGCAGGCAAACTGCAAAACAAACAAACTACTATTACACAAGCGAGCTAAGTAAAAGGAGGCAGCAACAAGGCATTGGATGTGACTGCAAAGCATGTTGACTTGATGCTTCCATTGCACAAAATTCCTTCTTGTGTAGAGTGAACAAATCAGATTTATCAGTGCTACTGACAAATTTGTGAGCAAGGCTTTAGAATTGCTAGTCTGAGTTCAAATGAACTTTATAGATTTTTTGTTGGTAAGCTGTAGCACAAGAAGAAGCAGGGGCATGGACAGAAAATAGTCTTATGTGCTTACAACAACTCGTAGGATGCGTTTCAAGTGAGAAAGTCACAAGTCTACTGATTGAACTATATTTTGATATTTAGCACAAAAGTTAGCAAGAATTATTTTTAAAAATCTGTATGACTTAAAACGTTGATCTTGCCAAATGATTGATTATTTCATCAGCATAAATAAGCACATTAAAGAAGACATAAATTAAAATTTGAGGCCTAGAAAAAGAAGATTTGAAAACAATGCTTATATTGTGCTGAATTTTGAGAACTAAATGAAGATACAGTACTTTCAGATGTTGAAGATGCATTTGCACCAAAAGAAGCTGGGATACCAAGAGATGTTTGTGTGTTTATTACACTACATGTAGGGGATGTGATACAAAATGCATGTGTAAAAGTAGAACCCAATGCAGATTTACTAGTTAATCCAAAAGGGGTGAGAATATCGCACACTACATGTTGTTAGCTTGGAGAATTTGGATGTCCTGCAAAATGCAATTGCTTTATTTCATAGTAACATTTTGCATATAGCAAAACCAATACAAGAACATGTCGTTAGCTTGGAGAATTTGGATGTCCTGCAAAATGCAATTGCTTTATTTCATAGTAACATTTTTCATATAGCAAAACGAATACAAGAACATATCGCAAATTTGAAGAGGTCAACTGCAACAAAAATAATATGAAGGGGAATAGAAGCCAAAAACCCAATTCAAAGGATTTTCTACCTATCTCGAATCTATCATATTTATTTAGTGTTTGTCAATAGTTCTAATGGTAATTGAAAAATGTAAATGAACACAATGGTTTGAAGTTAACATCATTTGTACGCTCACCCCATTGCAAATTTGATTATGATAAATGTGAAATTTGATTGGAAAGAGGACCTCAGGCCAAACTCATACAACAGTTGTGAACAAATAAGTCTAAATAAGCTGCATCTATACAGGAGGATGTAAACTATTCAACTATATTAAATTTTATTTAGAGTACATAGATAACTATTTATTCTCAACTAAGTAACATGGTGCTTACCCATATCCATAGAAAGAAAGCAAGCTAAAAAACATTCTGCAAAAAGTAAGGTAAAACTGATCTGTTAGTATATCTTCGAATGAATAATGGAGAACTAGCATTTACATTGAGACTTTAGCTTGTAGAGAATTTTGATACCTGGAAGAGAGTAAAATGTATCAGAAAGAGAACCAACTTTGGGCGATGGAACCAAAACCATTCATCACTTGGCCACACTACTAGCGTTCCTTTGACTACAACTTGTCTCTCATGAATTTGTAAGGCCATCTCTATTATTATAACTTGTAGTTTCATTCCAACTAACAGAACTATCTATAGATTTGTGTAACAAACTACTAATGAGCAACAAAAATAGAACGATAAAAAGATTAGCTAATGTTTCCATTAGAACACACAATTTTCATAACTTACAAACAAGGGCACAAAAGAGAGCCAAAAGTAAGCATGCCACCCCATTAACAGAGACATTGCATATAATCAACAAAAGAATATTATGCTCTCAAAGAGCAGCAACAATCCTTATAAGAGCACTAAGAATGAAGATTTTACGGAGGTTTTTTTTCTGATGAAGGCTTACCAAACACATTAAGAAGCAAAAAGACCACAACAAATGCCTACAATGGAGGGCTGCATACAGATCAAAGAAAGGGTCTGTGTTAATTTAAATGAAAAGGGAATATTAGGTAAGCATAGAAAGACCCATTATAGACTTCCAAGGAGAAATAATTTTAAAAGTATGTTTACTAACCTGATTCCAACTACCTCCTTGAAGTCATCGTCCAAAGATATTTTTATATATTTCTAAAAATCAAACTTGCTATTTGGAGCCAAATGGGCCTATACTATTCAATGGATGAAAAATTGAGGGACTAAGTACAAATTAATAGCTGGCATGACTTGGGTTAAGACTTTGAAGAAAATGTAAAACACAGCCCAAGTAAGTGAGCCTTACCACAATGAAGCCATAGCGTAGAGCCATGTAATCAACTTTAGGTACTGACCTAAAGAATTGTTTAATAAGCATACCTACAATTCAAGAAAATTTGATTCTAAACCACAGATGGGCATTTGTGCTAGTAAAAACATAAGTCTCCACCTTATAAGCATTTGTGCTACTTCAACACAATGGGCTATAGTATATGCAACTACTCTGTAATTAGATAACATTTATAGGGAAAAATATTGCTTAGTGTTTCTAGTTGACCCACATAGTTTTTTTTTATTCAACATTTCAATTTAACTACTTCATTCGTAAATAGGAACATGCACAGAAAAGGTTGGACCTGAAATGTTCTAAGTAAATGCAATTATGTAGGTCACCTAGAAACTATGAAAACCACTCCAAAATAGTTGAGGAATGCTCAATACAGAACCACCATAACTGTGTCATGCCAAGAAGCCATAATTCCCAAGGAAGCCCCTAACTGATGTAAAAGATGAGTGCTACCCATGAATATGAAACCTACATCTATTATCATTTCAAAGATGAGTTCCACCCATGAATATGAAACCTGTAGGCTGAAAATGAATTTAGAATATCAAAAATCTTGGAAGCTAACTGATCATCGCATCATTTGGAACTAGCAATGGTATCAGAACCATGGTAGAATAAAATAGGGAAGGAGGTTGAAAATTTTACAGTTGAATTTCATGAGAGGTAGAATTTAAAAAGTAACAGAACCCAAGGCACCTCACAAATCTCCAATATTTTCTCCATTTCTCCATTTTTCATTGTCCCTACCTATACCTTCACATTCCCTTAGTTTTAGCATTTTCCTTTTGAGGGAATGATCTTCTTCCCTGCTATGCATAGGGTGTCTACATGGATAGGCATTAAGAAAAAGAAGAATATCCTGGAAAAGGAGTTTTTGGAAGTTGTGGGAGAAGCAGTCATGTTTAAATCATGAGAAGGCAAAATACAAAAGAGGCAATCTCCTACAATTTTGTAATGATTGCCAGAGATAAATTTAGATTCAGAGCACATGGGTTGGAGGATTGTACTAAGTCATACAAGTCTTCCATAATACAACTATCATGCAATGGAGTTATATAGTTTTGGTTGGTTGACAGGAACTCACTATGGATAAATTATTAAATACAACTATCATAAAATGGAATAATATTGCAAGATTCATGGCTAACAATATATGACTCTACAAATAGACTGATTTACAATTGATGTGAGCTTCATAATTTATCTTCTTGTTTGGGATAATTACAATCCAAGATCTCACAATTTTGGTTATGCTCAGTCTTGGAGGCATTTTTTATTACATATCACAACATCTATACTTAGTTCACCTCTTTCATAGATATCTATTACAATTGAAATGGTAAAAATCAACTAAAAGTAGTCACTCAATGGTGATTACAAGATCTTGCAAAAAAAATTCACTTCTATTCATTTATCTTCTTTTGTTTGAGTAGTGGTAGTGTATGTTGTATAGAAAACATAGAAACTACACTGCATATGTTGTATTTTGCTCTGGGAAACAACAAAAATTTTGAGGCTTGCACCATGGAGCACATAGAGTACGAGAAAACAATAAAGAACATATCCAAAAATTCAGGTCTAACAATATCATATTCAAAGTAAGTGAAGTCTAACAAATCATCAACAAATGATGTTAGAATTGATTTGCAGTTGGAAGCAATGGGGATAGGCAATCAGCTAAAACAATAACTTTCATTTTGTAATTTTGTTTCTAAATTTTATAAGTCTTCTTACAATAATGTGTGTTTAGAAAGGAATAGAGTTATGAGTAAATAAATTAAATTAAAATATTTATTAGAAAAGTCATAGGCCAATTAAAAATCTAAAACATTAGCAGCATGAGACTTTCAGCTTCCATTTAAGTGGATACATAAGGTGCAAACTATTGAATCCTTTGCACCATCTGGCACAGCCTCAAGACATACAATGAGATTGTCATATAAAAAGTTCCACCTGGATGAATTTCTAGGATTAAATCTCTCAAAACTTAATGTTCTTCCCTAATCCAAACTCAGAAGGAGTAGCTTACTTAGGCCACTTGCACATCAAAACACAATGTAATGCATAAGAAAACCATGTTCAGGTACCAAATAAAGGTCATTGATTTAGCAAAGAAACTAAAATCTTCATAAATATATATTTTACTGTAACTGGTAATGGGCATTCTACCCATTTAAAGATAATAAAAGGTATTATGAAAAAGGCGTTCATGACGACTGTTTGAGGGCAATCTAAAATAAAGAAACAATATAAGGACAAAGATTCCCAGATGGAGGAGGACAAGAACAAAAATGAGTTGTTGAATGAGGAAAATGAAGCATGGGAGGAGTCTTTGGTTCACCTCATATTTTGTCTTGCAAGGCTTTCCGTTACCCAGAGACTAAAGCGCCACAAGCTCCTCCTTTTTGCTGTGTGTTAAAACAAGAAAAAAACAAGGATAAGTGTTAGGATTTCATTCACTAAATCATGTATGATATTCCTCGCTCCAGAACCTCATAGTTTGTTACACGTTGCATGTTGTGTCACATCAAAGTATAATCCATTGAGAAAATATTCATCATCTATCATAGAGCGAAGAAAAAGCTCCTCTCGAGCTTAGAAAACTCATCTTTTAGGGTTTCAAGAAATAGATCTGCAAAGCATTCCACCCTCCTCAAATATCTCGTAGTGTTCACGAACCCAATAATCACGAAACCACAACAATGACTGTATGAGCTTCCACCATTCGGGTGAGTAATCTTCCACCTGCTAGTAGGCCAGGGGAATACCAACGAGGAAGAGTTTGGAGGAACGAAAACCAAATAGCGGTGGGGAAAGCAACAAACACTTCAAATAGCATTGACATTAGAGACAACTTTCGTCTAGACATCTCCAGAATGAACTAGAAACCGTACATGCCATGAACAAAGACACATAGTCGGAAGAATGCCACCTGATGCCATGAAGAATGCCTACTCACAAAATGTGAAAGCAATATGCAGCCACGTGTCCATTTCGTCCATGTGCTCTTCCTCTAAAAACATACAAAAACTTAGGGATAGAAGCAGTCCAAGCAAAATGTATTCCTCAAGAATTTGTAATTCTAAAAAAAGAGAAAAACTCTTGAAGAAATTAGAATGGGCAATAGAAAATTGAGAATAAATTATTGAAATTATAGTTTAATAGTGAAATTCCCTCTGATCATATGTTAAATCGTTTACATGACTCTCCACAAATGCATTAATAGAGGAAGGAGCAAACTGAAAACATAAGTCTCTGCCTATAGATAGGTGGGACTAATAATGGTGAGTATTAGTGTGGATTCAGCACAAGCAGGACCATGCTCTAAATACTTGTGTGTCAACGATGGTGGTTGTTAAGTATATCCATCCACCCCTAAGTGTTGCAACATTAGCGACTATGGGAGTGGAATTGGGTATTGCAACACCACATGCTCATTACCAACTGCTCTTATGTCTGTCACCTCATAAAATAATCCTGATCAGTTTTTTGTATTTCATTTGTGTTTGTTTATGTGTTTGAGCAAGATGCTTACAATCCTCTTCCATTCGTTTACCCAACTTTTGTAAGGTTTGGTTTGATGTCAATGCGCCTTTCCAACAAATTAAAATTGTTGTTGAATTTTTTTTATTTTGGACTACATTGTAACTCTTGAGGTGGCAGTTAGGTCTCTGTGGTATTTCAGAATATCTACAAATGTTTTATTTCTCAGTTAAAATGGGTGTATTTCATAACTAATCATATTTTAGTTATGGGATTATTTATTTATAGGAAGGAAAAAATGATGTTATTTTTATTAATTTTTTAAATAATTTTTATACTGTGAGATAATTTATGTTCTTGAAAATTTAATTGTATATTTTTTTTAAAATAATAATCTATATCTAATGAGTGGTTGAAATGTTTCTAATTATAAACAAGAGTTCTAGAGCAACGAAGTTCCTGATAGAAATTTTTAGAATACTTTTGTTTGTATTTATTGTGTTTGTTGTGTTTTAGGAACAATTGGCGAGGATAAAGTAGTTATCACCTAAATTTAGGAACTTGATCATTGATAGAGTTAACTTTGTCTTCCATTAGAAAATGACCCTTATAGCAAAAGACTTTTGCTCACTTCAAATTATGAGATGCTTTGGTTGTGCTCTTAGGCCATGAAGAAAGTGCAATTTACATTTTGTCAATATTATGCAAATATTAATGAGTTGAAATATTTCCTTAACCATTCAAAATATATGATAAAAAAATTCAATTTAAAAAAGAAAAGATATTTACAACTTTCATTGCACATAGAGTCATGTATAACCAACCTACTTAAATGTTATAGTTTTCTACACAAATGAAAATGAAATCATATAGTGCTAAGTCCTCTTATAGATTCCCAATGTCTCCAAAAAATGAATTACAATAGAAAATGATCTTTTTATTTCATTCAGTAATAGATAACTCATTTATAAGCCTCATAAAACTTATAATGTGAAGTGTATTGAAAAAGGCCTTGATCAAACATTAGAAACCTCAATTGAACCCATATGCATTTTTTGTTGATTGTAGATTAATGGATAGAAGCATTGCAATAGTCATCGGACCAAGACCACAAGGTAGAGGATTAATTGATGAAACTATTCTTGAAGCCTCTTCATAGGAAACATGAATGACCAATTGGTATTCTCTTTTAGCACTAGGATCCTACAAAAGTGGAAGCAATCTAGTTTTAATTTGCTATATATTAATTATCTTTTACTTACAAACTCTTTTTGAAAAAGGCAGTTAGAAGGCGACATACCTCTATTGCATTAATCCAAGATCAATTAGTACTATCACCAAGTTTTAGCCAATCACCATGAACCAAATTTGGCACACCTGCCGCAGCAACAAGAATATATGCTTCATGAGTAAAATTTGTAGGAATTTTTTTTTTTTTAGTAGCTATGGTCTACATAATTTTTTTCTGGAAACATGGTTTAAAACTTTAAATTAATACTTAAGTAAAAATTGTCTACTATGTTTCAAATTTTAGAACTATTCAATAGAATATGGCCCATATTTTGACATGTCAAATACTTTTTTAAGAAGAGAAAATGCAGTCCACCCTTAATCAATGTGCATTTATTTATAGACTAAACATCTATACTTATAAATTTAAAGATATGTATTTTTTCAGATCTTTTTTCAGTTGAAATAACCATATAAAATTTTAAATTATCCTATGTAGCTCAAATTTTGATGCTACTATTTGGATTGCAAACGTTTTACCCTTAAAGAACCTACTCTTCATGTGACAATTTTTACTCAATATTGTGGTGGACACATCAGATAATTCAACCATAATGATTCAAGAAATTGATGATTCAAACTATTTTATTCCTTTCAAGGTGACCACACAATTCTCATGCATTTCTAGGATAGTACAGTTATAAGCCTAGCATCTAGAATCATAATTATGTACTACAGACTCATCACTATGTGAACTTATATTTGTCTAGAGTATTAAATGTTTAACTTAGCCATTGATGTGTATATCATTAGGTTATAGATTTTCTTGTCTCATTTTAATTTTTATCGACATTAAGTTATCTTTGAATAAGTCATAACCAAATTCTATGGTCATCTCTAGAGTGGAATTCTCTCTTCCAGATATGATGAACTAGGGCATGAGTGCACTAAATGTGTTACATATCCATCAATGTTTTATTTAGATGATCAGACAAACTTCAAGAAATCATAGACATAAAGAGAAAGATTAAATTAAAGCTAAATGAGATACACTCTTGACAATCTTTGTTTGGTATTTTCACTGTTATTTAATTCTATGTTATATTATTTTCAAAATTGGAAGTTTTTTTGTTATGATCAATTAGAATAGACTCAACAAGAAATGCATAAATATATTATCTTATGTAAGAAGCCCACAAATAGAAATAATAATTTTCTAGTAAATCACAAGTTATAGCTCTTTATTTTCATCTCCTCTAGAAACTCATCTATCTTGTAAGTCAGGTAACATCTGCAAACTGTATGTATTGGCTTCTGCTGCTAGAATTGGTAGACATGTAATTTTTTGTAACATATTGGCTAGTATAAGTTTTATACTAAGGGCCTTTCCCATTTTGATGGAAAATATATATGATAATGGGTCTCTTTAACTCAATCCCCTACTTGGTGAAGAAGACCCTATTGGTGATAATTAATCAAATTGAAAAAGAAGACAATTCATTATGAAATTAGTACTCCCTTGGTTGAAGTTGACAAGAGGTATATGTAGTAAAGAATTTTCCAAGTCAACTTATCAATGTCTTTAGACATATCCAATTTGATAATAATTCTAGAATAATAGTCAAATTTTCAAAGATTGAATAGTTCTCTTGAATGGTTCTCTAGGTGTAGGTGGATTTTCAAGGTGTACTTTACTCTAAATCATTCTCATGACGTTAAACACAATGATAAAAAATCTAATAAATATATAAGGTATATATAAATAAATGCCTTGTGGGCTTCGAAAAGGGGTATTTTAAACCAAATTGGCATCTAGCATGGTCATGACTTGAAAAGTAAACAACATTATTAGACTCTTATTGCACCCTACCCTTTATTGAACCCTAATTTAAGCCTAACCCTACCACTTACCATAGCCCTAACCTTAGCTCCAAATTTATTTTGGATTAATAATTTTAATCCTAACTTAACATTAACCAAAACCCTAATTAAATAGTAGTCATAACCCTAATTAAATCATAATTGAACCCTAACCCTAACCCTAATTGAGTAATAAACCTAGCTCTAATTAAACCTTAATTGTAAACTTCACGAAAATAACCCTAATTGAACCCTAATTTTAACTTGAGCTTGATCCTAATCATAACACTAATTAAATGTTAATCCTAACCCTAATTTAACCCTAATTCCAGCCATAAGCCTAATTTAACCTTGTTGTTGGGGTTAAACTAGGGTTCAATTGACATTCTAGTCAAACCCTAATTGTAAGATAAAAAAAAATAAGCCTAACTAAACCTTCACTGTAGCTTGAACTTGACCCTAATCATAAAAATAATTGAATGTTATCCCTAACCAACTAATTGAACCTTAATTCCAACCATAAACCTACTTAAACCCTAATCCTAACTCTCATTGAACCTTATTGTTACGATTCAATTTTAAGGTTTAATTAGCATTATAGGATGGAGATTAGGTTAGGTTAGGGTTAGAGATGCGAATACATTAATATTATCTTATAAATTTGACCCTAACTATAATCATAATTGAATCCTAACCCTAACCCTAATTAAACCCTAATCCTAACACTAACTTTAACCATAATTAAATTCTCACTCTAACCCTAACCTTAATTAAATCCTATTGTTATGGTTGAATTAGGGTTAGGTTTAGGGTTCAATTAGAGTTTTAGTATAAATATTTGGGTTAAGGTTATTTATTTCCTGATATTAGTTAATAAATTTGACATTAATGACAAATATATATTAAACAAAGAAAAGTTAGTATATATTTTTATTCATATGTGAAATTAAGTACTATTAGGGTTAGAGTTATTAATGTCTTAACATTAGTTTATAAATTCAGCATTAATAAAAAATATTACAAACAAAAATAAGTATTTTAACCTAAAAAAATATATTTTTTATTTTTTATAGGTAAGTGTTGTCAAGGGGACAACTCCCATAAATACAAATCTAGAAAGGGCATAAATGCATGTCCTGATAATAGGGTGCAACACAAAAGAACCAAAAAGTGCTAGATCAAATCCAAAGTATGATAAACCTTTAAACTATTTCTTTGTAGACCTTAATGCCATTTGGAGAGAGGGAGGATATTTCTTCCACCTGACTTTAGTCCAATCATGTTATGTCTCACAGGCTGAAAACGAATCGGTAAACTTGCGTCCATCCTTTACTAGAGTAGGCGGGAGAGTGGAAACCTCAACCCCATCAAGGAGGCCTGACTGTGTGGTTTGTGGAGTAGACATGACCTCAAAGGCAGTGCCAACATCAAAGCATTTGTCTTGCGAAATGACCTTAGGAGGGGAAGAAGTGTTGTCATCCACCAATGGAAGGGAGGGATCTGTTGAACTAGCAGCCACCAAGCTGAGGGACGGGGTAGGAACTGAGCTATGAAAAGTGGGGTTGGGAGGTGTTACACTCTTTGAAGGAGGAGAGATTGAATAGTGGCAAGAATTAACCCCTTCCCACCAAGAGGACTTGTGAGTAGGAGTAGCATTAGCATGCCAACCAACATGTTTTCACCTGCACAGAGCGGTACCATGGTCTGTAGCAAATAAGAATCTACATTTGAATGTTGTTTTTTCATAATCAATTCGTTGACACCACTGTCGCATTCCAAATTTGAGATAAATATCAGCTGGAAGACCATTTGAAACATCCATTTCAACACATAATTAAGCAAATGCTGAATTTTCATAATTGATTGTCTCCTTTGAGAGGCCTTGATATTTCCCCAATGCATTGCCAATCGCCTTTAGGCAACCAATTTCCCATAATTGCAAAGGTAGGTAGGGAAAATGGATCCATAGAAATTCTATTGAAAAAGACTCTGTATGTGGATCAAATGAGGGGAACCAGGGCTTCATGCATAGAAAATTGTCATGAAAGAACCATGGGCCAGGCCGCTAGAGTTGAGCACCCTTTCTTTGTCATTCACAAATTCAAATTCTAAGATAACAAAACCCCTCGCACATGGATATATATTAATTTCATCCTATAGATACTCTTTCCAATTTGAATCAATCCAAGAATGAAGGTCACAGAGTTTAGGCCAAACCTTCGTAAATCAACAAATAAGAACATGTTCCACCAAAAAACCTTCTCTATCGCAGACCAGATTGTCAAGGCATATATTTGGAACAAAGGAAGAGCGACGAACAACAGAGGGAGGGCTCAAAGGAGTGCCATCGGAAGATAAGGAGGAAGCTGATTTTTGCATGGTAGGAGAAGTTTCAAGAGCCCCCAGACCAAGGTTACTCGCCCCTGAATGGAGAATGCTTCACTAAGGAGGGCGCCCAGTTAAGGTAGCCGCAAAACTCATCTTTGGGCCACCCCCCGATATACAACCAAAACCTCTATTCGGAGTGACAACCATCATTGAGGGAGCAAGGAAGATCAAGGTACATTTCTCGCAAACCTCCAGATGCAGGCCAGTAGCCACCAAGCATTGCTAGGCCAATGGAGAACCAAACCCCTCATCCAGCGAGGGCGCATGTGTGACAAGAGGAGCCCCAAGATCTGCCTTAGGGCAAGCAAGGGTAGGTGAGACCCCCACGGAACTCACCTCACCATGGATCGATCTAGAAAAAATTTCGCCAAGTTCCCATTCGGCACACGCAAAGGATGCAGGAGGTGTGTAGGTCGTAGGAGTTGCGAAGTTCTTTCGAGCAGAGTGCGCCATTTTTTTTTATAACTAAATAAATATTTTGACCTAAAATTTTATTTCTATGTGAAATGAAGTATTATTAGACATAGAATTATTAATCATAAAAAGTAATTAATCAAATCACAACAATATTTGTAAAGCTTATAATTAATTATAAAATTAAACTAAATTTTAATTTCTAAACTTTATATTGTATTTATTAGATCTAGTTTTGAAAATAATCCTTTAAATTATAGTAATTATGTACTACAAATAAATTAAACTAAAACTAAATTTTATTTTTAAAATAATTCAACAATTATTAATTATAATTTTAGAATAATTTTTTTCTTTGCATCCAAATTATTTTATTTTCTAAAATTACATTAAATTCTAACTTCAAAAAATAAAAAATTATTTTGCATGCCTACTTTTGTATTTTTTATTTGAATAAGATATACTGTTTTTAAATTTTAATAACCAATCATTTTATAAATTAATAATCAAATCACCACAATGTGTGTGTGTGTATATATATATATATATATATATATATATATTACAAAAATAATTATTTAAATCTAGAATTCTATTTCTATGTGAAATGAAGCTTTATTAAGGTAAAAATTATTAATCATATGAAAAGATTAAATCAACCAAATATTGTTAAAGCTTAGAATTAATTTTAAAATTAAATTAAATTTTAATTTAAAAAATTATAAAGTATTTATTATCTATTTTTTTAAATAATCAATTATATTATATTAATTATTCAATATAAATTAATTAAATAAAACTTCATCTTACCTAATGCATATGTCTATACATCTATAAAGTTTTGATTTGGTGTATGTGGGGATTATTTGCAATGCATACAATGTAAAAGGTGAAGTGGTATATCTATAACAATTGATCATTCTACTATATGTAATATAATTAAATAAAACTAAATATTATTTTCAAAATAATTCAACAATAATTAATTATAATTTGAGAATAAATTAAGATATATATATAAGCAACTTTTTTTATTTCTTTGCATTCAAGTGATTTGATTTTCTAAAATCATATTAAATTCTAACTTCAAAAAATCATAAAGTATTTTACATGCTTATTTTTATATTTTTGAGTTGAATTGTGTTGTTCTTAATTTGAATAACCAATCATAAAGAAAATAAATAATCAAATCAACAAAATGTTTGCAAAAGTTAAATTTCATTTTAAAATTAAACTAAATTTTATTTTCTAAATTTCATAGAATATTTATTATTTAATTTTTAAATTCATAATTAATTAAATTATAATGATTATGTAATATAAAATAATTAAAAATTAGAAAGAATTAGATTTTCTTTTTTAAATAATTCAACAATCAAACAATCAAAGACTAAAATTTAAATTTAAAAGAATTATTTATATTGTATGTTTTTTCATTTTTGCATACAAACTTTTTTATATTGTAAAATTAAACTAAATTCTAATTTTAAAAGTATTAAATCTTTGAAGTTGATAAGTTCTAAATCTATTAATTATGATGATATACAAAAAATAAAAAGACAAGGGGTTGGGGCCCTAGTTCGGTTGGCTAAATATTTTTTGTTGCAGGAGGTTGGTCATGAGGTCTACTCTCCTCTACCTCTGTGGGCATGGCACACTACAGTTTATAGGGGATATACTAATATTTGTCAAATAGAACATAAAATTGATCTCTCATTTGTTAAGAACAACTTAGTAATCACTAGTTAAAGCACAGGTGGTGCCTATAGTTTCCTTGGCAAGAACTAATAAAAAGGATTATACACCTTCTGTTGGACAAAGGGGATCATGGGTTTAAATCACATCTTAGCCTATCAATCATTTAGGAACACAAAAATTATTATAAAAGATCACTTGCCTACTATGACTAAGGTGGATGTATTTCATAATTAATCATATTTTTGTTATGGGATTATTTAATTATCACCAAAAATATTTAATTATTCTTTGAGGAAAAGAAGATTTATTTATTTTTATATTCATTTTCTAAGTAATTATTTATAATTTTAAGTAATTTATGTTCTTGAAATTCTTATCATATATTTTCAAAAAATAAAAAATCTATGTATAATATGAATGATTGAAATGTTTCCACCTACAAATAAAAAAGGATCATACATTGATATGGTATTGATTTTTAATATATATTTTTTATAATAAGTCTATATGAAAATGTTTTAAAAACATTCCTTGTGCAAACAAAAGTCTAATTTTTGTTGAGATTTGATAACATCTAGTAAGCTTAGCTTGGTTCATACATTAGTTTTATATTTGATTTTGTAAATTGTCTTTCACTAAGTTGTGTTGATTGAGAGTGCCCATTTTTTGTTAAAAAATGAGGTACTTATTATTAATAGAAATAAACTTATTTCAAAGGATTTGTGGAATATGATCCATCAATGTCTCAATATTTTTTGATCTACTTTGGATTGATTCAATAATATCTAATCCCTCAGTTACATGCATATAGGAATATATTGAAATTTAAGAGATTGCTTAGATTTACTATGAATTCAACCTATGATGTTCTCTAGATTCTACCTTATAAATTCTTCAAAATTTGAACTAGTAGATGATTATATTTTTTGTCATGCTTAGGGGTGTTCTACAAAGTTGGTAATTTTAAATATATCTTTGCAAACAACAAAATTCAAAAATGGACATAAATTCTATAATAATTTCTTGGCAATTCGCATATGTTAGGATGAGTGTGATTACATATTCTAGAATCATTTTTTTCATTCTAGAATTTGATTGCAAATGGAAATTATTCTTCTTGAGTGATCAAAGAATGTTATGCAATTTTATGTGATTAAATTATAAAATTAAAATTATTGTTTTTTATTAGAAAAGCAAGGGAAAGGACCCTTAAGCCCAGAAATAGAACAAAGGATAGGCCTCATAGACAATAGTTTAACAACAACAAAATAGCCACACCAAAACAATGTATAGACACCAATCAAAATAAAAATAGACAAACTGATTGAAAATAAACATCACTAGGAGAGAATTATAAAGTTTGAATAAAAAAACCAAAAATTAGTAAACATGATTAAAGAAAAGGGCTCACAGACCCAACTAAAATGAATAATTCAAGCCATAAACTAGAGAGACAGCTAACACAAACTAGTTTCTTAGACTACAAATCAAGTCCCATTCTGTATTTAGTTGCTTTAATGCTTCCATCTCTTCAACTGCTTTTCCATCCAACCACTTCTCTACTTCTTGAGAGATTCTTCCTCCTCTACACTTTCTTGACTTTAGCCATACCATTTACTATTCCAAAGATCACCCTTCTAATGATTCCCAATGTGATAGAAGTCATCTTGTTGAATGATTTGTCCATCTTGTCAAAATTTTATTGTAGCTCACATAATTGGGTCTTATAATACTCAAAGGACATGCTTTCTTGCTCAATTTAATTTTTTAGGCTCCTTCGTCGCTTGTGTATTGACATCTTCCATGGCTTGAAAATATACCTCTTCAACTTTTATTGCTATTTTTTTATCTCCTTCATCCTCAATATCCTCTAAGTCCTACTTAACCTCTTGATTAACACCCTCCTCCTCATCATCTTCTTCACTACTAATAGATTCCTCAAGCTCCTCACCAAGAACCACAATAATTTCCTTCTTCCTAAGGTCTAAGGGCCCCTCTTCTTCTAAAGGTTCATCTTTTGATTCTTCAAAGAAAAGATTTTTACCTTTGGAAAACTGACATGCCAATGTAGTAGAATTTCTTCTAACTTCCCTGCTACTAGAATCATCCATGTTGCCTTGTTCATCCTCATCTTGGACTTCAATTGTGACTTTTTTATCATTCTTGGCTTGGACCTTTCATGTCCTTTTCGTTTAACACCCAAAGGGTTACCAAAACTTTTATTTCCTTTCACAATAGATATGACCAGACTCCTTTTGATAACAAGCCTTTAATGGAAGATTTTTTAGTCATAGAGGGTTAAGTAAGATTATTATTAGGGGGGCGTAGCTGAGGAAGTACCATCACCATTAATTTTATGGGGATTAAGACTAAGGTGAGGTTTGGGTAGGTTTTTCAAGGCTTCATTATCTTGTGGGTCAATTTTGATTAATGGGATAGGCAAGGGCATATTCATATAGAAATAATCATGCAGTCAAAGAATTAGGCCCTAGTTGAAAGGGGCAATGAAGCTCGTTTATCCTTACACTGATTTTGGGAAGATAGTGTAGAAAAGGGAATATTCATCTTTTCATTCCTCATAATATGGTTGAGTAAAGGAAAATGATACCCATGGATATAAATATACCTACCTTCTAGCATGAAGTATTTCATAATATGCATGCTAACCACCCCATATGGAGCAGGGGACTTTCTTTGTGATATCCATTTTGGTAGTGTTGAATTTTCTCCTCTCATTTGAGGAAACTATTAATGAATCTTTGATATTTTACATTACTAATATTCACCACCTTCAAACCACTACACTCTAAGCCAATCACCTTTCCTATCAACCTAGGAGTCACCACAAATATTATACTCCCAATTTCAACTATGTCTTCACACCAAGAATTGTACAACTTCTCAACAAAATCATTATTGTAACCCTTCCTTTTCACAAAGAAGGTATTCATGTCAACATTTTGAAAGATCCTAGAAATATCAATGTTTTGGTGTAATGACACATAAGAGAGAAGCTCAAACCACCTTCTCGAACCCCAAATGATTTTACTATGAATGTAAGATAAAAAAACATTTACCTTCAACAACTACTGGAATAGTGAGAGAGGGGTTAGTATTTTGTAGAATGTGATAACACTCACAACAACTTAGGGGAAAATGAAATACCCACACATCCACTAAAAAATACCACCAAAAACTCTACCGCTCTAGAAAGATCCAGGGTATGTGCAGGATCATGATGGCCCAAAAAGTGGCGATATGTAAGCCATATGATGGCCCATGTGGCAGGGGTGATCCTAGAAAGTTGGTTTACAATTTCTGAGAGGAACTGAATTTTGCTGAAATCACATATTTTCAGAAAATATAATGATTTAAGCCTTTAAAATTTCCATTCTAAGGATTTCAATTGAAGAGGGTTTGATCAAACCACCTTAGATCAAACCCCCTTGGATAGAACCTCACTAGTTTTAAACCATGCCTATAAACGAGTCTTTTTTACACATATCAAAATGCTGATAAAAAATCACTTTTGATTTACCTTTTGAGGGATCAAATCAATTCATTTAAAATTTATTTCAAATGATTATGGTAGTCCTCGAAATGAGCTATCCCAAGAATATAATTTTAATATGTTTTGGTTTTATAATGTATGTGATTTTTTAGTTTTATTAAACATAGGTTTTTCACCAAAAATCAAGCTCTTTGTTTTGCACATGTGGAAAAATAGAAAATTATCAAAATCAATTTTTTAAAAATAATTTTGTGCTAGGTATTGATCTCCTTGATCCATTAAAAAAAGAAAAAATTAATTTTGATATATAAAGAAAACGTTATGTTGTATATAGTCCGCCTATGTCTGAATTGCAATTGGTTTGACTTCGAAACTCTATTAAGGAAAAAATATTCAATAAAAATCTATGAGACCAAATGAAAGTGCTAGATATCGTAGTTACAAATCTAAATTCAAAAAAATTAGAATTTTATCCTTCATACAAAAAAGGTTATGTTGTATACGGTGAGTGTCACTTTTTAAAAATGATGTTTTCTGAAAAAAAACCATTTTTTGTGGGAGATGGAAAAAGAAGTGCAATCTTATTCCAAAAATTTTGAAAAAAAAACTTTAAGAATCTACAAATGAAAAATGATGAGACTCTAGTTTACATCATCTTCAAATTTCTCACGGTTTAGTCGCTATAGGTGCCTGAATGTGAACATTTAGTTAAAAATAATAATTTCAGTGTCCAGTTTGGCCAAAAATTGTAAACCACTATTGTGGGATCACCCGCTGACGACTTTTTTTTTAACCCAAAATTGATGAAACGAAAAGGGTTTTTAGAGGAGATTCTCAGCTTTCCACCAATATAAATTATGCTTTAATTTGAATTTAATAAATTATTATTATTCATTTTCTCTTAGAATTACGAATAAAGTCCTAATTGATAGGCTCATTGAAAAACATCTATAACTTTCAAACGGTATTGAACATATTTTGAATCTGAAACATGCGTCGCATTCTATGCTTTGCACACTATAGGATTAAAAGAAAAAAATTGAATTTCATGAATTTTTGACCAAGTTAAGGTGGTTAGACAAATGAGATTTTATTATTTAAAAATTTGTAATAAAAAAATCATGATTAATTATTTACTTGGAAAATTTTTATTAAAAAATATGCATCAGATCGGGACATGAGTCCTTTACTTATATCTAAAATATTATAAAAAAATATTATCATTTTATTGTTGTTAGGGTGGTCAGACAGACACCTACTTCTTATTTTTACCTTGAAATTTAAATACTACTACATTGAAATTTCAAATTTTCACGAAATAGATTTTTTTTTTAAAATAAAGATCTAATATTTTAGAAACTACATTAAATTTTTTACAAATTCTATTTTTAAATTTTTTTGAAATAATATAGATAACTTATTCAAATTTTTATGTCAAGTTGTCTAACTCTGATTTTCTATCCTTTTATTGCCACTTAAGGGCTTTATTTTTCCATGATGATCATGCACATACCCTCCATCAAAATTAATAATTAAAATATTTTCATGATTCGAAGCGAGATAGATCTTAGGTTTGATTTCCCTGATCTTAGGCTATCACCTAGAATTTATGTGACAAAAGGTGCTAATATAAAAATTGATTAAAATTATTAATGTCTATTTGTAGCTCAAGGTCCTTTTGCAGTGACACTTGGCAGAAGGAGGCTTTGAAAACATGTAAGAAACCTATATATATTTACTCTACAATCCCAAAATCATGATTAAACTAAGTCTTAAGACCTTTGAGAATGGAAAAATTAAATCAAAGGTCCTATCAAATAATATAAGGGTTAGTCCTATTAAAACTCACATTTTCATTATTTCTTGTCTTTTCTAGGATCACAGGATCATTAGCAGCATTTTGATTGGGGGAATATTCCCTTTTTACAATCCTTTTAAATCATTCGAGACTTAATTAACCTCTTAACCATGTAAAATAACATGATTAAATGGCATAAACAAGCTGAAATTAGTAGAAAATATTTGTCCACACCCATTATGTCTCTTGTTTGACACATCAACAACCAAGCTAGACATTTTGAATTCAAACAAGGGTAGGAAACGCTAAAACTTAACAAAAACCCTAGAATAGTGTTAATCCCATTTCCTATATTGTTTGGAGCCCCATTTTTACAAGTAGAGTAGACCCCTCTTAAACAATCCTTAAAAATCCAATCTTTTATCTAAAGTGGTATACTACTAAAATTCTAGAAAAGCCATTAAAAAATAGGGATTAAATTTAAATCTCAAGGGATTAAATTTAATTATTGAATAATTGTAAGTGAGTTAATTAAAGTTAAATTATTTAATTTATTAAATTTAAATCTCAAGGGATTAAATTTAAGTATTAAATAAAGTTAAATTAGTTATTTAATTAAATTTAAATCTCAAGGGATTGGATTTAGTTATTAGATAATTTAATAATAATTAAGTAAGTATATTTGATTGTTAAATTAAATTAAATCAAAAGGGGGTTTATAAGAAATTGAAATTTTTCTTTAAAGTCAAAATTAGGGCCTTCTAAAAAGGGGAAATGAAATTAATATCTAAATTCAATTTTTGCATTGAATGTGAATTAGGGTTGCATTAGGTTATTTTGGAGTTATGAGGAAATGATGTTTTATAAGATTAGGGCAGAAAAGTTTGGGGATTCTTCTTCTTTCTTTTTTTCACAGGGATGAAATTTTTGGAGAAAGTTTGCACATGAAAGATTTTGGAAGTATTTTCTATTGGTAGAATTAACTTGAAAGGAGAGAAAATTTTATGAAGAAGGTGGAGCTATTGGATCAAAGCTAGCTGAAAATTCATTGCATTGTTGAAAAGGAGTTGTGAGGATTTTAAGGGAAGTTCTGCATCAAGAATCTTGGCTATTTCCTATGGCTTCAAATAACCAGGTTTTCTTTTAATTCTTTGATTTATTGTTCTTAGTTTAATCTATTTTCTAAATGATATAAATTGCAAAATTGGTGATTTAATTGAAACCCTAGGTTGAACTTCAACATTTAGGTTTCAGATTTGTATTTCAAAACACAAACCCTCTTTAGAAAATTCTGTTGAAAAACTCAAAAACAATTTATTGTTTTTCCTTTGTTTAAGTTATTTGAAACATGAAAAAATGGGTTCTTTTGGTTTTCAAATTTTAATCTCTTGAACATGAGATGTTCTATTGTTGTCAAAATTTTATTACTAGTTTTTAAATTTATTTCTTTCAATTTCACCAGTAAAATTGATTTTGGAAATAAAATATATATATGTAAATATACATTACATATATCATATTTTACATATGATATATATAACATATATTTACAAACATATGAAAATTTGTGTTGCATTTCGAATTTATGTTTGAAACGTTGTACGGCGATTCTGTTGGAAATTCGTATTGTGCGTACAAAGTTGTTTTATTTTTTTTGATAAAAAAAAATATATATTGTATGTGTGGGGAGGTTCGGCCCCCGCACTGTCCTTTTGTTGGGGTACGCAGTACCCACTGGGGAGTGCGCCCATCACATGGGGGGATGCACTATCCCGTGGGGACTGCGGCCCCCTACTTACATTGTCGGCCTCCCTTGGCACTGCAGCCAGCCACTGTACGTAGCATAGTCAATGCAGGCTATGTGCAGGCACTGCGCAAGGGTACGGGGTATCATCCGGCCCTGCAAGGTTTTATATTTTTTAATTTTTAATTTTATTTTATTTTTATTTCTATTTTTTTTTAATTCGTTTTTCTTTTAATTTTATTTTATTTTTTATTTTATTTTTTTAATTAATTGATTTTTTTTGTGTATTATTTTATTATAATACATTTAAATATATATCTATAATATTTAAGTTATATATATTATATGTATTTTAATATTATATAGTAATGTATATAATATTTAATATATATTATGTATGTAATTATATATTATATATTAAGGTATTTAATATTTAATGTGTGTAATTGTAAATGGAAATGGCTGGTTAAAATATTGATTTATCATGAGATAGTCGATTAAACTTTTAGACTATTTATAGGATAGAGCAAAAGTCTTTTATAATCAATGATTAAGGTGGAATCATGTTAGAATATGTTTATATTTCCTTATATTCTATTTTGGACTTTGAGTGCTTGCAAAGTATTTTGTTGATGGTAATTTCAAATGGAAACAAATAGTATGTTTGGTCAAATTGATAGGAAAATATATTTGTTTTGATAAAGGGGGGGTTATTAATTTCGTACTAAAACTTTGAATGGTATTATTCTAATTTATGCGAAAAGCATTAGATAGGAACATGGTTTTAGGATAACCAAATATAGTATTTTTCATTGCCAATGCATGATTATATTGTGTTCTCTTTTAATGATTACTTTGAGAATGGATGTTTGAGTTTTAGATTGTAAAGTCTTCCAGTAGATGTGGGTCATTCCCTTATTAAGCTATTGTTTGATTTTCCCTTGGGTAGTGTTACAAGTGTTTAGTTCCTCCTAGTGTTGGAGTGGATTTCTATGTGGTTGTCTCCTAAGATAGGAGAGAGTACATTGTTTCAGTTTGGTAACACTTGAGTAACCCTTGGAGTTTAGATTGTGTAGTGTGTTATCCATTAGAAGAGTGGCTTTTGTTAGGGGTCGGAGCCCAAAGAGGTAAATCAGGTAACCTTCAAAAGTATTTTTAATAAGTGATAATTAAAATAATGTAGTTAGATGACTAGGATTTAGTTCACATTAACCAAGATAAATTAACCTCACTCATAGAAACAAGGGTTTTGTTTAGACTTGGGGTGAGTGAGAAGGCCTGGAATGGCAAGATCACTATCTTGTCCTTATGAGAGGTAGTTGATTCCGCTTGAGTGAGTATGAGTGCCAGGATTTGGTTGAGGCCACCAGGATTACCGGAGCCTATGAAGAATGCCCAAAGGATATCTCATGACAAACCTTGTGATGACACTTTGTCTAGGATAACACTGTGTTATGTTGTGCGTATGGTTTCTTTAGCACACTTGATTATAATATGTCTGGAAGCAATGTAACCATGATTAGATTTAGACTTATATTGTCCATATGTGTGGTTGAGTCAGTTTGTATCAGTATGAGTCTGCCTTTGGTTTGAGGTAGTAGGTTTCTTGTCCATGTTACTTTATTACTATCTCCTAGCATGGGGGGTGGGCCTTCAGGTACCACTAGGTTGGGTGGAACATGCACCAAAACTATTGGGTCCCCCTTGATCTTCAATACTTGGCAGTGAGACATCCAGATGGACAACTCGCAGTTCTTGCTTTTAATTCTTGTACTTTGTATTTCAAATTGTAATGATATTGATTTACCCCTCTTGTGTTATGAGGTGGACCTTGTAATGATCATACTTATGTATTTTGACTCATTCTGGGAATGAGGATTGTAATAGATTTATGTAATGAATGCTTCATTTATATCTTGTATCTTCTTATGTTGTTGATTGTTATTACTTGAGTTATTTATTTTCAATGTAATTTAGATGTATGTTAATGGGGATTTTGTAATCTCAGTTATGTAACCCTAGGGGATGTTGTCAATTATAGTTGAACATGTGGGTTTAATTCACTTCTTTTAAAAACAAAATTAGTACGCTGGTTTAGTGAATTGATACTTCCTCTAGGGTTGTGTGAGACATTAGACATGGTATCAAAGCCTAAGGTTTAAACCTTTGAACTCTGGGATTATAATTTACTTATTAAAGCTTAGTTATTAATGAGTTTTCAAGTGTACCTTTCTAATATCCCTTTATTATTACGTGGCAGGAGTATGCCTCCCTAGACACGGGATGAGGAAGGAAGGTCGTGGATGTGGTTTGGAGTGAGTGGTCGAGGAGGAGAGTCGGCATGACTGCAGCCACCTCAGTGCCACTTATACAGCCCGAGGAGAACATGTCCGGGCTTTGTAAAATGCCCCCAAAGGCTTAGTGTTAGTTAGTAGGATCAATAAGGATTGAGGCCTCTGCTATAAGAGTGCTTGAGGAGGCTTTGGCATTCCTTGATGCAGCTGAGTAAGATGCATAGGGTAGTCAGTGAAGGGAAGTAGTTCGGCAGGCAATGGTAATGGGCTTCGAGTGCATATGATGGATTTGCTCAGGGCTTTCCCTTCTTTATTTTTTGGAGTAGAAAGTCGATTAGAGGCTGAGACTTGGCTCATTGACCTCGACTGGTGTTTTGCTTTGCATCCATATGGTAGTAATACCAAAGCATGGTGTGCTATCATACATCTGCAGGGAATCACGTCCTCATGGTGGAGTATTGAGGAGCAAAGGCTCCATACTGATATTCATTCAGTAACTTGGGAGACCTTCCTAGAGTGGTTCAGAGGTCATTTTTTATCCGACCACTGGCATCACCATCGAGGTGATGAGTATCACGCCTTGAGCCAGATGGCATTATCAGTGGCAAACTTGGCCAGGACACTTGGAGACCACACTGTTGTACAGTATGTCAGTAATTTAGCAGCAGTGTCTAGTGTTCGAGGAGGTCAGCCTCAAGGAGGTGTATCTCCTAGGTCTCAGCAAGGGCCATCCCAGGGTGGTCAGCAGCAGCGGCAGGAATCAAAAAAGAAACGTAAAGGTTTCCAGCTGAGGCAGGGGAACAGAAATTGGAGGCGTGCGAACCGCTTCAATTTTGGTCAGCCAGTCCAGAGATCTCCACCTGTGGTTGACAGGGGTAGTGTGCAACGGCCTACTACACCGGTAGGAGGCAGTGGAGTTGGTAGTAACACAGGGTGTTACTCTTGTGGCCAACAGGGCCACCTTGCTAGGGTTTTCCCACGGTGAAACACTTTTGGAGTGGGTCGCTTAGTGCAGGATGCTTGTCCTCAGGGATCGAGGTTTTGACTGTTATGCAGGTTGGATGAGGAAGTTATATCCCTACTTGTTTGTAGGCTTCCAGGAGTAAGCCTAATCTTTTGGGGGGAGGATGTAATACCCCTCCGTTTTGCTTCTCGTTTCATGTTGTTTATGCTTTGCTTGGATTGCAGCTACTGTGATACTGGACACACTTTTATTATGATGTTTTGATCGCTACTCTTGAGTGACAACTATTATTGTGTGATGTGATTATCTAATTTTATTTCACATGCTTTAATGAATTAATGATGTCAGTAGAATTATCATGAGATTATTTATGTGAGTATTGTTTATGACGTTAGTGTCAGTCTTTGATGAGTGTAATGGTGAAGAAGATGGGTTCACATCACTCGCTTGTGAGCGCCCTGTGAATCCGAGATTTCTTCTTCACGGTGTGAATTATATGCTGGATATATTATGTTGTTTATTTGATTTCAGGTTGCAGGTACATGACATCGACTCCCCCTGGTTTCATATGTTTGAGCGTGTCGATCCAATGGTTAAGTTGAACGGGAGATAGTAGTTTGGTAACATGTGTTAGGTCTACACCCTAGCCTTAGTGTGTCGCCAGTTCTGATTATTGAGTCATGTTGTATCTTATTTGATGTTAGGTAATGTTTTGAAAAGTGTTGACTTATTAAATAGTTCTTTTAGAAAATTGCATTGGCTGGTAGAGATGTTTATTTTTATATTGTATTAATGTTATGCTTATTGGTTATATTTAAAATTATTATTGAAATTAAACTTAAATTACTTGATTAATTAAATTTAAATCTCAAGGGATTAAATTTAATTATTAAATAATTGTAAGTAAGTTAATTAAAGTTAAATTATTTAATTTATTAAATTTAAATCTCAAGGGATTAAATTTAATTATTAAATAATTGTAAGTAAGTTAATTAAAGTTAAATTATTTAATTTATTAAATTTAAATCTCAAGGGATTGAATTTAATTATTAAATAATTGAAAGTAAGTCAATTAAAGTTAAATTATTTATTTAATTAAATTTAAATCTCAAGGGATTGGATTTAGTTATTAGATAATTTAATAATAATTAAGTAAGTATATTTGATTGTTAAATTAAATTAAATCAAAAGGGGATTTATAAGAAACTGAAATTTTACTTTAAAGTCAAAATTAGGGCCTTCTAAAAAGGGGAAGTGAAATTAATATCTAAATTCAATTTTTGCATTAAATGTGAATTAGGGTTGCATTAGGTTATTTTGGAGTTTTGAGGAAATGATGTTTTATAAGATTAGGGTAGAAATGTTTGGGGATTCTTCTTCCTTCTTTTTTTCACAGGCATGAGATTTTTGGAGAGGGTTTGCGCATGAAAGTTTTGGAATTATTTTCTGTT
>CM021107.1:447718933-447984618 GCA_007115665.2 Sequoiadendron giganteum | reverse complement strand
TTTGCTTCTCATTTCATGTTGTTTTATGCTTTGCTTTGATTGCAGCTACTCTGATACTGGACACATTTTTAGTATGATGTTTTGATCGCTACTCTTGAGTGACAACTATTATTGTGTGATATGACTACCTGATTTTATTTCACATGCTTTGATGAATTAATGATGTCAGTAGAATTATCATGTGATTATTTATGTAAGTATTGTTTATGATGTTAGTGTCAATCTTTGATGAGTGTATTGATGAAGAAGACGGATTCGCATCACTCGCTTGCGAGCACCCTGCGAATCTGAGATTTCTTCTTCACGGTGTGTATTATATGCTGGATATATTATGTTGTTTACTTGATTTTAGGTTGTAGGTACATGACATCGACTCCACCTGGCTTCACAAGTTTGAGCATGTCGATCCAACGGTTAAGTTGAACGGGAGATAGTAGCTTGGTAACATGTGTCAGGTCTACACCCTAGCCTTAGTGTGTCGTCAGTTCTGATTATTGAGTCATGTTGTATCTTATTTGATGTTAAGTAATGTTTTGAGAAGTGCTATCTTATTAAATAGTTCTTTAGAAAATTGCATTGGCTGGAAGAAATGTTTATTTTTATATTATATTAATGTTATGCTTATTGGTTATATTTAAAATGATTATTGAAATTAAACTTAAATTACTTAATTAATTAAATTTAAATCTCAAGGGATTAAATTTAATTATTAAATAATTGTAAGTAAGCTAATTAAAGTTAAATTATTTAATTTATTAAATTTAAATCTCAAGGGATTGAATTTAATTATTAAATAATTGAAACTAAGTTAATTAAAGTTAAATTATTTATTTAATTAAATTTAAATCTCAAGGGATTAAATTTAATTAATAAATAATTGTAAGTAAGTTAATTAAAGTTAAAATTATTTATTTAATTAAATTTAAATCTCAAGGGATTGGATTTAGTTATTAAATAATTTAATAATAATTATGTAAGTATATTTGATTGTTAAATTAAATTAAATCAAAAGGGGAATTATGAAGAATTGAAATTTTACTTTAAAGTCAAAATTAGGGCCTTCCAAAAAAGGGGAAATGAAATTAAATTTTAAATTCAATTTCTTGCATTGAATCTGAATTTAGGGTTGCATTAGGTTTTTTTGCAATTTTGAGGAAATGATGTTTTATAAGATTAGGGCAGAAAAATTTGGGGATTCTTCTTCCTTCTTTTTTTCACAGGCATGAGATTTTTTGGAGAGGGTTTGCACATGAAAGTTTTGGAATTATTTTCTGTTTGGAGAATTAAATTGAAAGGAGAGAAAATTCTATGAAGAAGGTGGAGCTATTGGATCAAAGCTAGCTGGAAATTCATTACATTGTTGAAAAGGAATTGGGAGGAGTTCAAGGGAAGCTCTGCATCAAGAATCTTGGCTATTTCCTATGGCTTCATATAACTAGGTTTTCTTTTATTTCTTTGATTTATTGTTCCTAGTTTAATCTATTTTCTAAATGATAGGAAATTGCAAATGGGTGATTTATTTGAAACCCTAGGTTGAACTTCAACATTTTGGTATTCAGATTTGTTTTTCAAAATGCAAACCCTTTTAGAAAATTTGTTGAAAAATTCAAAATCAATATATTACTTTTCCTTGTTTAAATTATTTGAAAACATGGAAGGATGGCTTCTTTTGGTTTTTAGTTTATAAATCTCTTGAGTATGAGATATCTTTTGTTTGTCAATTTTATTACTGGTTTTAAATCTATTTTATTCGATTTCACTAGTAGATGAAATTCTGAAAAAAAAATATATATATATGTAAATATACATTACATATATCATATTTTAAATATGATATATATAACATATATTTACAAATATATGAAAATTTGTGTTGCATTTTGAATTTATGTTTGAAACGTGTACGACGATTTTGTTGGAAATTCGTACTGTGCGTACAAAGTTGTTTTATTTTTTTTTGATAAAAAAAATAATATATTGTATGTGTGGGGAGGTTCGGCCCCCCCATTGTCCTTTTGTTGGGGTACGCAGTACCCACTGGGCAGTGCACCCACCACATGGGGGGACGCACTGTCCCGTGGGAACTGCGGCCCCCTACTTACATTGTCGGCCTCCCTTGGCAGTGCAGTCGACCGCTGTATGTAGTACAGTCGGCGCAGGCTATGTGCAGGCACTGCGCAGGGGTACGGGGTACCGTCTGTCGGACGGGGTACCGTCTGACCCTGCAAGGTTTTATTTTATTTTTATCTTTATTTTTTATTTCTATTTTTTTTTAATTTGTTTTTCTTTTAATTTAATTTAATTTTGTTTTTTTTATTTTTTTTTTAATTAATTGATTGTTTTTTTTTGTGTATTATTTTATTATAATACATTTAAATATTTATATATAATATTTAAGTTATATATATTATATGTATTTTAATATTATATAGTAATGTATATAATATTTAATATATATTCTGTATGTAATTAATATTATATATTAAGGTATTTAATATTTAATGTGTGTAATTGTAAATGGAAATGGGTGGTTAAAATATTGATTTATCATGAGATAATCGATTAAACTTTTAGACTATTTATAGGATAGAGCAAAAGTCTTTTATAATCAATGATTAAGGTGGAATCATGTTAGAATATGTTTATATTTCCTTATATTCTATTTTGGACTTTGAGTGCTTGCAAAGTATTTTGTTGATGGTAATTTCAAATGGAAACAAATAATATGCTTGGTCAAATTGATAGGAAAAGATATCTGTTTTGATAAAGGGGGGGTTATTAATTTCGTACTAAAACTTTGAATGGTATTATTCTAATTTCTGCAAAAAGCATTAGATAGGAACATGGTTTTAGGATAACCAAATATAGTAATTTTCATTGCCAATGCATGATTATATTGATTTATCTTTTAATGATTACTTTGAGAATGAATATTTGAGGTTTTAATTGTAAAGTCTTCCAGTAGATGTGGGTCATTCCCTTGTTAAGTTATTGTTTAATTTTCCCTTGGGTAGTGTTACAAGTGTTTTGGTTTCCTCCTTGTGTTGGAGTGGGTTTCTTTATTGTTGCCTCCTAGAATAGGAGAGATTGCTTTGTTCAGTCCTGTAGCACTTGAGTTACCCTTGGAGTTTAGATTGTGTAGTGTGTTATCCATTAGAAGAGTGGCTTTTGTTAGGGGCCAGAGCCCAAAGAGGTAAACCAGGTAACCTTCAAAAGTATTTTTAATAACTAAAAATTAAAGTAATATACTTAGATGATTAGGATGCATTTCACATTAATCGAGATAAATTAACCTCACTCATAGGCACAAGGGCTTATTTAGACTTGGGGTGAGTGAGAAGGCTTGGAATGGCAAGATCAACTATCTTGTCCATACGAGAGGTAGTTGATTCCGCTTGAGTGAGTATGAGGGTCGGGATTCGGTTGAGGTCACCAGGATTACTTGTGACGGAGCCTATGAGAAATGCCTAGAGGAGATCTCATGACGCACCTTGTGATGACACTCTGTCTAGGATAACACTGTGTTATGTTGTGCATATGATTTCTTTAGCACACTTGATTATAATATGTCTGGAAGCAATGTAACCATGATTAGAGTTAGACTTATATTGTGCATATGTGTGGTTGAGTCAGTTTGTATCAATATGAGTCTGCCTTTGGTTTGAGGTAGTAGGTTTCTCGTCCATGTTACTTTGTTACTATCTCCTAGCATGGGGGTGGGCCTTCGGGTACCACTAGGTTGGGTGGAACATGCACCAAAACTGTTGGGTCCCCCTTGATCTTTAGCACTTGGCAGTGAGACATCTAGATGGACAGCTCGCAATTCTTGCTTTTAATTCTTGTACTTTGTATTTCAAATTGTAATGATATTGATTTACGCCTCTTGTGTTATGAGGTGGATCTTGTAATGATCATACTTATGTATTTTGACTCATTCTGGGAATGAGGATTGTAATAGATTTATGTAATGGATGCTTCATTTATATCTTGTATCTTCTTATGTTAGTTGAATGTTATTACTTGAGTTATTTATTTTCAATGTAATGTAGATGTTGTATGTTAATGGGGATTTTTGTAATCTCAGTTATGTAACCTTAGGGGATGTTGTCAATTATAGTTGAACATGTGGGTTTAATTCACTTCTTTAAAATAAAAAATTAGTATGCTTGTTTAGTGAATTGAAACTTCCTCTAGGGTTGCGTGGCAGGGCATTAGACATGGTATCAAAGCCTAGGTTTAAACACTGGGCACTCTGGGATTATGTTGTACCCATTAAGCTTAGTTGTGTAGGTTTTCCAAGTGTACCTTTTCTAATATCCCTTTTGTGTCTGTGTAGGAGTATGCCTCCTAGACACGGATGAGGGAGAGGTCGTGGATGTGGCTGGGTAGGTGGTCGAGAGGAGAGTCAGCATGACTCGCCACCTCAGGTGCCACTTATACCTGAGCAGGAGGAGCATCAGGCTTTGTAAAATGCCCCAAGGCTTAGTGTTCGTTAGTAGGATCCAATAAGGATTGAGGCTACGCATAGAGTGCTTGAGGAGGCTTTGGCATTCCTTGGTCTGAGGCAGGTAGATGCATAGGGTAGTCCCAGTGAGAGAGTAGTTCCGGCTTAGGCAATGGTAGTAGACTCAGTGCATATGATGGATTTGCTCAGGGCTCATCCATCTTTATTTTTTGGAGTAGGAATTCGATTAGAGGCTGAGACTTGGCTCATTGACCTCGATCGGTGTTTTGCTTTGCATCCATATGGTAGTAATACCAAAGCATGGTGTGCTATCGTACATCTACGGGGAATCACGTCCTTATGGTGGAGTATTGAGGAGCAGAGGCTCCATATTGATATTCATTCAGTATCTTGGGAGACCTTCCTAGAGCGGTTCAGAGGTCATTTTTTATCCGACCACTGGCATCACCATCAAGGTGATGAGTATCACGCCTTGAGCCAGATGGCATTATCGATAGAAAACTTGGCTAGGACACTTGGAGACCACACTAATGTACAGTATGTTAGTAATGTAGCAGCAGGGTCTAGTGCTCGAGGAGGTCATCCTCTAGGAGGTGTATCTCCTAGGTCTCAGCAGGGGCCATCTCAGGGTGGTCAACAGTAGTGGCAAGAATCAAAAAAGAAACGTAAAGGTTTCCAGCTAAGGCAGGGGAACATAAATTGGAGGCGTGTGAACCGCTTCAATTTTGGTTAGCCAGCCCAGAGTTCTCCACCTATGGTTGACTGGGGTAGTGTGCAGTAGCCTACTGCACCTTTAGGAGGCAGTGGAGTTGGTAGTAACACAGGGTGTTACTCTTGTGGCCAACAGGGCCACCTTGCTAGGGTTTGCCCGCGATGAAACACTTTTGGAGTTGGTCGCTTAGTGCAGGATGCTCGTCCTCAGGGATCGAGGTTTTGAATTTTATGCAGGTTGGATGAGGGAGTTATATTCCTACTTGTTTGTAGGCTTCTAGGAGTAAGCCTAGTCTTTGGGGAGGAGGATGTAATACCCCTCCGTTTTGCTTCTTGTTTCATGTTGTTTTATGCTTTGCTTGGGTTGCAACTACTTTGATACTGGACACATTTGTTATGATGTTTTGATTGCTACTCTTGAGTGATAACTATTATTATGTGATGTGATTATCTGATTTTGTTTCACATGTTTTAATGAATTAATGATGTCAGTAGAATTATCATGAGATTATTTATGTGAGTATTGTTTATGATGTTAGTGTCACTCTTTGATGAGTGTATTGGTGAAGAAGACGGGTTCCCATCACTCACTTGCAAGCGCCCTACGAATCCGAGATTTCTTCTTCACGGTGTGAATTATATGCTGGATATATTATGTTGTTTACTTGATTTTAGTTTGTAGGTACATGACATCGACTCCACCTAGTTTCATAGGTTTGAGCATGTCGATCCAACGATTAAGTTGAACGGGACATAGTAGCTTGGTAACATGTGTCAGGTCTACACTCTAGCCTTAGTATGTCGTTAGTCTTGATTATTGAGTCATGTTGTATCTTATTTGATGCTATGTTATGTTTTGAAAAGTGCTTACTTATTCAATAGTTCTTTTAGAAAATTGCATTGGCTGAAAGAGATGTTTATTTTTATATTGTATTAATCTTATGCTTATTGGTTATATTTAAAATTATTATGAAAATTAAATTTAAATCTCAAGGGATTAAATTTAATTATTAAATAATTGTAAGTGAGTTAATTAAAGTTAAATTATTTAATTTATTAGATTTAAATCTCAAGGGATTAAATTTAATTATTAAATAGTTGTAAGTAAGTTAATTAAAGTTAAACTATTTAATTTATTAAATTTAAATCTCAAAGGATTAAATTTAATTATTAAATAATTGAAAGTAAATTAATTAAAGTTAAATTATTTATTTAATTAAATTTAAATCTCAAGGGATTGGATTTAGTTATTAGATAATTTAATAATAATTAAGTAAGTATACTTGATTGTTAAATTAAATTAAATCAAAAGGGGATTTATAAGAAATTGAAAATTTTCTTTAAAGTCAAAATTAGGGCCTTCTAAAAAGGGGAAATGAAATTAATATCTAAATTTAATTTTTGCATTGAAGGTGAATTAGGGTTGCATTAGCTTATTTTGGAGTTAAGAGGAAATGATGTTTTATAAGATTAGGGCAGAAAAGTTTGGGGATTCTTCTTCTTTCTTTTTTTCACAGGCATGAAATTTTTGGAGAAAGTTTGCACATGAAAGATTTTGGAAGTATTTTTTGTTGGTAGAATTAACTTGAAAGGAGAGAAAATTTTGTGAAGAAGGTGGAGCTATTGGATCAAAGCTAGCTGAAAATTCATTGCATTGTTGAAAAGGAGTTGTGAGGATTTTAAGGGAAGTTCTGCATCAAGAATCTTGGCTATTTCCTGTGGCTTCAAATAACCAGGTTTTCTTTTAATTCTTTGATTTATTGTTCTTAGTTTAATCTATTTTGTAAATGATAGAAATTGCAAAATTGGTGATTTAATTGAAACCCTAGGTTGAACTTCAACATTTAGGTTTCAGATTTGTATTTCAAAACACAAACCCTCTTTAGAAAATTCTGTTGAAAAACTCAAAAAAAATTTATTGTTTTCCCTTTGTTTAAGTTATTTGAAACATGAAAAAATGGGTTCTTTTGGTTTTCAGATTTTAATCTCTTGAACATGAGATGTTCTATTGTTGTCAACATTTTATTACTGGTTTTTAAATTTATTTCTTTCAATTTCACCAGTAAAATTGATTCTGGAAAAAAATATATATATATGTAAATATACATTACATATATCATATTTTAAATATGATATATACAACATATATTTACAAATATATGAAAATCTGTGTTGCATTTCGAATTTATGTTTGAAACACCATACGACGATTTTGTTGGAAATTCGTACTGTGTGTACGAAGTTGTTGTTTTATTTTTTTTTATAAAAAAAAAAAATATTGTATGTGTGGGGAGGTTCGGCCCCCCCACTGTCCTTTTGTTGGGGTATGCAGTACCCACTGGGGAGTGCGCCCACCACATGGGGGGATGCACTGTCCCGTGGGGACTGTGGCCCCCTACTTACATTGTCGGCCTCCCTTGGCACTGCAGTCGGCCGCTGTACGTAGTACAATTGGCGTAGGCTATGTGCAGGCACTGCACAGGGGTACGAGGTATCGTCCGTCGAATGGGTACCATCCAACCCTGCAAGGTTTTATTTTATTTTATTTTTTTTTTTTGATTTCTATTTTTTTTTTTAATTCGTTTTTCTTTTAATTTTATTTTATTTTATTTTATTTTGTTTTTATTTTATTTTATTTATTAATTGATTGTTTTCTTTGTGTATTATTTTATTATCATATATTTAAATATGTATCAATAATATTTAAGTTATATATATTATATGTATTTTAATATTATATAGTAATGTATATAATATTTAATAAATATTCTATATGTAATTATATATTATATATTAAGGTATTTAATATTTAATGTGTGTAATTGTAAATGGAAATGGGTGGTTAAAATATTGATTTATCATGATATAATCAATTAAACTTTTAGACTATTTATAGGATAGAGCAAAAGTCTTTTATAATCAATGATTAAGGTGGAATCATGTTAGAATATGTTTATATTTCCTTATAGTCTATTTTGGACTTTGAGTGCTTGCAAAGTATTTTATTGATCATAATTTCAAATGGAAACAAATAGTATGTTTGGTCAAATTGATAGGAAAAGATATTTGTTTTGATAAAGGGGGGGGGTTATTAATTTTGTACTAAAACTTTGAATTGTATTATTCTAATTTTTGCGAAAAGCATTAGATAGGAACATGGTTTTAGGATAACCAAATATAGTAATTTTCATTGCCAAAGCATGATTATATTGATTTCTCTTTTAATGATTACTTTGAGAACGAATATTTGAGGTTTTAATTGTAAAGTCTTCCAGTAGATGTGGGTCATTCCCTTGTTAAGTTATTGTTTGATTTTCTCTTGGGTAGTGTTACAAGTGTTTTGGTTTCCTCCTTGTGTTGGAGTGGGTTTCTTTATTGTTGCCTCCTAGAATAGGAGAGATTGCTTTGTTCAGTCCTGTAGCACTTGAGTTACCCTTGGAGTTTAGATTGTGTAGTGTGTTATCCATTAGAAGAGTGGCTTTTGTTAGGGACCGGAGCCCAAAGAGGTAAACCAGGTAACCTTCAAAAGAGGGATATACTTAGATGATTAGGATGCATTTCACATTAATCAAGATAAATTAGCCTCACTCATAGGCACAAGGGCTTGTTTAGACTTGGGCTGAGTGAGAAGGCTTGGAATGGCAAGATGAACTATCTTGTCTGTACGAGAGGTAGTTGATTCCGCTTGAGTGAGTATGAGGGCCGGGATTTGGTTGAGGTCACCAAGATTACTTGTGCTGAAGCCTATGAAGAATGCCTAGAGGAGATCTCATGATACACCTTGCGATGACACTCTATCTAGGATAACACTGTGTTATGTTGTACGTATGGTTTCTTTAGCACACTTGATTATAATATGTCTGGAAGCAATGTAACCATGATTAGAGTTAGACTTATATTGTGCATATGTGTGGTTGAGTCAGTTTGTATCAGTATGAGTCTACCTTTGGTTTGAGGTAGTAGGTTTCTCATCCATGTTACTTTGTTACTATCTCCTAGCATGGGTGGTGGGCCTTCGGGTACCACTAGGTTGGGTGGAACATGCACGAAAACCATTGGGTCCCCCTTGATCTTTAGCACTTGGTGGCGAGACATCCAGATGGACAGCTCATAGTTCTTTCTTTTAATTCTTGTACTTTGTATTTCAAATTGTAATGATATTGATTTACCCCTCTTGTGTTATGAGGTGGACCTTGTAATGATCATACTTATGTATTTTGACTCATTTTGGGAATGAGGATTGTAATCGATTTATGTAATAGATTTATGTAATGGATGCTTCATTTATATCTCGTATCTTTCTTATGTTAGTTGAATGTTATTACTTGAGTTATTTATTTTCAATGTAATTTAGATGTTGTATGTTAATGGGGATTTTTGTAATCTCAGTTATGTAACCCTACGGGATGTTGTCAATTATAGTTGAACATGTGGGTTTAATTCACTTCTTTAAAAATAAAAATTAGTATGCTTGTTTAGTGAATTGAAACTTCCTCTAGGATTGCGTGGCGGGGCATTATACCCACATTTGAGACCAAGTCAACAACTATATTTCCCTTACTAAATATATCATGCAAAGTGTAGGACTTTCCAAAGAATTGATAAGTCATTTTGAGTCCTGGATCAGGTTCTTGATCTTCCAAGGGGTGTGAGATACACTCTAAGAAACTGCATTGTCAATTTAGATTCCCCCTCAATTATTGCCTTAGTAAAACTAAGTTCTTTTAATCGCTTTATACCTCTCCAAGCAATAGTAGCCTCTACTTCCACACTAGTAGTGATTCCCAAGAACTTAGCATAGGAATCTACTTGTTGATGCCTTTCTCAACCATTTACAAGTGAACACTTTTCCTAATATGGCCTTACGCTATTTTATGTAATGTAAACAAAATATAAATAAAAGGGTCACTAATTTTATAGAACATTATCAACTTTTTTGTTGACAATTCAACATTAAACTTTCCAATGATATTCAAAGAATTTTCATTGACAACTTATAAAAAAATATACTTGAGATAAGCTTGGGATGATGAAATTTCCCTCATTTAAACAATTATGCATGAATCTCCATTATTATCAGAACTCGCTTATTCAACACATAGGGAAATATTCTATAACTCATCCTAAAAAATATGAAATGGTGCCTCATAATTTTCAACCATTCAAGAAGAAAAACAAATTCTTTATATAGATAAATCCACCTCAACCAACCCATCATGTTGAACATCAAGTGGCTACCATAAAGAAAATAAATCCATAAAAATCTTGAGAATAGAATATATAATTCACCCTGTTACCCAATCTTATCCATTCAATCATGTTGCAACTCTTGAGAAAGAACCTAATCACCTTACCTCCCATTATACCTCTAGATACAACCAAGCCTTTACCTTTAAACCATAATACTAATTCATTTTATCAATATCACTGACAAGTTGGACATGATATGAAATTATGTAGGACTCTTAAACATATAGTTCAAGACCTCATTGATTCTAATCACATCTAGTTGGGTGGTGTTAATGATCAAGGAAATAAATCCATCACCTCAACCAATCAAATTTATTAAATATTTATAGATCCCATGCCAAACCACTCTATATCCTTTATAAAATCTAGTGATAATAAGAATGATGTGATAAATGTTGACAACATACAAGAGATAATTGATGATAAAAGGAGTGGTAATGGAGATGATATGGATACTATGATTGGATACATTGGAATTCAACCTCATAAGGTCAAAACCAACTTATCTCTAGACATTCCTTTGTCAAGATATAATTAAACTTGCACTCGATGGTCCTCATTACATATTTGGAAGAATTAATGACAAGCCTACAAATGGGATATTAATTGATCCTCTGTGTGTAGAGAATGTGACCTCTAAAGAATTCTTATTGGTGCATGAAATTTACCAAGATTCTTAGGAAAATTTGAAAGTATGGATCAAGAAACATGATGGTTTTTCTCACCCTACAATAGGTTTGATTAATCTTCCATTAAAAGTTGGACCGAGCCAATTAGATGTATCATTCTCCATTATCTTGATGTCAGATAAATCTCATGTAAAGTTATGCTATCCATGGCTATGCTCCATGAATTTTGTCTCGTTAGACATTTATAAGTGTTTAAAGTTTCTATTTGATAACCAAATTTTTATATTGGATCATAGTATATTTAATCCTTTATCTTGTTAAGGGAACTTTATATTTGATTATTTTTCCCTAAACCTATAGAACCTATAAAACCTTATGAATATATATCTTTCAAATCCTATCAAAAGTTCAAAGCGAAGCATATAGAAAACTTATCTCTTTCCACTATCCTATTTTAAACTAAAAGACTCATAGTTGTTCCTCCCGCTCTAAATTTTGTAGATTACCATATGCTTAAACAAAAAGAAACAGGACATGTAATCCTATTTTTCCACCTATAACCTACAAGAGACCAAGAGATAACCATACAATTCCTTTTGTGGCTCCTAAAATCAAACAATTTTATAACCCTAAAGAGAAAATGGTTTTGTAACTGTAGAGGTCCCTTCTATTCCTTCCCTAAGGAAAGAAAAGAGACTGATGGTTTATAAACTAGCTCCTACACCATCACAACTTAAAAATCATGCAAGAATAAAATGAAATACTAAAGAGTGTAGGCATATATGCCATGTTATTTCTTGTAAATTAGAAGAATAAATCAAACAAAGCATGATGATTCTTCATTAGGCCTCATATTTTGATTAACTTGGATGATGATGATGATATTGCTAAAATTGATGAAGAATTGCATAGTAAATTGATTTTTTTTTCCGCTTCTATGAACTTAGATGGATGCAACCATGATGATCCTCTTTAAAAGAGTGCATCACCATGTGTTGAACCTAGTGATTGTCTTAGTATTGCACTTGTCATTGCATATTTGGCTAGTTATCTACCTTCTCTATATGAAGAATAAGATTTGGATGCAAACAACCTACTATAGGTTGGCTCATAGATGACACACTAGGTTTTTATTCTTCTTTGTGATTGAATGTATGTAATGTGCTCCCCCATTTTGTGTTGCTTGGTGTAGCCTTATGTTTGTGAGTTTTCTTTGGATGAACCTTGTTACTATCTATACATTCTTTTATCTATCATAAATATTGTCTTGTGTCTTTCCTTTTAGGGATGATGTAAAGTGTTGAGAAATTTAGGTCTCCTCCATGTTGACCAAAAAGGATTGTTTGTCTTTTATCTCTCTATGTGTTATTCCTCCTTTGTGCTCATTGCTTCAAAAGGTATCTAGGGAATGATGACAGTTCTAAGCTCTATTATATCATTTTATCAAAGACATGCACTCACCCTAAATCCATGGATCCCTTATGTGTTATCTTTTGAGATTGCATGTGGGGCACACACCCTCCTTTTTCATGATATAGATATTTAAAAAAAAAAAATGATTGGCATAGGGATTTCCAAATAAACTCTCATGGTACTTTCATCAATTTTCATATATCATTTCTAATTTTAAAATAATTTTCTCATAGTATCGTTTTTAAAAATTCCTTTAAAGTGGGTGCATACATTGGCATTTTTATTTTTGTATGAACATATTGACATATTTTCTTCACTTTTTTTCACAAAGGTTGGACTTAGTGTAGCATTGGCATAACATTGTTCATTTTGGCACTGACTTATGGGTATGATCTTACACATGTGTCACCCTTTGTTATGGGTACACACCTTATAGACCTAGTGTTTTTTTCTCATCTTTTGTTTGGGGCTCACCTAGTGTATACTAGAATTACACGAGCCCTTGTGAGCATATTTCATATCCACCTAGCATAATGCAACTTACTTTCTAGTCTATCCATGAGTGTTTTTTCTGGACAACAACACAACCGTGGCTAGTCCATCCCTTTTTCACTAGATTTAACATTGTATGCTTATGCTTCTTGTCTTGCTAAATGCATCTTGGTTTGTCATGGGTTATGATCTTAGGGTCTTGATCATCCTCCTTGATCTTTGTCATCCTATCTTTCTAAAATTTGTACACTTGGACCTCACTTGACATATTTGTCTACTTTAATTTGACTTTGAGAAAAAATCATACTCTCACTAAAGTGGAGGCTAAATATAGTGTAGGAAATTGTATAGCCTTTTATGATTTCACACTTTGTTTGGGTCTAATTAAGCTTTTAATTTTTCAAATTATGTATTCCAAAGCCCTATTATTCTCATTTTATAAAAGAGGAAAAAAATTAATTAATTAATTCAATTAATATTTTAATCACCTTGGATCATTAGTGTCCTAAATTCTTAGGATAGGACCCATTCACCCAAGGGTGAATGGGTCCCCTTCAGGTACTAGGACCAATTTTCTAAATATATTTTTGGTATTCTTTTAATGATTCAAATTTCATATGCAATTTTTGGCTTTTGGACTCTAATCTTTGGGAAATTAGATAGACACCTATAAATACATATTATTTTTATCAATTCAAATCTATCACAAATGATCAAATATTCTTAAAATAAAATATTATTGTCAAGAGTATTCAAGAAAAAATTTATTAGTCAAGCTTATATGTGTTCATATCATCTTATGAAGGGTGTGCACAAGTGTTTTATCTACCTAGAATATAAAAAAAGTGAAATGCAAAAGGGAAAAACACAAACAAACACTCAAGATTAGCCTAAGTTGAATCCAAACAAATTAACAAAGAAATTAAATGTTTTACCTTGCTTGGACTAATGATTTGGTTGGCCCTTTGATGTAGCCTGATTATGTGCTCATTTGTTGGAAAATGAAAGCAAAAGTGGATGGTAAATGGAGAGGAGTTGATGAGGATTGTAATAATGCAAATGGGTATGATAGAAAGGATGGTAGGTGGATGCAATATAAGCTTTAGCGGCTGCAATAATGGAGGATGCAAGCTTGAGAGTGTTAAGAGTGCTAATGGATTAGTTGAATACTTAAATGATGTAGTTCTATGAGTGCATAATGAATCTAATTTTTCTCCTAAAATGAGACCAAGTCTTCCAATTTAAAGAAAGGATCTCTAGAAAATGGACAGCTAAGATTTAACAAACATGGACAAGATGGAGGGTTGTGGTAAGTTGAGGACTCACAAGTCCTCACATATTTCCATGTGGAATATGAGGTTTCAAGAGGAAAAATTATGTGGAAAAAGGACATGTGAGTTGGACGTACTAGCATTTACCTTGGGATTAGGAGAGGATCTCCTCAAAAAGGAAGTCCTTGTCCCCATATAAGGTTGATGGTGACAAGTGAGGAATTTTAGAAATTCCTCTCTTATCATCATGGGGATGGGAGAAGTTGTTGGGGGAGTAAATGTGAATTTTAAATTCACATGATTGGAAGTACCTTGTGGATAAGACAAGGTCCTCTTAAAGGAGGTCCTAATCCCATGTGACCGATGTGACCTATGAGGGATTATGGGAAAGAGAAATCCATGGGATAAATAAATGTGAATTTTAAATTCACATGGGGAAAATGACATGGGGATTGTAAATGGAATTAAAAATTCCATTAAAGTTCTTTGGAGAATAAAATGGAATTAAAAATTCTATTGGGATGTGGGAAGAGTTGACTAAAGGACTGATTATACTAGCTAATGAAGGATTAGAAAAGAGTTAGGTGGCTAATGATGATTAGGAGCCAACTTGCAAAATTTGGAGGATCTCACACATCCTAATCATGGATTAGGGATGTGTCACATCCCTAATGATTGGATTAGGAGATGACTTAGGATTAAGTGTGGATGAGACATAAAGGGAATTCAATAAGTGGGTGATTTATTTAATTGCTTGGAAGAAAGGGATGAAGGGGTAAGGTATTTAATTATTTAACTAAATACCTTAGAGATTTAGAAGACTTTAGGGGTATTAATTAAATAATAGTAATATTATTTAACTAATGTGGATAAAACAATAATTAGATGAAAATGGTAAATTTGGCCAAATATAAGTGGTCAAATTTAGATGTCTACATTTTTCCCCTCTTCGAGATGGTGTTACGAAGTAGCATCATTTCAAAGAATATTAAAACGTAGCATCTAGAAGAAGATGGTTAGACTAAGGAATATGCCCCAGTCATTCGAGGAGTGACTAGGAGGAAAAATGATGGGAGTGAAGATGAAGATTAGGGATTAAGGATGCCCCCTCGAGATGACATGTGGGTTGAATAGAACACAGGTGTGCTCATGAAATGGATGAGATGATGCAAGGGTAGATGGGGAAGACGATGCAAAATTAAAAATGGAATAGAGGATGGTAAGATGAAGAGATAAAGGCAAGCACAAATGGATTCAAGAAAAAATATGATTTTTCCCTAGTCAAGCTAGAAGCCAAGATGGGTTGATGGTTGATGGAGTGGTGTTTGTGAGGGAATGATACATCCCAAAATAACACAAGGATAGCGATGGATACATCCCGATGATGAGTTTTGTTGATAAGGGAAGGACACATCCCAAAAAAACAAAAGATAGGGAAGGATACATCCCGATGATGATGATTAGGTCAAGGCTTGTAGCAGGGCCGAGAACAAGAACAATGATGTGATTATATGATTTGTGCTAGATTGAATGGATTAGGATTGGATGGAGATGTGAGATGGTTAAAATTAATGAAGATGATGGAGGGAAAGATGCAATGCAATGAAAGAGAAAAATCCAATCCTAGATGAAATTTTCCATTTTTGGAGCATTGATTTTTCTATAGCATAAGACATCAGGTACCATGGTATGGAAACTAGGGTGGATTAGTGTCTAATGCATACACAAACACTTGGAAAACAAGGAGGCTATCCCAACACCCCAAAGTCATGATGACTTTGGTTGGGCCAGGTATTGGGATAACCACAAGTACAAAAGGATGCCCCAGTGTAATGAAAGACCTCAAGGGTCTCAGTGGGTACTACATGGGACAACCAAGAAGACAACAACAAAAAAAGATCAAGATATTCCCCTATGTTAACCAATCAAAATACACCATAATATGATAGATCATGGTGGCCTTGACGAGTGATGATAGGGTAGCTCAAATGATAAATAGAAACCAAACGCATCATAATATTGCAATCAATTTTAAAACATAATTTTCCATAGGATCGAGAGGATGGATGGGGTTGATGACATCTGTTAGGAAGGATACATCCTATTGAGACTAGAGATGGATACTAAACTAAAAGATCGATTATGACATAGGATACTCAAAAAATTATTAGATCTTAGGATACTGGTGACCTTTATTTTGGAAGCACCAGCTAGGATAGGGGCATACTTGACGACATGACAAGACGATGAGAAATATGATGAAAAGAGGAAAAAATGACAAGGCGACAAAAAAAAAACAACCTAAAGACCTAAGAGATGCAAGACCGACACACCCTAAAGATCTAGGAGCTTGAGGGTTGATCAAAGATCAGCCTTGCCTATGTGAAAGCGCAAAGCCCTTGTAGCTCAAAAAAAGACCATGGATAGAAGAAGACAAAAGACAATGGAGACCTTGATGGATGGTGCAGATTGGATGGACACATTCCTTGGGGACAGATCGACCTTGCCTATGTGAAAGCATAGGGGTCACATAGTTTGACACAAGCACAAAGAAAGACAATGGAAGATGACCATATAAACAAGAAGAAGATCCCTGAGGGTAGATCAAATGATTGACCTTGCCTACATGAAAGCATGGGGGAAATGTAGTTCAATGAAAGGCCTAAGACAAAAATTGGATAAAGTACAATGAAATGACCATGATAAGGAGATAAAATTATGGAGCTAATATGATGAGCTAGGATAGGACATGTAGATAATATGGTTGATATGTTGGATGTGAATTATGTGAAGCTTAAGGATGGGATAATTATCCAAAGAATCACAAGCTGAATTGAGAGGATGATATGATGGATAAAAGAGTGATGAAGATTGAGAAGATATTAGAAAGATGTGAGAAATAGATAGGAGGGATGATAATGATGTGAATGGCATTGGATTTCATGAGGCTTAGCCTATAGCTATATACCAATGACAAGGGATTAGGAGATGGAAGGAAAGATAGATTGAAATGGATGGATTGATAAAGATGGGGAAATAGAAAGACGTTAGGATGGATAGATAGAGGGACAAGGATTTGGAAAGATGGAATGGATTACTAGATGGATAAATGGATGAGGAGATAAGGATGGGAAGGATGGGGATATGGAAAGGATTACTTGGAGGGATGGATAGATGATCTGTTCGAGGACTTTATCACAAATAAAGAGATTCATCCACTCTAGATGTGTCATGTGTGATGAGGCAAGAGGGATAGCAGGATGGGTGGATAAGGGAGTGAGATAGATATATATAAGAGATATGGGTAAGGAAGGGATATGGGTTTTGGTATGATGGATGGATGATGAAGGTAGATGGATGTAGATAATATGCATGGATTAGAAAATTAGATGGGGAGGATAAGGAATAGGATATTGTATGGATGAGGGGAATATATTTGAAGAGGTGTCAAAAGCATGTATATATGTTTGCCCCTATCTAGTTCAAGATCACAAATAAGATGGAAAGACTAGATAAAAATGGGATATGATGGGTAGGATGTGGGAGATAGGCAGATGTAGGAGATGGAGGAAATGAATGCATAGGTGGAAGTAGATTGGATGGGGGATTTATGCATGATGCCTGTTTTCCAGGTTTTCATCATGGTACTTATCCAAGGCGCTTGTTTGCCAAGTTCTTACCATTGGATGAATTATTTTCTCTTTACTATTTTTTTCTTTGTTTTTTTGTTTTTTTGTTTTTTTTATTTTTTTTTGTTTTTATTCTACTTTCTTTTTTTTGGACTAGGATGTGGGTGAATATGGATAAATGTAGGGATATGAATATGTGAGTTTTGAAGATATGTGATAAATGGGATGGATGAATGACTCAAGCATCAATTTCTATACAAGGTAATAAGAGCCCATGTTGCAAGTGATGATTAAATGTTTGTACAACCTTATTAGAATGGATGGATAATGCAAGAGGATGGATTAAAGGGATTTGATGGGGTAGATATGTGGGATAATGGATGGGATACTAGAAAGGATATGGATGGAATGATGGATTTTATGTGTGATGGGTGTTAAGGACCAACATTGTCACATGTGGTGGATGCAAAATGATAGGAGGGTTGATGGACGAAGAATGTTAGGATAGTGGACAAGTTGGGATAGTGAATTTTGAGACATATGGACCCAAAAAAGATTTAGGAGATGGATGATGCGAATGAATTTTTGGTGGACTAGAAAATTGTGATGTAATTATGCATTTTCATTTGAAGGCATGGTATCTTTTTCCTTTGGGATCCACATGGTTTTTATTTTTTCTTTGGTGGGCCTTTGTGGCCTTTTGGATTGATTTGGATTGGGGATCTGGTTTTTCTTTTCATCACCATGTATTTTGAAGGGGTCATGAGGAGCTTTAGATTCATGTGGATGTATGGATTTATATTTTTTTACTTTGATATCCAAAGTGATTTTAATAGAAATGGGATGGGTATGAGGAGATGGGTGATGTAGAGAGGACGTGGATGGAGTGATAGAGGTAGGATTTTGATGATGATGTGTGGATGGAGGATGCAAGATAGCATGCATGGAGGGGTGCCTTTGTTCATCCTGATTAGGAGTTATAAATTTAGGATCCTTATGGTGTACCCTACGAATAGGTGATGGATGGATGAAAGGATGAGTAGGATAAGATGGATGAGGTGATTTTGGGATATAAGGGCCCAAAATAGATTTTTTATATGGAGGATGTATTAAATGGTGGATGGAGGGACATAAGGACCCGAAAGGGACTTAGAGGATTAAGGAGGAAGATGGGCTATTGTTTTGAGGTAATATGATGGAGGAGGGGGAATGGCGACAAAGGATTTGGTGGAACAATGGAAATTTCCCCTTATTCCATGGGAAGAAGATTTCTTAGGGTGTATGGAGGTTGTACCATCATTGTTGGGGTTTGAGTCTTGGGAGATATATCCAAGAATTTATGTGCCTACATGTACTTTGACCTAGATGGGCTCTAATGTACCTTGCTCATGAAGGCCTAAAACTTTTCCTCGATAGTTCATGTTCTTGAGCATGTGATCTATGGTAGGATGCCTATTCTTTTGGAAGCATGATGTGAGTGCATTAGCAAGTGAAGGAGGATGGGTGTTGCATATGCTATGTTTTTCTTCTACAAGATGAGCACCATGGATAAGTGTAATATTAACAAGGTGATATAAAAGTGGTGTTGGGATGGTAGGGCTAGGCGACAATGGAGGATCGTGTGATGGAGATGAGGGGATATCAACATCCTAAGTTGGAGGAGGAGGTGATAAGGGATTGGGAGAGGGATTAGGTGGTATGACAAGATTTGGATTTTTTAGAGTGGGTGATAAGGGCTCATGACATGGGGTGATTGGATCTTCAGTGAAAATTGGATCATGGGATGGAGCGGATGAGCTAGTGTGATCTTGAGACGGGGTAGATGGGGTGGTGGGATTAGGATCCCATTGAGGAGAGGGATCATGAGATGAAATTGAGGAGGGAAAATGAACTTGAGATGGAGTAGATAGGATGGAATGATCATGATTTGGAGGTGGGGGAGGAAGGGGATCACGAGATGGAAGGGATGGAAGACTAGGGTCTTGGGATGGAGTAGATGAGATGGCTGAATTAGGATTTAAAGGAGGGGATATGTTGGTATGCTTTTGATCACAATCTTGGCATGACTCATCTTGTGTGGAAGGCACGATGATGGAGGAGTGTTGGAGGGACTCATCAAGTGGGGGAGATGGAAGGATGGAGGGTTCATCAAGGTCATAGGATTGGACTAGGGTGATATTAGAACTAGGGGGAGTGGATTGGATGTATCCAATGGATTGGGTGGATCTAGCGGTAGAAGATGGGGATTCAATAGATTCAAGGGATTTGATGGTTTCAACTGTTTGAACAGTGTTAGGAATGGTAAGGGGAGTGACGGATGTAGAATGGAGGAGGACCTCAATACTAGTGACCGAACATGATAGAGTGGGGTGCAATGGTTCCACAACATCATGATGTGGATTTGGGGATGTCTCTTTTGTCATGAGTCCTTGGAAAACATGTGGAAGGAGATATTTGGATATTGCAGGTTTAGGGGGGGTGATGGGTATGGATGAAAGATTATGGATGTGTGGAGGACTAGGATTAGGGATTGGTGGATTGGTAGATTAGGATTAGATGAGGGGATTGGATTGGATGGAGGTCTAGGATTAGGATTAGATGAGTGGATGGGATTGGATGGAAGATTAGGAGTAGGTGGATGATTAAGCTTGGTGGGTGGATCTTGATTAGATGGAGGATTAAGGTAGGGTGAGTTGGGAGGAGGATTTAAAAAAATGGAATGGTGGGTGGAGTGATGTGAGAGGATATGGACACTAGATTAGGTGGGGAAGAATGGGATGGTGGATTATAGTAGGAATATTTGGATGATGGATTAGGACAAGAGGACATGGGTGGTGGATTAGTATAGGAGGATTGAGATGATGAACTAAGAGAGGAGGATGTGGACACTAGATTAGGTGGGAAATATTGGGATGGTGGATTATAGTAGGAATATTGGGATGATGGATTAAATGATAGGAATATTTGGATGATGGATTAGGACAAGAGGACGTGGGTTGTGGATTTGCATAGGAGGAAATGGGTGGAAGATTAGGATAACACTATGTGGAGGTTGGAGTAAGGTGGGAAGACGTAGATGTGAAATTAAGGCAGGGGTATTGGGATGGTGGATTGTGATAGGAAGGTTTGGATGTTGGATTAGAATAGCAAGATTGAGGTGGTGTATTATGATAGGAAGACATGGATGGTGGATTTGCATAGGAAGATATAGGTGATGGATGGGGATAAGAAGATTTATATGGTGGATTAGGATAATAGGAATATTGGGATGGTGGATTATGATAGAAAGGCGCCGGTGTTGGTTTAGGAGGGGAGTATTGGTATGTGGGATTAAGGGAGAGATATTGGGATTGTTGATGATGATAAGGATAGGGGTGTGCGGAAGGTGGATTACTATAGGAGGATGTGGATGTTGGATAGGATAGAGGTGGAGAGGGTGGACATGATGAATATGTGGATGGTGAGGATGCTAGATATCACTTGTTAAGGGTAGCATAAGGAATATTGTTAGATGTGGATGAAGGCATGGGGGAATAGTTCAGAGGAATGGATGGACTTTGGGAGGCAATTTAAAAAATATTTCTAGCAACAATGATATTAGGGGGATGTATATTATACTCATCTTGATCAATAAGACTTTTGTTATCATCATCAACATAATTAGGATTTCCCTTGACTACTATTATTGGTTGTGCGGGAGGAGGATACAGATGGGAAAGATAAGAATAGATGATTAGCAGAAAATAATGGATGATGGAGGAGGAAATATTGGAAGAAGATGGTGGAAGATAACTTAAGATTTTTTTTCATATCAGAAGATCTTGGGTGTGGATGGACTAAAGCTTAGATTGGGATTGGATAAAATCTTAGATTAGGGTTGGATAAAAGTTCATATTAGGATGAATACAGGATGTGATGGGATGTGATAGGATTGATGATATGGGATCAAATGATTGATCATCTAAGAATATGTGATAGATTCTAAATTCGGTTTAGAGAATTGACTTATATGGTGTAAGGTGCTGAAAATTGGATTAGATTGTGAACAAGATGATTACAACACCGAATCTACCTCAAGATGGAAGTAGATTGATTGGGTTTTAATGATGATTTACTGCCTTAGGATGAATAACAATCGGGATTAGATACTTAGGCCAATTTGGATAACAACCTCAAAAATGAAGCCTAGAGGATTTAGATTGATGAACCAATGATGGACACATGATCTGAGGAGGCTCTAAGATACTTCTAGATTATTTGATTGATGAAACAATGAGATTTTAGGAAAAGAATATAGATGAGAAGGATGATTATGGGAAGACAAATGGTGATAAAATCTTTCGGTTGTGGTGAATGACTCAGAGAACGACAAGCTTTCAGTCACTTAACTTAGGACAAGGTCAACCAACTTGGGGCTAGGTTGCCTAAATTGGGGCTAGGCCACCCCTGTAGGGAAAGCTCACCCCTTTTAGGATAGGGCCTCCCCTTTGAGGTCAGGGTTGCCCCTGTTAGGGCAAGTTCACCCCATGAGGTCAAGGTCACCCCTTTTAGGGTAGGGTCGCCCCTTTGAGGTCACAATTGTCCCTTTGAGGTCAAGGCCACCCCTATTAGGGCAAGGTCGCATGTTTTGGGGCTAGTTCACCTCTATTCATTGGTTTGGACTTGACTTAGAAAAAAACAACTATGAAAAAGGAGAAAAATTAGAGCAAACAACAAGAAAAGGGCCAATACTAACTTGTATAAATAGATACACACTAGTTTTGCACAAATAATATAGTTCAAGTAACACAATCCTAAGATTAGTGTAAAGGTATGGCCAACACTATCCTCTAACTAGGCCGAACAAGGAAACTAGGTAGTCCTCAATATACGCACGGTACATGGGGTACAACTGTGAACACCAACCTGTCATAAGCGTGAGTCGAGAAATTCCTACGAGATACTAAAAGCTTAGATCAATTATTCACATCTTGTCTAGGTATCACCGTAGCTTTAATGCTCTACTAGACATGACGTAAATGGACTGAGGTACAACTTTTTCTCTCTCCCCTCTATATACCCCACTAGTAACATATGGTTTGGATCATCCTTTTGGGTGATGAAATCCCCAAGTAGGTCTCGCTAAAGAAAACAAGGTACACAAAGGAAAAATTGGACTATGATTTCTCTTCACCCAGGGTTGCCAAATGGTTCAAGGGGATTGGATACGTTAATATTCCACCCTTCAAACACAACAAACAATTTACTTTATCCTCCCTAATTAGTCCTATATGCCTAGTTAAATAGAAAACAATTAGAAATAATCTAACTAATGAAGGTTGTTCTCTCCCCCTCTAGCAAATATGTTAGATGTTTTTTACTTTTGGCCTTCAACAATTGTGAAATAGCTGAAAAAAATTTAGTAAAAACCAACACACTCACAAACAAGACAAGTTAGAGGGTCATTACTAAAGAAAAAAATAATAACTAAACTTTGGAAAATAAATTTTAAGTCTTTGTTTTTACCTCAGTTACCTTAGTCTAGAGCAAGGTCATCTTTGTGTTATGGGAAAGGTCGGCTCTATGGGCGGAGTCAGCTTTGTGGGTGGGTCACCCCTTTGTGGGCTAAGTTAGCTCTATTAAGGTGGGTTTGCCCCTTTGTGGGCTACGTCAACTCTATTAGGGTTGGGTCACCTCTTTGTGGGCCAGGCTGGCTATTTCAGGGCTATGTCGCCTCCATTTTCTGGGAAAGGACACCTCTATGTTTTGGGCAAGGTTGGATCTATAGGCGGAGTTGACTTTGTGGACCAGGTCTGTTCTATTAGGTCAAGGTTGCCCCTTTGTGGGCTAGGTCAACTATGTTAGGGAAGGGTCGCCTCTTTGTGGACCAAGCTGGCTATTTCAGGGCCACCTCTGTGTTTTGGGGGAGGTTGACTCTATTGGCAGAGTTAGCTCTATGGGTGAGGTCGCCCCTGTTTGGGCCACATTGGCTCTGTTAGGGCGGGGTCATCTCTTTGTGGGCTAGACTAACTCTCTCAGTGCAGGGTCACCTCTTTGTGGCCTAGGCAATCTATTTCAAGGCTACATCACCTATGTGTTCTAGGCAAGGTTGCCTCAGTGTTTTGGATGAGGTTGACTCTATGGGCGGAGTCAACTCTATGGGCGGGGTCGCCCCTTTGTGGGCCAAACTGGCTCTGTTAGGGCGGGGTGACCCCTTTGTGGTTCAGGTCGGCTCTAGTAGGGTGGGGTCACCTCTTTGTGGGCTATACCAACTATTTCAAGTCCAAGTCACCTCTTACTTCTGGGAAAAGCCATCTCTATGTAACCTTAACCTACAAAATATCAAAAAACAACAAATGTAAAATAGAACAAACCCTTTTTGTGGGTCTCACCAGGCATGCCAAAAATGTGTGCAAGTGTTTTATCTATCTAGAATGCAAAAGAGAATGAAATAAAAAAGATAAAAACACAAATAAACACTAAAGATTATCCTAAGTTGAATCCAAACAAAATAACAAAGAAATGAAACATTTTACCTAGCTTAGATTGATGAGTTGGTTGGCCCTTTTATGTAGCTTTATTATGTGCACCTTTTTTGGAAAATGAATACAAAAGTGGATGCAAAATGGAGAGGAGTTGATGAGGATTGTAATAATGCAAATGGGTATGATAACAGGGATGGTAGGTGTATGCAATAAAATATTCAATGGCTGCAATAATGGAGGATGGAAGCTTGATAGTGCTAAGAGTGCTAATGGCTTAGTTGAATGCTTGAATACTCTAGTTGTGTGAGTGCATAATGAATCTAATTGTTGTCATAAAATGAGACCAAGTCTTCCAATTTAAAGAAAGAGTCTCTAGAAAATGGATGGCTAAGATCTAACCAACATGGATAAGATGAAGGGTTGTGGTGAGTTGAGGACTTACAAATCCTCACATCTTGCCATGTGGAATATGAGGTGCAAAGACAACAATTTATTTGGACAAAGCACATGTGAGGTGGAGTTGCTTGCAACTACCTTGGTATTAGGAGAATATTTCCTCAAAAAGGAAGTCCTTGTCCCCATATGAGGCTGATGGTGTCAAGTGAGGAATTTTAGAAAGTCCTCTCTTATCAGCATGGGGATGGGAGAAGTTGTTGGGAGAATAAATGTGAATTTTAGATTCACATGATTGGAAGTACCCTGTGGATAAGAAAAAGTCCTCTTAAAGGAGGTTCTAGTCCCATGTGACCAATGTGACCTATGAGGGATTATGGGGAAGAGAAATGCATGGGATAAATAAATGTGAATTTTAAATTCAGGTATGTGCAAGATCATGATGGGCCAAAAAGTGGCAATATGTAGGTGATATGATGGCCCATGTGGCTGACGACTTTTTTTATACCCAAAATTAGTTAAACAAAAAGGGTTTTTAAAGGAGATTCTTAGATTTCCATCAATATAAATTATGCTTTACTTTGAATTTAATAAATAATTATTATTTATTTTCTATTTGAATTACAACTAAAGTCCTGATTGATAGGCTGATTGAAAAACATCTAAAACTTTCAAATGGTATCACATTTTTTTAATCCAAAAAATGCATCACATTCTATGCTTTGCATAATATAGGATTAAAAAAAACAAAAATGAATTTCATGAAGTTTTGACCAAGTTAAGCTGGTCATACATATGATTTTTATATTTTTTAAAATTTGTAATAAAAAATTCATAATTAATTATTTACTTGGAAAAAAAATACAAAAAAATAAGCATCACATTGGGACGTGAGTCCTCTACTTATACCTAAAATACTATAATTTTTTTTTATCATTTTATTGTTGTTAGGGTGGTCAGACAAACACCTACTTCTTATTTTTTTCCTAAAATTAAATACTACTGCATTGAAATTTCAAATTTTTACCAAATTGATTTTGTTTTCTTTTTTAAATAAGCCTACTAATTTAGAAACTCTGATTTTTCATAATTTTATCCCCACTTAAGGGATTTTTTTTTCCATGATGATCCTGCACATACCCATTCACCGAGGGAAAAGGACATGGGGGTTTTAAATGGAATTAAAAACTCCATTAAATTTGTTTTGAAAATAAAATGGAATTAAAAATTCTATTGGGATGTGGGAAGAGTTGACTAAAGGATTGATTAGACTAGCTAATGAAGAGTAAGAAGAGAGTTAGGTGGCTACTGATGATTAGGAGCCAACTTACAAAATTTAGAGGATAGGACACATCCTAATAATTGATTAGGGATGTGTTACATCCCTAATGATGGGATTAGGAGATGACTTAGGATTAAGTGTGGATGGGCCATAAAGAGAATTAAATAATTGGATTATTAATTTAATTGCTTGGAAGAAAGGGATAAAGGGGTAAGGTATTTAATTTTTTAACTAAATGCCTTAGGGATTTATAAGACTTTAGGGGTATTAATTAAATAATAGTAACAATTTTTAACTAATGTGGATAAAAAGATATTTACACAATAGGGGTAAATTTGGCCAAATATAAGTGGTAAAATTTAGATTTCTACAAAGGGTAATATTCATTTTTCATCCTCAAAGCATCCAAGAATTCTTTCTCAATTATCACTATTCTTGTATCAAGGTTTAATTACTAAACATGTGGTTTGAATAAAGAAAACCTTCATTCAAACTTAACATTTTTTCCTTATTTGTGTTTGCAAATTAAAGGTTGAAGAAGGATTGAAGATGTTGAAGAAATTTTCTGCAATTTGAAATTTTTTGTGTTCATTTTTTTCAAATCACGAAAGCTCCATTATAGAATTTATTTCTGATTTTCTAACAGTGGAACCTATGCAAAAATGAAGCTAAGATCATGACTCACTTGACTACAAAATAAATTTTATGGATCCTTAACCAAGAACCATTCACCATAGGAAAAACCTATCCATTAACAAATCCTAGGTCCTACTTTTAGTGACTAGTACATTTGTCCCAATGCTTCTCAAATCTACCTACAAATTTTAGTTTTAGATTGCATGTTTTCGAGAATCTACATTTCATGCACTAGGTCTTATTGTGCATTTAGATTAAGAATTACATATCATTTCAAATTGGTTTTAGATCCATTGCATTATCCTACTACCTTCAAGGAACAAAGATCCAGGTCTTATTGACTCACCTTTAAGGTTGAAAGTCAATCTCCACTCCTTGTGTCCTCCTTTCTAATGAAATACCCTTAGGAAAAAAAAACCTATTATGGATATTTGAAGTCCTATCTATGAACCCCCTTTCCCTACATTTCAACTTTATAATTGATTATAATGACCTAAATTTATTTTAAAACTATATTATTCTTAGTTATAAGCTTTGATTCATACTAAAGCATGTTCTTAGATTTTGATAAAAATGTTCATTATTTTAGGAAATTTGTATCAAAGATGTGGTTTGCTTCCTTTCTTAAAGATGGTGGTCTAAATTTCTATATTTCCCACTAGCTAAGCTGTCCAAAATTGGTTCAATCAAAATCTTGTTCCAAATAAAATATTTTTTTATTGAAACCATAATTGGAAAACAATTGGTTCAACTAAAAAAATCTATCAGGAAAAATGAATTTTGATTGAAGTGTATTAAGTAGAATATGCGCTCTCATAATATATCTATTGTATTTTAGATAAGACTATATTTTTTTCTCAAATGGTATGTTTTATCTACTTTTTTAACTAATACAAAATAATCCTAATAAACCAGTAATAATTTTAAAACAAAATCATGATTATGCATACTAATTTTACTATTGAGTTTTTTTTATAAGATTAATTTTCCTATAATTTATTTTGATCTATATATAAATGTAATCCTTATTTTTACTTTTTAGATTCAATTTATTTAAAATATATTTAAATTATGTGGTCATTCATTTTTCTTTCTAGTTTCTCCCTCTTTCTACTACATTGATCATAAAGTTGGATATAATTACCCTCTTATATCCTCAGTAGTGATACTAAAGAGTTATATTTGAGGAATATATAATATGAATAAATAAATGGATTAAAAAATAATTTCTCTTTAACTTATAGTTATATGTTATTTAATTTTTTTCTTCTTACTCTTCTTTTAGACATATAGCATTAATACTTCTCATCTAGATTTTGCATTCTTCCAAAAACTTTCATATTTTATTTTAAGCTAGATTCACCATAGATATTATAGTAAAATGTGTAGGGATTATAGTCCAAGTACTACATATTAGATAAACCCAAGATATCCTTAATCTCATGTCTCTTAGGGTCAATCTAATCTAGTCAATGGTTTAATTATAGGTATATCAAGAGGAAAGAATAAAATTTGAACTCAGTAATAGACATAAGGATACAAATTAATAGCCTATAGTTTATAAGGTGGCTAGAATATACGATTTTATAGGGTTTTAGGTTTATGAAGATCACTTGGTCTCATGATTAATTTTCCTATGATTTAAAATTTAACAATCTAGGTTTAGAGTATTTCAAACTTAGTAGTTTATAGTTTGACTTGTATTGATTCGATTAGGTAAATGTATGGTTTCTAACAGTATATAGGATATTAGGTTTAGGATAATGAGTTCATGCTTAAATTTAAATATATGTAAAGTTTAGATGAACTAGTATTTTATGTATTTATGGATTGTGACCTAGTATAATTTTTAGTTTAGTTATGGTTAGGATATATGGTTTAAGGTTTATAAGAGAAACATAATGATTCTTTCTAAACAAATGTAGATCAAAACATATACTAAAATAAGTAGTTTAAAATTAAAATAGTGTTTGTATTTGTACAAAATAATAAATAGTTTGGAGGTAAATTATTTATGTTAAATAGAGAGGAAAAATGATGTAGACTCATATTTTTTTGCTCTTTCACTTGTGTCTTAATTAACTTATATTAGAAATATAACTCAATTAAGACAATGTATTGCTAATGCTAAATCAAAAATAAAAGTACAACTATTCAAAAATAGATGATTTTGTATTTTTATAAAACAACTACTTATATGATGTCTAATAATTATGATAAATCAAAACATTCTAAAAAATAGGAATGCCAAATATAGATGAGCAATTTAGATTTCCACAAAATCGACAAATATGATGGAGTCGTGGTTGAACTAGTGTCTATAGAAGGAAAATCTAAGTCAATGAAATATATGATTGTATCTTATCTTTTGTTGCTCAAGAAATATCAATCAAACTATTTCAAATATGTTAAGAGTTGTTTTACTAGCAATCTACCTTGCTTAATACGGATTTGGATATGTTTCCTCATCATGTATCTAATGTTCAAAATCCTTCATTCAATATATATTATTTTAATGTTGTATTAGATTAATATGATTTTATAAGACATGCTATTTAAAAGGATGGGAAGAACTTAGCAAGTCAATTTCTGGTGACTAAGCCTTTTTTTCTAGACCAAGGGCATCTTGAAATTATACGACATACACACCAATGGCATGTTATATGCACTCAGCCATGGTTTAATTAGTGTAACTCTATTGGATTTGGCATTTCATGGTTTGGTTTCATATTTTTGAATAGTCTTTATCTTCCAAATTAGCTTAATCTATTTAATTATTTGAATGCATCTTCTTATTATTGTTATCACGAGTTTTCTCTTTGTTTTGTAGGTGTTTGTTACTTTTTCTTTCTATATTCATTTTAGATTTTCCTTATATAGACACTAGTTCAGCCATGACTCCATCATATTTGATGATTTTATGGAAATCTAAATTGCTCATCTATATTTGATGTTCCTATTGTTTTAGAATGTTTTTGATTTATCATAATTATTAGGCTACTTATAGAATGTCTAATAATTATGATAAATCGAAACATTGTAAGAAATAGGAACGTCAAATATAGATGAGCAATTTAGATTTCCACAAAATCATCAAATATGATGGAGTCATGATTGAACTATGGAAAGGGAAGAATCCAAAACAAATATGGTTGACATGCGAAATTGGTTGTGCTATTATTGAAACGAGCAATTCGCTCAAGCCAAAACGACTGTAAAAAATATAACTTGAAGAAAGCGTGACGATTTTATCCACACGAAACTGTTCTACGTATGGCTTTTGAATCAGCTATTGGATAGGCATGGGATAGATTTTGTTTCTACCAAAATGTTCAATGACATTATCTATTAGCTAATATGCCGAGGACGGCCTGCAGCAGGCACGGTAAAGTTCTTTTCGGTTGTATTTTTGTTTCCTGTGTTTCTTCTGTTGGAGCCAGAACAGTAAAGTCTTCTGGTTTGCCAATGAACAATTTGTCTTAACAATTAAATTAGCTTCCACGTATTGTTTTTGTTTTCACATAGAAAGGAAAGATTAAATTGAAAAGGCGGAGTTGGCAATGAAAACATAGACGATGAGAATGAGCAGGACAATATCATCTCAGCTATTTAATGACGTTGCATGAAAGAAGGATTCTCATCTGAGCTACGCCATCTTCTCTGATTTCTTTTGGGAAAAAGCTAAAGAGGAAGGATAAATGGCAATGAAAATGGGTAGCGCAGAATTGGCTAGAAAGGTGGTAATTATAGTGTTAATGGCAATAATAATAATGGTGAGTATTAGCGTGGCTTCAGCACAAGCAGGACCATGCTCTAAATACCTGTGCGTCAACGATGGTGGTTGTTCAGGATATCCAGCCACCCCTAAGTGCTGCAACATCGGCGACTGCGGCAGCGGAATTGGATATTGCGACACTGCATGCTAATTACCAACTGCTCTTATGTCTTCCGTCGCCTCATAAAATAATCCAGATCAGTTTGCTGTGTTTCATTTGTGTTTGTTTATGTGTTTGAGCAGGATTCTTACAATCCTCTCCCCTTCGTTTACCCAATTGTTGTAAGGTTTTCTTTGATGTCACTGCTTTCCAGCCCAGTTAAAATTGTTGTTGAAAAGTGTTCTATTGTGGACTGCATTGTAACTCTTTGGGTGGCAGCTGCGCCTGTGTGGTATTTCTGAATATCTATATTGTAGAGTGAAAATGTTTTCTTCTTAGTTAAGATGGATGCATTTCATAAGATTTGTAATGGGATTTTAATTGTCACCAAAAAGAATTGCTAGGTTTAACGGAAATATTTTTTGTTTATTTTTATTAATATTTGTTGTTAGATAGAATCTTATTATTTTTTTCGTATAATAAATAATTTATTAAGTAATTTTTATAATGTGAAGTAATTTATGTTTTTGAAAATATCATATCTTTTCTTAAATAACAAATCTATATCTCATAGAGTAGTTGAAATGTCTCAATTTACAAATAAAAAAGATTATACATCTTGTGATGATCTTGGTTTAAATCACACATTAGCCCATGAGACATTTGAGAACACAAAAATGATGATAAAAGATCACTTGACTACTATGGCTAAGATAAATGTATTTCATAGCTAATAGCTAATTGTACTTTTGTTATAGCACTATTTAATTATCACCAAAAATAATTAGGTAGTTTTTTAGGGAAAGGAGGTTTATTTATTTTTATTAATATTTGTTGTTAGAAAGCGTATTATTAACTTTTCATATAATAATTAATTTTCTAAGTTTTATAATTTCGGCTAATTTATGTTCTTAAAAATGTTATCATATATTTTCAAAAAATAGAAAACCTATATATAAATATAGCAAACGTATATATAATATGAATGACTGGAATGTTTCCACTTACAAATATAAAAAGGATCATACATCTATATGATGTTGATTTTTAATATATAATTTTTATCATAAGTCTATATGACAATGTTTTTAAAAAACTCCTTGTGCAAACAAAAGCCTAATTGATGTTGAGATTCGATGACATCTGGTAAGCTTAGCTTGGGTCAACCTTTGGAATTAGTATTTGATTTTGTATTGTCTTTTACTAAGTTGTGTTGATTGAAGTTGTCCAATTTATGTTTACATATGAGGTACTTGTTATTTATAGAAATAAATTTATTTCAAAAGATTTGTTCAATCTGATCCATCAATGTCTCATTTTTTTAAATCTAATCCCTCTGTTACATGCATATGGGAAAATATACAAAATTTAAGAGATTGTTTAGATTTACTATGAATTAAACCTATGATGTTCTCTAGATTCTACCTCATAAATTCTTAAAAAAATGGATTGGTAGATGATTATATTTTTTTTATCACTCTTATGGTTTTTCTACAAAGTTGGTAATATTAAATATATATTAACAAAATATAAACTTCAAACATGGACATAAATTCTAAATTAATTTTTAGTTGATTAAAATATGTTAGGATGAGTGTGATTACACATTACATAATGCTTTTTTTAATTTTAGAATCTGGTCGTAAATGAAAATGATTCTTCTTGAGTGATTAAACAATGTTATTCATGTTTATGTGATTAAATTCAATATAATTGAAATGTATTTTATTCAAAAATATAACAATATTTCAAGTACAATAATGTAGGGGTAGTGGGTCTAGCATGATTGGATAAAGCATCATATTGCAGGGAAGAGGTCATGAGGTCTAGTCTCCCCATCATTCCCATGGTATCAGAGGGCATGTCATGCCAATGCCATTGGTCACATGAATTTTTTTTACCAAGAATACTATAATTTATAGGGGGGCGGATACCTGACTGATTCCTAAAAAGAGGTCTAGACGGTGTTGGCAACAGAAGGGTAGACATGAGAGGTGGGGGGTGAATCAGTTGTCACATAAATTATACTTATTAAACTTATTCTTAGATCTGATAAATAAGCATAAAAGCACAAACCATCACCACATCAAAAACACACATAACACCAATATTTTGTGTGGAAACCATGTTAGAGGAAAAACCACGGTGGAAGTTAGTCCACAAGTTTATACTCTTTTAAAAGTATTATAAATGGGGAAGGAACATGCATTCAAGCACACTACCTAGAGCTCACTGCCCAAAGAAAGACTCACTATCTTACAGTCACATTTGGATTACATTTGAAAGATCTTGAACTAAGAAAACAACATTTTCTAATGCCTGATAATAGATCTAGTTAAGCACATAAACACTTTCTTCTTCTCACTCTTCTTCACACTTTACTCTTGCCTTCACAATATTAGAACAATATTCACACACAACAAATCTCGTACACTACACACTATTCCTCAAATGGTATAAAAAATTGATCATATATATCTGCGACTAAGGATAACATCAAATACTTGTTGGCCCAATAAAATATGAAATGTGTACAAACTATCGGCCTAGATTAATAAACAATTTATCAATGTGAACCAAACAATGTTGGCCAAAACATAGTAAGGACCCAAAACAACATGTCTCAAATATGAAAAACCTTAAAAAATTATTCCTCAAAGATCCACAACAGCTACAATCATCATGTTGGCCATGATCATGAAAACCATGAACTCATAGAAGAAAATCACCAATCGTGAGCACAATAATTAATGTGGACCAACAACATAGATAGGGAAAAATCTATAAAAATCCACAAGAATCATGAATCAACACAGAAGCATCCAAAACATCTCAAATTACTAGAATCACATCATCCTCTTTCAGGAACACCAACTAAAGAACCAAAACAACTAGTAGAACACAAATACTCATATCTTCATGCAAACTAAAACTTCATGTGGATAAACTAGATATACTTGTCAATAAACCCTTTAATCCACAAATTCTTATTGTCAATATACTGAGTTATCCATCATACTGAACTTCACTACATCAGTGATAATCTGCAACTTATTTTATTACAATTTTCTCAATATCCTTGACATATACAACCTTAAAGACATTAATGGCGATAGTGTTGACATCAATGAAAATCACATATTATAAATATCCAACAATCTCCCCCTTTGGCATTTTGTGGAAATATTTGATCTGAAAAACACCATCAAGAATACTTTCTCTTAGCACTTTCTCCCCCTTAGGTTCTGACTCATTTCTCCTTAACTCTTTTATAGTTTTTCAAAAGACTCTTCTTCCCCTTTGACATCAATGAAAAAGGTACATGCTATATTTCTCCACACAATCTCTAAACCATGTTTCTGAACATCTGACTACTCCCCCTAAGTAGCAGCCACCACGATATCAATCTAGATCACAAGATATGACTATGAAATGCATGGACTGATGCAAGTCATTGCATATTAATTTTGATTAGGAGGGGTAATCACCCCTAGCTTCCCTCTAAGGTACTCAAAATTATCCTTAGGCAAGGGCTTGGTAAATATTTGTACAATTTGTTTTCTAGTGGGCACATATTCCAATCTGACTTCCTTTTCACTCACCTTTTCTCTCTAAAAGTGAAACTTGATAGATATATGCTTGGTTTTTGAATGCAGCACTGGATTATTACAAATGTTAAGTGCACTTAAATTATCACAAAATATAGCAATAGTTTCATCATACACAACTCTGATATCTTTCAACATCTGCTTCATCCACAATAATTGAGTACAATTGTTAGTAGCAACAATGTATTATGCCTTTGCAATAGATAAAGAAATGGAATTCTGTTTCTTACTTAGCCATGAAATCAACGTCTTTCCGAAGAAAAAGGCACCACCACTAGTACTCTTTTTTTCATCCACATCTCATGTCCAATGAACATCACTAAAATCACTCAAAGTAAAGTCATCTTCTTTAGGATACCATAGGCTAAAATCAACTGTCCCCTTCAAGTACCTGAAAATCCTCTTCACAACTATCACATGAGATTCCTTAGGATCAACTTGAAATCTTTCAACAATGCATACAACATGGGCGATCCCATAATACCGGTTTACAATTTTTGGGCAAACTAAACACTAAACTGATTGCTTTTAACTAAATCTTCACTTTCGAGCTCCTATAGTGGCTAAACCATGAGGAATTTGAAGATGATGAAAACAAGTGATTTGTGAAGTTTTATCTATAGATTCTAAATATATTTTTTTCAACTTTTTTATCTCCTTTGAAAACTAGTTTTTATCAGGAAACAATATTTTTGAGTGATGCTCACTGTATGCAACATAATTATTTTTGCATGAAGCATAAAATCCTAATTTTAACAAATTTAGATTTGTAACTATGATATCTAACCAATTCATTTTGTTTGATAGTGTTTAATTAAATATTTTTTCCCTAATCATGTTTTGAAGTCAAACCGATTACAATTCAGACATAGGCAGACTATATAGAACATAGTTTTTTTTGTATGTATCGAAATTCAATATTTTTTTTAATGAATCAAAGACATCAATACCCAGCCTAAACACATTTTTCAAAATTTTATTTTGATAATCTACTATTTTTCCACATGTTCATAACATAGACCCTGATTTCCATTGAAAAACCTACATTCACAAGAAATAAAAAATAAATATAATAGTCAAATAAAATTTAATTAAAATTATACCTTTTTGAACACTTATAATAAGAACTACATAATTACAAAAATAAAATTTTAAATGAACTCATTTGATCCCCCAAAAAGTAAATCAAATGTGCTTTTTTATCAACATTTGATAGGTGTAAAGGAGACTCTGTTATAGGTATGGTTTAATGCTATTGGGGTTCTATCTAAGGGGGCTTGATCTAAGGTGGTTTTATCAAACCATATTCAATTAAATGGAAATTTTCAAGGCTTAAATCATTATATTTTCTAAAAATATGTGATTTCAACAAAAATCAAAATCTCCTAGAAAGTGTAAACCGCTATTGTGGCAGCACCCATGTTCATGATATCAAGTCTAGTTTGAGTAAAATAGAGCAATCCGATAATCATGGATCTGTATGTAGTCTAATTTTTTTTAGGATAATCATCATCTTATGTCAACTTACATCTAGTCACAATAGGTGTACCAACTGGCTTTGAATCTTCCATATGGAACTTTTTGAGAAATTCTTTCACAGAATTGGACTAAGACATAAACATCCCTCTATCTAGCTGAGTAATTTGCAATCCCAAAAATAATTTCATTTCTCCAATCATAGACATCTCAAACTCACTCTACATCTCATCATGAAACTTTATGCATAAACTATCATCTCATCCAAAAATGATATCATCAACAAAGAATTCAACAATCAAATATTTATCATGATCAATCTTGAAATATAGATTACTATCAATAGTACCTTTTTTTAAATCCAAGCTTCAACAAATACATGTCCAATCTAGAATGCCATGCTCTTGGGGCTTGCTTAAGTCCATACAATTATTTCTTCAACCAAAAAACCATATCTCCCTGATCAGTCAATTGAAATCCATTAGGTTGCTCAATATGTACACTTCTTCATCCAGTTCACCATTTAGAAATGTTGACTTGACATCCATCTGATAAACCTTAAAGTTTTTGTAAGCAACATAAGCAAGAAATAGTCTTTCAGCTTCAATCCTAGCAACAAGAGAAAAATTATGTTCAAACTAAATTCGTTCCATCTCAGAATATCCTTTACACACTAGTCTTGCTTCGTTTCTAACTATTTCACCTTGATCATTCAATTTGTTTTGAAAGAGCCATTTAGTTCCAATTACATTTTTGTCCTTAGGTCTAGGAACAAGAATCCATGTATCATTCTTTTCAATTTGCACTCATTCTTCTTTCATTTCTTCCATCCAATGTTCATCTTTGCATGCTTCATTGACACTAATAGGCTCTGTCTTTGAGATCAAATAGTATTCTTATATAATTCTTCTCCTTGTTTGAACACCTTTGTTCTTATCACCTATAATCTGATCTTCTGGATGATTTAGTCTTACATACCTTGGATTCTTAGGCTATTGTGATCTTACTTTTTCACTTTCACTAGTTTCTTCCTCTTGATTTTTCTGATTCACAAGAATGATTTGAACTTGATTTATAGTTTGAACTTTCTCTCCTTTATCTAAATTGTCATTTTGATCATCTGAATCACATCCATAGGTTTTGGATGGTATAATTGTGTCTTCATCAATCTTTACATTAATACTTTCAATTACTTTCCTCAATCTCTTATTGTAGCACCGGTAGGCTTTAATTTTAGTAGAATAACCAAGAAAGATTCCTTCATCACTTCTAGCATCAAAATTTCTTAGATCTTAATCTCTTTTGATATAGCATTTGCTCCCAAATTTTTTTAAGTACCTAACAATAGGCTTATGACCAAACCATAGCTCATAAGAAGTCTTACCAGTATCATATTTTACATGTACCTGGTTAAGAGTGTAAACGAAAATAATCACAACTTCTCTCGAGTAGATATGAGGAACATTTCCTTCCAACATCATTGTCCTAGCACCTTCTTGAATTGTCTTGTTCTTCCTTTCCACAAATCCATTTTTCTAAGGGGTAGATAGGGTAGATAATTATCTCTTTCTTGCATGCTCTTCATAGAAAGAATTAAACTCACTGGAAGCGAATTCACCACCTCTATCTAATCTTAGGCATTTAATCTTCAGACCTATCTTTGTCTCAACCATAACATTTAAAATCTTGAATTTATCTAGAGCTTCAGAATTTTCCCTTAAGAAAGTAACCCACATCAATCTAGAATAATGACCAATAATTAACTTGAAATACATGTCTCCTTGTAAAATTTTGACTCTAGAAGGACCACACAAGCTCCAAAACTTCATTTGAACAATATTGTTTTCTTTGGAATGAAATTCTAGTTTGCTTGCCTAACTGACATTCCTTGCATATAGTATTAGTAGGTTTTATCAAATTAGGAAGATCTCTCACTACCTGAGTAGAACTTATCTTGATAATATTGTCAAAGTTTACATGACATAATCTCCTATGCCACAACCAAATTTCATCAACTTTAGCAAACAGACAAATTTTACTAGTAGTACTTAGGTGAAAGATATTACCTTTTGTTTTTGTACCAAATGCAATTGCATTTCTAGAACTCCCAAATATTATACACTTTCCATCCTTGAATTTAAGATTATATCCCTTTTCAACCATTTTTCCAACACTTAAGAGATTATGCTTCAAAATTTCCACATATAGAACATCATCATTATTATGCTTACCATCAAAAGAAATGGATCCTCTACCATGGATTACACAGATTTTTCATCACCAAATATTACAACACCACCATCATACTTTTCCAAGCTCACATATTTACTTTTATCACCTATCATGTGATGAGAGCATCCATTGTCAATCACCCATTTATTTTTTTCTTCAACTTTGGCAGCTAGAGTGTTCTCCACATTCATGCAACTAGTAGATTTAGTAGGTACTAGATTATTTTCCTTGATAGAAATAAATACCCATTCATCCTCACTTACATTCCCTTTATCAAATTCATCATGTTTCCCACCTTCATCAACAGCATACTACCACTTTCTTTGGAATCTAGGCTTGTTAGGTCTTGACTTAGGAACTCTTTCGAGACAAATTGAGGCAAAATGACATATTTTATTGCAACAAAAAAAATTAAAATTCAATTTCCCTTTATACTTACCTTCTCCTTTGGATACACTCTTGATAATAATTGCTTCAAGCTCATCTACTTTTCTCTCTTCTTCTTCAATATCTCTCATTTCTTGCTCATGCTTGGACATTTTTCTATAAGAAATTTCTCTTGGATCATATCTCTGCTTATCTTTTCCGGATATTGTAGCTTTGAATGCAAATTTTGTCAAAGGAATAGATTCACAAAACTCACTTAACTCAAAATGAGAAAGCTTACCAATCAACATGTCTTTGGTTACATTTGTCGCAGTCTAGATCTCCTTAATAGTAGTAGCTTTATTTTGTATGCAACATGCAAGGATCTGAGCACTTCAACAACAATCTTTGATTCTTCCAATGTTCCACTAGCACATGCGATACTACACACAAGTTCATTAACTCTCTGCATAAAAGAAGTGATGTTCTCATCTTCACCCATTCTCAATGTTTCATATTTCCCTTTCAGGCTTTGTAGCTTAGCAATCTTCACATGGGTATCAACTTCATACAAAGTTTCCATTTTTTTCTAGATCTCATAAGCGGTCTTTAGCTCCATTAAATTTTTCATCTTAGAATCAGTCAGAGAACTCAACAATGCTTCCTTAGCCCTGATATTGTACTCAATCTCCTTAATCTCACCTATAGTAGAAGGACCATTTTGTGGGATGATATATCTATTCTTTGTAATTGTCTAGTAAGGTTCACCAATGCATCTCAGATGAAACTCCATTCAAGTCTTCCATAAAGAATAATTTTTTCCATCAAATCTCAGACTATCCTTCTTATATGTCACCATCCTGGATCACCTCAAGTGGTCAAGCTTCTCTAGAGGAACCTGCTCTAATAAAAATTATTAAGGCCAGAAAACTAAGAGGGGGGGTGAATCAGTTGTCACATAAATTACACTTATTCAAATTATTCTCAGATGTGATAAATAAACATGAAAGGATAAACCATCACCACATCAAAAATACACATAACACCAAGATTTTTGAGTGGAAACCCTGTTAGGGGAAAAATCATGGTGGAGGTTAGTCCACAAGTTTATACTTTGTTAAAATTATTATAAATGGGGAATGCACATGCATTCAGGAACACTACCTAGAGCTCACTGCTCAAATACAAGAAGGCTCACTACCTAAAGGAAGACTCGCTATCTTATAGTCACATTCGGATTACATCTGGAAGATCTTTAACTAAGAAAATAGCATCTTCTAATACACGATTATAGTTCCAGTTAAGAACATAAACACTTTCTTTTGCTCACTCTTCTTCACACTTTACTTCTTCCTTCTAAAGATTAGAAAAGTATTCACACACAACACATCTCACACAAAGCACACCATTCCACAAATGGTATAAAAAGTTGATCATATATATCCACAACAAAGGATAACATCAACTACATGTCGGCCCAACAAAATATGAAATGTGTACAAACTGTCGGCGCAAATTAATAAACAATTTATCGCTGTGAACCAAACAATATCGACCAAAACATAGTAAGGACCCAAAACAACATGTCTCAAATATGAAACACCTTAAACGATTATGCCTCAAAGATCCACAACACGCTACAATCACCCTGTTAGCCATGATCATGAAAAAAATGAACTCACAAAAGAAAATTACCAATCGTGAGCACAAAAATTAATGTGGAGCAACAACAAAGATAGAGCATGATCTAGAAACATCCACAAAAATCATGATCACCACAGAAGCATCCACAACAACTCAAATTACTAGAATCACATCATCTTCTTTCAAGAACACCAACTAAAGAACCAAAAAACCTGTCGGAACACAAATACTCATAACTTGGTCAAATATTCATGCGAACCTCTAAAAATTCATGTGCATAAACTAGATATAATTTTCAACAAACCCTTTAATTTGTAAATTCTTATCATCAATATACTGAACTTCACTACATCACCGACAACCTGCAGCTTATTTTATTATATTTTTCTCAATATCCTTGACATATACAACCTTGATACCATTAATGGTGATACTGTTGACATCAATGACACCCACTTATCAAAAATATCCAATAGATGGTTCCTACAAAAATGAAATCACTCAAAATTCATCAACTTAGTCAAACATGTATGATGTATTTAAGTTTTCAATGATTGTATTATCAATAGTGAATAAATTAATGATCAACAACAAATAGATAAGACAATAAGACAAGGAATAGATGTACATAAGAATAGTCATAATCAATACATGTAGGGATCAATACAAGCAAGGATATATATGGCAAAGTTTTCACAAAAGTGTGTCATTTATAACTACATAAATGTATTAAGAGATTACCCTAAATTAAGCATAAAACTAAATCTAACATTAATCATGGGTATATTTTTCACCATTGTATTTTGACCATAGTTTGAGATGTATAGGGATCACTACCTATGAATCAGGCACATCTAAGTATGCTCGTTCTCCAACATAGACAAGATAATTACACTACAAAAATGAACATGTGGTCCTAGTGAATGAGGGTTATTTTTTGTGTTATTTTCTTTTGCATTAGCATTTTCCAATGAACTTGGTTAAGGGACACTCTCCCTCGAACACACCTTACACAAAAAGTAACATTCAAGAACAAAAAACATGCAACTTTATTATATTCTTAGAAATAATTTGCAAACATACAATTAAATGTCTTACAACTATTTAGTCACAAGACCAGTATTACAAAAATTTGGGCTCCAAATATATACAAAAAGTTAGACATGCAAGCCTGTGAATGGAAATAATTTCCACTAAAACTCCATCCTTTGTTCTTTGTTGAAAAAGAAATAATTTCACTAATCTTCTCATCTAGAATGAATCCCTCTTCCTTTGTAACCACTTTATAATATTTTTTTAGTTTCCATTGAACTATCACTTCTATTTTTGGTACCCAATAGATTCAATTATCCTTTATTTTCATTTAGAAAACTCCTAAAGTTTAGTCTAATTTTTTAGGAGCCATAACATTTGACTTAGGCACCAGATTGAAAAATTATCTACATTGTTTTATCTTTGTTTTATCAATCTATTTTAGCCTCTAAATCTCTATTTCAGTTTCATAAATTACATAATTCACTACTTGTTTGTATCTAGGTTATTAGAAATAAGAGATCTAGGAGATGATAGACAAGCACAATCAACAACAATGCATAGATTATGCTTTGTTGACCCTAAATGTAATGAGGCAATCAACCTACCTTGTTTATATAGGAAAGTATGAGGCAATCCACCTACGAGGTGGATTGACAAGTGTCCCATAAGGTGAAAAAAATGAGATGACATGTGTCCTATATGTGTCAACCTTGGGAACACTTGGAGTATGCAAACCAACAACCTATATGACCATGCCATCAAGCTTGTGTGATTAGTGTTGAGTGACCCTTCAGGTGGGTTTGAAAGTCTTCCAACCTCAAAAAGTGTGGATAAGGTTATTAAAATAATTTGGTAACCTCTAGAGGTCTCAATGGTTACACATTCAATTAGATATAAGAATTTATCTAGCCTCATCAACCTAATACAACTAAGTATAATGAATAGATTAATTTTTCACACTAACACTCCCCTTAAGTGATACTTGGGGAAATCGGAAAAGTGCAATTAGATATAAATGGTTCTTGGCTAGAGGCCATGTTAGGTACCCATGTACAATGCATTCTCATAATGTGGAGTAAAGGAAGAAAAATAGTGGAAGAAAAACTCCTCTCCAAATATAGAAATGGAAGGATTTAAGACCTTTTGAAAATATGCCCCTTGGTGATATGAACATGATGATGAAGAACTCCTAAAGCATGTAGAAGTTGTAAGATTTTCCAATGATGAATTGGTGTCTTCTAGAATCAATAAATCTTCAAAAAAAATTGGATCAAGATGTCAGATACAAAAAACATGAGTGAATTGATAAACACTTCTCAACCAGTGTACACAAAGTCAATCAAACTTTGTGAATTTGATAATACAAATAGTACAATGATTAGGAGTACTATAATCTCAAATTGTGATCCACTAAAATAATCCCCCATATAAGAGATAAAAATAGAAGGTTTAGAGGGCCTTCCAAAAGGAATATTCTTCCACTACTTCATTGAAAGAAGCATTAGCATACCACTAGCATCGTCCCTTGTTAATGCTAAGAGAATATAAGTAGATAATTAAAATCAAGAGTAAGGAATGTAGAGATGTACAAGGTGTACCTCAAGACACACTCACATAAGGTGAGAATCACATGAATCCATGTTGTGATGCAATAGCCCCTTATTACACTTTATAATTTAGTGTGCATGTACAATAATTTTCTAAATGCCCTTCATGTGTGTTTCATGGACAAATAGGGTCCACCACAATGAATTGATCAAGATGATGAACCACTTATTTTGGTAGGGTATGAAACATACAATTATGAAGGCTAAAATATGAAAATAACAATTATAAATGACACCTAACTGTTATAGCAACTATGAGGGAAGTTTTTAGAGCATTAAAATATGTGTACCTTGTCAAAATCTTGTTTTTAAGCTTGTGAATGTTTCTTTTCTAGGGTTTCTAAAACTGAGATCAAGGTCTTGTTCCTTGATTTTTTCACTCTAAAAATCCAGGTTATTAAGTTTTGGAAGTCTATAGGCGATTTTGTAGCTTCAATTCTTTGATTTTGCAGATTGAATGACAACTTTTGACAATTTCTCTCCAAGTTTGCTCCACTTGATCTTCAATCTATAAATCTGTAATTACACACTCAAGGGTGGAAAAAAATATTGATTTTTAGTGAAAGAGGGTTTTCCTTGGTCAAAACCCTTGTATGTAATTAAACCAAATGATGAAATGAATGAAATGAAGCATGAGACATGAAATATGGGAATGATGTCACCTTGGAAGATGTCTTCTAAAATAAATCTACAAAGTAACATGTACTGGCCATGAAGAATGCAAATAGTGGATCCTTGAATGTGATTTCAAAAAATAGTTGCAAGTAGATCTTTAATACTACACTCAAAATCTTAGCTCAACAACATGAGTGCATGCATCAAACCCTTTTGATGATGATATGATCTTGAATTTCTGCAATAAACTCTTGAAATCTTCCTTGAAATGCCTTATGAATTCTCTTGTAAACTCCAATTTTCTATAATTCTTAAATATTTGAAAGTGTTATGGGGTGTCTCATAAAATTTCTAGGAGAAACAAGGTGAACTAACCCCTTATTTATACTAAATTGGGAGATTAATACTCAAATTCAAATAATTAAGGCCGACACCAGATCTAGAAAGAAACATTATTAAATTCCCACTAGAATGAAATTCAAAAAGGGGAGTCTCATTAAGGGAGGACCCATTCACCACCTAGGTAAAATGGGTAATGGCTTAGTTTACTAGGACCTAACCCTAGGGGATAGAAAGAAGGATAAAAACCCATTCTAGATCAACCAAAAACCTGGGGTCCTAGTAAGGGAGAACCCATTCGCCATCTAGGGAAAATGGGACCTAGCACCATTTTCTAGGACCTAATCTTTCCCAATTAAATTTTTTTATTAGTTAAATCATGAGTGTTGGGATAGATCTTCAGGAGGTGTCATAATTAAGGCTTAAATTTGAGTTAAAAGGGGGTTAATTACTCCAATTACCCACAATTAATTAAAGTCCACCTAGATAAATGTTAAAGTTCCTTATAAAAATTTACAACACTTGAACAAATACAAATTTAAATACATTTTTTGAAGAAGGGGCCCATTAAGTCTAATTAAGTAAATACATCCTAGAAAAGTGTGAAACTGTGTTAGAAAACTTTACAACACCCTTGTAAGGGATCAGTTAAGGCATATTTTAATCAAATAAAGGTCCTAGGATAGAGTGAATGTGTACAACACATTACAACACTACTTCAAGACATCATTAATTCAATTTTAATGTCCATTATCAAACCAAGGGAAAAATCTTACTTTTTTGTTATTACATTTTTCCCCCACTTTAGTGAGAGGATGACCCCATGTAAAACTCACACTAAAGTAGATATCGAAGACACTTAATTATCCAGAAATAACAAAGCTACATGACCATACCCTATCAAAGGCCAACAAAAATAAAAAACAAGGTTTAAAGCACAACCATTCCAATGTGATGCAAAATGAGGTTGTTTATCCATAGCATATGTTCCTCACTCTAGGGTAGTGGAACCTTAGTTTGTCTACTAGGTGATTTTTCCCAACAAAGTGGTTTAGTGATAAATTCATGCCAATGTGTCAGCTTCCTACCATATAATGAGAAATTCATTCTAGTGTATCGGTTTCTCGTCATACTAACCATACCAAAGTTCTCCTTGCAATAAATTTAATAAGGCACCACAATGTAATATTTTTTGTAAATTCTTTTGAATATCGTGAAAAAAATTTGTTAAAATGGATTTTTCTTTGTTCATGTTAAGTTCTTCCTCTTAGGGACCATTGTGCCTAGTGTCTCTAAGATAGGACAAGCCAAAAAGTGTTAGATAATCATCCATGGGATGCCCGATTTGCATCATTCCATGTTAGTAGATCATACACTCTTGGATGGAATCAAACCTAATGAAACCACCAAGAAGAGGACACACCACAAGAAAAAAGAAAATTCATGCACTGAAAATTTGCCAAAAGATATCATCTATGTATGCCCCCACTTTAAAGTGGTTTCTACACCATCATTGTGAGAAATTTATTTAAAGTAGCCAATGTTTTGATCCTAAGACATGAGATATTTCCTTTAAAAACCATATGCCAAGTCATTTTCTGAAGTAACTTGCATCGTGAAATAGGAAGAAAGGGTTTTCCCCAAAAATGCATAAGGGATATATGGATTTCGGGCCAATATGTTTGTACTACAATGTTGTCATAGAGAATGGAACTTTTATCATTCCCCAAATACTCATAGAACTAGAATAATGACACAAAGAGAGTAAAAACAAAGAAAAACCTTTCAAATCAACATGGAAGAATAATGAATGACTTTATTCCTTGCGTCATCCCCAAAAGGAAAACACAAGAAAAAATGAGAAAGATAAAGACAAATATTTTTGGTCAACATGGAAGAGACCTAAATGTTCTGACAACTTGCACCATCCTCAAAAGGAAAACACAAGACAAAGTTAATAATTATTATGACATACAAAAGAATGAAGATACATATAGAAGAATTTACAAAAAGGAGAGACATAAAACAAAATGTCACAGGGGATCACATTATGACCTTGGAATCACATAAAGAGAAAAAAGGAAAAATAATAGAAAGGCATAGGTGAGTCAACCTAAAGTAGGTCATATGCCTCCTAATCTTAGTCGATATAAATAGAAGGTGGGTAACTAACCAAAGGGACAACATCGAGTGCCAAACTAGTCCACATGCACCAAGCTCAAGACTCTTGTTAGGAGATTTTTCATTTAAGCTCATAGAAGAAGAAAACAATGTATTCAACTTATCATGAACTTGTTCATCAATCTTTGCAATGTCAATGTCATCATCTACGGTAATGACAATAGGAGATCAAATAACAATGTCCATGCAATGTTATTGTTTATGTTATAGGGAGGGTTGAGAGTCATCATGCATTGCTTTAGGTAGGTTCAAATTTTTATTTTCTATGTTATTTTTATTTTCTCAAGTTTTCAATTTACAAGAAATAGTATGGCATCTACGTCCACAATCTCTAGCACTTCAATTTCATTTCAACATATTGTCGATTTGTTTTTGTGTAAGAGAAAGTCTATAAATTTTAGGTTCCTTATCTTCCTTAGGAATACTACAAGAAACAATAGGAGGTTGCTCAACCACTTTATCTTTGTCTTTGTAAACTTGTTTGACTATAGGAGGGACAACTAGATTGCTTGTATTGCCTTGTGGTCTCTTGTAGGAAATTGTAGGAGTTTGTTGTATAGATTGTTCTTGTATGGTCGGAAGTGTTTTTTGTTCAATCATTGTTTCATCAAGGATAGTCAAGGTTTTCCCATAGGTTGAGGCATGTTTCAAAGGGATAGTTCCACTATTTTCTTTACCTTTCATTTTTTATAAGATTTAAAAAATAAATCCTCACGAGGCTTGATAGGTTCCATAGGCTCAGGCCAAAAGTAATCTAGTGATAAATTCTCTTTTGTCGAGGTAGGATTAAATTTTCTATGATGCACAGTGAAGATATCATTTCCAAATGGAAACTTTAGACATGTATGCACAATTGAAGGAACACCATTCATGGAATGAAGGCATGGATAGCCTAGCTTCACCTGAAACTGGTTTGATTGTGGGATGATGTGAAATGAGACTATTAATGTTTTTGGTCCCACCTTTAAATGAAGATCTATCGAGCCTATCATAGGGAAAGAGAATACATTATGAATCTTGATCCATGCTTTTAGGTTATCATATGTTTCTTGACATAGCTCATGCATATTTAAGAATTATTCTCTAATCACATTCTCTCCACATATGAGATCAATCAATATCTTATCAGTGGGCTTGTTATTTATGGGATTTTGTTGAATGGTATTCATATTATTGTCATTCGTGTCAAAATTCATCACATCATTCTTCATTTCACTAGCTTTGACAAATGAAATATTGTTCTTAAGCATGGGATTCAAGTAAATATTTATAGATTTTGATTAGGAGCTACAAACTTATTACCTTGATCATTCATACCTCCGATTTGAAGTTGGTTATTTTTAATAAAGTCTTGCACAATATTTTTAGGACACTTACAGTATTTTGTACTATGTCCATTTATTTGATGGTAATGACAATAATAATTTTTTCAAAAGCCTTTAGGAAATGGTATAGTAGGGTCATGTTCTCTAACAACAAGTAAGGTAAGCATTTTTTTATCAATAAGATGCAACATGATATTGTGGAGGGTATCGGGTAAAGGAGTGAATTCTCTCTTCCTATTCCTTTAAGGAGTTGACATCTCTATAGAAACCACTTGATTATTGGTTTGTTGAATTTTTTGAGGAATATTTAGTTGTAAAAATGCATTATTTTATTTCTTGAAAGGTTGATAGTTGTTTTGAGTTGTGGATTCAGAATTTTAAGGGAAACTAAGGGGATTTTTCATATCATGACTACCAGTCAAGTTTTTACGGTCATTAAGGGTTGTACATAATTGTTTGAAGGATGGAAATCTCAAAATTTCAATTTTTCTTTGGATTTTATCTTGTAAGTTGGAAATTAAGATTTCTTGAAGTTTGTCATTAGGAATCTTAATGTTCACTTGTGAATAAAGTGTTTGATATGTTGCTATGAAATCAATCACTTTCTCATCCTCTTTTTTCTTACATGTCATCAAATCAACAAGGGTCATCTTTGGACTCCTGTGAGTATGGAAGTGGTTATAAAAGTCATAAATGAGCTCATTGAATGAACCAATTGAATTGTTTGATAATGAGGAGAACCACTCTAGAGCAGTATCCTTCAAAGATCTATGAAATAGCTTAGCCAATAGTTTATCCTCAGAGGTTAAATCACTACACAAGGTTCTAAAGGTGGAAACATGGCTAACAGGTTCTCCTCTCTGACCATATTTCTCAAATTAAGGGACCTCTATACCTTGTGGCATTTGCGTTCTTAATATATCGATGGAAAATAGTCTAGACTTGATGTATTAAAAAGTTTGACCATTATTTTTTTGTTGTAATGTTGCCCCTTGTTGTTGAAGGGATGTCATGGTTTGCAAAATTGAATTAATGAGAGGATCATTTTGGTTATAAGGTGGTGTAGTGTATGTATGTGGAGGGCTAGTGAATTGTAGGTCATTAAAGGTAGACTGTTAAGGGGTTATTGTATTCATGGCATGAAGGTAGAAGGAATTCCTATGGTAATACCTATGGAAGTGTATACAATGCTAGTAGGTATGACTATTTTTATTGGTTGACTACTAGTTGTGGGTTGAAGGGTTGTTGTAGGTTGGAATTTTTGTTGTAGGTTGGACTATTGTTGTAGGTTGGAATGTTTTTGTAGGTTAGAATATTGGTATAGTTTGTGTACTAGTGTATGTGGGAATGTTTATTGGTATTATGGAGGATGGGATTGGAATTCCACCTGGGCTTTGAGTAGACTCCAAAGCTTGAGTGGAAGTGTTAATGGTAGCGACAGTGTTGGTAACAAGAGGCACATTGGTTGAAGGAGTTGAAGTCATGGGAAATGAATTATACAGACTATGGTCCATGGAGGGTTGATTCTCAAAACTATAAAAAATACAATTAGGAAACCCAAGATCCATGGCAAGTGAGATATCATACCCTGGATGACATGAGCCTTGAACTAGATGTATTATAATAGTATTCTAAATAAGACACCAAGTTGTAAAGCTCATTAAAGTTTTATAACCCTAGTGTGAAAACCATAAAATAGAAAAGGGACAATGCAATGACGTAAAATAAAGTACAGTTTTCAAATTCTAAGCAAGGGTATGTGTAGGATCATGATGGGCCAAAAATTTGTAATATGTAAGTGATATGATGACCCATGTGGTTGATGAATCTTTTTTACCCAAAATTTATGAAATGAAAAGGGTTTTTAAAGTAGATTCTCTACTTTCCACCAATATAAATTATGCTTTACTTAGAATTTAATAAATTATGCTTTATTCATTTTCTATTTGAATTACGACTAAAGTCCTGATTGAAAGGTTGATTGAAAAATATCTATATATTTCAAATGGTATCACATTTTTTGAATCTAAAACATGCGTAAAATTCTATTCTTTGCATGATATAGGATTGAAAAAAGAAAAAAAATAATTTCATGAATTTTTGACGAAGTTAAGGTTGTGAGACATATGAGTTTTTATATTTTTTAAAAGTTGTAATAAGAAAATAATATTAATTATTTACTTGGAAAACAATTACAAAAAAATATGCATCACATCGGTACATGAGTCCTCTACTTATATCTAAAATCTTATAAAAAATAATTATCATTTTATTTTGGTTAGGGTGGTTAGATAGACACCTACTTCTAATTATTTCCCTAAAATTTGAGTACTACTACATTGAAATTTTGAATTTTCACCAAATATAATTTTTTGTTTTTAAATAAACCTAGTAGTTTAGAAACTACATTCAATTTGATACAAAATTTATCTTCACATATTTTTGAAATAATATAGATAACTTATTCAAATTTTTACATCAAGTCGCCTAATTGTGATATTTGAATTTTCATTACCACTTAAGGGCCTATTTTTTCCATGATGATCCTACACATACCCACAATTCAATTTAATGATAACACAATCCAATAAATTGAAAATAAAATATTTTGATGCAATTTTGAATTTCTAACAATGCCCTAAAATGAAGCAATTTAAGCTAAATATAATGAAATTGATGGAACAACAAATCAATCTAAACACAAATAGAAAGGTAAAAACACAAAATAGAAGTTAAAACTAAGATATTAATTTCTTGAAAATGCAGAGCAGTAGCTAATAGAGACTTATTTTCTAGTAAGAGAAAATGGGTCCAAGTTAGATGTTTTTGAGATATTTTTGTGGATTTCAGAGTGGATTTTGATGTTGTTTTAGTTGCCACAAGGTTCAGAATAAACCTACTAAGGTAATCATTCATGGGTAAGGGAAAATCAATTCTAGTTAGGTATTTTTAAAGTATTTTTTAATTATTTCCAAATTCTTAGTTATATCTTTTAGTTCCAAGTCTAAGACTATGAGCTTCAGTTTCAGATTTTCCATAAATATAATGAAAATATGCAATGAAAATATGAAACACAAGGTCTAAATTGAAATGAAAATTATATTTTTTCAAATGAAATTGTATGAGATCTAAATGAGATGAAAAATGACTGATTTAATTTTTTATTTTTCAAATTTCAGATGTGCAAAATAATACAAATCTAAACCATAAATGATATGCAAGATTTCAATTCAAAACAAGTAACCCTAAATGAGATATTAATTAAATGCAAGATATAACTTAACATGCAATGAGATTCTCTAAAAATAAAATAATTGAAATGTTCAATATGTCAGGTTCACCATTATGTTTCATGGAAAAATAGGGTACACTAGAATGAATTGATCAAGATGATGAACCACTTATTTTTGTAGGGTATGGAACATAAAATTATGAGGGCTAAAAGATGTATATAAAAATAAAAAATGATACCTAACTATTATATAAACTATGAGAGACTTTTTTAGAGCATAAAAATTTGTGTAATTTGTCAAAAACTTGTTGTATCTAAGAAGCAACCATTTCTTATGCAAAAAATTAATGGGGGAATATATTCCCCCCTTAAAAGGTTAGTGTAATTTACAAAATAATATTTTAAGGAGACATAAAATAGATCCCTTACTATAATTAATGCACCAAATACAAGGCTCCCTAACCCTTTTCCCCCCAAGTGTAAGGACAAAGGTGAGCCAAAATGGATTATGATATGTCAATCCTAGTAATATGAGAGATGATTTTGTATAAATTTTAATGCATGTGGTAGTGAGTGTGCTAATATTCTACAAATATCACATGACAAGGAGAAAAATGTGTGCATGCTAATTTATCATACATTCAATTTGACCCCATAGGGCTCAAACTGTCTCAATATCCTTAAAGCACAACATTCATTGGTAAGATGCCTAAGTATTCTAAGGTGCATGCAGAATAAGAAATTTTTGTAATCTTTCCTTTCTTAAATTCTTGTTCATGGATAGGTGGTAATGTGATAAATCCAAGGTTGAGAAGTGTTGGTAAGGGTCATTCAATTTTGGTTATAGTACGTAGAAAAGGTAACTTGTATTTTTCACAAAAATCTAAATAGTTTGAAGAAGAATTTGAAACCATTTATTGAAACTTATCTCTCCATGCTTTCAAAACTTCATGGAGATCTAGGTAGAAGCAACAAGATGAGTCCACGAAATATGGAAGTTTTTTCCTTAGGCAAAAAAATGAAATCCGCTTGCAAAAAATGGGATCCCGTTTAGGTTCGAGACCCTGAGCCAAAAATGGGATCCCGTTTCAATATTTTTTTATTTTTTTTTATGAATTTAAGAAACGGGATCCCATTCCAAAATGGGATCCCGTATTTCAAAAAAGTAGGATCCCATTTTGAAATGGGATCCCGTTTTTTAAATTCATAAAAAATATATATTTTTTATGATTTTAAGAAATGGGATCCCGTTTCAAAACAGGATCCCGCTTTTTAAAATACGGGATCCCGTTTTAAATATTTTTTATGAATTTAAAAAATGGGATCCCATATTCAAAACGGGATCCCACTTTTTAGAATACGGGATCCCGCTTTGAAACGGGATCTCGTTTCTTAAAATCATAAATAAAAAATAAAAATTATGAAACGGGATCCTGTTTTTTAAAATTTTAATTTTTGGTTGGGTTTTTGCTTTGTTTTTTGGTTTGGGAAAAGGCTTGGGGATCCAAACCTAATCTTTGGACCTGGTTTGACCTGCAAGTTGAAGGTCCTAGCAATGTCACAAAAAAATACTAAGTTTGGGCATATGGCTGACGCGTTTTCTTGCAAATTTTTTTGACGAAATTAAAACCCATTTTACATGAGATAATGTAGATTCCAAATATGTAATTTTTTTTACAATTTGACTATTTTTTCTATTTTTTAATTAATTTTTGATGAAATTGGTCCATAAACTTTAAATATTAGTGTTTTTTACTATTTTAATAACTTTTCATCAACATAATATTTTGACAAACGGATTGGACAAGGGCAAAACTCTGACAATTCTTTTCAATTTTCTTTTAAAAATGCAAAAAATGATTACTTAAGGTCATCTTATGCATGCCGTACACGACGATTTTTCTAAATGAGAAATATGTCTGATAAAAAATTAACAAAAAAAAATAACACAATAAAAAATTACAAAAAAATATCTAGGCCATGCTTCAGTTTGTCACAAGTCTTTTCCCAAAAGGATTTAGAAAAATATGATAATTTAAGTCAAAATATGGATGTCGTACACATGCATGGTATGGTAAAAAAAATGACTTTTAAATAGTGGTTTTTACAAAAACCTATTGAAACTCATTTTGTACAATGTGGGTATTGAAATAAATTACATATTTGGAAACTAGACTTTGAGTACTACATTTTATGATCAGTGACTTGTTTGAAGATTTCATCTCTAAGTACTTTAAATTTTAAGGTCAAATGTGTCAAACTCTAAAAATCAGGGAAAACACTTCCACTTTTTGGCCAAAAAGTGGACTCAACTTCTTGCCGGCACCCATCTTCATTTGCAATACAACCATAACAACTCAATTTCCTACAACATCACACTTTGTAGATAAAGATGGTAATAAATTTGAAGTGAAAAGTACATAGCATGATACTGTTACCTTCAAAACCTTGACCCAAGCTTCTTATTTTATTCCCATGAAAGGATGTGAAAACGAAGATGAAAGTATTCATTATGCTTCTCATTTAATATTTCCTTTTTGAGAGAGTCATTCTCCACCTTCAAAGACCTAAAATATTCCTTTTCTAATTTAGGAATTTCCCAAAATTTCATAGTAAAACTAACACTCTCATAATGAAAATAATTAGTAGGATAAGGTTGAGCTTTAGAATCAATCATGAAACAATTTCCAATAATAGAGTTATAATATTGACCATTCTCACTTGGCACTAGCTCCTTCTTGTCCATACTTAAATTTTACTGAAATGGAAGCTCACTAGAAATCATAGAAACGCTTTCTTTAATTAAAGAATTGTTACCTTCAACCACTATGGCTTGGGGTGACTCTTGTTTAACCCTCTCTTATTTTTACAAATGTGATTTCTCCTTATGTTGCATCATCACCATCTCCTCTATATGTTGAAATTTTGTCTTGGGTGTTTCTATCATTGTCTCTCATTCTTTACACACCACATTATTCATAGTAATTTTATGCATGACCGAAGAGTCATTCTAATATTTTGTCACACATTCATCATTATTCTAAGCACTCACTAAATTAGACTCTTTTTCTATGAACTCTTATACAACTATCTAGTGCACTTCAACCTTTTTCTCAAATCTATCTATAAAATTTTGAAAAAAATCATCAAATGAATCTATCTGAATTTTGACTTAGGTTTTCATACCTTGGTACCACCAATCATGAGTAGCTCCTTCAAGATGTAATATTACATACTAAATGAAACATTTTTCCTCCATGGAAATAAGGAAGTAATAGTCTTGAATCTCAAATAACCAAGATCTAACTAAGATCTTGTTAGACACATGAAAAGTGGTTTATTGAAGATTTTATGGCTTTGCTCTTGCAATCTCTTCCACCCAAATTTTAGTTTTGTCTACGTCCCTTGATAGCCATAATTTTTTGAATCTAATTGATATAATCACTATATGAGTCTGATTTTTAAATCCTTCATCTTGATTAACAATTTTTTTTCTATTGTTTGTGATTTCTTTTGCCAAGTCTTCCATAACATCACCAATATCAACCATATTTAAACTCTTATTTTCCCACTTTAAAAAAATGATCAAACCATCAAACTAGTAATATCATGGCTCTGATACCATTGTAATGTCCCTTGCTCGAAATGATGTCAGATTTTTATGACATGATAAATATTATCTCACATAGACATTGTAATTTAACAACATATAATTAAAATTAGGTATGTGCATCATTTCTAATATTTGAAAATATAACTAAACAATGTGAGAAACTATCATATGATGATATATTATTTGTAACACCCTGCCAGGTAACCCTAGAGGAAGATACAACTACAACGGAAGAAAACAATATTTTTTTAAAGTGTAAATTAATAACATGCAAATTAAACTAAACTAATGAATACATACTCTAAGGTATGCAACCAAGCTTACAACTGAGTCCCATAACATAATTTAACAATAACTCATTCAAAACATATAAATTATTACTCATGAATTAAAGATCATACATCCAAAGTAATAATTACATCTCATAAGATAAAGTACATAAAAGATCCATAGATTTCATTAATTCCAAATAATGTATTTACAAAAATCATTTCCAAAGTAAGAAAGATCGCTCAATAATGTTACAATTACAAAAGTTCTCCTAAAATACAATTAAGGAGTGATACAAATACAAAGTGACCAACTAATACAATAAACCATAAGAATGGAACATAATAATTGGTACACATGAGCTATCCAACTAGAAAATCCCACCATTACAAATGTAAGGAGGTAACCCAACAAAGTAAGTTGCACGTTCTAGCCAACTAAGTGGTACCCGAAGGCTCACCCCTCGTGCTAAGAGATAGTAACAAGGCTTCCTAGACAAAGCCAACAACCTCTCGACACACACTATCACATTATTGATCTAATCAAATAACAAGTACAACACTAATATAATGGTTGCATTGCTTCCAGAGTTAAATAATCAAGAAAATCACTGAACCAAACAAACTACTATCATAGGAGGAACCTCATCACAAATTTGTATGGGTTACCCTTGCAGACCTTCCTAGGCCCACACTCCCATCATGAGCCACTATGCTACCGACAACACATATATCTAATTAATAAACAAAGAAAATCATAGTGCACACATGTGAATATTAATTCCCAATCCCAAATATGAGAGGCAACACATCCCCATTCATGGTAATCAGGTGGTTAATTGAATACAATTAAATGCACTACCCAAGATAAAATCAAAGGGTTGACAATAAAATACTACAACCACCAACTATAATACTAGAACTGGAAGACTAACAAAATAACTACAAACACTTTTAACTAGTTTCTCCCAAAAGTGTGAATAGAAGAAAACACATTCAAAGGGCCATAAACACAGGAAATAATTCTACCATTAGGATTTCCTAAATCCAATTTCCCTTCAGTGAAATACAGTAATATATTGCCCAAATAAACTAATTTAATAAAATCTCTTTTACAGATAGAAGAAGAAATCTAATCTATTTGATATTGCAATTCCTCAATTACTTTAAAATAAAAATATCAATTTTTTTTTTTAATCAATTCACTTTGAAAACATTCAGTTTGTGCATTCATTTGCATTTTATCATAAAATATCCATTTAAATAAATGTATTTAAATATATATATAATTATATATAATCATACATATATAAATATATTATTTAAATAATAGGAAAATAAATTACATCTTCCAAAGATAACTATATTAAATGCATTTTTTTAAGTATATATATATATATATACATATAAATAAATATACATTATTATATATATATTTACCTATATATAATGTATATATACAAATATATAATATACATTTTATTAAATGTTAATTCATATAAAATTAAAAATTGAAACATAATTTAAAAGAAGTAGATGGTATAAGGAAATGGCGTCGATTGTATTAATACAATCGATTGCCTTGTGTGGGGGTTTGTGTTGCTTGTGGGTAGTGCTCCCTCCACATAACTGTGGAGGGTGTTGCCCACAATAGTCACACCCTCCCTCTAAGGTGGGTGGGTGTGGGGTAATACCCCCAGCCCCAAAACACTATAATCCTTAACATCAATAAATTTGAATTTTCTATGATAAAAATAATATGTCGTACAAAAATTTCGTACGATAGCATTTTCATTCTGGATTTTCATAATAAACATTTTTCCTAGAAGGTTTATAAAAAATGAAAAGAATATATTTATTTTTATATGTATATATATACATGTATATGTATATATATAAATTTCATCAAAACAATTGCTCTAGTCGGGAGAATAATTTTCGTAGATAATTTTCGATACAAAGTTTTCACAAATTCACCAGAAAAGTCAATTTACGAAGATTTTCTACATAAGAGTTTCTCAATTCTATATAGAGATTTTTAAAATTTCTCTAGACAAAAAAATCTAATAGGAGGAAGAACAATAAATTTTTACAGACAACATTTACAAGAAAATTCTTGAGAAGTTTTCTACAAAATTCTAAAGAGAAAATTAATTTCATCCCAACAAAATTTTTCCAGTTTCCTATTGTTTTTTCTTCTGGGATCTCCATTGTTTAAAATAAATCCCTATAGGAATTTCCAAAGCTTCCCCAATAATTTATAATTTCAAAAAAAATAAAAAACTTAACAATTTCTCCAAAAAAATTTATGGTAAGTTCCAGACATGATATTCTTCATAAATTTTACAAAATAAAATAAAGCTTCTAATCTTGTATAGGCAATTTTTTTCTAGACAACAAATTAATCTAGTAACATTTTCTAAATTAAAATCAAATAAAATAATTAAGGAATGTGAATTCCAGATGCTTGAGGAGATGAAGATTGATATAGAGCTTCTTCCACAAAACCAAGCTTCCTCTAGAAAAATTAAAGCTTCTCCTCAAAAAAAAACAAAGCTTCTTCCAGAAAAACAACACAAATACAGAGCCTAAATATATTTTTCCCGAGATTATCCTTCCCCAAATTTTGAACAACCCCATTCAACAAAAAAAAAACTTAATTTTTAACAACCTCTTCCCATAAATATCTTCTCCTCCCTTCTGTGAAGTAACCTCTTACCTCCCTTTGTTAAAAAAAATATTCTCTCTGTGGAATAATTTTCCCAACAACTGTAATTAAAATTTCCCAACACATGTCAAAAATCAAATATCTTCTCAATAAATTCCTAGCTAATGCCTCTAGATATTTTATAGATATTAATGAATTTTAATAATTCAAATACACATATTAATTTCTAATTTAAATTTAATTCAATTAATTTATTTACTTAATAAAATAAATTTAATCATAAGATTAAATCATTTAACCAAATAAATTAAATTAATTAATTAAATTAAATTAAATTACAATATTCTAACACAATAATCAAGATTAATTAAACAATCTCCCAAAATATTTAAAGCATTTATTTCCCTTAAACATACCTTGCAACATAAATAAAAGCTAGGAAAAAATGGACAACATGATAAAAAAGCATGACCAACTAAACGTGATGACACATTATGACTAGGGTTGTGGGTTGGCAAGGGAAACCTAGTTACTAACTCCCAATCAACAATACCATTGGGTAATGGACATGCTAAAACCTAAGAATCCAGTTGGAGTCGATGTCATGTACCTGCAAACCTGCAACCAAGGCATATTTCGAACATGTATATGTATCATAATCAATCACACTATAAAGAGAGAATTGTGGAATCGCAGGGCGCTAGCAAGCGAGTGATACAATCCTATTCCCTTCACCAATACAATGTCACATCAAACTAATGAATCTAAAACATCAATAAAATACAGATGAGCATATAACAATATCAACTCAAATAAATAACTATGCAAACCAGAAAGAATGCCATAAACAATAAAAATCCATATGGTGTACTCTCACATCATACTATAAAAAGAAACATCTCTCCAAAGTTAGCGATCAAATAATAACAAAGAATCATGTTCTATCAAAGTAAAGGTACCTACTATCAGAAAACATAAGTATATCATAGAAACAAATTGCCTGAATATATGAGCAAAATGGAGGGGTGTTGCATCCTCCCCCTAGGGCTAGGCTTACTCTTGGAAGCCTACAAATATGCATAGTATAGAATCCATTATTTAACATATATTCTTCACATACACACCCATGCACATCACTAGAAATCACAACACAAAGCCACACATGGGTCCATCAGGACACCAAAAATTAGCATACTAATCCATGATACATAATCCATGAGCTAAGAGCCAATATCCATCCTAGGTAATCCATACTTGATAATCAGTGACTTGATGGTGTTAGGCCACACACATGGTGAGACCATCCAATCAATACCACTATGACCTATCTCTTGTTGCATAAGGTGATTAGCCTCCAAGAGATATTCATCACACATTGGTGGGTAGCGGGTCCTAGTTTAGTAGCAACCTTGCATACCCCCATCCTCAATGTTCCCTGCATCTTCTTCCTCGTATACACTCACCAAGTCTTCCTCATACGTCCATGAAGAGGATTCACAATACAACATATTACTAACATTGAAAAAAATAAGAATAAACTAGTTTAGCCACCAAGTTCATAAATAAAAGAAAATAAAATTTCAATTTCAACAATAAGGAAATAAATGTGCACAATTTCAACACTAAATCAAGTATAATGATGAGGGTTACAAGAAAATAATATCACAAGGTGTGACTAAACCATCAAAATCGACATAAATCATCAATAACCATTAAAGAAAGTCCACAATCTTTAAAATTTCACTATACAAAATTGTGTGACTAAATACGAGCCACCAAACAAGAAAGGAGGGAACAATGTTTGACTAAAAAGTAGCCCTCATGTGGTGTAGAGTGAGCACACCATCCACATGACCCAGATTGTACTCCATGACTATGCCCTGCATCACGCCATTAATCGACATGGTCATACACCAGCCAAGGAAGGCACACATTGGTTGTATGCCACATGGCAGTGTGTCTATGGCTCCATAGAATTAGGCACGTGCATTACACACTCCACATAGCAATATCACATGGAGAAGGCACATGCAAGTACTCATCATAGCCAAAGGTATACATCGCTAAGACATACTCATATGCTATTTGACCATACACTATGGAAGCAACCATGAGTATCCATCTACAAGTGTGTGAGACCCCATAATTTTCATCACACAAGTAGTTTATCATAACACAATCTCATAGTGCACCTTCACATTTCTATGCACATGGCATCTTGTATCACAACATCATCAGCAACATTATGTCAGAACATGAGTGGGGTGTGGCATCATATCTATTGCATCATGTCAGAACACTTGCAAATACAGTATATATATAATGCATAAATGATTATATAACGATGGGGCTATCTGAGCTTCACCTCTTATACAAACAAGGTTTACTACATAATGCAAGATCAACGTCTCTACGAACGACCATGCATATACTAACAAACCAATTCTAATGTACTCAAATTTGTGGGGATTGGGCTAACGCATATGGATCAAGTATCATGATCCATCATAAGGGAAAGTAGTGGGTATGTTTCCTCAGAATTGGTTGAGCTAAAACCACTTTGCATCACAATATGCATTCACTGGACACTCCACCCAAGGAACTTTATGGCTACTACTATCCCTTCATGGATTGAGGGGCTAGAGAATCGAAAGAAAAGAATCTATGAAGCTAATTTTTGGTTACTCTTATATGTATAAGTTTCAACCACACATGCGTTGGCCCTCAATCAAATTACAAACATGCAAACACACATAATTGTATGGGTAATACCCACACCAAAATATAATTTTTTCCCCATGGATGGGTACCCAATATCACCATCCCATGGGCACACAAAGCAAGTACGAGGTATTTACAATACTCAACTAATGCATGGTTATTGTTTCCTAACATTTATAGGGGGTACAATTACATGCATAATTCCATAATTATATTTACTTCCATAGCCCATGTAATACATATCATTACTTTTCATCCATAACCTTTTATCAATTTTCTTTCTCTCTACTCTTTTCTACAGAACACACGATGCAAAATGTCAATGCCATAAACACTGTGATCACTTAACAACTCCACTAACAGATTTAGAAGGACAACATAATCATCTCAAATATACCCAGTGTATGAACCTGGGCTCTGATACCATGTGTAATTCCCTTCCACGTAACCCTAGAGGAAGATGCAACTACAACAGAAGCAAGAAAAATAAAATAAAAATTTAAATTAATAACATGGAAATTGCACTACACTAACGCATGCATCCTCTAAGCTATGCGACCAAGCTTACAATTGAATCCCATAACATAAAATAATAACTCATGAATTAAAAATCATACATCTAAAGCAATAATTACATCCCATAAGATAAATGTACATAAAAGATCCATAGATTGAATTCATTCCAAATAATATTTATAAAACTCATTTCCAAAGTAAGGTAGATCACTCAATAATATTATAATTACAAAAATCCTCCTCAAATACAATTGAGGAGTGATACAAATACAAAGTGACCAGCTAATACAATAAACCATAAGAATGGAACATAATAACTAGTACACATGAGCTCTCCAATTGGAAGATCCCACCATCATGAACATAAGGAGGGAACTCAATGGAGTAAGGTGCACATTCCACCCACCCAGTGGTACCCAAAGGGCTAACACCTATGCTAGGAGATAGTAAGAAGGCTTCCTAGACATAACCAACAACCTTTAGAAATAGGCTATCATATGACTGATCTAATCAAATAACAAGTACAACACTAACATAATGGTTACTTTGCTTCTAGAGTTAAATAATCAATAAAATCATTGAACCAAACAAACTATTGTCCTAGGAGGAGCATCATCACAAAGCAGTATTGGTTACCTTGGCAGACCTTCCTAGGCCCTGGCCCCCATCATGAGCCACTCTCCTACTGACAACACATGGTCTCATTCATAACCAAAGGAAATCATAGTGTACACATGCAGATATTTATTCCCAATCCAAAATGTGAGAGGCAATACATCCTCGTTCGTTGTAGCTAGGTGATTAACTAAATGCACGACCCAAGGTAAAATCAAAGGGCTGAAAATAAAATACAACCCCCAGCTATAATAGCACAACTCGAAGACTAAAAAAATAACTACTAACTTTTTTAACCAATGTCCCCTAAAAGCGTGAACATAAGAAAACACATTCAAAGAGAAATAAAGACATGAAATAATTCTACCATTAGGATTTCTTAAATCCAATTTCCCTTTAGTGAAATACAGTAATATATTGCCCAAATAAACTAATTTAATAAAATCTTTTTAACAAATAGAAGAAGAAATCTAATCTATATGTTATTCCAATTCCTTAATTACTTTAAAATAAAAATATCAATTTCTTATTTTTAATCAATTGACTTTGAGAATATTCAATTTGTACATTCACTTTCATTTTATCACAAAATATCCATTTAAATATATATATATATATATATATATATATATATATATATTTCCATAAAAGTGGCTAAGCCATTGAAATTTATATATTTTAAATATAAAAAGATACATAGTTAGAGTTTAAAATCAATCCTTACATAGGAGAGCCAGAATGATTATAGAAAGAAGCTTGCATACTATGAATCCCAACCAAGAGAGGCAAAAAACCCCGAAAAGGATTTATATTCCACCCACCAACCCCCCAATCTAGCAAAGCTACATGAATATGCAAATCATAGTAAGAAAAATGATCAAGGGACCAAGTAAATGATCTTCCTCCTTGGAAGATATAACTGGCCTTTTCTCTTTGTTTTTGATAGAAGCGGGAACCTTTGTGTTTATTCTCGCACTGACAACAATATCAAATAAGAGATGAAGAGCAAGGAATAAATCAACCCCAGCTGCAAGGATTTTAAGAGAAACTTTTTTATGAAGATCATTGCAATCCAGAACCGTTGTAGAAAATTCATCACTTGAAAGAAATTATCCACAAAATCCATTAGAGTTAGATTCTTCATGTAAGGAAGCAAAGGTGTGAATCGCTTCCTACGCTAATCTTGAGAGAACGAATATGCAAATTTCAATATAAAGTATTACAACGATTCAAAGAAACACATTCAAGAGTATAAATGAAATAACCATAAACACATAACACTGTGATTATCGTGGGGAAAACCCTTACGGGAGAAAAACCCCACCCTCTAAAACCTGCATAATGTATTATCAAATCAAAGAAGATTACAATACACTTGCAATGCAAGTTCTTACAAGAGCATCACCTCAACTCAAGCTTGGAGAGATATCACTAGCATCCTTCTAGCACCCAGCCTTGCAAACAAAACTCCATTATGTAAACTCCTCCCCAAGCCCTCCTTATATAGTGATTTACAACCTGGAAACCATTTGTGGTTTTACAAAACCATGGGCTTAACCACCATGCCACATGTTGCCCATTTTTGACATTTACATTTCCAAGATGGAAAAACAACCAGGTTAAAATAGTAATCCCGTCCATAATTTTGTCCTCTAGTTTAGACCCCCATAAAAGACATAAAACAAATTAACTATGCTCTAAAAATGGCCCTCCTATATTCTACTAAGGACAAGGCACCTTTTAACAACTCATACACCTTTTTCCAATGCATAAACATGTGGAAAACTGCCACAAACAAATTCTGTAATTTTCCTGGAAAAGGCTTGCAAGGTTGAGACATATTTCTCAACAATCTCCCACTTGTTGAACACCTTGCAAGAGTTAGGGGATCCAAAATATCATGGACTTAATTGCTAGGGGCCGAAAGGCCCATAGACTCTGAACACCATCTGAACTTCTCTGTGCTCACAGGTTTAGTTAATGCATCAGCAACATTCACCAAAGTGTCTACCTTCTCCAACTTCACCTTGCCATCCTCAACCATATCTCTCACAAAATGATATTGTACATCAATGTGTTTGGTCCTGGCATGAAAAGTCGGGTTCTTCGCTAGGCAGATTGCACTTTGACTGTCACTATAAATTGTCACTACACCCTGTTTGAACTCTATATCTGAACACAATCTCTTAAGCCAAATGGCTTCCTTACAGGCATGAGTAGATGCCATATACTCTGCCTCTGTAGTGGACAAGGCAACCACAGCCTGTCGCTTGCTCATCCAACTAATTGCACCACCAAATAATGTAAACACATATGCACTGGTGGATCTTCTTCTATCAACATCACCAGCCCAGTCTGAATCCACATAGCCTCGAATATCCAAGGAATGCTTGTTTCCTATTCCATGAAAACATATAGAGTACTCTGAGGTACCCCGCAAGTATCTGAAAACTCTTTTAACTGCATCCCAATGTGCTCTTCCTGGATTAGACATGTAACGGGAAAGTACTCCCACTGCTTGGGCAATGTCTGGTCTTGTACAAACCATAGCATACATCAAACTTCCAACAGCACTCTGGTATGGTACTCGACTCATCTCTTCCATCTCTAATGGGGATGTAGGACACTGTGAAATAGAAAGCTTTGTTCCCATCGTAACAGGAACACTCAATGGTCTAGAATCCTGCATATTGAATCTTTTCAAAATAGTACCAACATACTTACTCTGGCCTAGCCAAAGCTTTCTGTTTTGTCTATCTCTTACAATCTCCATTCCCAGAATGTACGTTGCTGCACCAAGATCTTTCATTTCAAACTTCGCTGAGAGTTGAGATTTTAATTCTGCAATCAAACCTTTTCCTTTGCCAATAAATAACATGTCATCGACATACAAGGCAATAACCAGGAAACGATCACCATCAGATTTGAAATATATACAATGATCAGATTTAGATCGCACAAATCCCAAACTCAACACATATGTATCAAACTTCTGGTACCACATCCTAGGACTTTGTTTCAAACCATACAAGGATTTCTTCAACTTACAGACCAAATGACTTTTACCTTTTACCACATAGTGCTCTGGCTGTGTCATATAAATTTCTTCCTCCAAGTCTCCATGAAGGAAAGCTGTTTTCACATCCATTTGCTCGATCTCTAGATCATAAGCTGCTGCAATAGAAAGCAAAAATCGAATGGATGTCATTTTGGCTACAGGAGAAAAAATCTCACCATAATCTACCCCCTCAACCTGGGAGTAACCCTTAGCAACCAATCGCGCTTTGTACTTCTCAATGCTTCCATCTGAACCCATCTTCTTTTTGAACACCCATTTACAACCAACAGGTTTCCGTCCTTCAGGCAATGGTACAAGGTCCCATGTATCATTCCTCTTAAGAGCTGCCATCTCTTCATCCATGGCTATTTTCCAGGACTCTGAATCATTCATACCAAGAGCCTCTTCTACAGATCTTGGTTCATCGATGTTAGCATTCAAAGCAAATATACACCTCCAATCATCAGGAGAATACCCATACCTTTCAGGTGGTTTCCTTTGTCTAGTAGACCTTCGAGCAAGATCTGGTTCATTATCAGGTTCAGGTTCAGGTACCTCTTCTTCCTCTGATGATTCAGAACTCGTAGAGCTCTCCTCGACTTCTTGTCTTTCTAAGGGCCTCGATTCAACTTTCTCTGGTGTAGCAGGTAGTTGAATCACATCTTCCTTTTCTTCTATTTGTTTTGGCTGCGCTGTAACAAAAGAAGGCTTAGTTTCTCTAAAAATAACACTTCTGGAATAAAATACCTTTTGTGCAACAGGATCCCAAAGCTTGTATCCTTTCACACCATAACTGTATCCGATGAAAATACATTTAACAGCTTTGTTATCCAATTTTGTCCGCTTCTCCTTTGGCACATGAGCATATGCCTCACAACCAAAAACTCTCAGATGTCTAAGTGAAGGCTTGTGGCCCGACCACGCTTCCATTGGCGTTTTATCAACAAGAGCTGATGTAGGAGACCTGTTTATCAGGTAGCAGGCAGTGGCTACAGCTTCAGCCCAGAACTTTTGTTCTAGTCCAGCACCACTCAACATACTCCTAGCCTTCTCCATCAGGGTCCTGTTCATTCTTTCTGCAACTCCATTCTGTTGTGGAGAATACGGAGTTGTCTTCTGTCTTTTAATACCACAATCTTTACAAAATGTATCAAAATCATTAGAGCAATATTCACCGCCATTATCAGTTCTCAAACATTTTATTTTCTTTCCAGTCTGCAACTCTACCATTGCTTTAAATTCTTTGAAATGACTGAAAACTTCAGCTTTACTCCTAAGAAAATAAACCCATGTTCTTCTACTGAAATCATCAATGAAAGAGACATAATAAACTGATTTACCAATAGAAGGAACATCAACTGGACCAAATACATCTGAATGGATCAGATCCAATATACATGAAGACTTATGAGAACTGGAGTAAAACTGAATGCGGTTTTGTTTTCCATAAATACAATGCTCACAAAAATCAAATTCAAGATTGCAATCATTTAACCCATCAACAAGATTCTTATTTTTCAAGGTCCGTAGACCCTTCTCACCTATGTGGCCAAGTCTTTGGTGCCATAACATGGTCTTCTCTGCAGGCAACTTTGATTCGGTAGACAGAGCACCCTTGGGTACCCAAAAACCACGACCATTTGTTGAAAGAGAAAACCTCTCCTTTTCCAACAGAGTAGTCTTTTTCACAATCTTATCAGAAGTACTATTGCACTCAACCGTGCATGCATCAAGCTGGTACAGTGTACCCAATCTGCTTCCTCTTGCTATTACCATAGCACCTCTTACCATTTTCACACCTGCTTCAGAGAACTGTACATGCACACCCGCATCTATTAGTTTACTAACAGATAACAAATTTCTTGCTAGTCCCGGGATATGCAAGACACCATCAAATCTTCTAATTCTACCATCAGAAAATTTTACACGAATACTTCCATGGCCAACAATATCAAGAATAGAGTTATCACCCAAATACACCTTACCACCATCAAAATTTTCATACTTACTAAACCAGTTTCTATTAGGAGTCATGTGGAAAGATGCACCTGAGTCTATTAACCATGCATTATCACCTGCATGAGTGGCCAAGGCTGCGATAAAAGCGTCTCCATCTTCCTTCTCGGACTCAGAATCAGAATCTTGCTTCTTTTTCTTCTTCTTCTTTTCCTCTTTGCAATCCTTTCGGAAGTGTCCAGATTTACCACAATTCCAACATATCACCTTGGACTTACCAGGGGATTTTGATCTCCCCTTATTCTTGGACTTAGAACGGCCATGCTGCTTTTCATTCTTGCCTCTTTCCTTTGGTCTTCCTCGAACACTCAAAGCCTCTTTAGCATTCAGAGAGACCTTCCTTCTCATCTCCTCAGAAAGTAGAGAACCAACAACATCCTCCATCTTCAAGACAATAGAAGTGCTCCCTATGGCCATGACAAGGTTGTCCCATGAATCTGGCAACGAACATAGTAGGATTTGGCACCTTTCTTCTTCATCCATCGCTACCCCAACTGAGGTCAACTGAGTCACCAACATATTGAAACTTTCCAGATGCTCAGGAATTCATCCACCTTCTTCCATTCTCAAGGAATACAATTTCTTCCTCAAGAAAATCTTGTTAACAAGTGATTTCGCTTGATAGATCTCACTTAGCTTCTTCCAAAGCTTCTTCGCGGTAGACTCTTCATGCACATTAATCAGAATTGAGTCTGCAAGACACAATCTTATGAGACCTTTAGCTTTTCTGTCCATCACATCATATTGTGTAGCTAAAGTCGGATCTGTAGGCCTTAGCTTATTCTCATCCACCGCATCCCATAGATCCCGATCAATCAACAGATCTTCCATCTTCAGCTTCCACATCTCAAAGTTTGTGCCAGAAAACTTTTCTACATCAATCCTCCCCGACATGCTTGCCATCTTTACGATCCTGCAATACAAAAAATGAAATACTCTGCACAAGCTCCCACTCAAACCTTGATTAGCTCAAAAAACCCTGTACCCAACAAACAGAACCAAAACTGGCCAGGCTCTGATACCACTTGTAAGGAAGCAAAGGTGTGCGGAATCGCTTCCTACGCTAATCTTGAGAGAACGAATATGCAAATTTCAATATAAAGTATTACAACGATTCAAAGAAACACATTCAAGAGTATAAATGAAATAACCATAAACACATAACACATGATTATCGTGGGGAAAACCCTTACGGGAGAAAAACCCCACCCTCTAAAACCTGCATAATGTATTATCAAATCAAAGAAGATTACAATACACTTGCAATGCAAGTTCTTACAAGAGCATCACCTCAACTCAAGCTTGGAGAGACACCACTAGCATCCTTCTAGCACCCAGCCTTGCAAACAAAACTCCATTATGTAAACTCCTCCCCAAGCCCTCCTTATATAGTGATTTACAACCTGGAAACCATTTGTGGTTTTACAAAACCATGGGCTTAACCACCATGCCACATGTTGCCCATTTTTGACATTTACATTTCCAAGATGGAAAAACAACCAGGTTAAAATAGTAATCCCGTCCATAATTTTGTCCTCTAGTTTAGACCCCCATAAAAGACATAAAACAAATTAACTATGCTCTAAAAATGGCCCTCCTATATTCTACTAAGGACAAGGCACCTTTTAACAACTCATACACCTTTTTCCAATGCATAAACATGTGGAAAACTGCCACAAACAAATTCTGTAATTTTCCTGGAAAAGGCTTGCAAGGTTGAGACATATTTCTCAACACTTCATGAGACATAAAACCCCCTATGGTGAAAAGACCATAATTGAAATCATAATTATCCAAAGAAAGATGAAGATCTGAGTCAGAAAGAAAACTAGTTTGTTCAAATTTTGCAACAATTACCATAACCAATTCAGAGTCATGTAAAATATCCATAAAAATAGTAAATAAATGAGATAGCACTTCATAGAAGGAGGCATTGCAGTTGTCCGGCAACCAATTAACACCCACCACCTTTTTACAAGCCAGGTAAGAATCTGCATCATCAAGACAAAATATTATCCCCAATTTTTCATGATCAAAAGCATAAGGATCACATATAACTTTTTCTTTGGACATTAACAAAATTCTATACCAATCCACGCTATAATGCAGAGACATAGTAAGAAGATAAAATTTCCACAGTGAAACAAAATACTACCAATTTGATAAGCCAAACCTGATATAAATAGAATACTAAGGGCCTTTCTTATTGTCAGCTCATAAGGCCAAAAAAATAACCAAAATATTACCTAACGCAAGAGCCATCATATATCAAGAACCCCGAAAGAGGAGATCGCAGCCAAATCTTAGTGACAGTCGGAAATCTCCAATTGAAACCAAATATGACCTTAAGTGAGGTTCATTTCATTAAAGAATTGTGCCAAAATAATGATATGGAGGAAAGTCGATTGCAACTCGGGCTTTAAATTATAATTTTCAATGCCAAAAAACCAGCAGACATTGATAAAACTTGATTACTACACACGTGAGATGCGAATCTCTCGAACTGGGTTGTCCAAAAAGATAACTTACCAAGCAATGATCGAGGATACGCACAGGTAGATAAATAGGAGAATGATAAAAAACACAAGCCAAGGATGAGAAACAAGGACAAATAATAATTATTTGGAGCCGCCAAAACAAAGGAAAGATCATCTTAATCATATCAAAGCATGAACGCCAAGCAAGAAAATCATGAAACAGACAGAGTCCAATCAACCAATGACAAGGAGGAGAAAACTAACCAAGATCAAAGAGCTTACAGGAGGGGAATGCTGGGAGGATTCAAAAATAATGGGGGGATTTCATTTGCAGATAATTCCATATAAGACCATTGATTGTTGATTGCCTTATTGGCTGAAAAATATGCCATAAAGTTTACTTCCCTGGAGCAATGAGAAATGGAATAATTTGAAAATTGTGCTAATTTCTTTAGAACTTTATCAAGGAGGTATTGAAAATTTCATATATTCATTTTTTTTAATGAATAATTGCATTTATAATCACCATCGAATCACCTTCAATTTCAATTTTCTTTATGCACATTGAATAATCCAATTCTAGACCAAAACTGAGAGTCTCCAACTCTGCTTTATTTTTTGACCGACGAGGAATTATTTATCAAGTTGCCTTTAGAAGGATGGATTCTGAGTTAAAAAAGGTGATCCCAGTTCTTGATTGACCAGGGTTTCCTCGGGAGGCACCATCAAAATTTAGCTTGGATATATTTGGAGGAGGCAACCATTTAGCTTCAGCTCTTGCCTTAACTTTATATATTTTATTTGTAATGGAACAATGGAAAGGTAAAGATTTGATGGCAGACCATGAGGTAATGATAAATCTATCCCATTTGGAAAAGGTTTTCAGATTTTTTATTTGTTTTAAGACATAGGATTTAACATATTCAGAAATAGCCTTCTCAATTTTAGATACTACTGTTTCCAGAGAAGTTGAGGTACCTCAAAAATTAGGTTATTCCTTTCAAGCCATATGTTCTAGAGAAGCACAGATGGGGCAACCAACCAAAGACATGCAAAGAAGGAAGAATGAAAATGAAGAGGCCAAGAATTAAACTCAGTAGATAGAGAAGGGCCTATTGTAGAATACCAATCAAGATTCCCATAAAATCAGTACCAACATTGGGATGCAAAGGGACAATACAAAAAGAGGTGATTTGCAGATTCAAGGAAGCACCCACACAATACACAAGAGAAGGAAACACTACTGCCTAGCCTATCCAATCTTGCACCTATAAGAACTCTGTCTTGAAGGGCTAGCCAAGAAAATGCCTCAACCTTCGGGAGGGAAGCATTATTCCAAAAAATACTAGAAGGAAGGTGTGAATGATTTGAAGAGGGCGGATGAGAATTATACCCATATTTGACAATATAGTTTCCTGATTTTGATTTTGTCCAAATTAGGACATCCTCTGTTTTTAAAAAAATTATAGATCTTTTACTAAGTTCCTCTCTATAGGCTTGTTTAAGATTGGGAGGGAAAGGAAACAAATAGATTGATTTCTAGTTTACTTTTGGAAGCTCTTGAGTGAAATCAACAATAAAATAATCAGCCAGCTTAGACCCTGACTGATTTTGAGAAAGGATATCAGAGGACTCCACTCTCTTAAATGGGAAAGTGCAGGAAAACCATTCCCAATGTCCTCCCAAAACTTGGCTTTCTGACCATTATGCACTAACCAAGAAATATGGGGAAGAATAACCAACTTGCAAGATGAGATAATATTCCATACAACAGAACCCTTTGGAAGAGTGGAAGCCATGAAAATGCTTTCCCGAGGTAGAGCATTGAGATAATTTGGAAGGATTATTTTCCCTAGTTGAGAATCAGGATTTTGGTAAAGTCTCCAAACAATTTTTGCACCTCATGCAATGTTTTGGAGTTTGATCTCTCTGATCCCAACACCACCAAGACCTTTCGAGAGGCGGACTTTATCCCAAGCCAAAAGAGCTAGCCTCTCTTTCTGAGCCACATTATCATTCCAAAGGAAAGAGAAAAAAATAGATTTAAGATGATTGAGAGTGACAACAGGAGAATTTAATACTGACATAAGATAAATGGGAAACACATTTAAAACAACCTTTATCATCTGAATTTTCCCTAGAAAGGCAAGCCACTTGTGTTTCCAAGCAAGGATTCTACCAGAAATTGAAGAGATAGCTTTTTCCCAGAAGGAGAGCAGACCTTTACCAATGAAGAATGGAATCCCAAGATATGAACAAGGAATTTTCCCTATTGAGAAGCCTCGAAAATTATTTAGTTTATGTTCAATGACAGGGGGCACATTTATCAAAAACAACTTTGACTTGGAGGGGTTAATGGCTTGACCCAAGGAGGCAACAAAGTCTGATAAGAGGATTTTAATTATTTTTGCCTCTGGAATTGACACCTGCCCAAAAAGAAAAGTACCATCTGCAAAAATTCCATGAGTTTGAGGGTCTCTAATGTTAGGGATAATTATACCTTTCCAATGCTCTAGGAGATTGATTGATTTAATCGCTCTACTCAAACCTTCTGACATGAGGATGAAAAGAAAAGGGGATAGGGGATCTCCTTGTCTCAGGCCTCTAGAAGAGGCAAATAAACCACAAGGGAATCAATTATTCAAAACCAAAAATCTTGTCGTAGAAATGCAACAATAGATCCATTTTATCTATTTTCTGTAAAGTGAAACTTTGACAAAATTGCAACTAAAAAATCCCAATTTACATGGTCATAGGCCTTCATCATAACCAATTTAAGTATCATAGAGGGAAGTTTATGATAGATTATAGAATGCAATAATTCATAGGAAAAAATAGCTCCATCCAAAGTTTCCCTCCCAGGTACAAAACCCCCTTGTTCCTCAGAGATTATATGAGGAATCAACTTTGCAAGATGTGAAGCAATAGCTTTAGTAAAAAAATTATAGAGAGAATTACAAAGAGCTATTGGTCTGAAATATGCAAAAGAAGAGGGAGAATCCACTTTCGGGGTTAAAGAAGATAAATTAGTGTTTCACTCCTTTAAGATAGTACTATTTCGCCTAGATTCTTTGAGAGCTAATAAGACGCCTTTCCCCATTATGTGCAACATTTTTGAAAATAGTGAAACCATCAGGTCCTAGTGATTTTGTAGGAGACATAAAATATAACCAGTTTTAATTCCTCTAAGGTAAAAGGTGACAAGAGATGATCATTATCGACCTTTGAAACCAAGTTCGGGATTGAGTGCAGAATTGAAGCATGTAACGTTATGTGGTCAGCTATGAGGAGATTTTTTAAGAAGGAAGTGGCTTCCAAACCAATGGATTTTTCATCTTCTAAAATTAAACTGGAGTTGTTCTTAATTGATGAAATTATGTTCTTTTGCCTTATAATTTTTGCAGAAGCATGGGAAAGATTTGTATTTCTGTAGACCCATCAGCCAACCAGGTGTCTCTTGATTTTTGTCTCCAATAACATTCCTCCCAAAGAAGCACCTCCTCTAAATCAAAGCTGATTGATTTTTGGACCTCAAAAGAGGAAGGGCTCAGACCAAATTTAATGATATGATCATTTAGAATCTCAAGTTTAGATTGGAGCCTCTTTTTTTCATTGAAAATATTTTTAAAGTGAGACTTGTTCCATACTTTAATTTTATCCTTTAAGAAATTTAACTTTTTCACAAGCTGATACATGCGAGAACCAGCAAAGAAGGGAGAGTTTTCCAACTAGAATTGTATCATACGAAAGAAGGTGGTATCCTTTATCCACATCAATTCAAACTTAAAAAGGAAGCTTACTTGGGGCTCTGTCTTCTAGTAAAGTTAACAATATTGGAAAGTGATCTGAACCAGGATAGCCCAAGATTGAAGAAAAGGAATCATTTTTTGAGCTCAAGCAATTTGATGATAATAGAAAGCAATCAAGTCATTTCGCAATTTGGCAGAAATCCTTTATTTTCTTTGTCTAGGTAAATAAGCCATTTTTAGGCTTACATTCAAGAAAATGATTGGTCTCAATAAATCCTTTGAAGTCTTCCATCACCCACTTATTGGGAATAATACCACCTATTTTCTTAAAATCATATAATATATCATTGAAGTCCTCCCCAAGATAAGAAGCTTATTTGATAATGCTTGAGCTAACAAGGACAAAAGATCCCATAATTTCCTTTTTTCAGGAACTCCTATTGGTTTGTAAATGTTGAACAACCAAAAGTTGGCCTCAGAATGGTTATTCCTTACTAAAGCTAGTGACCAATGGGAAGAGGACGCAATTTAATTTAAAGAAACTAAATTAGCTTTCCATAAGAATGAAAGTTCCATCGTCACCCCTAATGATGAGGAACATGAAAAATTCCAGATTGATCACTTTGAGAAGAGGGAATTGGCCAAAAATAAGTTTAATTTGGTCTCTTGAAGCATGATAATATATGTATTTTCAACTTCTAATTAACACTTGATAAAGTATCACTTGTTAGGGGCATTCAATCCCCTAACATTCCAAGATAGGATCCTCATTCTCCTCAAGTGGAGGAAACCTCTCCCCTCTTCCCTTGAGATTTTGGTTGGAATTGCTTCTCGACAGAAACCTCTAACTGCAAGCTTTGTTTTAACACCCTAGCTCTACTCATCAGGGGGCTAAAGGTTATTTTGTTTTTAGTTGGGGAAAATAGAGTGGATTGTATTCTAGCAACAATTTCTTGTTGATTTTTTTGAGCTTTCAGTTTAAGGACCCTCTTTCTAGGAGTGGAATGGGTGGAAATTAATTTTTCAGGTAAGGGGGATTGAGAGACAAGGAGGTTACTCTTAGCTAGAGGACTTTCTATGTAAAGGAGATCTAGATCCTGAAACTTTTGCAAAGATAAGGCATCAAAATGATTCTTTGAGAGCATTATTTCCATACCCTTCTCAATTTTCAATAAATTTGCATCTATCTCTATCAATACACGGTCTTGAGCTTCTAAATTAAACTCAATGTTTATTTTTTTTATGATATTCATCACTTTATCTATTAGTTGTTGATCTATTGAGAACAAATTGGACTCAAGTTCCTTTGGATTTGGGGGACCACCTGCAAGATTAGGAGAGCATAGAACGGGAGCAATCCCCAAGGAGGTCAGCTTGACAAAAGAATCAAGAGGAATATTTTTAGCACAAGTAGGATCAGTCAAGAGGGGAACCAAGGTAGAATTGAAATCAAATGAGGATGAGGGAAAAAACTATGAATGACTTTTGTCCAAAGGAGGGGCTAAAATGGTTTTGGATTTCAACTTTCTAGTTATCAAGCATGACACCTTCGATGATTCCTCCAAGTTGCCCAAAGACATAGAACCCTGAGGATTCGCGGATTCGGAGGAAGGACGGGAAGGAGGAATACCGAATGGCTCACCAAGACTAGGAACAGTCGTATCCTTTTGGACAAAATATTTGAGTTTCAATAGCAATGGAGCGTCTAACATAATGGAGGCAAGACAATAAGGAGCCTTATCTTTCACAATGTCTTCTCTCCAGATCCCATCCAAGGATTTCAAATTGAAAACCCTCAGGATAGTCGAGTTATGGTTTATTTGAACATAGATCTTAACACTTAGAAAGCCCTCAACCATAGAGGAATCAGAAAGTAAGAAATTTCTAAAAGAATTACCAATTTCCTTCAAAATATTAGGGTCTGTGAATTCTAGGGGAATGTTTGAAAGGTGAAACCAAATAGGGGAGGTGAAACATAGAGACTTTGAAGGTTAATAGAAGGGTTTCAATGGGAAAATGAAAACCAAGGTTTTCCCAATCTAGAAAAACTTACTTTCAAGAACTTTATTTTTGGCTTCCTTAGAGTCCATTACTGACAAAAAAGTATTGGAAGATAATACTTGAAAATAGAGAGTTCCATACTAGTGAGCGTGGATGCACTTATGAATCTTAGAAAGGGGTAAAATTTCACCCCATACCTAAAGAAGGACAATGAACCCATGCAAATCATAAGTTTTTTGATTGAGGGCTGCTTTTTTGGCTAAGATGTAGGGAATCAGAGTCCACATTTTTCCTTTGGATGAAGCATTTTCTTCCCTTCCAATCCCTTCTTCCCCCTTGATGCCTCCCATTGTAGGGTTTCCTTCCTAGAGCCCCTCATATCGCTCATTAATTGTCTTGGATGGCAAGTCCAAACCACCAGAAACACCAACCCTCGGCTTAACATGAGTGGTTTGAACCCTTAATGGAGAAGGGTATTTTTGTCCTTGTGAGGCTTGTTCATGAATTTGAGGAACCCTAGCCTTTGGCATTCTTACCCATGAACTCATTTTTGGAATGGTTCAAGCCACATCAAGATCGTTGAAGCCTTTAAAGTATTCTAAGTGAGGAACCCAATTCAAATCGATCGTAGTTTTTCGAAAAGAATCTGAACCCACCTAAAAACCTTTTAAGGGATTTTCTCCTGAGTTTGAAGGCAAGGCCATGTCCAACCAACAACCATTATGGAAGACCCATTGTGGTATGTGGACCTAAACTCTTGCTTCTTGTTCATGAGTGCTAGCTCCAACTTCATCTACCCATCGAAGATGACCTTTCCCTTGTTCTTCAACTCAATCACCTTCCTACGCCATTTTGACTACCACTATGTAATTATGTATATTATTTATATATAATCATACATATATAAATATATTATTTAAATAATAAGAAAATAAATTACATCTACCAAAGATAACTATATTAAGTGCATATATTTATAGATACATATAAATAAATATATAATATTACATATATATTTACCTATATATAATGTATATATACAAATAATATATATATATATATATTATTAAACATCAATTCATATAAAATAAAAAAACAAAACACAATTTAAAATAAGTGAACGAAATAAGGAAATGGCACTGATTGTATTAATACAACTAGCTGCCTTGTGTGGGGGTTGTGTTGCTTGTGGATAACACTCCCTCCACATAATTGTGGAGGGCACTACCCACAACAACCACACCCTCCCTCCAAGGTCAGTGGTTGTGGGGTAATACCCCCAACCCCAAAAGACTATAATCCTTAACATCAATAAATCTGAATTTCCTATTATAAAAAGAATACGTCGTACGAAATTTTTTGTACGGTAGCATTTTCATTATTTATTTTCATAATACACATTTTTCCTAGAAGGTTTTCAAAAATAAAAAAATATATATTTATTTATATATGTACATATATGTATATATATATATATATATATATATATATATATATATATATATTTCATTAGAATGATTTCCCTAGTTGGGCAAATAATTTTCACAGATAATTTTCTAGAGGAAGTTTTCATGAATTCACCAGAAAAGCCAATTTACAAATATTTTCTATAGAAGATTTTCTCAAATCTATACAAAGGTTTTTCAAAATTCTCCAGAAAAACAAATCTAATAGGAGGAAGAACAATAAATTTCTATAAACAACATTTACAAGAAAATTGCTAAGAAGTTTTCTACAAAATTCTATAGAGAAAATAATTTCCATCCCAACATAAGTTTTCCAGTTTCCTATTTATTTTTCTTCTAGGTTCTCCATTATTTAAACACAATCCCTACAAGAATTTCCAAAGCTTCCTCAAAATTTTATAATTTCAAAACAAATAGAAACTTAACAATTTCTACAAAATCTTTCATGATAAGTTTCAGAGATGATATTCTTTAGAAATTTTATAAAATAAAATAAAGGTTCTAATATTGTATAGGCAATATTTTTTTCAACAACAAATTAATCTAGTAACGTTTTCCAAATTAAAATTAAATTAAATAATTAAGGAACTTGAATTCCAAAGACTTGAGGAGATGACGATTGATGTAAAGCTTCTTCCACAAAATCAAGCTTCCTCCAAAAAAACAAATCTTCTTCTCGAAAACAAAACAAAGCTTCCTCTAGAAAAACAACACAAATCGAGAGCCAAAGTATATTTTCCTGAGATTATCCTTCCCCAAATTTTCAACAACCAAAAACTTAATTTTTAACAACCTCTGCCCAAAAATATCTTCTCCTCCCTTCCATGAAGTAACCTGTTACCTCACTTTGTTAAAGAAAATATTCTCTCCATTAAATAATTTTCCCAACAACCATAATTAAAATTTCCCAACACATGTTAAAAATCAAATATCTTCTCAATAAATTCCCAGCTAATCCCTCTAGATATTTTATAGATATTAATTCATTTTAATAATTGAAACTCAAATAATATTTTCTAATTTAAATTTAATGTAATTAATTTAATTACTTAATAAAATAAATTTAATCATAATATTAAATCATTTAACCAAATAAATTAAATTAATTAATTAAATTAAATTACAATCTTCTAACACAATAATCAAGATTAATTAAATAATCACCCAGAATATTTAAATCATTTATTTCCCTTAAACATACCTTGCAACATAAATAACAACTAGCCAAAAATGGACAACATGATAAAAAAGCATGACCAACTAAAACTGATGAGACACTATGACTAGGCTTGTGGCTTGGCAAGGGAAACCCAGTTTCTAACTCCCAATCAGCAATACCATTGGGAAATGGACACGATCAAACCTCAGAATCCAGGTGGATTTGATGTCCTATACGTACAAACCTGCAATCAAAGCATATTTCTAACATGTATATGTATCATAATCAATCACATAGTGAAGAAAAAATCATGGAATCACAAGGCACTCGCAAGAAGTGATGCAATCTCGTTCCCTTCACCAATACAATGTCACATCAAACTGACGAATCTACAACATCTATAAAATATAGATGAGCATATAATAATATCAATTCAAATAAATAACTATGCTAACCAGAAAGCATGTCATAAACAATAAACATCCATATGGTGTACTCTCACATCATACTATAAAAACCAACATCACTCCAAAGTTAGCAATCAAATAATAAAAAAGTATCATGGTCTATCAAAGTAAAGGTACTGTCAAAAAACATAAGCATATCAAGGAAACACATTGCCTGAACATATGATAAAAATGGAGGGGTGCTATATTATTGATTTTAACATGAATACTACATATTTTACGTCACAATTTTCTATTAATAGAAAGAAACAATGATAAAAAAAAATGCAATAGAGATCCAAACACTGAAAACTAAAAACACACGCCAACTTGGAAAAACATCAATAGAAAAGCAAACTAAAATGTATAACTATTCTAAGAAAACAATTACATAATAGAATGCCTCTCATACATATATTTTTTTTCAACCTACAACAACACCAAACTAAAATATAAAATACACTTTCACACCAACAAAAAGTTGCAAACAAAATGGATACAGAATCTAACTAGAAACTTTTCAGCACAATGACAATCTTTGGATAAAATTTCACCTCGAGACTCCCCAAACCATATATTTGAGCCTCAATACCCTTTGTTTACTAGTCTCAAAGATTCATTCTTCATTGGTTTATCGATCTCTAAAGATAACGACAACCCCGTGAGAGAAAACAATGGATAGAATGAATAAGTAAAAAATCATATTTTTTCTTTTAATGCAAACCACATGTAAAAGGAAAAATTTGGCACCAAAACCCCATGCCAAAAATGATTATTCTTGCATTCCATGAAATAAATCCCTTGTTTTTATGTGTACTTTCACATCACCTCACTCAAAACTTGACTTCATTAATTCAACTATTGGCATGCACCCAATTGAATCCAATTTCCATAACAAATGCACTTGCCAACTTGGTCCTACAAACATTTTGTAAATATTTATAATTTTAATATTTATTTTCCCAAATGATATAAATGTGACAAAGGTAATATAGATATTAAATATATTTTATTTCCCAATATCCCCTATGATCCATCTTGACTTACTATTTTTAGTAAGTTCCATTTTTTTGGAAAAAGGGACATGAAACCTAGCCCACATTATTGATAATCATGTTCCTGTAATGGCTAGTTGTGCTCAAAATTTTGGATACACTCATAGTCAATGAGTAAAAAAAATCCCCCCTACAAACATATCTTTTTTTCCTACATAGACCAATCCAAGTGTTACTAAAACTATGCAACCAACCAAAAATATCACTTCAACCCTGGGCATTTCTATTGTGAATTCAAACATCATATCTCCTAACTCCCCACCTCTCACAAAATTGAATTTTAGTTATCAACCTAACACATATAAACCTTGACCATATTCCCCTCCATCTCAAAACACAACCAATTATTTTGTCATAAACCAACTTTTGAAAAATGTCACTTCCCTTCAACAACAAATAACAACATTGAAAAAAACCAAACCAGAAAACTTTCATAATATGTCAAATGAAACCCATTTCCATTGGAGATATTGAGAGCACAAATTCCAAAATTCATAGAGATGTGTAGGTTTGAGAAATATGGTGCTAAAGGAGATCCTAGAAACCATGTGTTTGTATATACAACGTTAGGTAGTGACTTCATTTTCGAAGGTGTTCTCTTAGCTAAGATTTTCCTAGGTCCTTAAAAGATACAACCTTGGAATTGTTTTATTCCTTAAAAAATAACTCAATCCACTAATTTAATGAGATTTTTGATGCCTTTCTTAACCATTTCCAAGTGCACATTGGTCCTAAGATGGCCTTATCTAGTTAGATGCAATGTAAATAAAAAATAGATGAAAATTGTTAGGGTTCGAAGGTAAATATATAACAAGTTAAATGCAGATTTGAACAATAAAAAAGAGTAATAAAACACACATAGAAGAAAAAAAAGATAATTTAACGTGGTTCACCCAATTTGGGCTACATCCACAAAACCGCAGCCATCTAATGATTTTATTATCTAGTGCAAAACATATTACAATATCATGAATAATGCCATACTACAACTCTCCATCCTAGCCACTTATAAGAAGCTTTTAGAAGCTTCCAAAAATTAGGGTTTACAAAGTCGTCCTTTTTCTTTTTTGGTGACGAAGTGAAAAAAGGTTAAAAAAAAATCTCAGGGGTTGTCGTCCTCAAACCCCAACTTTTCAGGGGCTACCACCCTCAAACTGTTGCCTGGGGCCTAGCCGGACCCTAGACCCAGCGAGGATACATGACTTGATTGTACAGTATAGCATGATCATTCACCACATACCAACAAAAACGTCATTAATATTATAACACATTATCAACTACTTTATTCACAAATCAACATTAAAATTCTTGATAATGATATTCAAATGATTTTCAATGAAAAATCATAAAAACATATCCAAGAAAAGCTTGGCATGATGAAATTTTTGTCCTTTAGACATGCATGGCTCTATTTAATTATCCAATCTTTCTTAATCAATGCGTAGGAAAACCTTGTTCAACTCCTCCTGAAAAATCTAAAACCATGCCTAATAAATATTTTCAACTATTCAAGAAAAAGGAAAAAGGTATTTAAAATGATTAATCCACCTCAACCAACCCATCATGTTGAACATCAAGTAGATTCCATAAAAACAACAAATCCATACCAATATCAAGAAAAAAATAGACAATTCACCATGTTATCGATACTCTCCATTCAATCATATTGCAACTCTTGAGAAATAATTTAATCACCTTACCTATCATTATACCTCTTGACGCAATCGAGCCTTTACCTCCAAACCATAATCCTAATGCCTTTTTTCAATATCACTAACAAGTTGGGCATGATAAGAAATGATGTAGACATCTTAAACATATAGTTTTAGACCTCAATAATTCTAATCACATCTAGTTGGGTGGTGTTAATGATCAAGAAAATAAATTTTTCGTCACACCCATTCAAAAGTTTTTGAATATTTACCAATCACATGCCAAACTATTCCATATCCCTTGTAAAATATAGTGATAACAAGAATGATGTGATGAATATTGACAACATACAAGATATAACTAATGATATGGATACTATGATTTGATAGATTGACATTCTACATGGTAAGGGCCAAGAAAAATCATCTCTAGACATTTCCTTGGTAAAAAATTCTATAATTATACATGCACCTGATGGTCCTCATTAAATAGATGGAAGAATCAATGAAAATCCTACAAATGGGATATTAATTTATCTTATGTTTAGAGAATGTGATCACTGAGAAATTCTTATTTTTACATGAACTTTACCAAGATTCTTATGAAAAAGTGAAAGAATGGATCAAAAGACATGATGGTTTTTCTCGCCCTACAATAGGTTTGATTACTCTTCCATTAAAAGTGGGACCAAAACAATTAGATGTATTATTCTCCATTATCCTAACATGGAATCAATTTTTTCCTTTTGGGGATGATGCAAAGTGTTGAGATATTTAGGTCTCCACCCTGTTTACCCAAAATGATTGTTTTTATTTTGTCTCTATGTGTTATTCCTCCTTTGTAATCATTATTCCATGAGGTATCTAGGGAATGGAAATGGTTCTAAGCTTTATTAAATCTTTATAGTAAAGACATATGCTAACCTTGAATCCATGGATCCCTTATGTGTTATCTTTTGAGATTGTATGTGCAACAAACACGATCCTTTTTCATGATGTAGCTTTATTTAAAAATATATGATTGGGGTAGGGATTTCCAAATAAGCTCGAATGGCCCTTTTATCAACTAGCATATATCATTTCTATTTTAAATTAATTTCTCATAATATGGTGTTTATAAATTCCTTTAATGTGGGTGCATACATTGGCATTCTCATTTTTGCATGAACATATTGACATATTGGCTTCCCTTTTGTTCATAGAGGTTGGACATAGAGTACAATTTGCATAGCATTGATCATTTTGGCACTGAGTTATGGGTACGACTTTACCCATGTGCCACCCTTTGTTATGGGTACAAACATTGTAGACCTAGTGTGTTTTTCTCATCCTACCTTTGGGGCTCACCTAGTGTATACTAGAATTACCCTATGCCTTGTGAGTGTCTTTCATGGCCACATAGCATATTAAAAATTGCTTACCAGTGTAGCCATGAGCATGTCTAATTGAGAAAAACACAATTGTGGCTAGTTTGTCCCTTTTGCATTAGTCTTAACATTTTATGATTGTGTATCTTGTCTTGCTACATGTATCTTACACGTATTTTGTGTATCCTTTTCCTTATGTTGGTTTTTCATGAGATCTTTGATTATGGGGGCTTGATCATCTTCCTTGATTTTTTTCATCCTACATTTCTAACATTTGTACACTTTGACCTCCCTTGATGCCTATTTATGTACTTGAGTGTGTGTCTGAGCATAATTTCATACTCTCTGTAAAGTCGGGGATAAATTTAATGTAGGAATTTATATACTTTTATGATTTCACACTTTGTTTGGATCCCTTAATTTACTAGACTTAATTAAGCTTTTGATTTTCCAAATTATGTATTCCAATACCTTTTTATTCTCATTTTTTGAAAGGGAAACCAACATTTAATTAATGCAACTAATATTTTAATCACCTTGGATCATGAGTGTTCTTGAGATCCATTCACCCAAGGGTGAATGGGTCCCCTCTAGGTCTTTAAACCCATTTTAAAAAATACTTTTTCCAGTCTTTTAATGATTCAAATTTCATATGCAGTTTTAAGCTTTAGGAATCTAAACATTGGGAAATTAGATAAACACCTATAAATATAAAGTGTTTTTATCAATTCAAATCTAACACACATGCTCAAATAATTTTAATAGAAAATATTATTTTCAAGAGCATTCAAGAGTATATTTATCAGTCATTTTTTTTAGCAATCAAGATCCTATCATCATGTTTAATCTTATGTTTGTTCAATCATCTTGTGAAGGATAATATGCATTTTTGATCCTCAAAGCATCCAAGAAAATTTTATTTATAGCTGTCTGATAGTGGAACCTATGTAAAATACAAGCTAAGTTCCTCCCTCAGAGGATTGTAAAAAAAATTTAGGACCCTTAACTAAGACCTTTTCACCCTAGGGAAAACCTATCCTTCAATAAAGTTTAGGGTTTTTTTTTCAGTTATTGGTACATGTGTCCTAACCCTTCTCAAATCTACCTATAATCCATGGTTTTAATTTCCATATTTTTCAGAATTTGTATTTCATGTTCTAGGTCTTATTACGCATTTCGTTTAGGTATTACATATCATTTCAAATTGGTTTCTGATCTATCCCATTATCCTACTTCCCTGAAGGAACTAAGATCTAGGTCTTATTGACTCACCTTTGAGGTTGAAACTCAATTTGTACTCCTTGTGGTCTCTTTTATCATGAATTGCCCCTAGAGAAAGACACCTATTATGGATATTTAAAGTCCAATTCAGGAAACCCCCTTTCCCTACATTTCAACTTTATATTTGATTGTAATGACCCAATTGTATTTAAAAATATCTTATTTTTAATTATAGGCTTTGATTTATATGAAAGAATATCCTTAGATTTTGCTAAAATCATTCATTATTTAAGGAAATTTGAGTCAAAGATGTAGTTTGCTTATTTAAGCTAATGGTATGAATTACCATGTTTGTCACTAGGTAAGCTATCCAAAATTGGTTCAATCAAAAGCTTGTTTCAACTAAAATAATTTTTCATTTAACCATAAATGGAGCACAATTTATTCAACTAAAAAATGTGTTGGGAAAAACAAATTTTGACTAAAGTGCATTAAGTGGAATATGTGGTATCATAATACATGTGTTCTATTTTAGATAAGACTATATTTTATCTAGTGATTTTAACTAATACTAAATAATCTTGATAATTCAATAATAATTTTACAAATAATTATGATTATGCATCCTATTTTTACTACTAAGTTGTTTCTATAAGTTTAATTTTCTTATAATTTATTTTAATTTTTTAGATTCAATTTATTTAAAATATATTCTAACTATGTGGTCATTATTTTTTCTTTCTAGTTTCTCCCTCTGAATTTTTTAGATTCAATTTATTTAAAATATATTCTAACTATGTGGTCATTAATTTTTCTTTCTAGTTTCTCCCTCTATTTTTCAAGCCACTTTCTAGTGCATTGGTCACAAAATTTGATAGAATTACCCTCTTAAGTGATGCTATAGATGTATATCTGAGGAATATATAAGATGGATAAATAAAGGTATTAAAAGATAATTTCTCTAATTTAAATTTTTTATTTTTCACTCTTTGTTTAGACCTATACCATTAATACTTGTCATCTAAGATTTTTATTCTTCTAAGAACTCATATTTTTTTTAAGCTAGATTCATCATATAAATTATATTAAAGTGGGGAGGGATTATAGTCCAAGTACCACATATTAGATAAAACCAAGATAATTTAATTTATAAGTATATCAAGAAGAAAGACTGAAATTTGAACTCATAAGAGACTCTTTTAAGAGACATATAGATACAAATTAATACCTTATAGTTTATAAGGTTTCTAGAATATAGGATTTTATAGGCTTTTAGGTTTGCATAGATGTCTCGAATTCAAGATTAACACTGTCCTATAATTTAGAATTTAACAATATACGTTTTTAGTATATCAAGTTAGTGGTTTAGAGTTTGACTTTTATTGATTCAATTGGGTACATCTATGGTTTCTAATGGTATCTAGGGTATTAGATTTAGGATAATGAGTTTGTTTTTAAATTTAAGTATGTAAAGTTTAGGTTCTAGTATTTTGTGTTTTTATGGATTGTGACCAAGTACAATTTTGAGTTTAGTTATGGTTAAGATATAAGTTTTAGGTATTATAGGAGAAATTTAATGATTCTTTATACATAAAAGTAGATCAAAACATATATTAAAATAAGTATTTCTTTTTTTAAAAGTGATTGTATTTAGTATAAAATAATAAATATTTTGGAGGTAAAGTATTTATACTAAATAAAGAGAAAAAATGATGTGACTCATATTCTTTTTCTTTTTCTCTTGTGTTTGATTTATGTTTTAAAAATATAATTCAATTAAGATATTGTTTTAGTAATGATAAAATTTGCAAACTATTAATATCTATGTAAAATAAAAATACAAGTATTCAAAAATAGATGATTTTGGATTTTTATAAAATGAGTACTTATAGAATGTCTAATAATCGTGATAAGTCAAAACGTCCTTAAAAAATAGGAATGTCAAATATAAATGAGCAATTTATATTTCCTCAAAATCATGGAATATGATGGAGTCATGGTTAATCTAAAATGAATATAGAAAGAAAAAGTAACAAAAACCTACAAAACAAAGATAAAACTTGTGATAACAATAATAAGAAGATGCATTAAAATAATTAAATAGATTAAGCTAATTTAGATGATAAGACAATTCAGAAATATGAAATCAAACCATGAAATAATTGCTGAAATGTTTCTGACTTAGATTGTGTTGTAGTTTTTGCATTAGATCACGTGATCTATCATCAATATAAAAGAAAACTAAATCATGATGATCCAATATAAAACCAAACTATGAAATACCAAATCTAATAGAATTGCACTAATTAAACCAGTGCTGAGTGCATATAACTTATCATTGATATGTATGTCATATAATTTCCAAGATGACCCTGATCTAGAAAAAAAGGCTTAATCATCGAAAATTGACTTGCTAAATTCTTCTCATCCTTTTATTACCATGTCCTCTAAAATCATATTAATCTAGTGTAGTATTAAAATAATATATAGTGAACGAAGGAATTTGAACGCTACATACATGATGAGGAAACATATCCAAATCCATATTAACATATTTGAAATAGCCGGATTGATATTTTTTGAGCAATAAAAGATAAGACGACTGGAAAGGGAAGAATCCAAAACAAATATGGTTGTGCTATTATTGAAACGAGCAATTCGCTCAAACCAAAACGACTATAAAGAAACTAACTTGAAGAAAGGGTGACGATTTTATCCATACGAAACTGTTGTACGTATGGCTTTTGAATCAGCTATTGGATAGGCATGGGATAGATTTTGGTTAATCTACCAAAATGTTCAATGACATATATTATTAGCTAATATGCCGAGGACGGCCTGCAGCAGGCACGGTAAAGTTCTTTTCGGTTGTATTTTTATTTCCTGTGTTTCTTCTGTTTCGCCAATGAGCAATTTGTCTTAACCATTAAATTAGCTTCCGCTCATTGCTTTTGTTTTCACATAGAAAGGAAAAAATTAATTGAAAAGGCGGAGCTGGCAACGAAAACATAAACGATGAGAATGAGCAGGACAAACTGATCTCAGCTATTTAATGACGTTGCATGAAAGAAGGATTCTCATCTGAGCTACGCCATCTTCTCTAATTTGTTTCGGAAAGAGGAAGAATAAATGGCAATGAAAATGGGTAGCGCAGAATTGGCTAGAAAGGTGGTAATTATAGTGTTAATGGCAATAATAATAATGGTGAGTATTAGCGTGGCTTCAGCACAAGCAGGACCATGTTCTAAATACCTGTGCGTCAACGATGGTGGTTGTTCAGGATATCCAGCCACCCCTAAGTGCTGCAACATCAGCCTTGGATATTGTGGTATTTCTGAATATCTATATTGTGGAGTAAAAATGTTTTCTTCTTAGTTCAGATGGATATAGTTCATAACTATTTTCTGATTTTTGTTATGGGATTGTTAACTATCACCGACTCTTAGCAAGAGATGGTTTATTTATTTTTCTTAATATTTGTTGTTAGATAGTATATTATTATATTTTTGTATAAAGAATTAATTTGTTAAGTAATTTTTATTATGTGAAGTAAATTATTTTCTTGAAAATCTTATCATATATATATTTTTTTAAGAACAAATTTATATCTAATAGGAGGGGTTGAAATGTGTCAAATTAAAAATAAAAAAGATCATACATCTTGTGATGGGAAAAAGGTGATCTTGGGTTTAATTCACAACTTAGCCTATGAATCATTTATGAACACAAAAATGATGATAAAAGATCACTTTGTTACTATGGCTAATATGAATGTGTTGGAGTGAAAATGACACTCAGAGGGGGGGTGAATCAGTGTCATAAACTTATTTAACAAATTTTACATAAACTGAAACAAAGCAAATTTATTCTCTTATTTATCAATGGTTAAATCATCCATATATTGAATGCAATCACACATAACTATAATGAGAAATCTGACAGTGAAACTTAGCATAACAAAGCATTCAACAATGAATTAGTGAAACACAAATAAGCAATGACACAAGATATAACGAGTGGAAAACCCTCCTAGGGTACAAAAATAACTCCTAAACTGCTACCTTTCCAGGCTTGTATTTTTTAAAACCACTTTTGACAATGCCTTATAGGCTGATTTCTGAGCACCAACTCAACGAGCACCAACCCCTTTTTTGTTTTTAGTAAGACATACAATGATACAGAGGATCTCTTTGTTTCTCTCTTTTCTCTCAAGTGCTTTGTTGGCTTTTTTAACTGCAACCCAAATGTACTTCCCAGAAACCTCTATGTACTTTCCACATTCAAAAATAAAATTCTAGAAAATGTATGGCCAACTTGACGAGAACAACGATAAGGCTAATTCTCCTACACTTCGAACTTTGTAAGATCTAGGAGGGTATTCCCTAAAATATGCTCTTAACATACAACATTAAACAATTCATTTGCACATGGATAAGCAATAGATAGATTCATCATGCGACTAAAAAGCATAAGACAAGAATCATCAATAGTTGTTATGGAAGAAACGAAACCGTCCTCCAAAGGGCCACTTGTTCACATTGAAAAAAGCATCTTTAACCGTTGCAACACTTCATTCCACCTCAACACCTTGTATTTGAATTTGAAAGGAGAATGCATAATTTCAAATATAACCTCCAAGGCCAGACCTATATTATACATGACCAAATTGCATTTCCCACACATAGTATACATAATTCAAAGTCATCCTCGGATGGCCAATTAAAATCCATAAGTTGATCAATCTTATCTTGATAGGGCACATACTTCACCATTATTGATGTGGCTTTCTTATCAAAGTTCTCTAAGAAACTGATGACAAATGATAGTTTCTCCAATGTATTCTCCAGCATACCAATGTCAGTATTCTACATATCTCACGGGTTTGAGCAATCATGATATTAGTGATCTGATCCTTCCAAATCTGCAAAGGTTTTATCTTGTCTTGACTATGTAGAATATGTGGCAAAGGAGTTAAGTCCTTTCCATCATATATAGGCTTCAACCCTTTGATATTTAACTTCATAGGGGCAACATACCCCTGAAACTTCTGCTCCACAACTCCCTTGACAAATTGGTAGGTTAAAACAACCATAGGATACTTATCCCCATTTTCTTTTGCTCCCACTACCATGAATTTCAATTTCTCAATCCTGGGGCTCCATCTGTCCAATAATAGGGTGGCCACCTCTCTATCTCTTGGGAACATCCTAATGCTTGCAACATTAGAGCATAATTTGTATGAACACTATTCAATTTTCCTTTGACCTTCCTGCTTAAATGTTTCAGCACAATGTCCACAATCACTGAATTTATCCTTCGTGCAGATTCCCGAATTTGTTGTGCCATCTCCTTATATTCCTCAAATTTTTGAATTAATTTATCCCTAGAGAGTCTTTTTCTCGATCTATTAGCCCTTTCAACTGCAATAGGAAATTGTCCCATGTTATATGGAACAATAGCTAAGGACTGTCCTTGTGAAGAGGGTTGAGATTGCTCCATAGGTGGGTAAGAGATAGTGCGATTAGAACTAGCCAACACTTGAGACCTCAATGTTTCCATTTGTTGTTTTAATAAGGCCAACTCAGTTTCTAGCTTTGCCACCTTTTGTTGACTCTTATTATATTCAATAATAATGTCATTGTACTACCCTCTAAGAGTACCCTGATCCTTGGTCAAATCCTCAATAGTTGCTCTAGTGAATTTTGCAACATTTACAACCATATTAGCAACCTCGAATGTTGGGGTATCAACAACTCTTCTTATAACTAAGTGACCATTGAAATCAAATGGTTCTACAACAATTGGTTTCTTGGATTGAGTTGATAGAGACCAGATTTCAAAAGCATCCCACTCTTCACTAAAAGTTGACCCCTTGAGCGCTAGCATAGCTTCTTCATCAGTTGCAAGAAGTGGCCTATTGGCCATTCTTATTGTATCGAACACCATAGCATCGAAAATATCCCATTTAGGGTGTAACAATACTCCACTCTTATGTACTAATGCTCAGCCCTACTCTAGTGTTATTTATTTGAATTTTTCCTTCATTTGTTCTCTGACCTTAGATTGAATTACCTTCTCTCGAAGCTCAGGTTGCAAACTTCTTTCTTGTGCCACTTTCTCAACATATAATGAGACATGTGCTCTCCACACAAAATCTTTAAAAGCACTGGTTTGGATAAAAGAGTCATTCATCATGAACTCTATGCAGGACTCCATTCTTAGATCATCATTGTTTGTTATTCCCCTTATTTCATCTTTTCCCAACCTAAGAGCAACTGCCCCAAAACTTGATGGAGTGTTTAGTGGGAAAGATCGAGTTCCTTGATGCAGTTTGTCAGGAGTAACAATGATCTCTTCATCCTCATCACCATCACAGTCAACCAACTTTGTTCTTTCAAATTTTTGTCTCTTTGGTGATGAGGAACATGTTTGATCAACAATTCTAGGAGGGGAATCCAGATGAACAATATTTGGCAATGACTACCCCAAAGAAGATGGTGCAACAATTTTAGTAGCTTCACCAGCCCTGCTTCCTCTTTTCCTAGAGAAAACCTTTATCTTCTTTGGAGGTTGATAAGTAGGCCTCTCCTCCAACCTTACTTTAGGGTATTCCTCAATATTTGGTGACTTTCCCCTCTCTTCCATAGCCCGTTCATCCTTCAAAATTCCCACCAAAATCTCAGAATTGTTAATGGCATACAGAGCCCTATTGTATTCACCATTAATACTGAGTATAGGATTGAAAGTAGGTATCTTTTCTTGCATTATTTTCACCATCTTGACAAAGGTGAGGTACTTTTCCTTTTTCTCATCTTGTTCATCTATATCAAAAATATTCCTGATAATATCTTCAGGAAAGTAGAAAATAGGGACAAAAGTTCTAGTTCGGTGCTTGGCCTTCATTTGAGAGATAAAACATTTAGGATCATGATTCCTAGGGTGTACATTATTTAATCCATAAGGTCTAAGCAGTGTGTACAAATCCTTCCATCCTCCCTTTTCCATAACAAAATTTGCAAAACATTGTATACTCAGGGAAAAAGGACCTTTTCTTCTATTCTACTGGCAGATGTACTTCTTGAGCACACCCCAACTATCTCATGATTTCAAGAAATCCAATTCTCAGAGGCACATCCCTCGGCAAAACATAAGGGTTGAAATTTGTGCCATACACTCTGAAAATTATTGTATTATGGTAAGGGATAATATCTCCCCAATTATGTGTCAATTTCAATTGAGGCCTTCTCTCCATTGGCCTAAAGAAAACATGAATCTCTTAAGGAATCCTAGGAGGGTCAAGAACTAGAGCTTTCTTCTATTTGGATCCAAAGAAATTTTGGAACGTTACATAATCAAACTTGTGATCATGCATATCAAGGATCCTAATCCAATATTGGACAGGCATTTCAATACTACCCTCTTTTTTCTTCAATTCCATATCCTTTTCAAACACTACCTGGCCCCTATATAGAAACATGTGAATCAACAAGGAATACAATTTGAAACCAACCCACTTCTTTGCTTCCTTTAGAGCTACTAAACATCCACGCATCTTCTCTTCCAAGTAAGTGGAAAAATCATATACCACATTAAAACTTGGATGTTGAATGTTCATAGCCATGTACATGACATCGATAGGTAGTGTATTCTTCAAACTAATTCCCAGAACTTGGCACAAGGGAAAAATTGTCTTCTTGAAATAGCTAGAGAAATAGTTTATAGGAAAAGGCTCTGGCACATTCTTGCTAATTACCACTTGCTTCTTATTCTTTCCTTTTCCCGAGGTTTCCAAATGGGGTACCAAAAGAGATGTTCTGAATAAACACTTGGTATTTCTATTTTCTTCTATGAAGGCCTCAAGATTTATGGCAACCATATCCTGACTCCATTCATGTAGACCAAATATTTATGCAATTTCTTCCATGGTTATCTTTACCATTTCTGTGCCCGAATGAGTTCTAACAACGGTGGTTATAGGGTTATACCTCGCAACAACATCTTTCAATAAATCTACATCCAACTAGACATTAGGAACCACTAGCTTGCCTAAATCCAACCTCCATGAGTTACATAAAGGAACACATAAATTTATATTCCCTAACCATTTTGAGAAAAATTGCCATCCAGTATATGGTAATTCAGCATCCCGAGCTGCACATTGCTTGTCAGTTAATCCTTCTACCAGCAAGGGCCCATAGAACAAATATTTTCCCTCTGGCCTTTTCCTAATATAAGGCTTTAATAAATCTATAATATCTTGAGAAAAGGTTCTGGTAGTGGCCTCAGAGCCAAAGCGCCGGGCCTTGGGCACCATCTATATAGGATAGACAAATAATTTGAGCTAGGGTTTTTATATATCTAACAATTATAAATCCCATCCTATAGCTTTAAATAGAAAATGCTTCACAATTCTAAAAGCCTTAGCAATTATTAAGAAAAGCTTTAAGATACTTTAAAGAAAATCTACTCGAACAATCCTTTAGGAATGGAATAAGAAGCAATCGATAATGGTTCTTCAAGTAACCATAAAACCTTTTGAAAACAAAAGAAACGGTATACATGTTACTTATGGTTTCACTTGTAGAACATTAATGATAGTGAGGCTTGAAAATCACAAAGATGGCTTGCTTCGCTTGGCACCAGGCAATTCTTCTTCAGAGTGGAGATATACACAAAAATAGCAATTCGTTAATCTTTTAGCATTTAATTATGAGAGAAGAGTCAAACTTGAGCATTACTATTCACTCATGCAAGATAAAACAACTATAGTACAACACCAGCCTATTTCAAATGCAAGCCATTGATCAAAAACAATGTAGGCCAGGAGAATGGCTCAAATTTAGTCAAAATAGTTTGAAAATGCCACGTCCATTCACTAGTCTTTAGGTGAATATAAAATCACCTACCAAGCACCACATCAGCACAGAACGGGCCCCACCTTGGTTTTCCTTCATACAACATCGGCGTCCATGCATCAACAATTCACACACCTTGCAACATTATTAAAACTAAATTTTTAATTGTGTGAGGTCAATAAGGAATGACCTAGATGCATTGGTAAAGAAACAACTATCAGTACCAGCATCTATCATTGGTCAGCAAACACAAAATGGTCCCCACCATCATATGTGATAGGTGGTAGGATCTCGCGTGCCTCGCACCACTTTTATAATGTCAATAGGAAACATTGTGAGGTCTGCAAGGAACGGTCAAGATGAGAATCACTCCATCTGACGGCTATGCAATTTGCACATGCGAAAAAGTTATTTATAAAAGGGGGACTGACTAGGTGGACGAGGAAATGACCCTCGAGGTCAAAAAATATTTTTTAGAGGTTAATCTAAAATATTTTACCAACCCAACACTATGGAAAAATACAATATGGTCAGGACGCAAAAGACCAACAGGACAGTTAAAGAGGGATCGGTAAAGTCATTACCAAAAGGGGTTAAGACCTCACTTAAATGACCGACCACCATTAATAATAATTAAACATTTGAAAATAACACCTATGACCCAGACTCATTTGTAAAAACCCAAAACCCAACCAATTTGAGCCAAGGATAAAATAAACTCACAAGGGGAAGAAATTAAAAGCTCCACCATACCTCTTGATAGACAATACCTAAAATCCTCAAAGTTCAAGAATGAACCTTCAGAATTCCAGCCATTATCAAGTCTTAAGACAACTTGATATTGAACATATATTTCAGATTTTCAATCTCAAAAATAAAGCATTTCTTCTTGTGTTGACAAATTAAGTACTTAGCTATTTTTTCTCACTGGTTTTCACAGTATTTCCTCATAGTTCAAGGAACAATATATTCTTTTTTTTGTTTTTCTTCTTACATATATTTCTTAATTACATTAGCAAAAACTTACCACCCAATAACTCATCTCAAATCATTTTAAAGAACAAAGGTAATTTTTAATGTATCCCACTTCTATTGAATCTATTTGCAAGGTATTGCAATGATTCAGATAAAATTTAAAGCATGGAGGATAGCTTCTGAAAAAATGGTCAAGGAATATGTAATTTTAGAAAGAAGAATGAACCCTATCCACACAAGGATCTTGCATAGGCAATGCTAACAGAATTAGAATTAAACAATATATACCATGCACAAAATACCCTTGAATATTGTTGCAACAGAAAATGTAACTGAAAAGCCCATTATTGTGTACCCATGAACAACTATCACTGATTCCAAAGAAAGACTAAAGTATTGTTTAGAAATCATGATTACCCACCAACGAAAACATCATCCCAAAAAGCAGGACCAAAAAATGATATGATAAAATATCTGGGTATCTATTTCAGATTATGATAAACTAAAATGTAGCATTTATGACCACATAAAAATAAACCCATTTGATCATTATTCAAAAAAGAGAAAACAATAGTCATCTATTTTTGTGCCAAGATAAGTAACGGTCCATCAAAATTTGAATGATAAGATGAATATCTGAAGAAAATGATAGAGAATCTGTCATGGAGATATTTACCAGACCGACAGTTAAGAAAAGCAACAAAACTTCTTCTAGGTTTGAGCCTTCACCTAGAGACAAACAACAGACAAAGGCACTGACCATGCCAAGGATCTTGTAGAGACCCCCATTCACTGCCAAAGAGTTACAGTTAGCCAAAAAATGTCTAAGTAACGGTTGTGAGATAATCTCTATAGAAGCGAAAAAGATAGGGTTCCAAACCTTCAAACTTGTGAAGAACAATGTGATTTCCCTAATTTCCTTAGGAAATCAATCGATGACTTTTCAAGTCCACTGAACATGCAATTTGACCTAATCAACTTCATCCATGCATTAAACCGACACCATAATTAAAACATTACAATGTGATTTCCTTGTCTTACCAACATGTCAAATACCTTAGACATCTAGGCATTATTGCAAGAGTCGATGTCAGTCACTTTCCAAGTGACTTGACAAGTAATTTCTCACACTTGATGTTGGCCTTAAGGCCGAATGAAATATCAAACATAAGACCCAATTTCATGCTAATGTGAGGTTCAATTTATTGACCTTTATTCAAAGCCATTTTCCACGTCATAAAGCTCGATATATTCAATGCCTTTTGAAATGTAATAAAGTCTAATACCCACGATAACCATATTAATACCCAAAACATATGACTCCCTTTAAAGTCAGTTTCCAATGCAAATATCAATTGTATCATATACCCATGCAAATATCAATTGCTTAAGGAAACCTGATAGGGTTCTCTTAAAATTAAAAACCAACTCCATTGATGATTCCAAAAGCCAGGTTAACTATAAGCATTACCTGAATGAGGCTGAATAGTAAACCACAACTTTGATGTTGTTCAAAAACATTATCAATTCCATGATGTTAGAAATCTGAGCATTCCAATACCATATAAACCTATAGATCACTGTATCCTACTAGCAAAAAATGTCAAACCAGAATTAGACCTCCTAAACATGAAAAAATTATTGTGTAAACAAGATTCCTTGTAATCTACACATGGAGTTAAGAGACCAGTACCATCAAAATGAACATCATAATGTTGAATTCAAAACCAAGTATGCCAAGATAAAATATAAACAAGAGTGTCATCCAACAAAATGTAAACTATGCAACTGATAATCAACCACAAAGATGCCAATTTGAAACACAATATTTTCATCAAGGAAAAACACCAAAAGAGAAGCTCAACCAACTCTCCCTTTGTCCTTGATGGCAAAAACTGAGCCACCACACTGAAATATTGAACCAAAACCAAGAGCTCATAATTCTCACCCTTTTTTTCCCAAGGATAAAGGGAGGACAATAGTGAAATTCCATGAAGCTCTAGATATAGCAATGGAGCAGCAAAGTATGAGCTACAAAGAGAGCTGGCCAACTCCCCCTATCACTAAGATAGAGTATTAAAATAGCAAATATTGAGAGATAACTCCCAATCTAGACCAAAGTCTTTCAAATACCTCTTTAGCCAAAGGCTTAGTGAAGATGTCAACTACCTATGCTTGTGTAGGAGCATATTGCACAAAAACCTCATTAGCTAGCACCTTTTCATGAAGAAAGTGAAATTTAATAGCAATGTGTTTAGCGCAAGAGTGCATAACATGATTTTTGGAGATATTAATTGCACTAGTATTATCACACATAATAGAAACAGGTTTAGGAATTTCAATACCCTTGTCAGATAGAGTTTGTGACATCTAGACTACTTGAGTATAGCAAGAGGTGGTAGCAATATATTCTACTTCAACAGTGGAGAGTGAAACTGATTCTTGTTTTTTGTCGCGCCATGCCACTAATCAATCACCAAGAACGAAAGAAGCACCACTAGTGTTTTTCCCATCATCTAGACAACCAACCCATACAACATCAGTATAAGCAACTAATGAAAAATCATTTCTTTTGGGATACCAGAGTCCATAATCAAGAGTGCCCTGAACATATTTAAGAATCCTTCTAACAACATTAATATGAGATTCCTTAGGAGATGACTGAACTCTTGCAACCATGCAAACTACCTGCAATATATCAGGTCTAGAGGTTGTTAGATATAACAAGCTACCTATCATTGACCTATACTTAGTTGGATTTATAACAGGAAAATCATCAACCTTGTTGAGTTTGCAGTCGATAACCATTGGAGTGCTAACTAGATGACATTCATCCATTTGAAATTTCTTTAGCATCTCTCTTGTATTTGGTTTTTGAGAGAGAAAAATACTAGTTTCATGTTGAGATATTTGAAGACCTAAGAAGAAGGTTAGTTCTCCCAACATTGAAATCTCAAACTCAGATTCCATGATCTGAGAGAAGTTTTTACTCAAAGAAGTATTGTTGTAGCCAAATATAGTATCATCAACATAGTTTCAACAACCAGAATATCAAAACCTTCAATCTTAACGTAAATATTTTTGTCTACAACTCTACTAAAACCTTTTGAAATTAAATGACTATCGAGTCTAGAGTACCAAGCTCTAGGAGCTTGTTTTAGGCCATATAAAGCTTTTTTCAGCTTGTAGACATGATGAGGCTTGTTTTTGCATGTGAACCCTTCAGGATATTCTATATAAACTTCTTCATCCAAATAACCATTTAGAAAAGCATTTTTGACATCCATTTGATATACAATAAAGTTCCTGAAAACAAAATAAGTCAAGAATATTCTAATAGATTCAAGTCTAGCTACAAGTGCAAAGGTTTCACAAATGTCAATACCTTCTTGCTAAGCATATCCTTTGTAGACATATCTAGCCTTGTTGTGAACAACATGGCTATTTTCATCATGTTTGTTTCTAAATATCCATTTTCCTCCTATGACATTTTTGTCATCTGGTCTTGGGACTAGCTCCCAAGTATGATTTTTCTCAATTTGATCAATTTCTTCCCGCATTGTATTAAACCAACATTCATCAGTTAGAGCTTCATAAATTTTTTTTGCTCAAACTGTGTAATTAAGCAGAAAGCAGTAAGCTCAACTATGTGCGCTTTTTCATCAGAGTTAACAGTTCTTCTTCTTGTTTGAACTCCTGCAGATTTATCTCTGATAATCAGATTTTTAGGATGGTTTCTAGCAAGAGATTTTGAAGGGGTTTTTGTTACACATATTTTAGGACTTGTTTAAGCATTTTTAGAATTTTCTTTATTTAGTTTAGGACTTGTTAATTCTACTTCAAGCTTTGTTGTTTCAAATCCTTCTAAATTTATTTCAAGTTTGAATTCTTCTTCCTCATCATCTTGCATAGGTTTAGCATCTAAAAGAAGATTTTCATCAAATTTGACATTGACAGATTCAATAATCTTATTTAGCCTATTATTAAAGCATTTGAGTATTTTCAGGATCATCATGGAAAAAACAAGCCCTTAAGTGGCAATAAAATTCAAAAAAATCAGAGTTAGGCAACTTGATGTAAAAATTTGAATAAGTTATCTATATTATTTCAAAAATATGTAAGAATAGAATCTGTAGAAAATTGAATTTAGTTTCTAAACTAGAAGGTTTATTTAAAAAATAAAAAAATCTATTTGGTGAAAATTTGAAATTTCAATGCACTAGTACTTAAATTTCGAGGAAAAAAGAAGAAGTAGGTGTCTGTCTAACCACCCTAACCACAATAAAATGATAATATTTTAGATATAAGTACAGGACTCATGTCCTGATGTGATGCATATTTTTTTGTAAATTTTTTTCAATTAATTATGAATTTTTTATTAAAACTTTTAAAAAATATAAAAACTCGTATGTCTGACCACCTTAACTTGGTCAAAACTTTATGAAATTGAATTCTTTTTTTTAATCCTATAGTATGTGAAGCATAGAATGTGAGGCATGTTTCAGATTCAAAATATGTGATACCATTTGAAAGCTATAGATGGTTTTCAACCAGCCAATCAATTAGGACTTTAGTCATAATTCAAATAGAAAATGAATAATAATTATTTATTAAATTCAAAGTAAAGCATAATTTATATTGGTGGAAAGCTGAGAATCGTCTTTAAAAATCCTTTTTGTCTCATCAATTTTGGGTAAAACAAAAATCGTCAGCCACATGGGTCATCATATCACTTACATATCGCCACTTTTTGGCCCATCATGATCCTCCACATACCCATTTATAGGCTTTTCTATGAGTAGAGTATCCTAAAAAGATACCTTCATCAGACTTGGATTGAAAGTTGCCTAAGTTATCATCATCTCTCTTGATACAAAATTTACAGCCAAATATTCTGAAGTATTTAATTGAGGTTGATTTTCCATACCACAGTTCATATGGAGTGACATTGGATTTCACTCTAATTTGTACTCTATTCCAGATATAGAAATTTGTATGAACAACTTCTTTCCAGTACATGTTTGGTAGTTTTTCTTCATCCAGCATAGTCCTTGCCATCTCTTTTATAGTCTTGTTCTTTCTCTCAACAACCCCATTCTGTTGATGTGTTTTTGCAGCAGCATATTGCCTTTTTATTCAATGGATTTCGAAATAGTCAATGAATTCTTGTAAGGTGAATTCACCACCTTTTTCAAATCTCATACATTTCAATTTTAAATTTGACTCCCTTTCAACCATTTTTCTAAAGACTTTAAAACATTCAAAAGCTTTAGATTTATGTTTGAGAAAGGTAACCCATACCATATGAGAGTAATCATCAACAAATAAAATGAAATATTTCTCACCATTGATAGATCTAGTCCTTGGAGGACCACATAAATCTGAATGAACAAGTTGCAGAGGCCTAGTAGAAGAATGTTCTTTATATTTAAAACTTACCTTTGTTTTCTTTCCTTTGAGACATTCTTTACAAACTGCATTTTCAAGTTTTCTTAAGACATGCATACCTCTTATATTCTAGTTTTTGTTGATCCTAACCATATTTTCAAAGTTAATGTGACCTTGTCTCTTGTGCCACAACCAAATTTCTTTAAGTTGAATCACTAAACACATACCTTGATTATTTTCATTACCAGTTGTGTCAGAAGATTGTAAACATTTCCCTTAGTCCTTCTTCCATCAAAAATAGCCTTTCCAAGCTTACTTTTAATCTTGCATCCTTGTGAAGTGAAAAAACCATGATAGCCAATGTCACAGGTTTGATTGACAGTTAGAAGATTGTGCTTTAGACCTTCTACATAATACACATTGTAGATAGGAGTTTCCTCTTTCAGAAGAAGTGAACCTCTACCTTTAATTTTTATACCTAAATTATCTCCAAACTTCACATATCCACCTACATAATCTTCAAGATTTGTGAATTTTTATTTGTCACTAGTCATGTGGTTTGAGCAACCACTATCTAGGACCCATCAATCCTTTTTATTTGAATGAAAAGTTGTTTGGACTTAAATATTTTTCTCTATGTTTTTGAATTTTTTTAGTTCCAAACCTTTTTGGTTTTTTATTGTTTAAATTGTAGATCAACTTTGTATTGCTTAGCAGAATGATCCAAAATATTGCATTTAAAGCATCTAATATGTCTAACAAAACCAGGGTGTTGCTTATGATCAAATTTAGGTGTTATAGGATTCATAAACCTGCAAGAGCTAGCTTTGTGGCCAAACTTGTTGCAAAAAAAAATAGTACCCATAAAAGAAAGGGGTGAAATTAAATGATGTTATGTCATTCCTAAAAGGATGAGCATGATTCTTACCAAAATTAGGATGATTAGATTCAGAACTTTTGTTTGCAGATATAGTATTATGCTTTGCACTATCATTTGAGCATTCACCCTTCACAAACCCAATGCATGTTTTGTCCTTATTCATTTTTTGCTTACTACGCGTGTCATTCAGTTTTAGAATACTCTCATGCTTCTCAATGGTCTTCCTAAGATCAACAATCTCATGTTCAAGTTTTTGAGTTTCTTGATCTTTATGATTTAAGCCAATACAAAGACAATCCTCAACTTTCTTGGCTTCTTCAAGTTGAGTCTTCAAGGAAACTACCTCTTGATTTGTGAGTTGTTCTTGTGCAAGATCTTGAGCAGAATTTTGTTCTTGAGCAAGAATTTATGTTTTGAGTTTTCTTAGCTCTTTTACTACACATTTTAGTTCACCTTCAAGATCCACTTCACCAACTTTAGCATCATTGTTGTTAGTATCTTCTTTCTGAATGATTTCAGCCATGAATAGGTTTTCATCTTCTTCATCTAAAGAATCTTCAGATTCAGTGTTTGTTTCATTTTTGCTGAATAGACTCTTCTTCTTTTTGAAGTTGAATATTTATTTAGGTCTATAGGCCTTTTTCTTAGGCAGTTTTTTAGATTTCTCATTGTCACTATTCAGATCACCATAGGAGCACTTTGCAGAAAAGTGGCCTATTTTACCACAATTAAAACATTTGAAGGGAAGTTTTCCCTTATATTTTCTAGACCCCTTTTTGAGATTTCTATCAAAGTGGGATTCTTTGGAATTAGAAAATTTTGATTTAGTAGCCTCATCTTTTTCTTTCCTTTCAGTATTAAAGGCAATTTCGTTTTAAGAGGAATTGTTTTTACTGATTCTCATTTCATAGGCAGTTAGAGTGCCTTGTAGGTTGTTTAGGGTAAGCTAGTCAAAGTGTTTCTTCTCTTCTAGAGTAGAGACCTTAGCTTCAAATTTAGTCAGTAAGGTTCTGATGACCTTAGTTACAACATCAAATTCATTTACTTCTTCTCCTAGACCCTTCATAGACATCTTTAGTCAGTGCACAAAGGAGAGCATTTTTTTCGTGTGCATTAGTTTCATATCTTTTCTTTTCATTAGAAGTTGTGGGCAAAGTAGTTGGTACACTATACCCAGTTAACACTATGGTCCACACATTGAGGTCAATAGAAGTTAAATAAGAATCCATTCTAATTTTCCAGAATATATAATCAAATCCATCAAATAATGGAGCTTTAGTCATGGATGTGCCTTCATGAGCTTGAGACATTTTGAATAGAATCCAAGGCTAGAATCAATCCTAGGTTGGACAGACCTATCATAGGACCTTACACTCTGATACCAATTGTTGGAGTGAAAAATACACTAAGAGGGGGGGTGAATCAGTGTTATAAACTGATTTAACAAATTTTACATAAACTGAAACAAAGCATATTTATTCTCTCATTTATCAATGATTAACTCATGCATATATTGAATGCAATCACATATAACTATAATGAGAAGTATGATAGTGAAACTTAGTATAAAAAATAATTCACACAATGAATCAGTGAAACATAAATTTAAGCAATGAAATAAGATATTCTTAGTGGAAAACCTTCCTGGGGTAGAAAAACCACTCCTAAATTGTTGCCTTTCTAGGATTATATTTTTAAAAACCACTTTTGACAATGCCTTATAGGCTGATTTCTACCAACTCAAGGAGCACCAACCCCTCATTTTGAAACACCAATTTCAAGGAGAACCAACCCATTTTTGTTTTCAGTAAGACATACAATGATATAGAGGATCTCTCTATTTCTCTCCTTTCTCTCAAGTGCCCCTTGAGAAACAATACCTAAAATCCTCAAAGTTCAAGAATGAACATTGAAAATTCTAGCCATTATCAAGTCTTAAGATAACTTGATATTGAACATATATTTCATATTTTTAATCTCAAAAACAAAGCATTTCTTCTTGTGTAGACAAATACAATAGCTAATTTTTCTCACTGGTTTTCACAATCTTTTCTCATAGTTCAAGGAACAGTATATCATTTTTTCTATTTTTCTTCTTACATATATTTCTTTAATTACATTAGCAAAAAATAACCACCCAATAACTCATCTCAAATCATTTTAAAGAAAAGAGGTAATATTTAATGTTCCCCACTTGTGTCGAATCTATTTGCCAGGTATTGTAGTGATTCAGAGAAAATGTTCAGCATGGAGGATAGCTTCTAGAAAATGGTCAAGGAATATGCAATTTTAGAAAGAATGTTGAACCCTATCCACTCAAGGAGCCTGCATAGGCAATGCTAACAGAAACATAATTAAACAATATATATCATGCAAAAAATACCCTCCAATACTACTGCAATAGAAAATGTAATCGAAAATCCCATTATTGTGCACCCAAGAACAACTACCACTGATTCTGAAAGAAAGACTGAAGTATTTTGTAGAAAGCATGATTACCCATGCATAAAAACATCATCCCCAAAAGAAGGACCAAAAATGGTATGATAAAATATCTAGGTATCTATTTCAAATTATGAGAAACTGAAATGTCGCATGTGTGACCATATAAAATAAACCCATTTGATCATTTTTCAGAAAAGAGCAAACAACAGTCTTCTATTTTTGTGCCAAGATAAGTAACGGTCCCTCAAAATTTGAATGATAAGATGAATACCTGAAGAAAATGATAGAGAATATATCATGGAGATATTTACTAGACCGAAAAAATAGCAAGGCAAGAAAACTTCTTCTAGGTTCGAGCCTTCACCTAGAGACAAACGACTAACAAAGACACCAACCATGGCAAGGATCTTGTAGAGAGCCACATTTTCTTTCAAAGAGTTGCAGTTAGCCAAAAAAAATTGATTAAGGATTGTGAGATAATCTCTATGGAGGTTACAAATCTAGGGTTCCAAACCCTCAAGCTTGTGAAGAACAATGTGATTGTCCTAATTTCCTTAGCAAATCAATGGATTACTTTTTAAGTCATAATACCATTTCAAATCCCTGACACATGCAATTTGACTTAATCAACTTCATCCCTGAAATAAACTGACACCATAATTAAAACATTACAATATGATATCCTTGTCTTACCAACATGTCAAATACCTTAGACATCTAGGCATTATTGCAAGAGTCTATGTCAGTCACTTTCCAAGTGACTTGACAAGTAATTTCTCATACCTGATGTTGGCCTTAAGGCCTAATGAAATATCAAACATAAGACCCGATTTCATGCTAATGTGAGGTTCAATTTATTGACCTTTATTCAAAGTTATTTGCCATGTCATAAATTCTGATATATTCAATGCCTTTTGAAATGTAATAAAGTCTAATAGCCATGATAACCATATTAATACCCAAAACATATGACTCCCTTTAAAGTCATTTTCCCATGCAAATATCAATTATATCATATAACCATGCAAATATCGATTGTTTAAGGAAACCGGATAGGGTTTTCTTAAAAATAAAAACCAACTCCATTGATGATTCCAAAAGCCAAGTTAACTGTAAGCATTACCTGGATGAGGCTAAATAGAAAAACACAACTCTTATGTTAGAAATCTGAATATGCCAATACCATATAAACCTGTAGATCACTATAGCCTAGTAGCACAAAATTTCAAACCAGAATTATACCACCTAAACATGGAAACATTATCCGGTAAACAAGATTCCTTATAAGCAGCACATGGAGTCAAGAGATTAGTACCATCAAAAGCAACATCATAATGTCAAAGTCAAAACCATGTATGCCAAGATAGAATATAAACAAGAGTGCCATTCAAGAAAATGTAAACTATGCAATTGATAATCAACCACAAAGATGCCAATCTGAAACACAATATTTTCATCAAGGACAAATACCAAAAGTGAAGCTCAACATAATGTTTTTCATAACTGATCATATTTTTGTTATGGGATTATTTAATTATCACCAAAAATAATTAGGTACCTTTTTAGGTAAAGAAGATTTATTTATTTTTTATTTATTTTTGTTAGATAGTGTATTATTCATTTTTCATATAATAGTTAATTTTTTGAAAAATTATTTATAATTTAGGTAAATTTATGTAGCTGAAAATTCTATCATATATTTTCAAAAAATAAAAAACCTATATTATGAATGATTGGAATTTTTCCACTTACAAATAAAAAAAGATCATATATCTATATGGTATTAATTTTCAATATATTCATTTTATAATAATTCTATATCACAATGTTTTAAAAATAATCCTTGTGCAAAAAAATGTGTAATTGTTGTTGAGATTCGATTACATCTAGTAAGCTTAGCCTGGTTCAAACTTTGGAATTGATATTTGATTTTCTATTGTCTTTTACTAAGTTGTGTTGATTGAGAGTTGTAATGCCCCGCCAAGTAACCTTAAAGGATGTTGCAATTAACATCTTAAGTGAACTATTTTTTTTTTTATAAAGTGCATTTAACATACACATTCACTTACTAATTAACAACAACCTCTAAGGCTACAAGGTTAGGATTACTTAAACCCACACATACACATCACATATAACCATAGCATTATGAACTTTATGAAATAAACATCATACATCATAAGAATACCACATAACATAATAAGATAATCAACCAAGATACAATCTCATTAACATTATCTTAATCCAATAGTTACATCACTCATTCCCAAAATGAGGCAATAGTACATAAGGTAACAATTACATAATTCCACTTCATAAACATAAGAGGGATAAAATAACTTATACAAGCTGAAATATTACAATGCAAAAAATTACAACAAGAACCACAAGTTGTCCATTTGGATATCTCACCACCAAGTACTGAAGATCGATGGGGACCCAACGGTTTTGGTGCATGCTCCACCCAACCAATGTGGTACCCGAAGGCCCACCCCCCATTCTAGGAGATAGTAACAAAGCAACATGGACAAAGATTCTACTACCTCTAACCAAAGGTAGACTCATATTGACTCAAACTGACATAACCAAATAAATGCCATCAATAAGTACAAATCTAGTTCAACTCAAATACAACACAAGTACAAATCAAACATCACTGACATAGGTCACATTGCTTCCAGACATAAAGTAGATCAAGTATGTTCACAGAACCATACATATAAAACAATTAACAACAGTTGTCCTAGATAGAGTGTCATCGCAAGGTTTGTCATGAGATATCCTCTGGGCATTCTTCATAGGCTCTGACACAAGTAATCCTAGTGGCCTCAACCGAAACCCGACACTCATAATCACTCATGCAGAATAAACTACCTCTCGCAAGAACAAGATAGTTGATCTTGCCATTCCAGGCCTTCTCACTCATCCCAAGTCTAAAGAAGCCCTTGTGTCTATGAGTGAGGATTAAATTATCTTGATTAGTGAGAAGTTAGTCCTAATCTTCTATGTACATTAATTTAATTATCACTTGATTAACTCACTTTTGAAGGTTACCCGGTTTACCACTTTGGGCTCCAGCCCCTAACAAAAGCCACTCTTCTATTCGAAAACACACACCCAAACAATCCACCAAGGGAAACACAAGTGCATACCAACTAGGCATCATAATCCACTCCAACACAAGGAGGATACAAATAATAAAACTCACTCCAAACATCTTGGAGGCAACAAACACATTTTCCACTCCTTTCATAGGAGGCAACAAGATGAAACCACATCACAAGGTCACTCCATACAAGGAGACACGAATCCCATAATCCGCTCCTAAACCAAGGAGGTGCAAACATCCCCGTTCATGAAAACTGGCTAAAACTGAAAAGTTGCCATGCACTACCCAAGGGAAAACAACTGGATGGCATAAAGATTCAACAACCCTTATCCTTTAAGATCTTCTGGAAGACTTATAATTTAGGACCAACACTAAATCCCAAAACCAACAATGCAACTTGACGACATAGCAACAAAAACATTCAAGTCATTAATCAAATCTAATATTTGAATTTCCTAAATCCATACTCATTCAATAGGTAGTGTTGACAAAGTCAAAAACACGATAACTAGATCATCTAAAATAATCATAACCCCTATTTCCCTTTTCATTATTGGAAATCTAAAATAATTAAACTTACTTCCCTTTACTGAATACAGAGAATTAAATCCTTTAAGATAATCATGAGGAAGATACTACTTTTGGATATACTAAATCCATATCTCTTTCATAATCCAATCACAATGATTCAATTAATCTAAATAGAAATTAATAAATAACATAATTGATTGTCTCATCAATAAAACAACTTCTTAATTTACTTTTAAATCGACACAAATCCATGCAAGTAAACTCTTTCCATTTCCTAACCAAATCTTACATCTCATTCAATTTTCTATTTAAAACATTCAATCACTTTAATATAATAACATATTGTTTCTCTATCCATTTTCCATATACACTAATCAATCAATTTTTAAATCTCTATTCAATAATACATTGCATGCATCTTAGTAAAATAAAATACGATAATGAATTTTACACTTAATATATATATATGCTCCATATTATATAGACACCAAATATATATATTAATAAATTTAATTACATATATTCTTTAATATTCCATTCACAAAGACTAGATTACTCTATGAAACTAAATAAAACATAATAACTATTTGGATTTTTCAATATAGTTAGTTCCTAAATTTACTTCTAATGCAACCTAACACTATTGCAAACAATCTTTTCAATTTTCTATCCGGAGTCTATGTCTTATCAACTATCCATTTAAAAACATGCAATTTCATCAATGTATAAAAATATCTTTTGGCTTATCTATTTGACCACGCATTTATATTGTTTCTAATTAAATCTCATTAATTAATTAAAACATTTAAATATAAATATTTCTATAATTCTTCAATATATTTAAATATCTTTTTCCTTATCAATTTTGACCATACATTCAAAACTTATCTTTTAAACTCTTCATGCAAAGCTAAATTACACGCACTTAAATAAAACAAGGTAAATACTGATTGAAAATACTCATGGATATATATACATTTCAATATATTTTCTTCAATCATATTAACAAAATAAATATTTTCTTTTAGATCAAATAATTACTTCTATTAAAAAATATGTTTCTCTATATATTTTCTACACATACTAATCATTTCTTTTAGAACACTAATAATACCCAATTTGCAAACAACAGAATAAAATAATATAAAATATTATTTATTCTCTCAAATGGATATATACCTTCAATATATATATACTAAATATAAATTAATATATTTAAATATATATAATCATTAACATATCTTCTATTCTTTACAAAATATCAAATTGTTTAATTCAAAATAAAATATCCCTTATCATTAATTTTTCAAAATATATATATATTTTTCCAATTAAATCAAATTAATAATTGGAACTTTTACACATGAATTTAAATTCCACAATTAAATTTTGAATTATGGATTCTCTAAATCAAATATTTAACTCCTTCAATTAAATTTTAACATGTCATTTTAAAATAAACCATAATCTCCCATACGTTTATAATTTTAATTCCACTAATCTAATATACAAATTTTATTTAAAATAATATAAATAAATATAATACTTTAATATTATATATTATAATATAAAATATTATTAAATAATATTTTAATATTATAATAACAATACGTAAAATATTAATATTTATAAATATCAATTTATTATTATTTTATTTTCAGAGCAGCCATGGGAAAATAACTTAATAGCACTCTCATGTTTCAAGCATAACTCAAAAACTACGATCTGGGTATTTACGATTTTTTGACAGGGTTGAGAAAATTTCAAAATACAAAAACTAGTTAAATTTCTTGGCAACCCAATTTGTGAAAGTGAAGTTATAGGTGATGCAACCAGACCATTTTACCATGAAAAATATAACTATACTGCAGATTTTAAAATCCGATTTTTAATAATAAACAGAGGGTTTCATTTTCTAAAACATTCTAAATGCATTTTTCAATCTCTATGTTTGATTTCAATAACAATAAAATTGATTTCCCCAAATAATTTAAATTCAACTAAGGTTTTCACAATTTTCACTCAAGAATTTTCACAAGCAAAGGCTGTAAATTTGTTTAATTCTTTTCTTCTAATATCAAATTTATTTTCTAAAATAGATCTAACAAACAAATCTTTAATCATTACTATTTTAAATAAAAACAATCAAGAACAATAAAACACAAAGAGGAAAACCTGGTACAAGAACCTACAGGAAGAGATGAATTTCTAATGCAAGCCTCCTCCAAGGATTTCCTGAATTTTCTTCAATCCTCCAATGAATCCAATCCAAAATCCAACAAATGCAAACAGTATTTCCTTCAATCAATTCTACAATCAAACTTTCTTCAAACCCTTGTGCCAATTTTCCAAAATTTCTTCCCTGCTGTAAAAATGTATTTTTTTCTAAATCTCTTTCTACTGCCCTAAAATTAAAACATATATTCTTTATAAATCAAAAATATCTAATTCAACCCTAATTCACATTACATGCAAATTATATATTTCAATTTCAATTTTAATTTCAATTTTTACAATCCTAATTCACACTACATGCAAATTAGATATTAATTTCAATTTCAATTTAAAATGCAATTTGAAATAATAAATTAATTTCCAAAGTTGCAACCAATTTCCTAAATAAACATTTAATTAAAATTTCTAATTTAATTCCCACACATTGGAATTAAATTCCAAAATTAATTCTAATTCTTTTATTTCCTTTCATTCTCTTACATCACGTTTAATTAATTAATTTAATTATTTAATAACTAAACTCAACCCCCTTGGATTAAATTTAATTAATTAAATAATTTAAATATAATTAATTAATTTAAATATAAAATTTTATCCACATTGCATTATTTAAATTAAATAACCATCAACATGATTTAAATGCAATTATTCTAAGTATCTATTTCCAAATCAATAATCCTTCAGAATTAAATAACATTAAAACAAGACGGACAATAACTCGACACACACAACTGATGACACACTAAGGCTAGGGTTTAAACATGACACATGTTACCTAGCTACTATCTCCCATTCAACTTAACTGTTGGATCGACATGCTCGAACCTATGAAACCAGGTGGAGTCGATGTCATGTACCTGCAATCCTGCAACCAAGTAAACAACATCATACAATATATCTAGCATATAATACACACCATGAAGAATAAATTATGGATTCATAGAGCGCTCGCAAGTGAGTGATGTAAAACCGTCCTTTTCACCAATACACTCATTGAAACTGATACTTCCATCATAATCCAATAATCTCATAATAACATCTCATGTTAATTCTACAATATCATTAATCCATAATGCATGTGAAACAATAATTAGATAACTACATCCCACAATAATAGTTGTCGCTCAATGGTAGCAATCAAAACATCATAAGAAAATGTATCCAGTATCAAAGTAACTGCAACCAAACATAGCATAAAGCAACTTGAACAAGAAACAAAACGGAGGGGTATTACAAGAGTGGCCATTTTTTGTTTACAAATGTGACACTTGTTATTTAGAGAAATAAATTTATTTCAAAGGATTTGTCGAATATGATCCATCAATGTCTCATTATTTTTATCTACTTTGGATTTGATCCAAAAATATTAAATCCCTCAATTACATGCATCTAGGAAAATATTAAAAATTAAAAGATTGTTTAGATTTACTATGAATTAAACTTGTGATGTTCTCTAGATTATACCTTATAAATTCTTTAAAAAATAAATTGGTAGATGATTATATATTTTTGTCACTATTGACATTTTTCTATAAAAATGGTAATATTAAATATATCTTGAGAAACTACAAAATTTAAACATGTTCAGAAATTCTAAAATAATTTCTAGGTGATTAACATATGTTAGGACGAGTGTGATTACATATTCTAGAATCCTCTTTTTATTTTAGAATTTAATTGTAAATGCAAATGATTTTTCTAGAGTGATCAAACAATGTTATCCAATTTTATTTGATTAAATTGAATATATTTAAATTTATTTTTATAGAAAATATGACATTATTTAAAGTGTAATAATGTATAAAATGTTAGCTTCAAACCATGGTGTAAGATGGGCTAGTTGGCTATTTTTTTTATTTTTATTTAATCACAAAAATAGCTCTAGACCATTCCTACAAAAATGAAAACACTCAAAAAAATAGGGAGTAGGTCAAGCATGTAAAAAGTATTTAAGTTTTCCATGATTGGATTATTTATATTGATTAAATTAATGATCATCAAATTGATTAGACATTAAGACAAATACTAGATGTACATAAGCATGGGTGTAAGTAGTACATGTAGGGATCAATAAAATAAATGATATATATGGGGAAATTTCCACAAAAGTGTGTCACTTATAGCTACACAAATGTATTAAGAGATTGCCCTAAATTATGCATAAAACTAAATCTAAAATGAATTGTGAGTCAATTTTTCACCATTGTATGTTGAACATAGTTTGAGGTGCATACGTATCAGTAATTATGAATCATGCATATCTAAGTATGCTCATTCTCAAACATACAAAAGATAATTAAAATACAAAAATAAACTTGTGGTCAGGTAATGAATGAAGATTCATTTTCTATGTTATTTTCTTTTGGATTAGCGTCATCCCATGAACTTGATGAATGGAGACTCTCCCTCAAACACACATTACACAAAAAATAACATTCAAAAAAAAAAAAAACATACAACTTTATTATATTCTCAAAAATAATCTACATACATGTAATCAAATGCATTACAACTATTTGGTCACAAGATTACTATTAAAAAAATATGGGTTGAAATTACATGCAAAGAATTAGACATGTAAGTCTGCAAATGGCAATAATGGCCACTTAAACCCTATCCTTTGTTCTTTGCTGAAAAAGAAAGAATTTCATCTATCTTCTCATCCAAAATGAATCCCATCTCCTTCATAACCAATTTATAATACTTTTTCACTTTCCAATGAACTATCACTTCTATTTTTGGTACCCAACTGATTTAGTTATCCTTTTTTCCACGTTTAAAAAATTCCTCAATTTTAGTCCTTTTTTTTTGGGAGCAGTATCTTTTGACTTGGGTGTTAGATTGACAAACTGTCTACACCATTTTATCTATATTTTAATAATATTTTTTAGCATGCAGATCTATGTTTCAATTTAATAAATTACATAATTTGGTAGTTGTTTATATCTAGGTCTATAAGAGAGGGGAACCAACCACTGCAAGGACCCAAGTCACGAAAGGCCAAGATTAGTAGGTTGCGCTAACTTGCATCAGTTTAAGGGATAGTTAGGAAATGAGGGATGAGAATGATGAGGATTGTAAGGTCCTTTGATCACTCTACAGACCCGAGGCTTGAAGGGAGACTACCCGAGTTAGTTTTTAGGGCCAACTCTCTATCTTGAATAGCTCTTTGTCAGAGGACAGAAACCCTGTTCTAAGATGATAGCACGACATGTTGGTGTCTCTTAGGTGTGTTGGTATCTATATGACTAGAAAACCATGGAAACAAGGTCTAACCACTATAAAATGAACTAACAACCTAGTTAATAATTTCTAAGTGAACAAAATAGTATTATAAAGTATGAAACATATAGATGGATGTGAAAAAGTAAGTATATTACCACAAGGGTGATGAAGATGATCTTACAAAATAGCTTGTTTTTCATCTCACTCAAAGATACCTCCACCTACAAATAGAAAAGAGAGAAAGTGTTGGGGGGATTTTTAGGGGTTTTCCTCAGTTAGACCCCTATTTTTGGGTTTCCCCCTCCAAGGATAGCTAATTTTTTCCATGATATAGAAATAATGTGATAAATAAGGAAATCAAAGCAAAGTACACGAAAAGACTAAAAAATAGTAGTGTGCTAACTCAACCAAGTAATAGACAAGATGACTGAGGAGCTTACCACCTCTGCCCAAAGCACTCAAGGCTAGTGGAGGAGAAAATGAGAGGAACTCATGCCTCTACTACAATGGTGTTTTCCTATGTTTTCCTTATTAAAGTGATGGAGTGAAGAGATTGATACTATGAAGTAAAAATTGTTACTGCAATAATTGAAGTGAATACTAGACTGCTTGGAGAGACTGTGTAGAAATAAATTCACTTATAAATGAATGAATGATAGGTGAATATGAAGAAAGGAGATGAATAAAAGACCATATTAAGCTCGGCCAGCCAAAGGGAGGTGCTACAATTTGACTTCCAATAGGAAGTGTAACACCTTTGCAGACTCCACCCATAGGAATTTTCTGGGGACATAAGTGTATTGCATGAACGGTTGCGTTCCATATAGGCATCCCTAATAAAAATTCCTCTACCGACACTCAAAACAAGTGCCAAGGGATGGAAAATAGTGGGCTTATATGGAATTAAGACTCTTAATTTGGTTTTCTAAAGTGGAGAAGGATAAATGGAGAATTTTCATGGGGGGTTCAAATTCGCTCCTATACATTTTTCCCCCATTTTAGTGAGCATGAATATTGGTGAGTGCTTTGGTAAATTAGAGCGAAGAAGACATAGGGTTAGAGATGTATACATGAATTGTCGAGGAGGTAGATCATGGTCCAGTGAACCTAAGAGTGTAGGACAACAAAAGGACTTCGTAGCTTCGTAGAACTATAAAGTTGAAGAATGAAAGTGCCTTATAGCCCCACAGACCTATAAGAGAGGTATCCTTCAAGAACTCTCACATGAAGGAAACCAGGAAGTGTGCCTTATAGATCCACATACCTATAAGGAGAGGCATCCTTCTTGAAATTTCACATGAAAGAGACCAGGAAGTGTGTCTTATAGACCCGCATACTTGCAAGGAGAGGTATTCCCCAAGAAATCTCACATGAAGGAAACCAAGAAGAGTGCCTTAGATACCTGTAGAAATGCAAGGAGATGCATCCCCCAAGAACTATCACATGGGGGAGACCGAGAAGAGGGGACTCCACAAAGTAAAACAAGGCAACATATTTACCCACAGATATAACATTTCAAGACACATCTGTGTAGACCAGTGAATAGATAGTCATGCAAACCATCGACAAGTAGGAAGACTTTCAAAGGAGTCCCTTGGGAACCCTTCAAAAGGAAGAGGGGTCCACTCAAGGGACGTGCTGTTTGAAAATTAATGTCTAGTCAGGTTGCTTCCAAGCTAGATGTAAGAGTGCAAAGTAGGTCTACCTATGTTGCCCCCGGGCTAGATACAAGGATGCGAATAAGGTCTAGCCAAGATTCCTCCGAGCTAGATGCAAAGGATGTAAAGGATTTTTTAAGAGGTACCTTCGGAACCTGATGTGAAAAGCAAGGGTCCACTCAAGGGATGTACTATTCGAAAGCTAATGCCTTATTTCTCAAATAGATTCATCATCAAGAAATCCTTCTAAAAGATGTTCACCTCACCAAAGAATTCAAAATGAAGGATATACCTCAACACAAGGGGAATATCAAAGTTGTTCCTGCTTCAAAGGACATTCCCAAATCCTTTCTTTGTGAACCCATGATGAAGGAAATACGTTATGCTAGGGTTTCAAGTCGAGAATTCAATTCTAATAAAGAAGTCTGTGAAGGGTCTTGAGAAAAGATCTGTTAGTAACAAATTAATTTTATAAAGACCAAGTGATGTAGAAATGGTATTGTCACACATAAGAGGGACAACTCAAGAAAATAATAGAGAAAGATAAAGAGAAATGAAAAGAGAAAGAAAAAGGAAAAGGAAAAGGAAAAGGAAAAGGAAAAGGAAAAGGAAAGAGAACATGAACAAAGGGCATAGGGGTAGCGTGATATTTTGGGATCAAATCTGCTCATAACTATATATAAGTAGAATAATAGTATATAAAATAATTTTCATCAACCCCCTACTATACCAGGCCATGTGAAGAATGCATGAGAAGACAAGGTAAAAATAAAAAATTAGGTCAACATGGAAGGAAGCATAAATGCTCCCAACGCATTGTATCCTCCCCAATTTGTCAAAATTCAGTCACAAACATGGAAGAATTATGACACAATTTACAACACAAACACCATTCCTGTATCCAAGCACCAACATGGGTGACGAGGATCATCCAAGCACATAGCACGATTATGGGGAAACACATCTCAACATACATACATATAATCTAAATATTAAGAAGGGGTCTCCCCCTAACACTGATCAAACAAGAGGTCATTAGCTTCCCACTCTAGATAATTTTAAGGAGAAGGAGGATGAGCTTGCAGTGGTTGAATGTTAAGGGGAGGATCTTCCAACCCTCCCGTAGTAAGGCGTAAGGAAGGACGTGTGAGGTCTTTGTCACTCAACTTGTGTGGGTCTAAGGTCAATGATTTCATGAAGATCAATTACAAGGTCAAAACTTCATCCACCGAGTTAAAAATTCACTTGATGGGAGTGCCATGTTTCACTTCGACTGATAGAGGATATTGTGCTTGAGGTTCACTACTAAGCTCATCGAACAATTTGTGGGCAGTGACAAACAAAGGAGATGTCAGGACTAGTTTTTTTACTAGGATAGAACAAGTCAGCATGAGGCCACCTTTCAGGGAAAGTTGGCTCCTCTTATGTCCTCCATTTCTCAAGGGACCACTCTCTATATTCTTCTTCATCAGAGGAGGAAATCTCCCCATAAATGAAGCAAGAAAAGTAGAGGGAGAAGAGGAGGAAAGAACTACAGTAGATACAACTGAAGTGTTAACCATATCTATAGGCTTTGGGAAAGGTGAGACATCTAGAATGGATGTTAACAAAGGTGTCTCCACCAAAGGAGCGGTGAATACCTACACCTTTCCAAGTGCATGTACGCTCACAACAAAAGGTAAAAGTGATGTGGAACTAGTTTGGATGGAAACAAAGGGGAGGAGAGAGGAGAATGTGATAGGAGGTCCTGATACAAGAGTAGGCATATCCTCTTCCTATTTCTATGAAGCAGCATGCTTAGCTAGAAGATACTTTCATCGGTGCTTGCGCTCGTAGACAAGGTAGTTTCTACAACTCTTTGAACTAGAGGCTGATGGTTTTGAAGGGACAAAAGGCTCCTGTTCAGCCATGGGAGTGTCCTCCACAATTTTTTCCAATGGATAGATAGACTCCTCGATGGGAATAGGAGGGACAGGTTTAGAAACAGTAGGGGGAATCTACTCTAATACCTCAGCAATAGGCCTCTTCCCATTCACTTCTTTAGGAGCAAGAGTAGAATGAAGCCCCAAAGGCCAGGACATAGAGAACTCTCGAGAAGGAGATTTTTTTATACCATATCAAAAAATCCTAGACTCTATAGGTAAGACAGGAAGCTCACATCCAGGAAACTTGGCCTTTCACCAAGCAGGCACCATGGGATTCTCTTGCAAGTGAAAGGAAGAAGTAGATGGTACCATAGTAGGGTGAGAGGAAGCATCAGACTAAATAGTAGAAGAGGAAGAAGGAGGATCTTGGGACCGCTTCTCTTCTTCCCTTCTATGTGCCTTAATGACATCATTGTCAGCTTTCAGGCAAGCCCTATGTGAAATAGCATAAGGAAAAGAAGGGAATCTTACTTTCATCTAAGTGCATCCTTTCTTGTAATTTTGATATGTATGGTACAAGAGGTTCTTCCTGGGTGAGATAGGACCAATGGGTTTTAACCAAAAGTAATCTAAGGTATAGCTACCACACACAATAGGTGGTCTATAACCGGTGTCATGGACAACATGTACTGAACTCCCATGAGTGAAATTTAAACACTTATGTATAACCAAGGGAACTACATTCAAAGCTACCAACCAGTAGATACCTAGCTTCACCCTAAATATTTCAAATCCTAGTATGATATCAAAAATAACTTTTATGAACTTAGGTCCAACGAGGAAAAATAGGACAATACTTCCTATAGGAGGTATGAAAACTTTTTTGTGTCTATGAACAGTTCTCTTAGGTGCATTATATCCATCCTTGTGAAGGAATTTGTTTCACATGATCTCCTCCATTATATCATTTACTTGGGATGTGAGATCAATGAGAACATCATCCATAGTATTCCCATTTATCCTTGCAGGAATGTAGAGAGGAGATGGTTCCCTAATAAAGCCCATCGATAGGTCCTACGAAGTGAAGGTGATATCCTTGCCACTACACATAGTCTGCATAGAGGGAATAGGTCGATTTAGGAAAGATGTCATCACAGACAGTAGACAACACTTTCAAAGAGCCTCCTAAAGGTTATAGGACAAGACAGTGACCTAATTTAGGTTTTGTTATGCAACACTTTCAGAACCTTCCAACTATGCCTAGTAGGGGTTGAAGGTTGGGTTGCAAGGTGGAAGCCTCACAACACTCACACCTATAACACTCCTATTACATGAGGAAAGGGACTTTCAGTATCACAAAATGGAACCAAAATGGTTTATGTTGGGTTCACCAAAAATGTAAGAGAGGGGGACCAACCACTACAAGGCCCCAAATCATGAAAGGCTGAGAGCAGTAGGCTACCCTAACTTACCTCAGTTTAAGGCATGAGAATTATGAGGACTGTAAGGTCCTTTGATCACTCTACAGACCCGAGGCTTGAACAAAGACTAGGTGAGTCAGTTTTTAGGGCCAACTCTGTGTCTTAGATAGCTCTTTGTCAGAGGATAGAAGTGTGGTTTTGGGATGACAACGTAGTGCATTGGCATGTCTCAAGTGTGTTGGCATCTGTATGGCCAGAGAACTAGGGAGACAAGGTTTGACTACTATAAAATTAACTAACAACCTAGTTAATGATTTTTAAGTGAACAAAATAGTATTACAAATTACGAAACATATAGATAAATGTGATAAAGTACATCTATTACCACAAGGGTGACAAAGACAATATCACACAATAGCTTGTTTTCTAGCTCACTCCAAGATACCTCAATCTACCAAGTTTCTCCATGATATAGACAAAATGTGATAAAGAAGGAAATCAAAGAAAAGTACACCAAAACACTATAAAATAGTAATGTGATAACTCAACCAAGTAATAGAGAAGATGAGTGAGGAGCTTACCACCTCTGCCCAAAGCACTCAAGGCTAGTGGGGGAGAAAATGAGAGGAATTCAAACCTTTTCTACAATGGTGTTATCCTACACTTGCCCTATTGAAGTGATAGAGTGAAGAGATTGCTACTATTAAGTGAAATATTTTGTTGCAATTCTTGAAGTAAATGCTATAATGCTTGGAGAGATTTTGTAGAAATCAACTCTCCCTGAAATTAATGAATGATAGGTGAATATGAAGAAAGGAGATGAAGAAACGACCATATTCAAGTCATCCAACTAAAGAGAGGCATTACAACTTGACTTCCTATAGGAAGTGTAATGCCTCTACAGACTCCAATCAGATGAATCTATCAAGGACATAAGCACACCGTGCAAACATTTATGCATCATGGAGGCGTCCCCGAAAAAAAAACCTCAAAATTAATCCTATACAATTTGATTAATCCTCAAAACAGGCACCAAGTGGATGGAGAACAATGGAGTTATGTTGAATTAATCCTCTAAATTTGATTTTCTAAAGTAGAGAAGGGTAAAAGGGGAATTTTCATCAGGGGTGCAAATTCACTCCTATACAAGGTCAATTGGTAAAAAATAGTCCATTGTTTGAAACTAAAACTAGTATTTAAAATTAATAATTCTTAGTATTTTGCATCTAAAATTAGTTAATTATCATATTTCAGATCTATAAATTACAATATCTTGTTTAAAACCTGCATTTTGTTTCCTATTTTTGAATGTTTAGTATCTTTGTTTAGTGCCTTTTTTCCATTATGGGTACATTTTTAGTTTGGTAAAAAATTTATGAACTCATCACAACCTGGTGTCCTACTTCTAATACTTCAGTAATATGTAGTTCAAGACTCATGGCATCCTGTGCTGGTACATTAGCTATGGATCTTGGGTTTTCCAACTCTTTCACTCATACTGTTTACACTAGTAAACCCATCTTGTATTGCATCCATGATGTCACATATCCTATAGCTTCTACTTCTAATAGTGTTGAAAATATTGTTGGCCATGTCCCTAAAGAGAACTTACAAAAATTGGATAAAGCCTTAGAAAAAATATCAAGATTATGTGAGTACAAAATATATTGTTTGTACTACTGTTCTTATCATATATAACATCAACAAAATGCTTGATTAAGAACTAGGAATAGAGATTGTACATAGCCTACTGTAATGTCCCTTTATGGAAATTATATCATATTTTTATGTGATAAATATTATCTCACATAGATATTGCAATTTAACAAGAGACAATGAAACTTGAGTATAAATTTATCTTTTCCATTATGTGCAAATATAAGTCAAGAATGTGAGAAACTATCATATGATGATATATTACTAATTTTAACATGAAAAATATATCATATTTTTTTTCACAATCTACTATTAATATCAAGCAACAACATGAAAAAAATACAATAGACATTCAAACACTAAAATCCGAGAACACACACCAACTAGAAGAAACTTCAAAAATAATGTTTTTTAAATATATGGACTTTTTGAGCATAAAATTACATAATATAATGCCTCTCATTAACATGATTTTTTTACAAAATATACCAGCACAAAACTAAAATACAAAAGACACTTTTAGAACAAAAAACACTTGTAAACAAAATGGATACAAACTCCAGCTAGAATATTTTCAGCACAATGACAATCTCTGGATGAAATTACACATAGAGACCCTCAGAACCACTATATTTGAGCATCAATCCCCTTATTTTTCTAGGCCCAAATATTTATTCTTCATTGGTTTAACAACCTCCGATAAAAATCAAAACCCTATGAGACAAAATAATATGCATAGAATTAATGAGTGAAAAATTATTTTTTTTTTTTTAATGCAAACCACATGCAAAAGGAAAATTTTTACACCAAACTCCCATGCCCAAAATGAGGATGATTTCATGCCAAGAAATAAACCCCTTGTTTCCAAGTGTACTTTCACATAAATCCACTCATTTAATCAGATTTTGTATTCCTTTCTTAACCTTTTCCAAGTACACATTGGTCATAAGATGATTTTACCTGATTTGATGCAACATAATTAAATTATAGATGAAAACGTCACTAATTTTATAGCATGTTATCAACTTATCTATTTATAAACTTATCAATAATGATATTCAAATAATATTCATTGAAATTTTTTTTAAAAATATCCAAGATAATCTTGGGATAATGGAATTTCCCTCCCTTGCACTTGCATGGCTCTTTGTGATTATTATAACTCACTCAATCAACATTTAGGAAAAAATTGTTCAACTCATCATGAAAAAATCCAAAACCATTCCTCAGAATAAATTTCAACCATTCAAGAAATAAAACATGGGCTTTATATAGATAAATCCGCCTCAACCAACCCATCATGTTTAATGTCAAGTGGCTTCCATACAAACAAAAAATCTATACCAATCATGAAAATAGAATATATAATTCACCCTATTACTTGATACCCTTCATTTAATCATGTTGGAACTCTTGACTAAGAACCTAGTCACCTTACCTTACATTACACCTCTTAACACAACCAAGCCTTTACCTCCAAACCATAATCCCAATAGCTTTTTCTAATGTCATCGACAATCTGAACATGATACAAAATAACATAGGCATATTAAACATATAGTTCCAACCTCATTGATTGTAATCACATCCAGTTTGGTGGTGTTCATGATCAAGGAAGTAAATCTATCACTACACCCAATCAAAATTCTCAAATATTTACCAATCCCATGCCAAACCATTCCATCTCCTTTATAAAATCTAGTGATAACAAGAATTATGTTATGAATGTTGACAACATACAAGATATAACTAATGATAACAAGAGGGATAATTGAGATTTTATGGATACTATGATTGGATACATTGACATTCAATGTCACAATGGCCAAAAAAACTTATCTCTAGAATTTTCTTTGTCAAATATTTATATAATTAAACTTGCACTTGATGGTCCTCATTTCATAGAAAAAGAATCACTAGAAAGCATACAAATGAGATATTAATTAATCCTATGTATGTAAATAATTTTATCATTGGGGAATTCTTATTTGTACATGAACTTTATGAATATTCTTATGAAAAATTGAAAGCATGGATCAAAAGGCATGATGGTTTTTCCCGCCATACGATACGTTTGACTACTCTTCCATTAAATTTTGGACTGAAATGATACGAGCCTACTACAAATCTAGCCCAATGGAATTGACAAACTAATCACTTGGCAACATTTCTCCTACCAGTTTAATCATGTTGGGCGTGATCTTTCTAAACATCAATAAATTTTGACTCTCATTGAACACAGTTTGCAAGAGAGGCTCTGCTTGCTTTCCTGCATCCTTTTGTCTCCTCTTTTGAATTCAGCTGGCTTGGGTGATCTTATTTTCCTCCACCTTTGAGAAATATTCTTGGGAAGGGATACCCAGTCCACCAGCAAAAGGAAACTCCCAAGGGACTGCTAGCAAGAAAGATAGTGTACTCAACGCATCAGTGGTTTTACTAGGCCTTGTAATAATGGTCGGGGAGAATGGTGGAATGAATTGACCGCTCGGACAAGATGATAATTCAGTATAAGGAAAGTTTGGGGAAGCACCAATTGAAGGGTTGGGCCTTAGAGATAATTTTTTTGGTTCATTTAGTCAACGCTAGCGACGAATTGTGTCCCAGGGGTGGAATGAAAGGTAGAGGATGAAAATGGAAAACTAAGAGGGAAATGACTCGAATGCCTAGAATGTCCACCGATAGAGAAAGCTGGTGCAAATGAAAAAGCTAGGGTAGACGAAGAGGAGACTAGAGACATAGTAGAAAGAGAAGAGGGAAGAAATGATACCTAAGGCTTGTGAGGAGTTGCAGATAATACAATCGCTTCCTCCTACTGCTCTTCCTCTCCACCGGATTCTCTTGTTCATGGCCACTTTTCATCTAGAGAGTCCTCAAGTTCTACAATGACCTGACTTCTATGACTTGTAGTCCTTGGCCTCTTCCTAGTTGATTTAGAGGAGTTGGATGGCTCTGACGTTTGTGTGCTTGATGAATCCTTCTATTGTGCAGGTTGCCTACTGGCATCTTCCTCATGTGTTGGATGCTCTTCTACAATAGGGGTGTTTTGGCTTACCTCTTCTTTGGGCTCTGTGAAAATCTTTCCCTTCCAATATTTTTGCTTTGATGTTGAAGGGTTTAGAGACTTCTCACCGTCTGGATGCTTGTTCTCCCAGATGTCATCAAATTTTTCATCCAAGGCTAAATCTTGGAAAATCCCATTTGTTGCCTTTGTTTCCTCCTTGTATATCTAGAAGTCTCAAAAAAAATTGGGCTTCCATTTGAGCCTATTTAATTGGCTACATAGGGACTGGTTGATCTTCTGATTTGGGTTGGGCTTCTCCATAATGTAGTAAAAGTTCAGCGATGGCGGTCACTTGTACATTGAAGGAAAATATTCAAGGCTTACATATAATCAAATTCCCCTCTTCAACATTTCTTCGAGGGTCCCAGAATGGCCAAAGTTGGTGTGGGATTTTTATGCCAACCTTCAAGAGATTATTTTTGGGGTTGTATTGCTAGGTGTCCTTGATAACCACCATCCCAAGGTGTCCCAACTTTGAGTGCAGAATCTCTGAATTATCAATCCTCAAAGTCCTTTTCTTAACCAGTGATATGGAACCAAACATGACCGACGGTATCAAATAGGAAGTTAAATGCTTTCCTCCATAGTAATCATTATCAATATTACATATTTGTCTTAACACCTCTAGGGCCAACACTCTATCAGAAAGAAAGTGTGGGAGACGAAAGGGTTCCTGGGTGAAACCTTGCATGCAGAGCATAGTGAAATCTATGCCAAAGAACCAATCGCAGGGAGGCATGAGATTTCCCAACCAGGATTTATGTCTTGGCAATAGGCACGCGCACATGTTGCCCCTAGATCTATCCAAAGCCTACAAATTTGGGGCTAAGAACGAATCTAAAAATTCATAGTAATCAAAAAAATTCAATAGGACGAGAGTCCATGTCAAAATTGGCTTCCTTTTGCCAGTCTTGTCGAAAACGGACAGGGCCATGAACTGGTGGAAATAGTCAGGATTCTAGTGCAAAATTAATAAGGCTTGAAAGGAATAATACCTGAATCTAGAGCCAACCTAGAAGTCCTACAGCTTTTGTTTCATCCCATCGATAATAACCTTCACAAAGTCCAGAAGTGGAGGCACGTTGTTCCTTCTCAACATAAAGCTGAGACACATCTGAAACTCAAAGACCTGCTTGTCTATATCCAGTCCGCACACTAGCACCAACATAGAACATATAGAAGAAGAACTATTTTTTAAAGCATCCAGATTAATTGGGAATCTGGGAAGTGCTGAGACATTTGTCGTCTGAGCACTTTTAGTTTGGTATAACCTTTGCACCATTTTGAGTGTTCCCCACTTGTCATGCATCCTTTTTATGTCAAAAATTTCAAAATTTTGGGTCAAGGGGAGTGAGATGCATAGCATATCCTAGAGAGCTTTGGGTTTGATGACTACCTTGAAATCAAGGCGACTTATCACTCTAGCCTCTAGGTCGAAGCTTGTCGTGCATGCTGCCACAATTTCTGGGCAATGATGTACCAGAGGAACCATATACTAGGGAAGCGGTTGTCATGCATGCTGCCACAATTTTTGGGCAATGATGTACCAGAGGAACCATATACTCACTTGAGCGAGGGCTTGTGTTGAAATTTATGCAATCTCAACCATTTCTTTGTATTCACAAGAACCTTTCATAGATTTTTGTAAATGACTTAGCTTCCGAAAGACTCTTTCTCTCTTTGCAAATGATTTAGCCATTTTTTACGTTTTGATAACTTTCACAATAAATGTGCTTTGCATGCTCAACCTGCTTTTTAATTTTTGTAAAAAATGGTTGAGTGAGTGTACATGCCAACCTTTCTCATTTGGTTGCTATATGCATCACCAGCTTTTCACGTGTGCGAAGAGATCGCCAACCTACCAAATTGTTCTCCATATTTAAGAGATATGACTTCACATGAGGTGGCGTCTGATTTTTCTTGAATAGTAGACCAAGACAACCTTGCCATATATTTCACAAGATCTTTTGCATTTAATGATCTTCTTGATTGTACCTAGGTGCATCACTCAATAGCCCGCTTAAAATATTTGCCTTGATTTTGATGGGATGATAACTCCTTATGCTAACACCTAGCCAATCTTTATTTAATTCAGAAACTTGAACAGAGAAAGTTGCAACTATACCTGATTATCCCCATCACTCCACATGATGTGGCACTGATTATCAAGGTCTGATAGCTCTATTTGCTTCTAATGTAATTATAGCTTACCTCATTGCATGAACCCCAACTTCAATCTATAAATAGCCCCCCAATAGCTATGTTAATCACAATTAGCATTTCACTTCAGTAGGCCCTAGTTAACTTAGCAATTTCTTAAGTTAGAGTAGTAAGCAATAATGGAGATTTCGATTAGGTTGGTTTGCAAGAAGACCCAGCCATAATTCTTAGGAAAAATTAGGTGTAGACTCCTAAAATGCATGATAGGTGTCAAGAACCTATTGTATGTGAAGGCGATAAAATGGGTCCTCGGTCGAGACTGCTTGGAATACAAAGATAAGTACAGGGTGAACACTAGCATCTATTCTCATTTCTTCACCTCGCTTCTAAATATTAGCGTTTCTAACCGTAAAATCTTAAAGTTGACCAAGCAAGTGTTCCCTCGGCACTACCACGAAGGATTGGAGCAAGTGGTATGGGCCAACATCTTTGATTGTGGGTTCCACTCAGTTTGCAACCTGTGTCTGCTATAGCTACATGGAGGACCCATGCCAACTAGGCCCTTCCTATTTGGCTTCAGTTTGGAGACTCATGAAGAGCATCATGCCAAGGTCTGTGTCGGCTACTTTTTCCTCATGTAGGTACACTGCATCGAACCATTATGAAACCTCTAGTGGTATGAGGAATTCAAAAGAATGGTATTCCATCAAGCTATGTTGCTAGTTGTTGCCATTGCTGGTATGTCTAATGCTTGAGAATCTGAGAACCAAGATATTCCCCAATTTTCCCTTTTCCCTTTTTCCAGCCTTCGCTCCCTACTTGATATATGTATATATTTTGATACAAGGTCACTAGCCTCTATCATATGCAATGTAAATGTTCTGGATATAATATAATACTTATTTTTTTCATATCCTATCTTATTTACAATGTATTTCTATGTTTCAAAATTTTTGTTGTTGTTTCAAAAAGCACTAAGAAAACCCAAAACTTAAAACAAGAAAAACAATTACATATTTAAAATTTACAAGCACAGTGCATAAGCAAGACTAATTAAATTTCTTAAGATGCATCCCATTAACTGGAATACTCAAAATGTTACCATCATTGTCCTCTATCTCAAAAGAATTAATTTTTTTGCATTGAACAATTTTGAAAGGACCCTCTGAGAATCTATCAAACATTTTGTGTTGGTCGGGCTTTTTCTCCGCGCTCGTTGAACTTGAGCACCAAGTCACCGCATTGTAGCTCTTGATCTGATGCCTTTTTATTGAATCACTTCTTTACCACCTACTGGAGGCTATGCATCACGTTAAGGGCATGCTCTCTCTTCTCCTGAACCTCAAGTAGCTTGGAAAACCATACCTCCATTGCTATGTTTTGTTCAATCTCTCGAGATTTGAGCAACTGGAGGGCTGGGATTTCCATGGAAATAGGCATCAATGCCTCCTTCTCGTACACCATCTCATAAGGAGATGTTTTTAGTATCTTCTTGGGCATGATTCGGTCTACCCACAATGTTGTTTGGAGGTTCTTATGCCACTCTTTTTGGTGTTTTGATCCTATCCTCTTGATTAACCTGATGAGGTTTTTATTTGTAGACTCCATGAGGCCATTCCCTTGAGGATAATAGTTAGAAGAGGTTTCCAAGAAAACCCCATATTTTAATGCAAACTAGCTCATCTTCTAGCCAAGGAAAGCTTTGGAATTGTCAAAAATGATTGTTTTTGGCAGGCCAAATCTGGCTACCAACTCCTCAAGGAAGTTAACAATCTCTACTTCCGTTGCATTCTTCAATGGCATTGCTTCTGATCGGGTGAAGTAGTTGGTTGCTCTCTATATCCACCTGTGTCTAGCTGAAGAGAAAGGGTTAATTATTCCAATGAATTCTAGACCCCATTGAGCAAAGGGTTCCTCTACTACTATAGGCCTCAATGGCATAGCAGCATTCTTTCTCTTTCCAACATAAAATTGACATTCATTGCAAGACTTTATTAATGAAAATGCATCATTAAATAGTGTTGGCCAAAAGTAACCAGTACATATAATTTTAATTGTTGTAGTCCTTGCAAAAAAATGTCCTCCAGCTAGGCCATTGTGGTATTGATCCAATATTCTCTTGGCCTATTCTTCATTTACACATCTTAGAAGGATGCCATTAAAATTTCTTTTGAATAAAACACCTTCTAAGAGAACATAATTGCTATTTTGTGAACAATAGAAATTCCTCTTAAAAGAATGGAGATTGATCAAATACCTTCCTCTTTGCATGAATTTTATTCAATCTTCCATCCAATTGCCTTTGGAGCTTTCTTCATTCAGTAACACGGGTTATGGGGCTTCAAGCTCTGTCATTGGTTCATTTTTTCAGCAAGGTACTCGCATAGTCCTTTTCCTTTTACAGTTTTGATAGGCCTGACTTCAATATCATACTCTAGGATCTTGGTAATCCAGTTAGCTATTTTCTCTGTGATTTCTCCTTCCATGATATACTCCTGCACACTAGGATGTGGTACACAAACAATAACCTTATTGTATGATATCAGGTGTCAGAACTTCTTAAGCCCTTTTACAATAGCAAAGGCCTACTTTTCTACAAAATTCTAGTTTATCTCACACTCCTTTAAGGTGTGTGAGTAGAAAGTAACATGAGACTCCCTTTTATCCTCATTATCCCTCTATATAAGCATAGTGGCAATATTGTTGCCACCACCAAAAACATACATGATAAAATATTTTGATAGGTCCTGGTTGACTAATACAGGGGTAGAAGAAATAACCTCTTTTATAAGCTCAAATTTTTTTCTGGCCTCTGCCATCTATTTGAAGTAATCAATCAAATGATCCCTGCAAAATCTACAATGAATCGGCTCATGAATTTGACCTTAACAAGAAATGATTGCACTCCCTTCTTGTTTATTGGTAATGGAAGCTCTCAAATTGCATCAACTCTTTTAGGATCAATGTAAATTCCCTCCTTTTATGCAACATACCCCAATAGCTTCCCTTGGGAGACTTTGAACACACATTTCTTTGGTTTCATAGAAATCTCGAATTCTTGGCACTTTTGGAAGACAAGCTCTAGATGATCAAAGTGATCATCGACAGATTTTGAAAATACTGTCAAGTCATCTAGATAGATAAGTATAATCCTATGGATTAAATCCTTAAAGGCAATATCCATGTTTCTCTGAAAGGTGACTCCAACATTCGAGAGTCAAAAGGGCATCTTGGCATATGCATATGTTTCCCACTTTGTGGTGAACACTATTTTTTGTTGGTCTTCTTCTTTTACCTGAATTTGATTGTAGCCTGAAAAGCCATCCAACAATGAAAACATTTCAAAACCATCTACGGTTCGTATAATTACCTCCATTGAAGGCAAGGAGTAATGATCCTTTAAGGATGCTCTATTCAAGTCTCTGAAGTCTACACACAGTCGTATGTTTCCATTCTTCTTTCAGACTGGTACCAGGTTTGACACCCAAGTGTTGTGTTTGATTGGAAACACTATTCAAGATGCAATCAATTTATTTAATTCTTATGACATAAGAGATTAAATCTTTGGGTTCACAGGCCTTTGTCTTTGACCAACTGGTTTTGCTCCTTTTGATAGCTCAATTGTATGCTCAATAATCCTAGAGTCGCATCCCTTAAGATCATCATATGACCAGGCTACTACACTCAGATATTCCTCACAGAAGTTCCTTAGTTTATCTTTATTCTTCTCAGATAATTCTTTCCTAACCTTGAGCTTCTTGTCTTCTCTGATATGCAAATCGATGTAGTGACCTTTTTCAGCTATGAGCTTCATTTTGTCTCTCATTGCATCATTGGAATCAAACAAGCTCTCTAAGTGACTAGGCCTCTCGGAAGCTTGTTAGATTTCAACTGGATAACTTGATCCCCATAGGCTTTGGCAATCTTTGGTTGTAGCTGGTCAATGAATACCCTAGATGACTAGAGAAATGATGCAATATGTGCATCGCTATCGAACACTTTTCAGTCTTGATTGTTGTTTGGAACAACAAGTCTTACAATTACTCTCATTGTATTCTTATTTTTCAATAACTTGAAAGCCAGCTCAAACTGAACCCTGATAGTCACCATCTAGTTGGCTTCAGAGTTCTTTTCTCTTTGTATAGCTTGAATATTAAATTCCTCAAAGTTGTCAATAAGATCCTAGACTCTATGCTGGTAGGATCACATATGGACATTCTTTGTAGTGGAAATCCCTCGGATTTGGTTGACCGCCAACTACTAATCTTTGAACACAAATATTTTCTTTGCGGCCATTTTCTCTGCAAGACTCAAACCATGGACACGACCTTCATACTCTGCTTCATTGTTTGAGCATGCAAACTGGAAGTGGTAAGACCTCAAGGTCTTTTCTTCAAACGAATATGTCAAACATATTCCTACTCCAACTCTGAATCTGCATCTTGCTCCATCAAAATGCAAAGTCCATAACTCTGAGGGTGTTTCACCTTTGGACTATTTAGTAAATCTGGGCATATACTTCCCTTCCTCATGTATGACATAATTTTTGAGCCCAGTTGCATGATAATTCCCAAAAGGGTCTGTATCAATAAACTCGTTCAACAAAGTTTCTTCATCCTTCGTCTAGGAGCTAGTAGCCTCTTCTTCCAGAAATTCCATATTGAACCTCTCTTCCTGGGTAATTGAAGTATGTGCCACTTCAAAGTTGAGAAAATTTTCGTCAGCAACATGTTTAGAATGCAAAGTTTTCGATAGTAGTTTCATCTTGGCTCCATTTTTAGTCCTCAAGATCAAGTGTGACCAGTCTAGTGCTAGATATCCTCTAACATTTTTTGTGAACTCTCCAGAAAAACAAATCCCAAATAGAAGAGGAATATCAATGAGTAAGGTATCTTGATTTATAGTGATACGTGGATAGGCAAACAATGTCATACGCAATCCCTTGATTACCTCGATAGTACTAACTTTATTTCCATCTAGTTGCATGACTCGCTTGTTAAGAGGCTCATATTTTAAACCTAAAGCATCAGCTACTTGCTTAGGCATGATAGTTGTGCTAGTACCAGAGTCAATCATACAATTACGTAGCAGCTTGTCACCAATGATAAGTGTTAGAAATAAAGGCTTAGGTTTAGGCTTACACTTTTTTTTGGTTTCAAGCTTCTCTTCCAGTTGATTTGTTAGCACTTTATCTAGGTCTGGCCTTGATATCTTTTCTTCATTGGGTTGACTAGGAACCTTTGCATCTTCCCCTCCTGACAATGTTTTTTGTAATAGCACCTTCTGCTTCAGAATAGCTAGAACATCCCATAAAGAAGCGTTGGCAGAAGACTTCTTTAGTTGTTCCACCACATTGAACTGAGCTCGTGACTAATGAGTCACGGTTGCTTCCTCCTTAGTCTTCATAGTTGGTGTAAGCCTCACAACTAGTAGGTCTGGCTATTTGGTAAGATTCAGGACGGTCATGTAGGAGCCTTTCTCTTCGGAGGAGGCAGATTCAGAGAGTTGGGAGGAACCACGTTAGTCTTTTGTGGGACTGACGATGGGCCTATCGGTGGATTAGGTGTCGACTGAGATGGAGCATTAGTTGGTGGAGATGTGAATTCTTCGGTGAGTCTCCACTTAGAATGCGTGTTGTAATCAGACTACACTCATGGCATTTGAGTCACAGGAAATTCATTCAAAAACGCTGACTCTTCTCCTTCCATCCATGAAAAGAGTGCTTGGTCTAGAACTATTTCTGACTCTTGCTGAATGGACATCCCTTGTATTTGAGCGGCAAGGAAAAAATTGTCCATCTACTGAGAGGCATATGATTGGTTGTCGAGATGAGGTGCACCGCCTTGGCTACATTGTTTCGTGATCTTTTGCTGCAAATTTATCCACATAAAATTTCTAGGCATGTGAGCATCATTACAAGAAAAAAACCATGAATTAGCGTCTTCAGCAAAGTTATTTTTTCCTACAACAAGCTCTTTGTTTGAACTAGGATGGATGGTCTGCATCGGCAGGGTCACTAGAACAACCTATTTATTCGATTGCACCTAAGTATTTCTGCACAATCTATCTTTCCACTGATTTGATTGGTATGGAGCTTTTCCACTTTGATAATTTTGGTAGGCCAGCTTCTGATAGCTATATTGTTGTTGCTTCATGGTAGTCAATTCTTTAGTCATGGCCTGCATTTGTTCTCTCATCTCGTTCATCTTGGCTGCCAAGGGATTAGGCACTAGAGCCACAATTGGAGTTGTGCTCAGAGTTGTTCTTGGATACACATACATAGATTGGTGAGGGTTTGTAGGTGTGTTGGTCAAAGGAGCTTCTTCTTCCGTGACATTTCACTTAGGAAACAATGGCATGATGGGTCTCAGTGCCAACTTTTTAGCAGCAATTAGGCTATTTTTCACAATGACATCCAAGGCATAAGCATCAGGAAGAGTCTCTCTTCCAAGGCCTTGTAGCATCATGGAAATATCAGGATTGATGGAATTCAAGTAGAACATGAACACCAAATCTGGGGGCAGCCGACTACCAATAGACACTCTCTGCCAAGTCAAATGAAAACATGCATTGAAATTAGGCAAAGCTTCATGAGGAGCTCACTTTATGTTAGCCATTTGATGATATAACAAACTTATTGCCAGCATTTGAAAAACACTCGTAAAATGGGGTTCCGAGTTGGTCCCAAGGAGCAATAGTATTAGCCTCAAGAGTTCTATACCAGTTCAATGCCTTTCCTCGGAATGAGGTGGCAAGAAATCTGAGAGATACAATTTCATTTGACACACCATGTACTAGGCATACATCTACCACATCTTCTAGGTGTTCCATCGATGTCTTCGACTCATCACCATAATACTTAGAAATAGCTTTTAGAGTGAAAGCGGTAATTGGGGCCCAAACTACAAGAGGCATGGGTGTTACTAAAGGACTGTCAACGTCCTAGAATACATAGTTTCTAGCAGCCATAGGTGAGAGAAAAGGAGGTGATAGCGAAGGACTAGCTCACCAACCTCTTAGGTGCACAAAAACTAAGGGCGATACAAGTTGGCCAGGGAATCTTGCAGTTTATGACCTAGTTATAGGCCGATGGCTCATACACACTTATAAGATCAAGCGAACATGCTAGTTCAAGTCCCACCGGGTGTGCTAGAAAAAGAACTGTTGATGTAGGATTTTGCAGGTAGCAGCAGTCTCATGGGAAACTTAGCTATTGGGGGACATTGTGCGCTAGCTAAGTGACCTATGGGGTTTTATTGAAGCCGGATCTTTGTTTAGTGGGTGAGGTAAAGGGTTAGAAAGACAACAAAACATGAAATATAAACTACAGGCAATGCGCCAAAATCATACATTAATTTACCAAAGCATAGTACTAGATACAAAGGCCTAAACCACCAAATTTTGTTTATTAAGTAAATTTTCTCAAAATTACTTTAAACATAACAAACACCCTTTAATTGCATAGCATAATCTGACATCACTTTAGCCAACAAAGAGGAGTCGAAAAACATGATCTGTATTTATTTAGCTATGAGAGATCACAAAAGATGAAGAATAGGCATTCATACATTACAGGAAAATAATAGCACGGACTAACAATCTTATCAAATACATGAAAAATAGAAAGGTTGAATTGATTGGCACAGTCAACAAACTTCAAGTTCAATAAAAATATTACAGAGGCTTTTCCTAGTGCTCGGGATCTTTTTTCAACTTAATCAACAACCTAATAAAAGAGAAGTGAGGCACCCTATATAGGCCAGCCCACCGCCTGACAACCATAGAGAAAGACACCTTGATCAAACCTCAACATCCTAGATCTTCCCGAGTCGGCACCAAACAAAATGAATGCTCACTAATGCATCAACACAACCACCTAAGAGAAAAGAAGGCCATACAAAAAAGAAACAAACATGTGGCCTTGAAGAAGAAAATGCAACGGCAAGCGAGAAAAATCGGCATAGCAACAACTCCCAGAAAACTGGCGCACAAGAAAATGCCATGCGTTGAGTAGACGGAGCTTGCAGAAAGAATAAGGGATGCCCAGCATAAATCTTTGGACAAAGCCAGATGGGCGACATTGAGCGGTAGTAACTTCATGGTGGGCCCAATTCAAAAAGCGACCAGAGAAAGCCACGTGTCGATCAGATGGAACTCAGAAAAAGTGACGTGATACGGAATAGAAAAAAGCTCTGAGAGGCAGCCACATGGGCGATGTCGAAGGTCACTAGCAATAAAAGATAAGGTGTAGCCGCAAAGGAAAAATAATAACCATGAAGGTCAATGGTTTTTTGTGAAACAATAAACAAGCTCCTACACCATCACAACTTAAAAATAATGCAAGAAACTAAAATTCTAAAGAGAAAATGCATAGACTTTGTGCTAGTTCTCATAAGTTAGAAGAAAAGAATAAATCATGAAGATTCTCCACCGTTGCCACAGCATGAAACTTCTAAACCAAAACAAAAACAAGAACATATAATGGAATTTTTTTATTAGGCCTCCTATTATGATAATTTGGATGATAATGATGATATTGCTAAAATTGATGAAGAAGTGCATGGTAAAATAACTATTTGTTTCTAATTTCTATGAACTTAGATGGGTGCAACCATGATGATCCTCCTAGAAAGAGTGAATCACCACATGTTGAACCTGGTGATTGTCCCAGTATGGAACTTGTCATTGCTCCTTTGGCTATTTATCCACCTTCCATATATGATGAACAAGATTGGCATCCAAATGACCTACAACAATATGGAATGCATGTGACATATTGTTCATCTTTTTTATTACATGTATGTAATATGATCCCTCATATTGTGTTTTTTGTTGTGCATTTATGTTTGTGAGTTTTATTTGGATGAAAAATTTTACTCATTTGGTGCAAGGATACAAAGGAAACCAGATCTATCATGACATTCTTCTATTTGTATCTTCATTCTTCTATCTTGTATAAAAATTGTCTTATGTTTCTCCTTTTGGGGATGATGCAAAGTATTGAGATATTTAGGTGTCCACCATGTTGACCCAAAAATATTGTTTGTATTTTATATCTCTATGTGTCATTTATCCTTTCTACTCATTTTTCCATGAGGCATCTTGGGAATTATGGAAATTCTAATCTCTATTACATCATTACAACGAACACATGCACTTACCTTGAATTCATGGATCACTTATGTGTTATCTTTTGAGATTATATGTGGGAAAAACACCCTCCCTTTTCATGATGTAGATTTATTTAAAAACATATGATTGGAATAGGTCTTTCCAAATAAGATCTCATGGCCCTTTTATCAATTAGAAAATATAATTTCTACTTTAAAGTAATTTCTCATATTGTGGTTTTTAGCAATTCCTTTAAAGTGGATACATATATTGGCATTCTCATTTTTACATGAACATATTGACATATTTGCTTCACTTGTGTTCACAGAGGTTGGGCATAGTGTAGCGTTGGCATTGAATTGATCATATTGACATGTAATTATGGGTATGACTTTACCCATGTGCCACCATTTGTTATGGGTACACACCTTGTAGACCTAGTGTTTTTTTCTCATCCTGCCTTTTAGGCTCACCTAGTCTATACAAAAATTACACTAGCCCATGAGAGTGTATTTTATGGCCACCTAGAATAATGCAACTTCCTTTCTAGTGCATCCATGAATGTGTTTGATGGACAACAACACAATTATGGCTAGTACATCACTTTTTCATTAGCTTTAACATTGTATTCTTGTGTATCTCATCTTGTTGCACATATCTTACACATATTGTGTGTCCCTTTATCCTTATGTTGGTTTTTAATTGGATCTTTGATCATGGGGGCTTGATCATCCTCCTTGGTCTTAGTCATCCTATCTTTCTAAAAAAATTACACTTGGACGTCTCTTGATGCATATTTGTCTACTTTAGCATTAATCTAAGAATAAATACACACTCTCACTAAAGTGGGGGATAAATGTAGTCTAAGAAATCATATACCCTTTATGATTTTGCACTTTTTTTGGGTCTCTTAATTTATTAGACTTAATTAAGCTTCTAATTTTCTAAATTATGTATTTCAATGCCTTATTATTCCCATTTTTTGAAAGGGAAAACAACATTTAATATTTTAATCATCTTGGATCATGAGTGTCCTAGATTTTTAGGCTAGGACCCATTCGCCCAAGGGTTAATGGGTATCGTTCAGGTCCTAGGACCCATTTTAAAATATATTTTTGGTGGTCTTTTAATGATTTGAATTTCATATGCAATTTTCAGCTTTTAAAATCTTATATTTGGGAAATTAGATAAACACCTATCAATACATGGTTTTCTTATGAATTCAAATCTAACATGCATGATCAAATATTCTTAAGAGAAAATATTATATTCATGAGCATTCAAGAGTAGATTTATCAGTCATTTGTTTTGCAACAATCAAGATCCTATAATCATGTTCAAGATTATGTGTCATAGCATCTTTTGAAGGATAATATACTTTTTTAATCCTTAAAGAATCCAATAATTCCTTCTCCATTGTCACTATTCTTCTTTCAAGGTTTAAAATCACTAAACATGGGATTTCACTAAGGAAAATCCCCATTTAAATAAATAAATTTTCTCTCTTTGTGTGTTGAGATTAATGGTTGAATAAGGTGAAACAATAGAAATAGGGGGAAAGGGCTTTCTATCCTTGATGAGATAAGATTCCTATTTCACATGCTTGTTTCACTCAAGGAAAACCTAGAGATCTCAATCCAATGTAGAAAGGAGAAAGAGATCTTGCAATAGGGTTGTCCTAGGGTATGATTAATGACTAAAATGAGGTTCACCACCAAGCTAGGGATTGGAAAGACAAATGATACCTAATAATATGCAAAAACATAAGAAATGACCTAGAAATGTATGCAAAACAAAATATAAAATTTGAATTAGAATGGTGCACTTGGGAATCTAAATATGCTCGGAATAAGCTCTGAAACTTTGAAAATGTATAATTTAGGTCACTTTCGAAATCATATGCAAGGTTGGAAATTTCAGTCCTAATGTAAGGTTTCTGGACTAAAATAGGAATCTTGCACTATAGACTTGGGATCTTCAAAAATCTTGAAAACTGCTTATATTGGGACTCATACACCACTTATGGTGCATAAGTCCCATTTTTAATTTTCAAGAATTCAAATTCCATATCTTCTCTCCAATCTCTACTCTTTCTTCCCAATCTGGTTTTTGGATCTCAACTTGTAAAATGGACCTGCAAACTAAAATATAGTGTTGATATGCTTATGGGGGGTTTTCCTTGGTGAAACCCCTAGTTTGGTAGTTAAACCTTGATAGAAACAACAGATCTTTAATGTAAATGTGAACATAAACCGTAACCTTAACTGTGTCTAAGGTTGGGAAATATGAAATGCAATGCAACCTTATCCTAATGTGCTAGAATGAGATGCATGAATGAAACATGAAGATAAATGACTCACTTAGGGATATCTCTAATCACCCTAGTAAGTAATAATAATGCATGTACCTTCCTTAGGTAAAAAGTGGAGTGATAATTAAGGATGGAATCAGTTAAGAAACAACTCATTAGGTTTGGATTGATGGCTAGTTACATCTCCCCAACCTAGAATCCATCATGATTCACCATAGGAAACCATAATAAATCCTTGAGAATGCTAGATCTTGAATGAAAGTGAGCTTGACAACCTATTCCAGGGCTTTAAAATTTCTTGTTACTTTCTTTCGAATGCTCTTGTGAAATAATACTTGAAATTTTTTTAATGCTTAGATCTTGAATTGCATTTTGTAGATGAAAATAATGACTTAGAATCTTGTTTATATGTTAAATACACCTAATTTACCATTATTTAGATCTCAAAAGCTAACATCAATCAATATTTTAAATTAAAAACTTTAATTTCCCACTCAAACCCTAAAAATAGGCCACATGAGACTCATATGCCACTTGTAGAATATGGGTCCCACCTAGGGGGACTTATATGCCCAAGGTGGCATATGAGTCCCACCCTAGTTTTGCGGGGTGGGTCAATGATGGATTGTTAGAAAATTTAATAATTTTATTGATTTTTTGAGGATTTTAGTTGAAATAAGCCTTGAGATCTGAAATAAAGGGTCTTAGGAGCCTATTAATGATGATTTAAAGGGATCATGAATTCAAGGGTACCAAAATAGGGTCAAAATTAACCAAGGAATTGTACTATCTCCAAGAAAAGTGTACAATTTCTATTGCCACATTTATTCCCCAATTTAGCGCCCATATGACTCTATGTGCATATGCAAGCTAAAGGACTCCAAATAGTAAGATTTATTATATAAAAGGATGCTCATATTTTTTTAGAATGAGAGAATGAATCCCCCACTGTAGCTATCTGCAAAACCACAATGTTAGGAACACCATCCTGCAATACATATTTGTTAGTTGTTCAAAAATCATCTTATCTAACTTCTTTACAAAATCAAATTTGAGGGTAGATGTATGCCCCCCTTGATTATGCTTGCATTATGGAGGTGGAATCAAGGTAGCGGTCTAACCGCATCAAATTAGATAAGTCATATCATAGTATATTTCCAAGTACCATACCACATAGTGATAGACATTTGATGAGAGTGGGAATGAAACCATGATTCCAATGCAATAGACAACATCAAAAAATGAGTTTACAAGCCTTAGTATGTTAGTTTGAATAAAATTAATTTTAACCCCTAATATGTAAAAGACCTAATTTAAAATATATATAAGAGTAAAAGTTATGTAATGTGTAATCATTTTTTATTTTTACCTTCTTGTAGTGTGAATTTGTTTAGCATGGCAGGTTGTAAAATAGGTGGAGTTGCAACATAATCTTTCAAACTCTCAAAATCATATTTACAATCCTCAGTCCATTTAAACTGACCATCTTTCTTAAGATGATGTGTAAATGATAATGTTTAGTCCGCTAGGGATGCTACAAAACAACACATAACTTGAAATATTTCCTTGTAAAGTGAATAATTGAGAAATGTTTCTAGGAAGTGGCATGTTAGCTATAGCATCAATTTTATTCATGTCCACTCTAATGCCTCTGTAAGATATGATAAAACTAAAAAAAAAATCCACTATCTACACCAAAGACACTTTTTCAGATTCGGTCTCATGTTGTATTTTCATATTTGCTCAAAGATCTTTTGAAGGATATTCACATTCTCTTGTGAGGTTAAATATTTGGATAAAATATCATCAACATAACGTTCCAAAATATTATGTATGTAGTCATAAAATATCAATGTCATAGCTTATTGATACATTGTGCCTACATTATTTAATCCAAAGGGAATCATTACCCAACAAAATTTTGCCCAAAATGTTGTAAATATTATATTTTTATTGATCTTGATGTTTGATAAAGATTTGATTATATCTATAGAATCCATCCATGAACGATAAAAAATAATGTCTCGTAGTCGAGTCCACTATCATATCAATATTAGGAAGGGGAAAATCATCTTTTAGAGATTCTTTATTCAAATCATAGAAGTTCATACACATCCTAATATGATTATCCAATTTTGTGACTGCAACAATGTTCAAGATCCAAGGAGAATAATCTAGAGGTCGTATGAAACAAGCTTCAAGGAGTTTTTCAATCTCACCCTTAACTAGCAAGGCTATCTTAGGTAAATATTCTGTATCTTTTGTCTAACTAGATTAGCATTGTGGCAATAGAAAAAGTATCCTAATTTTCCTTCCTTATTTGGGCCATCCTTGTTTTTAATTAAGCATATTTTTTCCTCAATTTAGTGTTTTAATGTGTTTAACACATTCAAATTATGTATTGGGCCCTTGTAAGCTAAATGGACTTAATTGTACCTTATTTAGGGTGTTGTAAACTATTATATCACACTTTCACACTAATCTAGGGTTCTCATAAAACACTAGGTTTCTTTAAGCCTTATTTGGCATGTTTTGCATCCACAATCCTTAATCAGTGCATCTTTCCAAGGATAATCCTAACATAAAATGGCATCCAATCATAATTCAGGTTTTTTTAGGTTGTGTGGCCTAGATTTAGTGATTTGGGACTCATACAATGGTGTATGACTCCCACCTAGTTATGGCTCTGATCTAGAATTTGCATCATTCTAAGAAATTTTGAAAATGTGTCCCATAGTTATGCCTAATGGACTCATACTCCACTTATAGCATATGATTCTTGTGTGGCTCAAAATAAAAAAATAATTCAAATTATTGATGGGATTTTATTCTCCTAGATCTGATGTTGGCTTGTAGTGTTGTAATTTCAAGAAATTTGGCATAAACAAGTATAAATACAAGTTTCTTTCACTCATTTTCACCCCAAACTTTCAATTATTCATGTAGTATAGAAAAAAAATTATCAAGGAAGAATTAAAGAGTTTACAAGAGAATTGAATATTCTTCAAGAGTTGGTTATCAAGGTTTTTAGAGCATAATTCAAGTATCAAGCATCGTTTCAAATTCATCATGCATCATGTTTTTTTTTTAGCTAGAAATTGTGATGTAGGGTTTCATGATTCAAGCTAGCATTCAAGTCAAGATCTATAACATTCAAGAAAGAGTCAAGATTTACATCCATTGGAGCCACTTCATACATGTTTGTGGCACTTTATTGCTAGGTTTTGGTGAGTTGCAACATTATATTTTTTTCATTCATCATTCTCCTTTCCAATTTTATTGCATTTCAAGGTTTGATTACCAAAATAGGGTTTGACCAAGGCAAACCCCTTTGTACTTAAAGAACAACAGTATTACCTCTCTTTAGTGTGTGATTTGTAGATCTATATTGAGAATATATTGAAGAGAAATTTTTTAGAAAGTGTTCAAAGTTGTCACCTTACATTGGAGATAATTGAGAGACATATACATGTTGCAAATGAGAGATTCAGACCCGAAAAAAAGGTAGAAAGGACATAACAAAAATCTAAGAGCAGATTCAAACTTTGAATTTCTAAAAACCCCTAACTAGAATGATATGCCACTTCTAGTGTATGACTCCCAATATAGTCAAAATCGTAGATTTCTCGAGTTTCAAACATATCTTTACCAATTTTTTTGTTCCTACCCAAAAATCCTAATTTGGGACTTGATTTCCCAATCTGGCATATGAGTCCTAGTCAACATTAAATTCAATGTTTTCAGCATTTCATGACTTCATTCAGGCCTCTTTAGGTTTCCAGGTGCAAACTTCTTATTTCTCAACTTTTTGTTTTGATTTACGTGCTTTTCTAGGTCATTTAGTGAAGTCTTGCATTGCATTAGATTTTAGAATTAGGTATTGCATTTAATTAGTGATGTATAGGCAAGGTGGAGATCACTCACAAGAATAGAAACTTCAATCCTAAACCAAGGACACATCCCCACTATGCACTCAATTTTATAGACATCAACTCACCCTCAAATGGGTTCCACCTTCAATTTTCCAAAACAACTAAAAACCCCCACAAAGATCATGAAAAATTTCCTCAACATGCCTATAAAGAAAAATTATCTATTTGAATTCATTCCCTAAGTCAGTGTCATCAAAGTCTTCAAAACTCACGTTTTGTAACTAGCCTCCCTTGTAGTAGTGGAAACTGGGTTTTCAGACCTTAACTCAAAAAAATTCCACAAGAATTAACTAACTCATGAGAGATTCAGATACCCATTTTCAAGACACACAACATATCCAATAGGTGCACTAGACTCCTTCAAACTTTTCCCTCCCAAATGGTTTCTCTCACTATTTTGAAGCCCCAATTAGCCCTATTATTCAACGGAACCCCTCTACAACTAGACCACCAACCCAAGACAACCTGAAATAGTCTTAGGGAACATATCCAAACTTAATAGTTTCCAAGTCTTATAACCCCAAAACCTTGTTTTATTCCCCCACTCACAAACCTTCTATGTAGCCTAGAATCCTAGGGATATCAAGCACCCTTATTGTAAATACATACCCCCAAACTTTCCAAACCACAAAAACTACTTAGACACATTTAATTTGATCCCCTAAAACTTTAAAATTCATAAAATGACCACTCTTGGCTTCCCACCATCAAACTCAAGTTTGTACCCCTCAAACCATGCATTTTCCAATTGGATCAGTCTCATACACACCCTCAAGGACCATGAAAATACCCTTTCGTACACAAAAAAAATTAATAACATGTTTATTGGACCTATCTAATCCTGTTCCTTGAGTTACCGGTCTTCAGAGTGGGTGGAAGGCTTAGATTGTCATTTTTACTCCTCTCAAAACACTAACTCAGGAAAACAGAGCAGTCTTTGAGGTTTTGGTTGTCCCTCTCTAAAACAGTGATTTTAGACTTACAAAGTAGATGTAGGGAAGAGTAGAAACATACACAAACAAGTTCCTATAGCCTCAATCAATGAAATTTCTGAATGGGCTTGTGCCAAAAGGAAAAGTTTAGAAAAAACAACAAAATTGTAGAGACCAGCATTTATAAATGTTGAATTCTTCTTCAAAACTGAACCATCATGCTATCCGTGAGGGATTATATTGTTTTTTTACTTTTTCAACATTGAAATTCCATGTGGAACTGACAACCTAACTTAACCACCTTTAGTTAGACTCTAAAATGGAAATTTTCCAATTTTTTCCTAATCACCATCCCTTTACAGCTTGATTTATAAATCCCTCTTAACTGACCTATTAAGCCTTCCAATACAATTGCAAACGGTCATTGAGACCTTATTCATATGGAAAAACATAAAACCCAAACCTACACTATATCCTATCCACCTGGATCACCTGTCAACATGACATACATGGACAACTTATTACAATGCAACCTACTTTAACATATTTTGCAACTTCCTTGTTGCATAATGTTTAAAATACCTCTAAATCACTTAATTAACATTCAATGCTCTCTCCATTATATTACAAGGTGATGGTGCCCCTGCACCAATTATTATTTCCAATCCATATCTTGGTGTTGAACCCCTCTTTAACTTATAATCAGACCCTAGGATAACCCTATTGCAAGATCTCTTTCTCCTTTGCACACCTAAGATTTATATTTCTAGGTTTTTCTCTGAATTAGAACTTGACGAAGAATGTTCTTCTCTCCTAAGCATGGTACCACAATTCTCAAATCTTTGTTTTGGTGAACCTACCTTTAGAACATCATAATTTTGATTTGGATTGCATTATCATCCTAGATCTAGCTTGCATTAACATTGCATTAGGGTTTGTACTAGTTAATTAGCATCTAGGGTTTCTAAATTTTACATTAGTGAAAGAGTATATAGGTTTCATTTTTTCATCTTATATCATTGAATATCATCTAAAATCTACATTTTCATTTAGTTTACAAATCATCCAAACCAAAAAGCATACACAACACTTAATTTTTTTAAAAATTTGTGAAAAAATCCCTCACCGGGACTCATATGCCCCTCTAGGCGATTTAGTCCCATTGTAGATTTAAACTAAATTTTCTAGAATTCAAAACTCTATTTTTGAGCTTTTGTTTGTTGTTGATAACTTTTTATTTTATTTTATAGAGTTTATGTTGTATTCATTTAATTGCATTTATCTTAAATTGTATTTGCATCCATCTTGCATGATCTTTTCTACATGGTGTCCTATTGATAATACTATAGTGAGATGAAGTTCGAGACTCATTTCATCCTATGATAGCACAATCATCATGGATCATGGGTCATCTAGCTCTTTCACTCCTAGTATTGACACCAGTCCACTAGGTATGGACCATACCCTTCACAATTCCTTTCCTTCAAGTAGTTTGATGCATGTTGAAACAATGGTTGCTAGTATTCCAGAAGAAAACATAATCCAAATTCATGAAGACTTAGAAAACCTAGAAAATCAAATAAGTACAGAGAAAAATTTAACTACCATTATCCCTATAATAGATAACATTCATCACATGCTTGAAGTGAAGATAGAGTTGACCTTGTGTGTAACATAGTTCATATTTTTGGAAAACATCTTACCTTGACCACTAGTTGTCCTTTACCCTTGAACAATGTTACAAGCTAAGGAGGAATTCAAATTCCTCCTCCCACAAAAATTACCTCTATTCCCACCCATACCAATCCTTAAGTTGCAACAACAATGCAACCTACTAGTAATGTGATTCCTTCCTTGGATATTTCTGCTAGCATCCCTAGTACCTTTGTGGCATCACATGTCATATACCCTACCACTTTACCACCTATAAGCATTCCATTCACTTTTCCTTCAAACACCTACACACCTCCACCATATTCACCTCTATCTCATAATACAAACAATGACCAAGTTTCATAAACCAACTTTTCAAGCAATTTCACCCCTTCAAAAGCAAGCTTCCATCATCAACAAAAATCAAAATGAAACACCTACATATTATGTCAAAAGAAGTCCCTTTTCCTTGGCTATATTGCAAACATTGATGCCACAAGGTGTAGAGGTACCTAGATTCATGAAATATGGGGGAAAGGGAGATCCTTCTAACTATTTTATTGTTTACACAACCTTATGTAGTGACTTAAATCTTGACGATAAAGTCTTAGCTAAACTTTTCCCTAAATCCTTGAAGGATACTACCTTAGAATGGTCTTCTTCGTTACTGAATAACTCAATTCATTCATTCAATGAACTTGTTGAGACATTTATAAACCATTTTCAAGTGCATATGACTCCTAAAATGACCTTGGATCATTTGATGAGATGTAAGAAAAAAGAAGAAGAAAAGATTACTGAATTTATTTCATGCTATCAATAGCTAGATTCCCAAATCGATGTAAAGGTTCCTAATCCTAACCTTCAAAATATGTTCATAGAGAATTTGTAAAGTAAGATATAAGACACACTTACCCTGATGAATTCCCCTCCTCCGTGCACTTATGTACTACCCTCCATGATTATCAAAACTTGATTAGTAGTTGTGACACAAAATTCACCTCTAGCTAAACTGAGAAGTCTGAGTCTGCAAACCAAAACAATTACCAACCTTTTAGGAAACATAATAAAGGATTCCTTCAATTAAGTCCCCCTAAACAAACAATACAACATGTTTATACCGAAATAGCTGCTATAAAAATGGTGATACCCTTTAACTATGGAAACCCAAAAAGATAATTCACTCTTCTACCCGATACGCTCCATAATACAATGTTAGAACTTTAGAACAACAAATGATCACCTTTCCTACTATTAAACACCTGATCCTAATAAATATTTACCTTTTAACTTTATATCAAATGCTTATTTCCATCATCACCGACAAAATGGACATGACATGGAATATTATAAGCGTATTAAACATCTTGTGCAAGGCCTCATTGATTTCAGTCATATTTATATTTAAGTTTTTAATGATCAAAGAAATAAGTTTTTTTCCCCTCCTAATCAAAATTTGTAAAGTTTTACCAACCCTATGTTGAAACATAATATTTCATTTATCAAATCTAGTGAAAGTACAAAGACTTATGTGATGAATGTTGACATGGATGTTGAAAACATAGATACTGCTCAACAAGAAAAAAATATCCTATCAATGGTTTGGTTGCATTAGTTGAGACTCAAATTCAAAAGGGTCAAACTAAAAATCCTCTTGACATTTCTTTCTCCTCTAAAGATACACTTAAACATGCACCTGATGGTCATCTTTACATAGTTGACCAGATCTATGATAAGCCCACTAATGAGATATTAATAGATCTTGTCTATGGAGAGAATGTGATCACCGAGGAATTCTTACTTCTACATGACCTCTATCAAGAAACATATGACAAACCGAAATCATGGATAAATATGTATAATGGTTTTTCTTGCCCTATGACGGGATCAATCACCTTACCTTTACAATTAGAACCAAAAATACTACATGTTTCATTCTCCATCATATCAACATCAAATTAATTATGTGTGAATTTTATTCATGCATAGCTACGCTCCATGGAGGTGGTCCCATCAGTCATGCGTAAATGCTTAAATTTTCCCTTTGATAGTAAAATTTTTCACTGTGCATCATAGTGTCTTTAACCCTTTGTCTTCCCATGGAAAATTTTCCTTAGATTTCTTCTAGCCCAAGCCTATCGAACCTATTAAACCTCATGAATGCTTATTTTTCAAATCCTACCAAAATTTTAAGGAAAAATGAATAGAAAAACTAGCCATTCAAAACATGCCTTCACCCATGACCGATCCTACCATCCTTGATGAAACCATGATTAAACCTAAAGACATGTCAAGAAACCAAGATCGATCTAAGAACCTTTTCCTAATTCCTACAAAGACCAAGAGATAACAAAAACAATCGCATCACACCTATAATAAAACATTTTTACAAAGTTAAAGAGAAAGTGGTTCAAAGATCCTCCATTATTCCTTCTATTCCCCTCGTTAGGGAAGAAAATAAACCAATGGTTTATCATCCCACTCCTACAAAAATGCAACATTAAAACCGAACGAAGAGAAATAGAAGTGATAGTGAGCGTAGGGGTATAATTCATGCTCTTTCTTGAAGGTTTGATGAAGAAAATAAAAAAGAATATCAAAATACAAACTTGAATGAAGGAATTCACAATGAGTCTCCCCCTTTGCCCACAAAAAAATATATTATACCACAACAAGAGCTAAACTCTTCTTTGGGGATTATTATTCAGCCTCCTGTTGTGATTAATTTCTAGATGATGAGGAGGAGGTTGCTAAAATTTACAAGGAGGTACATAATGAACTTGTTGGCTCTATTAAAATCCAACCAGATCTGATGGATAGCCTATGGACTTTCCATTTCCAATGACCAGCAGTCTGCAAGGGGTTGGCCAACGAATGAGAGTATGCAATTTATCTTTCTTCCTACACTTCGGGCACTATAAAACCCAGGAGGGTAATCACACAATGTATCTCCAACATTAATTCATACTACATTCATATACATTGTCAATTCACCATCGATTGAAGAATACTCACCAGATTCAAGATCAGACTTAATCATGAAGAAATTATCCATTTGGTCATGGCCTTTGGGAGATTCAAACTCTTCGTGGTCATCTCAAGTTTCTTCCATGAATCTTATAACAACACATTGTTGTGATGAGTGGGGAATTTGGCACACTTCACACCAAGGCAAATAATCTACTACAATACTAGAATTCGTTTGTAGAGGATCAGATGTGGTATGAACATTTTTCTGATTGTTTTGAATAGGCTTCCCATTATGCCAATTTGTATGATAAGGTAAATCTTGTAATCTTGGAGGTCTCTCATTTATTTGGAACTGTGGCTTGTCATTTTTAGTGGCCTTCGATAGGTTAAGCACTTGATCCAATTTCTCATTAGGGGCCAAAACTTTATTTTTCTTATCATTCTGAGCCATAGGGTTCTTTAGAAGCTTAGAATCATCCCTCCTTCCAACTTTACCATAGGATTTTCTATTATTTTCAATATTAACTACCATCTTGTAAGCCTCTCTCAGATGTTGTGGATTTTTGTCTCAGAGAAGATAACACATCTTCAGGTCATAAGAATTACAATATACAACCAAACATGCATTCTCACTATGCCTTAAGTAAGTAGGGACTTTATACATAGCCTTTTGAAACCTAGCATTAAAATTAGTTTCCAATTCATTGTGCCCTTTGGTTATATTGTTAAAGTCATTAAACCTAAAGCGTGGATCAGTTTGATCCCCATACTATTCATGAAAAATGTGGTAGAGGGAATCCTTGGAAACAATACTTGCATCTGGCATAATTCTATACCAATCTCTAGCATCTTCAGTTAAGGACTGCATAAAGTATTTCATGGCAACATCTTCATCCCATAGCTCAAAGTCCTCCATGAAACTTTGGAAATCTTTCAAATGGTCTTCACAACTAAGAGAATTGTTGCCAGTGAACTTGGGCACATGTTTCCTTGCATTATCTGGAACAAGATTTGGGTGTCTAGGAATATTTCTGAAACACTTTTTTTGTATCTATCTGTGTGCAAGAGTCTCCTCCCAAAATGGTCCTCCTTGTTATTATACTCATTATAATATTTTCTCTTTTCATAGTCAACCTCTAGTTTCCTATATTGGGAATTATGTCACTGGCTAGGATGGACTGTCCTAGCCTTGTCTTCAGGTTGGGAAGATGAACTAGAGGGTTTTCTATTAGGGGACACTTTCTCACCTACATGGGAGCCTAGGGATGACATATATACTTGGGAATTTTGAACCTTAGGAGCTTGACATTTTACAATAGACTATAAGAAGCTAAGTTTCTTCTTCATCTCATTATTTATAGCCAGTATATCCATCTCCTTCATTTTCCTCTCCAGTTCTTGATTCAACTTCATCAACTTCTCAATTAGAGGGATAGATTTATCTTGCAGTGGGAATTTCTTAGGACAACTCCCTTCAGTTATCTTAACTCCATGCATGGGTTTCTTTCCTTTATCAATATTGTAAGGGGCATGGCTTGTAATTTTGGTTGGAGGATCAACTGGGATGAAAATATTTTTGATACTATTGGTTTGTGAATTGGTAGCAGTACCATCAACAAAAAGGATTTCAAGGATCTTGGGCATAATTTCCTAAACAAATGGATCGGTTGTTTGGATAGTTTTAGTTGCCAACCTATCCAATTATTCCATCTCTTCCACTCTCCTTCGCAACATATGTATTTGGATTATTGCATCCCTAATCCTTTTTTCTTTCTTTCCCTCCCTCTTCTTCCTATTTTCACTACACTTTGAGTCTCTTTCACTAAGCAACCTCATATCTCTGAAAACCTCTTCCTCTTCCGGTAAGTTTGAATCACCATCAGATGCTATCACAAAATCCTCCTTATTAATGGTGATATTATGGAAATATTCATCATCTCATGTCAGTAGATCTAAAGGGATAGGGGTATAGTGATAAGAGTCAAGAGTTAATTGTCCCTCTATCCTAGCTTGCCTAGCACTAGGATTATCCTTGTGTATTCTATCTCATTCCCTCTTTTCCATGGCCTTGACTCCATGGTCAAAATATTTCTCTTCCACAATAGACTTCATGTAAAATTCTCCAACCTCGACAAAACTATGATCACCAAAATCTAAAAAATTATTTTCATATTCTAAACCAGATTTAGAATTACCACTACGTTCAGGAAGAGGGTGGGGAGTAGACTTACATTTTTCAACACCTTTTTCCTTTATCCACTTCCCGTGCGGGTTCATGTGTTTGGATAAATCTCCTTCCAGTTTTTTTTTGAGATGTTTCTTCATATGGCCCCAAGTTCCCTGCATTTGTATTTGGATTGTCTTTATTTCCACTACTCTTTTTGAATTATTCTTTTTCTTCTTCTTCACCACTTCTTTAATATCCTTAAACATTGGCTTGCACTAGTGCAAAGATTTTAGAGTCAGCATCCAGATTCCTTGGGACCAATTTCTAGAAATTTTGTTACAATTTATGCAAATCTTTGCCAAATTCTTAAATACATAGTCAAAATCAGCAAATGCAATGTAATTTCAAAAGAAACTCAAACACATCATTTAGAGAGATTGAAACTCTGGAAACCTAACATGAACCTTAGTGAAAACACAATGAAAGGGATGAGAAATCAATACTCCAAATATACGGACTCTATAAAAAATGTCACTATATGACATAATATTCAATGATAAGGCATTTTGGAAACAAGCTACTTCAAACTTTATTTCTCTAGCAGAGTTGCCAATTAGTTGGATATTTTAAAATCAAACTAGATCTTATAGATATCCTATGGACTTTCCATTTCCAATGACCAGCAGTCTGCAAGGGGTTGGACAATGAACGAGAGAGAAAAATTTAGCTCTCCTCCTGTATTTTGGGCTCTGCAAAACCTAGGAGGGTAATCCCACAATGTATCTCCAACATTAATTCATAATACATTCATATACATTGTCAATTCAATAGATACATTCTCAAATAAGAACTTAGAGTACAAGGACTTGTAAGAATTTTACAAATCCTATACATTTGGTGACTCAAAGCAGGGAATGGAAAACTAACTGACTACCACAATGACCATCATCATTATAAATGCAATTTAATTCAAAGGATTTATTCTTTGATTCAATTTAATTTTCCAAGTACACAAAATTTCAAATAATACATAGAACAATGTCTTATCGTAGGGTGATTGGGTTGAATTTGCAAATAATAGTAAAAAAATCAATTATAACATTCACATCGACATACCATCATGGGCTTGCATTACAAATCCACAATTCTGAAGATTCGCCCAGGCAATTCTTACAAATCCTATAACACAACATATGAATCAGTGATCACATTAAAATAATTCAATCAATTGCTTGAATTGAAGCATATAATTCAAAACACAAACCTGATTACAAAAACCAAAGATCAAATAAAACAATCTTTAACCATTTCATTGCTAATTCATAAGTCATTTCACAGGAGAAAACCTATCTTGAATCTTCTACTAATTGATGCCAAAATGCTATAATTATTGTAAAAAAATTAAGCTTCTTGTAAACATGAAATCATAATCCTAGACTTGACTATCCATTCTATACACTCTTATATTTCCTGGTAATGTTCTCAAAGGTACCTGAGATCCAAAAAAAATTCAAAGACCCCACACAAATAGCCTGGAATTCCCCTTTATAGGATTAAGGAGAAAACAAGCATCGGGCTATTGGCGTACAAATTTTCATTTCACCTTGCATTTTTTTAACATTTCATTCCATTCCAACCCCCAGGTAGTTATATTTGCACTTTATCAAAATGGGGGGAAAATACCAAAAGAACGATCACTCAAATGTGTGTACACAAACCATTTGCATGCTATTACAAAAGTCCACATCATTGCACCACTTGAAGGATAAAACATAATAAACCAGTAGCATCATGAGCATATGAAAGGAAAAATGGTTAGAGATCCATATGTGTATGATGCTAAGAGAATATAGATTTTCTTCATAAAGTGTATTTCAAAGGCCAGACCTGTATTATACCAAACCATATTCTATATCCACTCACCACCCCTTTGTTGTTTATTCAACATACTTGTCTAACCAATCCTTATACTCCTCCTCAGTTGGCCAATTGTCATATAGCAACTTTAGTAACTTAACACTGTATGCATTGTACCTTGCATCTAACATGACCTTGACCTCTTCCACATAGGTATCCATTCTTATCTCAATTTTAATAAGATTATCAACTAGGTCATTTAATGCTGATAAGTTTTGTGTATCCCTAGCACTGGTCACCTTAGGACACTTAACTGTCAAATTCTCGAACAAAACTTTCCATGAGTCATAACAAATCAACTTACCCTCCTCATTTAGAACTTTAGGCATACCTTCCTCCTCCATGTCTCTAAAATATTTTATTTTTCCTTGCAATAAACCCCCAATTATTTCATGAAAACCTATAATTTCTCCAACAACTTCAATTCTTTTTTATTGATTCATGGAGTTTCTTTGAGACTTCTGGATCCCCTTTTGTTCTCGATTGAATTTGTTCCAAGATACTCAGCCTGTTGCTCCATTTTTCCAGATGTTCATGAAGTCCTCTTCAATATTTTGAAATTTCTCATAATATTCATGGACACCTTTATACAACAACCATGCAGTTTTTGTCTTTAGGGAAATTTTATGCCACCTATGACTAAGAAAAACCTTGGCCATGTCCTTGGAATTGCTATTCATTCCTTCTTGGAGCTTATCATTCTTAACCTTAACTATCTAGAGTTCATTCCTCAAGGCACTGATTCTCAATTTTAGATTGTCCTTATCCTGAGGTGAAGTATTAGATGGGGAAACTAGGAGGACCTTGTGGCTAGCCTTAGCAAGGGTAACTCTTACCTTGTTGTACTCCTTAACCAGCTTATTATGTCTCTCCAACAATTTTGAGTACTTAGCCTAAATGATCATTGTAGTATCAACACTCATCATAAGAGAATTCATTATCAATCTTGCAGCTTATGGGTCTGTCATCTCTAAAGCTCTCCTAATGATCACATCACCTTAGAGACCAGTCATTGTCCTACTAAGAACACATCTCCCTAAATATGGGGTCAAAGACCAAATAGCCAAACCATGCAGGCTGGGACTTAAACCTGAGCCAAAGGTATTTTTATTGAATGTCTCTTTAGCCACTGAAGCACCTGGATGACCTTTAATTTCATCCAAGGCAATTACGAAGGACAAGCTCCAACTAGGCATGACTAACTTCCCACTATCTCTGAATAACCCCTTGGCCTCTACCAGATTCATCTAAGAAATTTCTTGGGCAATATCCTCCTCAGTATGCCTTTTCACCTCTTCATTTTGAGAAGGATCAACCATATCAACTGTAGCTTGTATCTTATCAATTATTTCCTGAGCCTTTAATTTAGAAACAAACTCCTTTAATTCCTTTGAAACCATAAAGGAGTCATCTTCCAAGAACCTAGTACAGGCTAAAAGCCCTGCATCATTATCCCAGCTCTCATCATATTCTCAAGGTACTAGCCTATCATCTAGAATAAAACGTTTCATTGCATCCCCAATACTAGGATAAGAAAATTCTTGTTCCACTTGGTGCTCAATGGGGTCAGATTCAGTGGAAGGTTGTTGTGTGCCAACTTCAACATCATGTGTCTCACCAATATCCTCAAAAGGCAGCTCCATGGTAGGGGTATCCACAACATCCAATGATTGCTATTGAGCCTCTGGCATCACCATCTCCATTGACTGGCCACCAGTATTCATCAAATGATCTTCTAAAGAAGCCTGGGCCTAATCCTTTGCTTTTTGTAACTTCTCAAAGAAAGTGTCATCACTGAAATCACTGAAGAGTTTTTCCATTTTGGTTAATTTATCATCAATATGTCTATAGGAGCTTTCATAAAAGGAATTTTTACATTGATCTCTTTCCTCCAGGTCAATCATCTTTATCCATACTGCTCCTCTATCCTTGGCAACAGTTACAGTTAGAAAATTTCTTACTATATCTTCCTTGAAGAGAAACTAGTGAGGCCCATACCCCGATATTCCTTGCTTAATATTTTCCCTATCAATGAGCCTTTCAGGGTCAAAATTCCTTATAGAAGTTACTCTCATCCTTAAATTTTTTACCATTATACCAAAAAATTCATAGGCCTCCTTAGCAGTGACAAAAAAATGTTCAAAAGAAAAGGTAGAAACAATAATAGAAGCCTTCTGAAAAGCTCTAACATTCTCTGCATCACTATTAACCATCTGCCACATAATCTCTAAGAATTCTAGCCTATTAGATACATATGCGGGCATTACATTTGGAGCCATGACATTTCCATAGCATCTTATAACAATGCATTTTCCATACAAATACAAATCTCCCCAATTGCGCTCATAATTTGGGTCATCCCCATATTCCCTTGGCCTTAATAATTCACTATTTTTTTTTTGGAAATTCTTTCCATTAGTGCCACCCCCATTTACACTAAGATAGTGTGTTTTATTGTATTACAAAAATCAACATAATTTGAGGTAAAACAATGCAAATCCTAGATGTAGGTCCACATCTACATCGATAACCTATGGTGATTTTCATCCACTTTCCTCAATTGCACTTATCTACTGAAAACCTCCCTTCCTTGGTACAGGAGCATGTGCATCAGCAATGAATAATGTATAAAAACCGACGAGTTTCTTCTCTCTTTTAATTTTATTAAATCATAGTGTAACTGCTCAACCATGCGATGAGCATAATTGAACTATCTTTGTTGGTATCTATGTTTGATGTCTGTGATCATGACTAGCATAGCCGATGATGTCCTTCCATCACACTTGATCCCGAGCACCTGACACAACATTTAATATGTACATTTGAAGTAATCAACAAATTCCTCATATTCCAAGGGCTTACCTCCTTAAGTGAAATCATGGAATCCTTTTCCAGTCTGTATTTGGGAAATTCCTTTTTTTTTGTATCCAACCCTTGTGTATTATAATACCTCTATAAGTTCTCCATGCTAATCTTCTCAATAGCATCAGGGTTCATGCCAAAGACCTCAATAACTTTTCTTCTCTTTACTTCAAGCAAGGTTAACCTTTACTTCAAATGAGAATGGGTAATTGAACAATAGGGTTAACCTCAATTTTATAGTGGAACCATGAAAACTATAAAGGTTCCACTAGAACTGAATACATTGTTTTCTTCTTCTATGAGATTAAACAATAATGTTTAACTTGGTGTTGGTCCTATTTTGGCACTTTCTATTATCCCTTTGGCTAGTTGTCCACCTTTCATATACAATGAACATGATTGCAATGTATATGACTTGCTCATAAGTTGACTTGCACGTACCCTATTTTTCTTTTACATTATTTACTTTTCTTCTGTGTGATTACATGTGTGTAATGTGATCCCCCATACTATTTTGTTTGATGTTCACTGTCTCTCGCTTTGTGATATTCCTCTATTTGTATCTGCATAATTATTCTCTATTTCATAAAATTTTTATCTTTAAAGTGTCGTATGAGTCCCATTTGGGTCCTTTTAAGGGTTTGAGAGGAAAATTCAAGTTTTAATTCAAATTTTTGGTTGATGTTGACTTTTGAGATCTAAATAATGGTAAACTAGGTGTAATTCCTATATAAAAAAGATTCTAAGTCATTATTTTATCCAAGTAATAATCTAGAAGAGAAATTTTGAGATCCAAGCATTCAAGAGCATTCCAAAATAAGTAATCAAAAAATTTGAAGCCTTGGAGCAACATTATAGTGAATCATCATGGGTTCTAGGTTGGGGAGATACAACTATCCATCAATCCAAGCCTAATGACTTGTTTCCTAAGTGATTACATCTTCTATTTTCATTTGAAGTTCAACCTAAGGAGGGTACATATATTATTAGGGATCATTTGGGTTATTCGAGATCTCTCAATGTGGGTCATTCATGTCTATGCTTCATTCTTGCATCTCATTCTAGCATAATAGAATAGGGTTGCATTGCATTTCTGATTTCCTAATCTTAGACACAGTTAAGGTTAGGGTTTATTTTCACATTTTCATTCAAGATTCATTGTTTCTATCAAGGTTTAATTACCAAACTAAGGTTTTGACTAAGGAAAACCCCCCATAAGAAAATCAACTCTATATTTTGTTTTGTAGGTCTTTTTACAAGTTAGAATTTGAAAATCAGTTTGTGAAGGAAGAGAAGAGTTTGGAGTATAGATCTGAACTTTGAATTCTCAGAAAAGAGAAATGAGATTGATATTTTAGAAGTGGTGTATGAGTCCCACTACAACAAAATTTCTATATTTTTTCAAATCTTGAATCTACACTGTTAGAAACCTGTTCTAGACCAAAAACCCCAATCTCAAACTAATATGCCCAAACTGGCATATGAGTCTAAATGTGCCTTAATTCTTGTATTTTTAGTGTTTTAGAGCTGATTCCAAGAATATTCAAATTCCCACGTTCACACTTCTAATTTCTTAGCGTTTTTTTTTTATTTACATGCTTTTCTAGGTCATTTAGTGAAGTCTTGCATTGCATTAGGTTTTTGCATAAGGTAATTCATTTCATTACTCTTTCCAATCCCTATCTTGGTGGTGAACCCCTCTTTAGTTTCTAATTAGACCCTAAGATTGCCCTATTTAAAGATATTTTTCTCCTTTGCATACCTAAGATTCAAATCTCTAGGGTTTTCCCTGAATGAGAGTGAAGAAGATTATTGTTCTATCTCTCAAGTATAGGACAACAATTTTCCACCTTTCATCAATTGTTGTATAAATTCAAGATCCATCATCATTTAAGGGTTATCAAGCATCTTGTTGAGCTATTTTTGTGATGTTGCATTCAAGATTCAAGACTAAGCATTGTTCTACACTTATTTTAAGATAAAGATCTACATCCTTCATGGCCACTTCATGTGAAATTGCTAATTTACATCTCAAGAAATATTTCAAGGTATCATTGTGCATGTCTGAAATTTCATGTTTCATGTTCATATTTCATTGTTTCATCACAAGGTTTAATTACCTAAACAAGGTTTGACCAAGGCAACCTCCTATTCACTAACAAATCAACAAGTTTTTCTCTCTACATGTGTAGTTGTATATCTAGGTGTCTTAGAGTTTCAAGATCCTTTTAAGAGAATATTTTTGAGACTAGATTCAAATCTTAACCCTTTGAAAAATATGAGTGAGATGGATACACCACTTGTGGCGTATAAGTCCCAGTACAAGGATTTTTCCAAATTTTAGGAGATTCAGACTCACCACTATCAAATTCTTGTTTCCACCCAAAAACCCTAGTTTGGGACTAAATCAACCAGGCTGGTGTATGAGTCCTAGTGGGCATCAAACATCATATTTTCAAGGTTTTGGAAAAAAAAATTATCTCATCATTCTTCTAGGTGCACCTCTATTCATTCTTAGTTTTTTATTCTACATTTTGGTTTCATTTCCTAGGTCATTTAGTTAGGTTTTACATATTACTTTGCATGTTGCATTCATTTATTTTCTTTCCAAGCCTTACTTTGGTGGTGAACCCCTCTTTAGTTTATACTCTGACTTTAGGAAAACCCTACTGCAAGATCTCTTTCCCCTTTGAATACCTAAGATTGAGATCTCTAGGGGTTTTATTGAATGAGAAAGCAAGGAAGATTGTTTTTCTATCTCCCAAGCATAGGACCATAATTTACATCCTTAAATTTTGGTCATCTCGTATTTGGAACACCTTCTATTTTGATTTGGAGTGCATCATAGTCCTCGATCTATATTTCATTAACTTTGTATTAGGTGTTGCATTAGCTAATTGGCATCTAGGGTTTGTAAATTTTTCATTAGTGAAAGTGCATATAGGTTACATTTTTGCATCTTGTATCATTGAATTTCACCTAAAATCTACATTTTCAATTAGCCTAGACATCATCCTAACCAAAATACATAACATTCACATAGAAATTGTTGAAAATGATGTGAAAACCCTAATCTGGGACTCATAGGCCCCTCTAAGTGATTTAGTCCCAATTGATTTATTTTTTCTACTCTCTAGGATTTATGTGTTGTGCATTTTCCAAAATTTGAACCCTTGAAAAACCCTAACTGGGAATCATACACCCCTTTGGGCGAATTAGTCCCAAATCAGCCCTGAAACTACCTTTTACAACATTGAAACCTTGTTTCTACACTTTTGTTTGCTTCCATTAGTTATCTAATTCAGTTGGCTAAGTTTTTGTTACATGCATTTCACTAAATCTAGCTTAAATTGATTCATTTCATACATTTATTAATTCCAAATTTGCATTTACAAAATTTCGTTTTTAGATTATTGCATAGTGAAATCAATAAATTACCTTGTTTCAAATCAAACAATTGCATTATCCTTTTTCTTGTTTTATTTATCATTGTTACATTTCAAATTTGTACTACAATCAATACATCATGTTTTCATTGGAAAATACTATGGTTATTATACTTCATGTTCTATTTTCAAATCTTATTGAGTTTTGTAAGATTTTTTTTTTAGGTGCATATGAATATGAGGTCCTCTCCCCTCTCTTTTTGTTCGTCATTGATCCCTCTCCTAGTATGAGTGAGGTTATTTTAGTGAAAGAGAATACAACCTTGGTTCATCATAACAATCATATTCATTATTCTCCTAATATCTCTACTACTTGTAAAGAAGATATTTCGATGTTAGAAGAACTAATCGATGAGAGTTTTGAGAACCCTAGTAATTTATCTCCTCTTACCTCTCCTATTAGGGAAAACATTACCAAAAAAAAGGATATAACAATAGGTAATCATGACGATCACATAACAAAAAAAGAGGTCATTGAAACCTACCTACATAACATTTCAACTAGTTTACATTCATCTCCCTACATCTTCATCTCTTGTGATAATGTTATAAATGATCAAGATATGTTGGTGTTTGATAAGTGAAACTTTAAGATCTATGGCAATCCTCTTTATGATTTATCCCCTATCTATCCTATTTTAGAAGACATTATGAGACAAAGGAATGAAAGTATGGACAATCATGACAATCACATTGGTTCTTCTTTTAGTATCTCCTAGTTATGAAGAAGATATTTTGATGTTAAAAAAGGAAATCGATGAAAGTCATGAGAGTCTTATGTGTCTCTCTTCCCCTAGGGAAAACATTATTGAACAAGAAAATTCAATCATTGATAAGCAATAAAATTTAACCATTGATCATTCCCCTACTTGCGATGGAGTTATTTTAGAAGAACCAACCTTTGAATGTAATGAACATCTAGTTTTTAGTTCTCCTATTAACTCTCCTACTAGAGTAGATATCATGGTGGAAGAAAATGATAAAATTTTGTCTTCCTTAGACGATGGTCAAAATATGGCACTAGATTACCCTTTATTAGAAATGCATAAAACCAAAACCACTAAGGTTGTGAATGCATAGGTTTCCATTAGATTCCCCTTGATTAATGGACCTCCTATATACCCTATGGGAAATCCTTTTAAATCTCTAATTATTTACCCACATTCACACAAACCTCAAACTCAAAACAAACCCAAACTTATCCTTTACCCACCTAAGAATAATGTTTCACATCCATCAAGTTATAATACTATTGCTCATACATAACACACTAGAAAAATTTAGAAACCAAAAAAAATACCTTCAACATCCCTCCCATTGCCTAATCCTATCCTACTAGGTCCTCCTCGTTTGCTTTCACAAAGTGAAAAGAAGTATGATCTTGTTGAACAATTTAAGAAAACTCTTGCTAATATATCATTATGTAACTTTCTTCAAGCATCCCTTCATTATCATAAAATGATTCAAAGTTATTTACAAAAAGTTCCTATCCCTTCTAGTGTGCAATTGAATGACATAACAACCATGATTCAAGGAATAAATGCTAACATTGTTTTCCACCAAAGTGAGCTCCCTCATTTGGAAGTGAAAAAAAATGATCCTCATGTGATAATAGATATAAATAATAGGTTGGGAATAAAAATAACCCTCATCAATAATGTCTCTACCCTTAATATGTGTAGTGTCTCCCTTTTTCAATAATATTGGAATGGATAAATAATGAATTCAACCTGATTCTTTATCTAATAATGGATTTGAAAATGTTAGAAAACAACCACTTGGTCTGATCACTTTGCCTATTACAACTGGAAAGGCCACATTAGAAACACTAATCCATGTTACATCTCATGATATTTCATATAATATTCTTTTAGAAAGACCATGGATTCATGAAATGAATGGGTTCCTTCTACTCTCCATCATGTAATGAAGTATTTCTACAATAAAAAAGTGTACAAACTTGAAGCTGACCCTAGCCCAAATAGTTTCTTGAAAATTGAGAAAGGTAAAGAAAATCCTTTGAAAACACTGACACCAACTACACAAGGAGAAAACATGCAAGAAAATTACAAAGAAACAAATATTGAGGAAGTCATGAAGCTATTAGAAGATGATTGGAGTTCCTTAGATTTTGAACCAACATTCATGGGAGAATACAAGATCATAGAAAAATATTCTAAAAAGGGAAAAGAAAAAGTGATCATGTCAACATAAAATTTGGAAGACCCTTCAAAATAATCCACATCAACCACTTTAGAAAAAGTAGAAAACTCCAAAAAAAACTTTGGTGAAACTAAATATCAACAACCTCTAAATTATAAAGAAATAAAAAAGATTTACGGAAGAGGTTATGAACTTATGAAATGACTGGGCTATAGTGGAAAGGGATGTGCTTCTAGAGAACAAGGTATCTATTTCCCTATAGAGCCTCACATGTAAGAAAATATTGGAGCTCTTAGTTATTGTCCCTCGAAAGAAACAAACAAGAATTCACTCAATATCAATACTCTTACAAAAGATTCTTCTAATATGAGTTTAATGGTAGTGCATCTGGAATTGATAGACACTAGCGGTCTTGATTATTATCCTTGAAAATAAATAGACAAGTCCTCAATTAATGTTAATTTCATCATGCAAAACACGTATGATTCAAATTTGATAGATTTTACACACTCTTATAAAGGAGAGCACAAAATATCATAATATAAAGAGTCTTGTATAATAATGACACCTAATACTATGCAAGAGATGTCTTTATCACAAAATAAAGGAACAAATTCTACTATTTATCAAGTGAGTATCTTGTTGCGACTCCTCCAATATTGTTTTTTATCTCTCCCTCCATAAATATGAAAGAAATTTTACTTCAAGAATTTATTTTGTCCATATCATAGAGTTCATAGTCATTCTACTAATGAATGTAAGGATTTAAGTGATAAAATTAAACATCTTAAGGAGTATAGTGCTCTTCCTTATGTTGGGGAACCTAATTCCTCTAATTGATACTGATTTTTACTCTAGCATGTTTCTCATCAATCATATCATCTCATCCTTGTCCTCCACTAAGTGGGGGTAAGGGGTTAGGTTAGCCTTGTCCTCCTATGTCATTTTTCTTTGTCTCTTTTGGCTAGTTGACCACCTTTCATGTACACATAATAGAAAGCCTTGGATGCATACAAAATTCTTTAAGTTGGCTAACATGTGACAAATTGGATTATACATTCTCGCGACAATACATTCCCTTTTCATGATGTAGCGTCATGTGAAAACATATGACTTGGCATAGGGATTTCTAAATAAATGCTCATATCTTCTTCTACTTTAAAGAAATTTCTCATAATATTTCTCTACTTTTGCTTGCTTATTTTGGACCTCCTTGTTAAATTAAGCATAATGTTTCCTTGATTTAGTGTTGTAATGTTTTTAACACATTCACATTAGGGTTCAGGGCCTTGTCAGCTAAATGAACTTATTTGTACCTTATTTAGGGTATTGTAAAGTGTTCTATACACTTACACACTAACCTAGGGTTTTCATAAATAATTGGGATTATTTATGCCTTATTTGGCTTTTGAAGGATAATGCTGACATAAATCAACATCCAATCATAATACATGTGTTTTTAGGTTGTGTGGCCTAGATTTAGGGATCGGGGAATCATACGCCACTTTGGGCATATCAGTCCCACTTAGGTTTTAGGGCCCCAATCTAGATTTTGCATCATTCTAAGAAAGTTTGAAAATGTGTCGCATAGTTAAGCCTAATGGGACTCATACACCACTTTTGGTGTATGGGTCCCATGTGGCCCAAAATCAAATTTAATTCAAATTCTTGGTGGGATTTTATCCTACTAGATTTTATGTCAACTTGTAGTGTTGTAATTTCAGGAAATTTGGCATAAACAAGTATAAATACAAGGTTATTTCACTCATTTTCAACTAAGACTTTCAATAGAGCATTCTTAATAGCAATTTTATGATTAAAAGAGTTTACAAGAATTCACAAGAGCATTCAAGATCATTTCTAAGAAATTCAAGGGAAAAAATTATTCATCAATTGTTGCATCAATTCAAGATCCATCATCATCTCAAGGTTATGAAGCATCAAGCATGTTTTTGAGCTAGTGTTGTGATTTTGCATTCAAGATCCAAGACTACATAGTGTAAAGGGATCAAGATCTACATAGTTCTGGCCCACTTCATGTTAGATTGTTGATTTACATCTCAAGAAATCTTCCAAGGTACCATTATGCATGTTTCACATTTCATGTTTCATGTTCATATTTTATTGTTTCATCACAAGGTTTAATTACCTAAATGGGGTTTGACCAAGGAAAACCCCTATTCACTAATAAATCAAAAAAATAATATCTCTACATGTGTAATTACATATCTATATGTCTTGGAGTTTGAAGATCCTTTGAAGATCAAGTTGAAAATCAGGGTTTTAGACTTGGAAACAAAGTGCGAAAGGAAGAGCAGATTTTGGATACCAGATTTAGACCTTAAGCCTCTGAAAAAGCTGAGTGGGACTGATACACTAATTGTGGTGTATGAGTCTCAGTATAGGGCTTTCTCCAAATTTTAGGAGATTTAAACTCACCAATGTTTGATTCCTGTTTCCACCAAGAAACCCTAGTCTAGGACTAAATTTCCTAGACTGGCATGAGTCCTAGTGGGCATCAAACAACAAGTTTTTAGGGTTTTGGAGCTTTTTTTGACCTCATCATTCTTCCAAGTGTACCTCTATTCATTCTTAGTTTTTTATTTTGCATTTTAGTTTCATTTCCTAGGTCATTTACTTAGGTTTTGTATAGTAATTTTCATGTTGCATTCATTTATTATCTTTGCAAGCCCTAGCTTTGTGGTTAACACCTCTTTAGTTTATAATTAGACTCTATGATAGCCCTATTGGAAGATATATTTACCCTTTGCATCTAGGTTTTTCCTTGAATGAGAGAGAAATGAAGATTTTTGTTCTATATCCGAAGCATAGGACCACAATGTACATCCTTAAATTTTGGTATACAAGATCTCTGATCCAGTGGATATTTTCAATGGAAATTGAAGTGTCTCATTTCTCTCCATAATCAGCACCATCAAAAACAGCTTGACGTCCTGATTCCAACGCAACTCGAACGGAGTGAAAAGGAGTCCGTTTGTGCAAGTTATGGCCAGTCAAACCTTGGGTCAAATTGGAATCAAAGGGTGTCTAGGAAGCGGAAAAAATGATGTCATCAAAATTTTTCAAAGTTCACATCATCGCGAAGAGCTCGTCAAGACGATTCTGACGTTGTTCTTTTTGTCGAAATCCGACATCGGAGGCTCAAGATACAGCTAGTCAAAGTTTGGTTGACTTGAAGGTACTGATGATGACGTCATCATGCTGACATGCCTATCCGTACAGTACGGAAGCCAAGTGGACGAATTCAGATGAAACACGTGGCAGGTGACTCAGATTGTACAGACCAATCATATCATGCCCGTGTCTAGCCATACAGTACGGGCATCCCAGGTGGCAGTCCAGTCATCGGACACGTCAGCATGCCACGTTAGTTCCATGTCATCATGCAATTGGCAGACATGTCGGCATCCAGTCATCACTATCGGCGAATCAGATGTTGACACGTGGCACCTCCTCGGCGTGCCACGTGGCCTCACTTTTACCTCCAGCGGGTTGGAGTTGTTTTGTTTGTAAAAAAAAAAAAATCCTTCGGGGATTTGAACCTCGAACCTCTCCCTCGCGAGTTTTCTGCTTGGCCGTTCCACCAAATCCGCGGGCCTTTCTAATATTGGTGACAGGTTGTTTTTGTTGTTTTCAAAATTTGGCAAATGGCTATTAAAAAGCCAGCGGCGGGGGTTGAACCCGCAACCGCCGGCTTCACAAAATAGAGAGCCACTGCTAAGCCATCGAATGGCTTATGAATATATAGTGGCATCGTTTTGTTTTGTTAAGTGTTAGTTAACTGAATGCCCTTACTTTAAATTAATCCCTCCAAAATTTCAACAAATAATCCTTTTAAGGATTAACCAAAAACCTTCCAAAATAGAATAAGCCCGGGAGTTAAAAAAATAAAGGGCCTTAATTTAAATCAAAAAATATTAGGGGATTTTATGAGAGATTTACAAAGATTTTTATGTATTTTGGAGAGATAAGGAATATTTTGTAAATCATATGGTTTTATACCATATTGGGATATTTTTTTGTATAAAAGGGATGTAAGGGTGAGAGTTGAATCAAGTTTTCTTTTAGGTGACGAAGTCTTGAAGCTGTGGAGATAATCAAAAGAGAGGTCTTGTAGAGAATTCATTCTTGCACGTTAGAGCGTTGTTATGCTGCCGAAGTGCTTGGAGAATGATTGTGGTGCTTTGTAATTGATTTTGGAGTTAATCGGATCGGTCTCTCTATTGGAGTGGACCCGGAGACGTAGTCACGTTTGTGACGAACTCCGTAATCAAACACTGTTTGCACTTCTCTTCTTCTCTCTCTTTCTTTCTCTCATTTCCTTCCTTTCTGTTATAATCACCTTGTTATTACTTTCATTTTGTTATTTCCATAAGTAAATTTTGATTTAATTAACTTGGAATAATCATTGTAAAAGTTAAGCATTTAAATACTGCAATCTAGTCTAGATCCATTTACAGATCAAGTGGTACCAGAGCTCAGTTGACTATTATTGCAGTTGTTTTCTTGAATGCTAACGAGATCCAGGATTCAGAAGGGCGAAGGAAAGCTTGAAGAATTTGATCCTGAGATTGGGAAGCGTAGAACATTTCCGAAGATGTCTATTTCTGGAATGGAGGTTCCTGATGAGATCAGTGAGCAGGAATTTCGAAGAGCATTCCTTGAGATGAAGGCTAAGGTGGACATTCTTTTTCAAGTTTGACAAGAGCGAAAAGGACATGAAGGAGGTTCATCAAAGCAAGAAGATCGCAAAGACAAGAAAGGGAAACATCATGGAGATGGTGACAAGCAACCAGATCCACCCTCTTCTTCTTCTCCTCCCTCTTCTCCTTCTTCTCCATCTTCTCCTCATTCTATTTCTTCTAATCCTTTCAAGAGTGGGTATAAGCCTAAAATTAAATTGGATGTAAAATTTGAACTACCTAAGTATTGTGGTGAATTAGATGCTGAAAAACTAGATGATTGGATTCAGCAAGTAGAAGTTTATTGTAGAGTTCAAAACCTCTTTGATGATGCTTCTAGGATCCAGTTAGCCACTCTTCGGTTGGGAGGTACAGCTCTTACCTGGTGGGAGAGTAGGACTAGAGCAGAAATTTCACAGCATGGTAGAGTCAATTTATCTTGGGCAGAATTTGTTAATACTCTTAAGAAGCAGTTTTATCCCTTAGGACATATGCAATAGTTAATGATGGACTGGCAAATGTTTAGGCAAGGGAAAGGTCAAACTGTCCAAGAGTACACCCATGAATTTAGGAAAAGGGCTATTGCTTTGAATGTTCCTTTGTACACCCAGGACACCTTGTTGAAATACATAGGAGGTCTGCATTCCTACCTTAGACATTCCATTTTGGTATTGAACCCTTGTAATTTGGATGAAGTGTCTGTTCAAGCTACACACTTAGAGTCAAGGGGAAAGGGTTCTTTCATTGATAATGATAACTCTGTAAGGAAATCTTCTAAGAATGCAGAGACAGGGAAAGGAAAGAAGACAGCTACAGTTAAGAAGGATGATAAACTTTCTTGCTCTCATTGTGACAAGAAAGGTCATGATGAAGAACATTGTTGGAAGTTGCATCCAGAACTGAAGCCTAAGTGGGCTCAAAGACAGAATCAGAAACAAAAGGGTAAGGAGAAATCCATAAATGTTGTTATGGATCTTGGTTTCGATTCAGATGATGAAACTAAGATAACAGCTATGGGTATGAAAGGTAAAGCTCCTACTTTCAGTGTTTCCTTTGATAGTTGTGCTTCTACTTCTACAGTTAATGATTTCTCTGAAGATAAGAAAAGGAATGAGCTATTTCATTTAAGGGTTGTTGCTAAGAACAGTAAAATTGATGCACTAATAGATAGTGGATCTTAGGTTACTCTGATCTCAGAAAGTATTGTAAATAACTTGGGATTAAAAACTACACAACATAAGAAACCTTATCCACTAGGCTGGATTTGTGAAAATGATAAGTTGCAAGTAACAAGACAATGCACCTTAAGATTCACAATCACTAGTAAGTTTGTGGATGAAGTACAGTTTGATGTGTTTCCACTGGATATCTGTGGGATAGTGCTTGGTAGCCCTTACTTATATGACAGGAAAGCTATATTCTACAGGGAACAGAATCATTATCACTTGTTTAAAGATGGCATTCAGTATATTGTACATTCTCACAAGATTAAGACTGATCATTCTTTTGCAAACACAGGGCAATTAAAGAGGGTAATTAATGCAAGTAAAGAGTTAACTCTTATGTCTGTCAGTACAAGTGGTTCTAAACTTGAACTTGGAGTAGCTAACCAGGGTCAGATGTTGCAGGATGCACTTGCAGTACAGCATGAGAAAAAGATGATTGAATGCATTGATGGATCCTTGGGTAAAAATGTTCCTGTTGTAAAGGATCGAATTGTTGTTGACTTATTTTCTTTCATTTCTGCATTGATGTTTAGCTTGATGCTAGTCAATTTTTGTTGGTTAGTGGCTACGACAATTGATGTAGAAGCTTATGGAAGTGATACAATACTGTTTATGTTCAGCAACATTGTTGCAGTCTTTATTGTGATTGTGAGCCAGGTTTTCAGATGTACAGAAGATATAGGACAAGTGGGGAGGCCAAGTCCTCACTTAATGTCAGAGTAAATGCCACTTTTGGAGGTCCAAAAGGTCTTCAGTGGGGAGGCCTGATCCGGTGGATATTTTCAGTGGAAATTGAAGTGTCTCATTTCTCTCCAAAATCACCACCATCAGAAAGAGCTCGACGTCCTGATTCCAACGCAACTCGAATGGAGCGAAAAGGAGTCCGTTTGTGCAAGTTATGGCCAGTCAAACCTTGGGTCAAACTAGAATCAAAGGGCGTCCAGGAAGCGGAAAAAATGATGTCATCAAAAGTTGTCAAATTTCACATCATCGTGAAGAGCTCATCAAGATGATTCCGACGTTGTTCGTTTCATCGAAATCCGACATCGGAGGCTCAAGATACAGCTAGTCAAAGTTTGGTTGACTTGAAGGTACTGATGATGACGTCATCATGCTGACATGCCAGTCCGTACAGCATGGAAGCCAAGTGGATGAATTCGGATGAAACACATGGTAGGTGACTCAGATCGTACGGACCAATCATATCATGCCCGTGTCCAGCCGTACAGTACGGGCATCCCAGGTGGCAGTCCAGTCATCGGACACGTCAGCATGCCACGTTAGTTCCATGTCATCATGCAATTGGTAGACACATCGGCATCCAGTCATCACTATCGATGAATCAGATGTTGACATGTGGCACCTCCTCGGCATGCCACATGGCCTCACTTTTACCTCCGGCGGGTTGGAGTTGTTTTGTTTGTAAAAAAAAAGAAATCCTTCGGGGATTTGAACCCCGAACCTCTCCCTCGCGAGTTTTCTGCTTGGCCGTTCCACCAAATCCGCGGGCCTTTCTAATATTGGTGATGGGTTTTTTTTGTTGTTTTAAAAATTTGGCAAATGGCTATTAAAAAGCCAGCGGCGGGGGTTGAACCCGCAACCGCCGGCTTCACAAAATAGAGAGCCACCGCTAAGCCATCGAATGGCTTATGAATATATAGTGGCATCGGATTGTTTTGTTAAGTGTTAGTTAACTGAATGCCCTTACTTTAAATTAATCCCTCCAAAATTTCAACAAATAATCCTTTTAAGGATTAACCAAAAACCTTCCAAAACAGAATAAGCCTGGGAGTTAAAAAAATAAAGGGCCTTAAATTAAATCAAAAAATATTAGGGGATTTTATGAGAGATTTACAAAGATTTTTATGTATTTTGGAGAGATAAGGAATATTTTGTAAATCATATGGTTTTATACCATATTGGGATATTTTTTTGTATAAAAGGGATGTAAGGGTGAGAGTTGAATCAATTTTTCTTTCAGGTGATGAAGTCTTGAACCTGTGGAGATAATCGAAAGAGAGGTCTTGTAGAGAATTCATTCTTACACGTCAGAGCGTTGTTATCCTGCCGAAGTGCTTGGAGAATGATTGTGGTGCTTTGTAATTGATTTTGGAGTTAATCGGATCGGTCTCTCTATTGGAGTGGACCCGGAGACGTAGTCACATTTGTGACGAACTCCGTAATCAAACACTATTTGCACTTCTCTTCTTCTCTCTCTTTCTTTCTCTCATTTCCTTCCTTTCTGTTATAATCACCTTGTTATTACTTTCATTTTGTTATTTCCATAAGTAAATTTTGATTTAATTAACTTGGAATAATCATTGTAAAAGTTAAGCATTTAAATACTGCAATCTAGTCTAGATCCATTTACAGATCAATCTCCCAAGAAATTGTGGCAACGGAAAAAGTAAGGTTTTTCTTTATTTTCAATATCTTTGTGTAATTCTTCTAGTTCTATGCATATTGTGGGAATGATGATAGTTCTAAGATCTCTAAAAATATTGTAGTAAGAACATACTAACCTCTACTCAATGGATCCCTTATGCATTTGGAGTTTTATTTTAGGGGAAACTCTTTCCTTTTTTATAACATAGATTTATTTGGAAACATATGACTTGGTGTAGGGCTTTCCAAGTTAGCTCGCATGTATTTCTTCTTCTTAGAATTTATCATTTTGTACTTGAAAGTAATTTATCACAACATGGTGTTTAGAAATTTATTTAAAGTGGGGGCTTACATCAACATTATTCTTTTGCATTTCATGTTTCATGGTGTAGTCTTTTTTCTTCATGTGATGCAACATTTTATTTTTGGTGACATCGAGTGTGATTTCCTTCTAGAGAATGATCTCTCTTAGCATATTATATTCCTCTTGGTGGCTTGATGTGACACATTACATCCCCTAAGTTTTAAATCTTATATTATTTGAATGGCCCTCTCTTGGAGACATTGGGCACAGTGTTCCCTAATTTAATGCCTTACATGAATTAAGAAAGACTCCTTTGAACATTCCTTATTTTGCCTTTACAGAAAAATTGTTATATGGCCACTTTGCATGCCTATGGAGGCAAAACAAGGATAGACAACTGAGAGGGGGAGTGAATCCATTGTTATAGAATTTAAACATATTCAACCTTAATCAACCTTTAATCTCAGATCTGATAATTAACAATGAAAGAATAAATCAACAACACATCAGAGACATAAGAACACTAAGATCTTATATGTGGAAACCCTGTTAGGGGAAAAACCAAGGTGGATGTTAGTCCACAATATTATACCCTATTAGAACTATAATGAAAAATGAATAAGGAATGCACATGCATTCAGGCACACTACCTAGAATCACTGATCAACGGAAAGGTTCACAACCTTACATAAAAAAAATAGATTAAATGTATCTGATGAGGATGAGTTGACAAATTAGCTTCTACAAAATCTTGATGATAGTTCTGGTTAGGAACAGAGTATGTGCAAGATCATGATGGGCCAAAAAGTGGCGATATCTAAGTGATATGATGGCCCATGTGGCTGATGACTTTTTTTAACCCAAAATTGATGAAACGAAAAGGGTTTTTAAAGGAGATTCTTAGCTCTCCACCAATATAAACTATGCTTTACTTTGAATTTAATAAATAATTATTATTCATTTTCTATTTGAATTATGACTAAAGTCCTGATTGATAGGTTGATTGAAAAGAAACTATAGCTTTCAAATGGTATCACATTTTTTGAATCCAAAACATGCGTCACATTCTATGCTTCACATACTATAGGATTAAAAAAAAAGAATTGAATTTCATGAATTTTTGACTAAGTTAAGGTGGTCAGACATACAAGTTTTTTATTTTTTAAAAGTTGTAATAAAAAATCATAATTTATTATTTGCTTGGAATAAAATTACAAAAAAATATGCATCACATCAGGACATGAGTCCCCTACTTATATCTAAAATATTATAAAAAAATACTGTCATTTTATTTTGGTTAGGGTGGTCAGACAAACACCTACTTCTTATTTTTTCCCTGAATTTAAGTACTACTACATTGAAATTTGAAATTTTCACCAAATAGATTGTTATTTTTTAAAAATAAACTTAGTATTTTAGAAACTAAATTCAATTTCTTACAAATTCTATTGTTACATATTTGTGAAATAATATAGATAACTTATTCAAATTTTTACGTCAAGTTGCCTAACTCTGATTTTCTGAATTTTATTACCACTAAAGGGCCTATTTCTTCCATGATGATCCTGGACGTACCCAACAAATTCATTTCTTTACCTTAGCTCAATCTTGTTCACACTCTGCTCTGAAATCAAATGATCTCATCTTTATTAACATATTTCACATATAATCACCGAGAATACACCACACACACACACACCAAAAAGAAGAAATAATCGCTCTTATATATCCGCTACATTAATTTACATCAACAACTCTGTTGGCCACAAATAAGGAATAAATTACAACTATCGGCCCAATTCATGAACAAATCTCAATGTACACCAACCTAAGTCAGTCGCATAGTAATGAAGACCTAAATTAACATCCTAGAACATGCCACACAATAAAATATTAATCCATAAGGATCTGCAACATGCTACCACCATCATAACGGCCAAGAACATAAAATTTTGAGCACACAAAGGAAAATCTTTTATCACAAACACACCAATCAATGTCGATGCACCACAATGATGGAGCATGATCTATAAACATCAATGAACATCACATAAGCATACACAATAACTCAGTTTACCAGAATTGTGTTCTCTTCTTCTAGAAACACCTGCTATAGTAAAAAAATAATTGTAGGAACACATAACTTCATAAATTTCTTCAATCTTGATGTGCACCACTAAAACTTCCGAACAACATACTAGATAGGCTCAAGAACAAACCCTTTAATATTTACCTTCTAACCATCAGCACAAAAAACTTCCCATCACTCTGACCTTCTCAACTTCACAGATTTCTTGTAATATATTTATTACAATTTTCTCAATATCCTTGACATATACAACCTTCAATCCATTAATGCTATCAGTGTTGACATCAATGACAACCACATATGAACAACATAACTTCAGTATCCAACAAAGCCATCTTGTATGTTCATGAATTTCAAGCATACGAAGCTTTGTTTGCCTCATGAAGCTCAAATTTCATTGTTCAGTAGTGCCTTACCAAAGTTATCAGGAGGTATAATTTTGGTCTAGTTTGATGCGAAGCTGAACATAGGAACAAATTTCCCATAGCCACTTGTTTCTATGTGTGAGTGCATCTCAATCATGTGTATATGTGTCTCACCCCTTTGGATACTCACCCAACAGATAGCCTAGAGTTTAGTTGTCTTAGAGTGAGTGTGGATTTTTGGATTAACAACATTTATTTGATCCACATCATGATGGACAAACAGTTGAAGCTTGATCCACCCCTTTTATTTTATTTTTTTCTTTTCTCTATTTTTTGGCAATGTATGTTTTTTCCTTAAATTGTTGCTCCTTATATCATTTTCATGTGTTTTCTTTTGTGCTTATGTTGGTTCACCATAGGATCTTGATCTTGGGGGCTTGATCACCCCTCTTGATCATTTTCATCCTATCTTACCGATATTGATGCACTTGAACTCCTCTTGAGGCGATTTCATCTACTTTAGTGTGAGTTTGAAGCAAGTTCCTCCTCTCACTAAAGTGGGGGCTAAATGTGGCAATGAAAAAAGAATCCCTCTACTTTTCCTTACTTTTTTGGGCCCTTGTTAATTAAGCATAATGTTGCCTTGATTTAGTGTTGTAATGTGTTTAACACATTCACATTAGGTCTTGGGCCCTTGAAAGCTAAATAAATTTAATTTTACCTTATTTAAGGTGTTGTAAAGTTTTATACCAAACTTTCACACTAATCTAGGGTTCTCATTAATAACTAGGCTTCTTTATGCCTTATTTTTCCTTATTTTGCATCAACAAGCCTTAATTAATGCATCTTTCAGAGGATAATCCTGGCATAAACTAGCATCCTATCATAATTCAAGTGTTTTTAGGTTGTGTGGCTTAGATTTAGTGATCTGGGACTCATACATCACTTTGGGCGTATGAGTCCCACCTAGGTTTTAGGGCCCCGATCTGGATTCTGCGTCATTCTAAGAAATTGTGAAAATTTGTCCCATAGTTATGCCTAATAGGACTCATATGCCACTTCTTGTGTATGAGTCTCGTGTGGCCCAAAATCAAAATTAATTCAAATTCTTGATGGCATTTTATTCTCTTAGATCCTGTTTTAGCTTGTAGTGTTGTAATTTTGGGAGATTTGGCATAAACAAGTATAAATACAAGTTTCTTTCACTCATTTTCACCCCAAGCTTTTAAGTATTCATGCATTTTAGTAAATTTATGATCAAGGAAGCATTAAAGAGTTTATAAAAGTTTACAAAAGAATTCAAGAGTATTCAAGAGCTAATTAGCAAGTACCATCATTTCAAAGTCATCATGGATCATGTTTGTTTTTGAGCTAACAATTGTGATGTAGGGTTTCATGATCCAAGCTAGAATTCAAGTCAATATCTATTACATTCAAGAAAGATTCAACATCTACATCCATTGGATCCACTTCATAAATGTTTGTGTAGACATGGAAAATTGGCCGACACACTTGATCCTAACTACTAACATCGTTTCATCCTTAATCATACTACAAGCTTATCATTAAATTTCATCCCTTAATAAAATAAATCATTATTTATTTGATTATGTCTTTCTCCTCTTTTGATTAAATTAATCAATTTAATTTAATTAACCTTATATCTCTATTCATTTTAATAATTCATTTTATTTAAATAAAATCTCTAAAGTCTTCTTATTAAATTGAATAAATTAAACCTTATTTAAGTTAATCTAACATTATCCCCTTTAGTTAAGTAAATCAAAACATTTATTTAATTAAATCTTTCCTCTCAATCCTTGATTTAAATTAACTCATAAATTTAATTCAAAATTGTCACATCCCCTAATCTCATTAAATTAATTAATCTTTGATTGATTTAATCCTAATATATGTCACATCCTCTAGAGAATGCAACTTGAACAATAAATCAATTAATTTGATTTATTAAATCTTCTAATTTCCCTCAACATGGCATAAAAGGGGAATATTCTCTCAAATTTGAGTTCAAATCCAAGTGGACTTAGTCCTTCCAACAAGGCATTTATCTTACAAGTCCTTTTCCCTTGAGCCATGTGGCCATAACTCCATTTTCTTCCCTCTCCAACAAGTCATTTCACTAAATTCAAATTCCCCCTAATATCATTTATTGACACTTTCATCAAAATTTTCTCAACCTTCAACCATTCACATCTTGACAAGTGGCACTTGGCCATTGGATTTTGAATGATCCCACATTGCTCAAATCTTGCTCATTCTTCCAATTTGAAATCTATAAATGAGAGACTCTTCCTCTCATTCATCATCCACAATTTGAGTAAGTTTATTTACTCAATTTCATCCTCAAGAATATCCACTTTTTATCAAGTTCTTAGCTAGGTTATTGCAGGTTTTATCAAGGAATCCTCTTGTTCTTCATCAAAAAAGTGGATCAATCTCCATCAAATCATCAAATCATACAAAGGAGTTGGGGAAGGGCCAATTTCTATAGATAATTGGTACCAAATCCCCCATGGGATCAAGAGTTTGATTTACATTGAATAAGATTTGATAGCTTTTGTTTATGTTTGCTTGTGTTCTTCATCTCATTTCTTGTTCTTTGAAATTTAAATGGATTTCATGTGGAATCCTTGTCTTAACTTGCATTTCAATCTAACAATGTGCTTGTTTTCCATGTTTGTGCAGGTATAGGATTGGGGTTCATAGTTTGTAGCACTTTATTTCTAGGGTTTGGTAAGTTATAACAATATATTTTATTCATTCATCATTCTCCTTTCCTATTTCATTGGATTTAAAGGTTTGATTACCAAAATGGGGTTTGACCAAGGAAAAACACTTTCTACTAAAAAAAAAATGTTCTCTCTCTTTAGTGTGTGATTTGCAGATCTAGAGTGGAGACATATTGAAGAGAAATTTTGGAGAAAGTTGTCAAAGTTGTCACCTTACACTGGAGATCATTGAGAGACATCTACAAGTTACAAATCAGAGATTCAGATCCAAAAATTAAGTGGAAAGGATAGAACAAACATTTAAAAAAATATTCAAACATTGAATTTGCAGAAACCCATAGCTAGATTTATACACCACTTCTAGCATATGACTCCCAGTATAAGAAAAACTGCAGATTTCCAAAGTTTTAGACATATCTCAATGAGATTTTTCTTTCTGCCCAGAAGCCCTATGGAGTCACTAAAAAAGTAACCCTTCTATGTTTTCTAGCTTGTTTGGGACCTCCTTGTGAGTTAGGCTTAATTTTTCCTTGATTTAGTGTTGTAATGTGGTTAACGCATTCACATTAGATCTTAGGGCCTTGTGAAATAATGGATTTTAATGGTAGCTTTTTAAAGTGTTGTGAACCATTGTAAGACACTTTCAAACTTTTCTAAGGTCTTATTAATTAACTAAACTTAATAAACCTCTTTTTAATCAAAATTAATCTTAATCTTACCTTATTTGGAGTGTTGTAAACTTTTGTAACACACTTTCACACTTATCTAGGATTTTCATTAATAATTGGGCTTTCTTATGCTTTAATTGGCCCTATTTTGAATCCACAAGCCTCATTTATTGCATCTTTTTTAGGATAATCCTAAAAAAAATCATTAACCAATCATAATTCAAGTGATTTTGGTTTTTGTGGCCTAGATATAGGGATTTGGGACTCATTCACCACCTTGGGAAAATGGGTCCCACCTGGATCTTTTGGCCTTGAACTAGTTTTCACACATTTTTAAGCACTTTTGGTTTTTGGTCCTATACATTATGTCTTATGGGACTCATTTTCCACCATGGGTGAGTGAGTCTTGTGTGACCCAAAATCAAAATTAATTCAAATTTATGGTAAGATTTTAATCTCCTAGACCCAATGTTGCCTTGTAGTGTTGTAATTTTAGGAATTCTTGCATAATTGAATATAAATACATGGTTCTTTCTCTCATATTCTCAAATAGCATTAGAGATATTGTCTATCAATCTAATAAGAATTCACAAGAGCATTCAAGAGAATTAAAGGGTAGATCATCAATTATTTTAGAGCAGCATTCAAGCATTAATCATCATATGTCATGTTTGTTATTATGCTAATAATTGTGATGAAGGGTTTATGACTCAAGCAAGTGTTTCATTCAAGGTCAAAATCATTCAAGAAAGATTCAAGAACCACATCTATTGTAGCCTTTTCAAGCATAATTCCAACACCTTATTGGTAGGGTTTGGTGAGTTCAACATTGTATTTTGTTCATTCATCATTCTCCCTTCTTATTTCATTCATTTCAAAGATTCGTTTCCAAAATTGGGTTTGACGAAGGAAAACCCCTATCTAAAAACCCAACAACATTTTTCCCTCTCCTTTGTGTGTGAATTTTAGGTCTAGGTTGTATATTTCCTAAGTAGAAAGATTGAATAAAAGTTGAAAATCATTCAAAGTTGTTAACAAGCCTTGGAGCTCAACTTGGAGATTACCTAAAAGTCACCAATTGTAGTCTCGGATCTAGAAACCAATTAGGAAGGACAAAGAAAATGGAGAAGAGAAATCTATCAACTTTCAAAGTTCTAGAAAATACTAAGGGGACTAATTTACCACTTTTGGTGAATGAGTCTCAATTCTAGTTAGTTTTTAGGATTTTACAGAGTCATATACCCTTTTATCTAAAACATGTTCCTACATAGTTTTACATAAACTATATTGATTCACTTAGCTTGTCAAATGTGTCTGAGTCAATATTAAAAGAAAATTTTCTAGTGTTTCAAATCTCCATCTAGCTTTCTGAGTATTTCCAAGTGCACACATTTTGTTTTTATTTTTTTGTGTTGTTTCATTCAGTTTTCTAGGTCATTTAGTCTTAGTTTGCATTCAACTAGGGTTTTTAATCTCATCTAGCATTTTAGTATCTTTTCCAAGTCTAAACTTGGTGGTGAACTCCTTATTAGATCATATTTATCTCCTAGGACAACCCTATTGCAAGATATCTTTCTCTTTTGTATTGAGATATATAGGGTTATCCTTGAGTGGAAGCCTTAAAAGAGGGTGTGATAGCACTTAAGCAAACACCATTTTTATCAACACTTATTTTGACAAGTTCCATTTTGGTGAACCTACATTTAGAACATCATTATTCTGATTTGGAGTGCATTTTCATCCTAGATTTGGCTTTCATTAACATTGCATTAGGATTTGCATTGGTTAATTTGCATTCTAGGGTTTTAAATCTTGTATTAGTGAAAGCTCATTTATCTTGCATTTTTGCATCTAATTTCAATGAAAATCATTGCAAATCTGCATTTTCTTCTAAGATACAGATCATAAAACATAGAAAGCATAAAATTCCATTGAGAAATTAAAATTTTTTTTAGATGTCCTAACTTCCCGACTCATTCGCCACCTTGGGAAAATTAGTCCCTTTGCATATTTTGCACTGCATTTTCTGGAGTTTGCAATTCAGTTTTAGAGTTTCTATTTGTTGTTACCACTTTTCTATTTCAATTTCCATAATTTTTGTTATAAGCATTTCATTGTTCTTAGCTTACATTGCATTTTCATTTACCTTGCATTTAATAGCCCTTGCATGATTATTTGGTGTCCTATTTATAATACTATAGTGAGATGAAGTTTGAGACTCATTTCATCCTACGATAGCACAATCCTTTTGTATCTTAGGTTGTCTAGCTCTTTTATTGCTAGTATTGACACTACTACACTAGGTATGGACAACATCTTTAAAAACTATTTTCCTTCAAGTAGTATGAAAGTTTAAACAAAGAATGATAGTGTCCTACAAGAAAATATAATTCAAATTCATGAGGACCTAACAAACTTACAACATCAAGTGCAAAATGACAACATTTTAATTACTTCCATCCCCACTATAGATAACATTCACTACATTCTTGAAAGTGAAGATGGTCTTGACCTTGTGAAAAATATAGTTCAAATCTTTGGAAAACACCTCCCCCCAACCACTACTGGTCCTTTAACAAACAAAAAATGTCACAGAACAAGGAGAGAATCAAATTCCTCCTCCCACAATAATATCCTCAATTCCCACCTATACCAACCCTCAAGTCACAACAAAAATGCAACAAGTTAGTAATTTGATTCCTTCCTTGCATATTCCTACTAGCATCCCTAGTTCCTATGTGGTATTGCATTCTATATCTCCTACCACCTTATCACCTATAACTATTCCATTCACTTGTACTTCAAACACATACTCTCCTTCACTAATTTCAATTCCATCTCATAAGACAAACAATGACCCTCTAATAACTCAACTCTTCCAAACTATTTCATCCCTTCAAAACCAGATTTCCACCATCAACCAAAATCAAAATGGCCCACCTACATATTATATCAAAAGTAGTCCATTTTCCTTGGATATATTGCAAACGCTGATGCCACAAGGTGTAGAGGTTCCTAGATTTGAGAAATACAAAGGAAAGCGAGATCCTTCTAGCCATGTTAATTCCTATACCGCATTATGTAGTGACTTTGTCCTTGATGATAAACTTTTGGAAAAAAAAATTCCTAGGTGCTTAAAAGATAAGACTTTGGATTGGTTCTCTTCTGTATCGAAAAAATCAATTAGTTCATTCAATGAACTTGTTGATGAATTTGTAAACAATTTCCAAATGCATAGGACTCCTAAGATAACATTGGCTGATTTGATGAGATGTAAGGAAAGGGAAGAAGGAAAGATAACTAACTTTATCTCATGCCACCAATCACTTTATTCTCAAATCGATGTCAAGATCCCCAACCCTCATCTTCAAAACATGTTCATAGAAAATTTTCAAAGCAAGATCCAATACATGATCACCATGATGTAATTTCCATCCTTCATTCACTTGTGTACTACCCTCCGTGATTATCAAAAAAAAATTAGTAGACATGATACAAAGTCCACTTCTAGCCGAATTGAGAAATCCAAAACCGCAAACCAAAATAATTCCCAACCATTTAGAAAACAAAATAAAGGGTTCCTTCAATTTAATCCCCCCCAAAAAACAGCTCAAAATGTCATTAACCAAGTATTTTTTGTTAGAGCGATGATACCCTTTAGCTATGAAGACCCAAAAAAGACAATTCACTCCCTTACCTAGTACCCTTCATAACACAATGTTCCAACTTTTAGAGGTCAAAAAATGATTAACTTGCCTCCCATAAAAACACTTGATCCTAATAATCATTTACCCCCATTTTTTTAGATCAAATTCTTACTGCCACTATCACCGAAAAAATGGACATGACACAAAACATTGTAAGAATCTTAAATAGCTTGTACAAGACCTCATTGATTCCAGTCGTCTTTCCATTGGAGGTTTTAGTGATCAAGGAAATAATTACTTTGCCCCTCCTAACTAAAAATTCAAATATTTACGAACCCTATGAAAAAACATAATATTTAATTTGCCAAAGCTAGCAAAAATACAAACAGTGATGTGATGAGTGTTGACACAGATGATGATAACAATGATTCTATTCAGCATGTTATTGATAATAATCCTATAGATGAAATGGTTGGAGTGATAGATTTCATCCCTTGTAAGGGCCAAGATAAAAATCCTCTTGAGATTACTTTCTCCTCTAAAGATATACTTAAACATGGACCTGATGGTCCTCTTTACATAGCCAATTGTATTTATGAAAATCCCACTAATGGGATACTAATAGATCTCGCCTATGGAGGGAATGTGATCACTGAGGAATTCTTAATTTTGCATGAGATCTATCAAGATATATACAATAAACTGAAATCATGGATCAAGATGCACAAATTTTTTTCTTTCCCTAAGATGGGATCGATCATCTTACCATTGCAAATAGGACCAAAAACATTAGATGTCTCATTCTCCATCATCCCATAGTTGGATGAATTTCGTGTGAAGCTAGGCCATCCATGTCTTATTTTCATGAAATTTGTCCCTTCAATTGTACGTAAATGCATAAATTTTCTAGTTTGTAGTGAAATATTCACTGTCCACCATAGTGGCTTTAAGCCTTTGTCCTCTAAAGAAAATTTTTCCTTATATTCATTTTGGTTTGAACCCATGGAATCTATAAAACCATGATAAGAATTCTTTTTCTTATCTTATCAAAAGTTCAAGGTAAAGAAGATAGTTGAATTTTCCCTTCAAAAAAATTCTCCACCCACCACCAAGCCTACCATTTGTGATGAAACCATGCTCAAACCTAAACAAGTCCCAAATGGCTAAGAGAAAGCTAAGATAGAACCTTCACCTACCTCCTACAAAAGACCAAGAGACAATGAAAACAACCTAGTGATACATCCTAGAATAAACCAAGCATATAAAGTCAAAGAGAATGCGGTCAAACATTCTCCTATGTTTCCTTTCATTACTCCTCTTAGGGAAGAAAAGAAACCTATGGTTGATTAGCCTACTCCTACATAAATGCAACTTGAAAACAAAAATAAAATAATATAGGTGCTAGGGAGCATAGGCATACACATCATGCCCTTGCTCACAAGTTACATGAAGAATTAGACAAAGAAAATAAAAAATACAAACTTACTGAAGCAATACATGATGACTCTACCCCTGCCCTGAAACAAAACAATCCAATACAACAATCACAACAAGATTTGAACTCTTCTAGGGACATTATCATTTGACCTTCTATTAAGATTAACATGGATGACGATGATGAGGTTGCTAAAATTGACGAAGAAGTGCATGATGAATTGAATACATTGTTTTCCTCTTCCATGAAATTAGATGACAAATATCCCACAAAGAGTGTTGAACTTGGAACTTCTCCTAGCTCAGAAATTTCTCTTGTACCTCTATCTAGTTGTTTTTCCTTAATATACAATTAACACAATCAGGATGCAGACGACTTGTTTATAGGTTGACTCGCATGTTCCTTACTCATATTTTATATTATTTCTTTTTCATTTTATTTTGTGTGATTTCATGTGCATAATATGATCCCCCATGTTGTTATGTTTGATGTCTCTCTCTATTCGTGGAATTCCTCTATTTGTACATTCATTCTTCTCTATGTCTTAAATATTTTACACTTTCATTTGTCTCATGTTTCCCTTTTTGAGATGATCCAAGGCATCGATACATTCATGTCTCTTCCATGTTGAACCAAAAGCTTTTCGTCTTATTTTCTTTATTTATTTTCATATGTCTTGTGTTTTCCTTTTAGGGATAACGCAAGGCGTTGATCCATTAATTTATCTTATGATGGGACTTCAATTTTCTAGGAGAATTGGGCTGGGGTTTTAGGGTTCCAAAGTTACTCATGGTAACTTTGATTATCGACCTTCTAAAAAGCCTCGTGTTATGTTTCAATGGTGACCTGCTACCGGGGAGAACCGGTCACTTAAGTGAGGTTTTATCCCTCTCGGGTTGTGCTTTACTGGCCCCATTTCACCTAATTCATTGGTATTTTGGCATGATGGCTTATGTTTTACATTGTCGGGAATTTCAATGTGGGCCCCACTTCAATGTTCTATCTGAAGTCTGATGAACCATCCAATCATAGGAGTGGATCTTGGCCGCTGATCGCCGACCTCGCGGGCTTCCCTACCGGCATCACCAAAGTGGTGCGAGGCTCGCGAGATGTCGCCATCTGGCATGAATGGATGAGTGGGTTTTCTTCCCAAGGTGTTGGATATGACGTGGGTCCATCTTTTCACTGGTGATGGCCATTAATAATAGGGTTAATTATGGTTTCTCGCACACCTCGCACGAGCAGAGTAAAAATTAGGGAGGGTATTGCAAGGTTTGTGAGGGCATGGCACGTGGTTTCTCTTTTCCTGCAAATGGGACTATGTGAGTCCCACTGTGTGGTTTGGATTTACTTTTTTTTGAGGGTTTTGATTGGGTATGTTTTCCAAGGGTGTTGAGGTGGATCATCAACATCCATCGACTTGATCTCTACCCTCCATTTTGTCACAATTTGGTCTAAATCGACAGTTCAATTTCAAGAAGGGGGTGTGTGAGTTGTTCGCATGGCATACGTTGCTTGGCTGTTGCTCATGTCATTAATGGCATGGGTTTTCCTTCTCCAAAGGATCTCCACCTTATTTCCTCCAGCGTGTGAACTGTGCCATTCTACTAAGAGTATTCATGGTTATCTTGGTCACTAATTGTTTGAATGCTTTAATTGCCTTCAAGTAATCATACCCTACATGCTGGGCTATTCTATAAATGTTGAATGAGTTGTATGCAATCAGCATTGCATATTCTTGTATCTATGTACATGAAGGTTTCTTATCCTGTGTTGTAGAGCTCTGTTTCTTTTATGGATAAATCAATTAGGTGCAGGAGTGCGAGGTTGGGATCCCATGAGGCTGGGATCCCAAGGGTTACCAGTCATGATCGAGCCTGTTACACCCATATCACCTGAGGGTGCTACAAGAAATACTTGAAAGAAGCCAATGCATTGTTCGTCCTCGGTGATCATTTCAGATTCAGATGAATCTGATACCGACTCAGACTACAGGTGTTACTTGGCCACTCTGACTAAACTCATTGGAGTAAATGAGGAGGCCATGGTGGTTGAATTGATAACTGTATTGGCATCAACTCCAATTGTTAGGGGTGGTGCTCGCGAGGCTGGTAAGGGAGAGGTGGTTCCATCACTATCATAGGCATGGACTCGAAGCAGTCACTTGTATCGGGGCCATGTGTTTTCTTGATGGTTACGGTGGTGGGTTTCTTGGACGTGTTTTCTCATGTTGTTTCATCATGTGGACATAGACGTGCACGTGCTTTGCACAAAATTTTTCTCTCCAACTTGTTATTGTAACCATTTTTCTTTTGATTCCTTCGATCATGCACAATGTTATCTAATAATAAGGAATGTGAATTTTGAATTTCATTTGGAGTTGAAGTTCAATTTTGTATCAACAATGTAGCCTAATGCTTGTTGCTCTCCTGTTATATAAAGGAGATTTCACGGCTCATTGTAGAGTCAGGAATATTTGGATCTGAAGCTTTGAAGTTTCTCCAGTTAGTTTTACGGTTGAAGTGTTATGAATATTTTGTTCAGGGAATCATGCCGGGTGAGGATTTGTACATAGTTAGTATGATATGTTTTTTTAAATTACTGATATCAAAACAAATCTATAAATTAAGATGGTTTACTCTCCTGTGTGTGTGCCATGGATTATGAATGGAGTTATCAAGGGTTCCTCCTTTCAATTTCAACAATTAATTAAAAATGTAGTTAATTTTCTTTCTTTAACTTAAGGAGTTAATCAAATGCTTGAAGAGTCAATTACATGTTCATGGTTGTATATGCTTAGGATTATTGAAGAAGTATTTGTTTTAGTATACTGAAATATCTCATGATAGTAATGTTATATGAAGATAAGTTCATAGTATCAGGATTTTATTCTGTATGACTTCATTTCCCAATGGATGAGGCACTGAACAATGTTTATAGCCTTTTCTTTGGTTTAAGACTATAAGCTCTAAGCCTGGTAATCTAAATAATGAACATAAACACTTGTTAACACATTTTCCTCCTTTGGGAGGTATTTCCTTCTAGTAAGTGGGTCAATTCCATTACTCTTTGGCACTGGTAATCATTCTCTGGTCTGCCAATACCATGAAATGATTACTATCCCTCTAAGTGTGTAGTAATTGTGATTTGTATGTAGGAAGTGTTCTTACCAATCATGAGGCATTCTTATGAACACATTTAGGTTTACCCACCTTGGTCCTACAGAGCCAAAAGTGTAGGAGAGTTCAGGCCTCAACTGACTCTTGTTAGTTGGCCACTAGTGGTTGTAGTTATCCTTGATAGGGGTTGGCTACCTCTTAGAGATCTGCAATATCTATGTGGATATTTAAAACACCAACATCTTCCATGTTGACCCAAAATATTTTCCTTTTATTTTATTTATTTCTTTTCATTTGTCTTGTGTTTTCCTTTTAGGGATTATGCAAGGCACCAAGACATTCATGTCTCTTCCATGTTGACCCAAAAGATTTTTCTTTTTTTTCTCTCTCTTTTTATCATTCTTCTAGTTTTATTTGTATTTGGGGAATGATGATAGTTCTGAGCTCTCTTAAAAACATTGTAGCAAGAACATATTGACCCCAAATCTATAGATCCCTTATGTGTTTGGTATTTTCATTTTTGGGGCAACCCCTCTCTTTTCCTTTTCTTTCACATGATGTAGCTTTACTTGGAAACATATGACTTGGCATAGGGCCTTCCAAGTTGGATTTGATGTATTCTTGTTAGAATTTATCATTTTCTACTTAAAATTAATTTCTCATAGTATTGTATTTAACAATTCCTTTAAAGTGGGGGCATACGTTGGCATCATTCTTTTACATTTCCCCTTGTCATGGTTCATGGTGTAGTTTTCTTATTTCATACGATGCATTTATCCCTTTATGGATGAAATTGGGTGTAATTTCCTTCAAGAGAATGATCTCTCTTAGCACATTACATTCCTCTTAGTGGTTGGATGTGACACACCACAACCCCTAAGTTGTGAATTTTCTATTCTTTGATGGGTCCTCTCTTGGAGACATTAGGAACAATGTTCCCTAGCTTCATATATCTCGCATGAAATCAATAAGACTCCTTTGAAAATTTCCTATTTTTCATTTTTCATTTTTTGTTAGATGGACAACTTGCATAACATAGCTTGCATGCTTGTAGAGACATCTTGTTTGTTCATGAGCTCCAAGCATACAAAAAAAAATTTGTATCATAAATCTCGAAGATAATTTTACATGGTTCCTTATTAAAGTTATCAAGATGTATAACTATGGTATGGTTTGAGAGTGAATCCCAATCAAAGCATAACTTTCCCCATAGACACTTGCATGTGTGTGAGTATATACCAACCATGAGTGTATGTTTCTTACATTTTTGGACTTCTCACCTAGTAGACAACCAGGAGTTTCATTTCCAAAGAGTGAGTATGTATTTTTCAGAAAAATACCCTACATCTAATCCACGTCAAGATGGAAAAATGGTCAAAGCTTGATCTAGCTCTCTTTTATATTTTACCTTTTCTCTCTTTCATCTTTGACCGTGCATGCTTATTATTTTTTATTGCTCTTGATATCATTCTCACATGTCTTATTTTGTGCCTATGTTGGGTTTCCATGGGATTTCTTGATCTTTGGGGCTTGATCACCCCTCTTGATCATTTTCATCTCATCTTACTAACATTACTACACTTGGATCCCTTGTGATGTGCATTGGCCTGCTTTAGTGTGAGTTTGAAGTATGTTCATTCTCTCACCAAAGTGGGGGCTAAATGGAGTCACTACAAAAGTAACCCTTCTACTTTTTTTGTCTTGTTTGTGCCCTCCTTGTGAGTTAGGCTTAATGTTGCCTTGATTTAGTGTTGTAATGTAGTTAACACATTCATATTAGGTCTTGGGCTCTTGTGAACTAATGGATTCTAATGGTACCTTGCTAAAGTGTTGTGAAGTGCTATAACACACTTTCACACTTTTCTAAGGTCTTATTAATTAGCTAAACTTAATAAACCTCTTTTTAATCAAAATTAATATTAATACTACCTTATTTGGAGTGTTATAAATTATTTTAACTCACTTTCACTCTAATCTAGGCTTGTCATAAATAATTGGGCTTTCTTATGCTTTAATTGATACTATTTTGCATCCACAAGCCTCATTTATTGCATCTTTTTGATGATAATCCCAACACCAATCTTTAATTAATCATAATTTTGGTGTTTCTAGCTTGTGTAACCCAAATTTATGGATTTGAGACTCATTCACCACCTTGGGCGAATGGGTCCCACCTGGATCTTTTGGCCCCAAACCGATTTTCACACATTTCAAAGCACTTTTGGTTTTTGGTCCCATACATTATGTCTGATGAGACTCATTTGCCATCTTGGGCAAATGAGTCCCATGTGGCCCAAAATAGAAATAATTCAAATTTATAGTAGGATTTTATTCTCCTAGATCTAATTTCAGCTCATAGTGATGTAATTTCAAAAATTCTTGCATAATTGAGTATAAATACAAGGTTCTTTCTCTCATATTCTCACCTAGCATTCAAGAGATCATCTATCAATCTAATAATCATTCACAAGATAATTCAAGGGAATATTATCAAGCATTTTAGAGCAACATTCAAGCATCAATCATCATATGTCAAGTTTGTTATTGTGCTAAAAATTGTGATGTAGGGTTTATGATTCAAGAAAGTGTTTCATTCAAGGTCAACATCATTCAAGCAAGAGTCAAGAACCACATCCATTGTACCCATTTCAAGCATATTTGTAGCACCTTATTGCTAGGGTTTGGTGAGTTTCAATATTGGCTTTTTCTCATTAATCATTCTCCCTTCTTATTTGGTTTCATTTCAAGGATTCCTTTCCAAATTAGGTTTTGACCAAGGAAAATCCCTATCTACTAATCCAACAACATTTTCCCCTCTCCTTTGTGTGTGATTTGTAGGTCTATGTTTCATATTTCCTAATGAGCAATATTGGAGAAAATTTGCAAATCATTCAAAGTTTTCAAAGTTGTTAACAAGCCTTGGACAGACTTGGAGATCACCTACAGGTCACAAATTGTAGTTTTGGATCTAGAAACCAATCAGGAAGGATAGAGAAAATGGAGAAGAGAAATCTATCAACTTTCAATGTCATAGAAAAGCATAACGGGACTAATTCACCAGTTATGCTGAATGAGTCCTAGTTCCTGTCAGTTTAGATTATCAAGCATTTTAGAGCAGCATTCAAGCATCAATCATCAAATGTCATGTTTTTTATTGTGCTAAAAATTGTTATGTAGTGTTTATGATTCAAGAAAGAGTTTCATTCAAGTTCAACATCATTCAAGAAAGAGTCAAGAACCACATCCATTGTATCCATTTCAAGCATATTTGTAGCACCTTATTACTAGGGTTTGGTGAGTTTCAACATTGTCTTTTTCTCGTTCATCATTCTCCCTTCTTATTTTCTTTCATTTCAAGGATGGATTTCCAAAATAGGGTTTGACCAAGTCAAAACCCTATCTACTAACCCAATAAAAATATTCCCTCTCGTTTATGTGATATTTGTAGGTCTAGGTTGCAAATTTCCTAAGGAGAAAGATTAAAAGCTGCAAATCATTCAAAGTTGTCAAAGTTCTTAACAAGTCAATGGGCCCTTGGTATACTAGCTAGTGAAGTTGAAAGGTTCTAAATGAGCCCACCAGGGATCAAGTCTTGTTGAGTGCAAAGGCTTCGACATTGAAAAAGAGATGAGGTCGGGATCGTGCCTTGGGTGAATATGGCATAATGGATACCCCTCAGTCCTTGGCTCTTAGCCGAAGAGGTTCAACCCTAGAAGGCTCATGCTCCCATATCGGGTAGAAAAAAAGAATTTATGGATGACCTCCATCAAATAAAAAAAAAAAATTTTTAACAAGCCTTGGAGAGACTTGGAGATCACCTACAGGTCATAATTTTTAGTTTCGGATCCGAAAACCAATCAAAAAGGAAAAATAAAATAGAGAAGAGAAAGATAACCTTTTGAAGTTCCAAAAAATCACCACTTCTAGAGAATGAGTCCTAGTTCTAGTTAGTTTTCAAGGTTTTGTAGATTCAGATACCATTTTGTCTCAAACCTATTCCTACACATTTTTCCAAAAAATGGATTGATTTTCCTAGCTTGGTGAGTGATTCCCAGTCAACAATAAAATCATATTTTCTAGTGTTTGAAATCTCCATCCATATTTCTTTGGATTTCCAGGTACACACATTTTATTTTTCAATTTTTTGTGTTGTTTCATTCACTTTTCTAGGTCATTTAGTCTTAGTTTGTATTCAAGTAGGTTTTTTCATTTCATCTAGAGTTTTATTATCTTTTCCAAGTCTAAATTGGTGGTGAACCCCTTATTAGATCATATTCAACTCCTAGGATATCCCAATTGCAAGATCTCTAGGATTATGCTTGAGTGGAAGCCTTAAAAGTGGGTGTGATAGAACTTAATCAAACATCATTTCTATCCACACCTAGTTTTATTGGTTCCACCCTAATCTTGGACTAAATTTCCTAGCCTCCCATTCAACATTAAATTCAATTTTTTCAACATTTTAGGACTTCATTCAGGCCTCTTAAGGTTTCGAAGTGCACTCTTCTAATTTCTCAACTTTTTGTTTTTATTCACATGCTTTTCTAGGTCATTTAGTGAAGTATTGCATTACATTATATTTTTGCATTAGGTCTTGCATTTCATTAGTCTTTCCAAGCCCTAGCTTGGTGTTTAATCCCTCTTTAACTTATAATCAAACCCTATGAAAACCCTAGGGTCTGATCTCTTTCTCCTTTGCACAACTAAGATTGAGATCTCTATGGTTTTCCTTGAATGAGAGTAAAAAATATTTTTGTTCTATCTCCCAAGCATAGGACCACAATTCTCATCTTTTCAAGAATTTTCAACAAGGACTATGTTGTATGTAACTATCTTAGTATCAACTCCCCATATATGAATAATTCCAAGAAATGTTTTTGAGAAAGTCATGAAGCAAAGTTTGATGGTCTTCTTGTCCAGCTTCATCAAGGCACTTTCCTATCTTAATTACTTTCTCTTTATTGTTAATGTCCATCGGTATGTCAATTGTATCTCCTAAAGGAAGTTCACTTTGTTTCAAAAATCTGGGGTTGTACTCTTCGTTGTCCTTATCAAGCTCATTACTTTCATTTTATCTATCTTTTTTCTTGGCACTAATCATAGCACATGTAACCCTTTTATTTTTAGGAGTAGATATTTTGTCATAAACCTCTATAATTTATTTCAAGTCTTCATCATCTTCACAGTATTCCCATGATGGTTCACAAGTCATATCAATCAATTTAGGATGCTTCAAGGTGAGATTTTTTTTAGGTTTACAAATGATGGTGTTGATGTTTAATGATGGTCTTTTTTTTCATGTGTTATCTTAGAAGGACAATATCTCAAACCACTTTTTGTTTGTTGTGTGTTAGGCTCTATAGGAACACAAATGCCTTGTTCTTTCTTTCCACATCCTTTTCCACTATAGCCAAGTTGTTGCATAACCTCATAACCACTTCCATAAAGTCTCTCCATTTCTTTTGTGTTTGGTGGTTGTTGATACTCTATCTCATCGAAGTTTTTTGTATAGCTTGTGTCTTCTTCAAGGGTAGATAATGTAGATTCTTGTGCATTTGCTTCTAATTTCTATGTTGACATAACCATTATTTGTTGTTGTTCTTCATCTTCTTTTCTTTTGATTATTTATTCTCCCATAAACAAAGGTGTGAAATCTAAGGAACCCCAATCATCTTCTAATAATTTTGACACTGTTTCCGTCTCTTTTTCTTCTTCTTTCATAGGCTCTATTTTCAACGTTGGAATCAATTCATTTAGAGGACTTGTCATTCCTTTTGAAACTTGTAATAAAATTTTAGGCTCGGGGTCTATTTCAACTTGGTATACTTTATTGTTTTATACATACTTCATTATAAAGTGAAGAGTTGAAGGCAATACATTTATCTCATGAATCCAAGGTTTCCTTGAAAGAAGATTGTATGAAATATTATCGAGCATGACATGAATAGGAGTTTGCGAGGTAGCATTTCAAATTGTAATAGGAAAAGGAATCATACCAAGCAGTTTCTTTCCTACATTGTTAAATATTTTAATTGATAAGGAGTCAGGTTAAATTCTTGATTTGTCCACGCCAAGCCTATACAAAAGGGTCACACTACACAAATTAAGGGCATAGCCATTATAAACAAGGGTTATTTTTAATCCTAACCTATTATAGATAACTATTATCATGAAGGCATCATTTTTTTTATAATTTCTAAAGGAGGTAGCTCATGTTGATGAAAATTAATGTCTACATTAACTACATTCATTACTTGTATTAGAGTTGCCACATCATTTGCATTTGTAGCAAAGGGAACCACTACTTGTTGCAAGCCAGTTTCAAGAATATTGTGATAATTAGGTGAATTTTGAATTAAGCCCCATAGGGATATCTTTGTAGGAGAATTCATAAGTTGTTCAACAAGATCATAATCCTTTCCACTATTTCAAGGCAAATGAGGAGCGCTAGGCAAGACAAGGTTAGGAAAAGGTAAAGATGTTGTAGTTGGTTGTTTTGGTTGTGGATTGTTTCTAGTGTTATATGTACTAGAAATGGTATTATAACTTGATTGCAGAAAAAACATTGTTCTTAGGTGGTTCAAGGGTGAAAATAGGTTTTTTTTTAGTTTGAGGTTTGTGTGAAGGTGGGTAAAGGATAAGTTGAGGTTGAATCATGCTAACTTTTCTTGGTTTTGGTTTTTCATAACAAGCCTTAGTGTATGAACCTTATGAGATGAAATATTCAAGGGCCTTATATAACATTTCAAATTCATCACTACTAAAAGGCTTGAGGGTAACGTTAACTTGGAAAAATATTTGACATACTCAAATAACTATGCTTTCTCCAAGTGTTTCATTAGTTTTTAAGTGTTTTTGATTTTATTTTATAATGAATGCCAAATTTAGTCTAATCTAATTTAACTATGAACTAATGCTGAAAATGAAAAGTATAGTAATCTAATTCTATCAACAATTGAAATGAGTTTAGAATATTTTGAACATAACAAAAATTATGCAAACTAAAATAGATGACTAACAGTAGCAAACAAAAACACAAAACCAGAGAATTGAATGTTGTAAAGTGCAGTATAAATTTGGAAGTGGGACTAAATTTCCTAGAGGGGAATATAAGTCCCAAATAAGGTTTTTCAAGGGTTTAAATTTTGAATAAAAACAATTACATAATACCCATAAACTAGGAAAAATCACCTAAACTAGGACTAAATCACCCAGAGGGGTGTATGAGTCACAATTTAGGGTTTTTGCACAAATTTCAAAGAATTCTAAGTGAAACTTATCCTTTTTGGTTTGCATGATGTCTATAAACTAAGTAAAAATGTATAATTTAGATGAAATTCAATGATGCAAGAGGAAAAATGCAGCCTATATGCACATTCACTAATGCAAGAATTAGAAACCCTAGATGTCAATTCACTAATACAAATCCTAATGCAATGGTAATGCAATCTATATATAGGATGATGATGCACTCCAAATCAGAATTAAGATGTTTCAAATATAGGTTCACCAAAATGAATCAACAAAAATAGGGGCAGGGGATTTCTATCCTTGAGGAGATAAGATTCATATTTCACACGCTTGTTTCACTCAAGGAAACCCTAGAAATCTCATTCCAATGTAGAAAGGATAAATAGATCTTGCAATAGGATTGTCCTAGGGTATGGTTAATGATTGAAAGGGCTTGGAAATAAATATTATATACAAGTTCTAATTATGAAACCTAATAATATGAAAAACCATAAGAAATGACCTAGGAATGTATGCAAAACATAATAGAAAACTTGAGGAATTAGAATGGTGCACCTAGAAATCTGAATATGCTCAGAATAAGCCCTAGAACTCTTAAAATATAAACTTTAGGGCATGTTGGGACTCATAGACCAAGATAGGTGTATCATTCCTAGTCTAGGGTTTCTAGATTGAAATAGGAATCTAGTATAGTAGACTTAGGATCTTCAAAATTTTGGAAAACTGCATATATTGGGACTCATACACCACTTGTGGTGTATCAATCCTATTCTAATTTTTGGGAAGTCAAAGTCCAAATATACTCTCCAATATTTTCTCTGTGTTCCCTATAAAATATTTGGATCTGAACCTATAAAAAGGACCTTCAAAATATAATATATTGGTGATTTTCTTATGAGAGGTTTTCGTTTGTCAAACCCCTAGTTGGGTAGTTAAACCTTGATATAGAAAATAGATCTTGAATGTAAATGTTAACATAAACCATAAAATTAAGTGTATCTAAGATTAGGAAATTTAAAATTCAATGCAACCCTATCCTAATGTGCTAGAATAAAATGCATGATTGAAATATGAAGATGAATGACTCCCTTAGGGAGATCTATATTCACCCTAATAAGTCATAGTAATGTATGCACCTTCCTTAGGTTGAAATTGGAGTGATAATGGATGATGGAATAACTAAAGAAATAAGTCATTAGGCTTGGAATGATGGCTAGTTACATATACCCAACCTAGAATCCATCATGATTCACCATAGGAAACCATAATCAATCCTTGACAATGCTATATCTTGAATGAAAGTGATCTTGAAGACCTAAAAAAATATTTAATGGTGATCCAAGGCTTGAACTTCTATTGCTACTTGATTTTGAATTTTCTTGTGAAAGAATACTTGAATTCATATGAATGCATAGATCTTGAATTTATTTCTCTAGATTAGAATAATGAATTAGAAGCTTGTTTATATAGGCAATACACCTAATTTACTATTATTTAGATCTCAAAAGCTGACATCAACAAAAAATTCAATTAAAAAATTGTGTTTCCTGCTAAAACCCTAAAATTAGGCCACACAGGACTCATACACCACTTGAGGCATCTGGGTCCCACCTAGGGGGACTCACATGCCAAAGGTGGCATATGAGTCGCACCCTAGATTTTCAGGGTGGATCAATGATAGGTTGTGAGAAAATTTAATGCTTTATTTTATTTTGTCTCTATTTTAGTTGAAATAAACCTTGAGATCTAAAATAAAGGGTCTTAGGGGCCTATTAATGATTATTTAAAGGGTCCATGAATGTTGTTGGTGATTTGAGCTAGTGGTTTAGTATCTCTTAAAGGGTAGCTAATTCTTATAATCAGAGATCCTAGGTCAGTTGAAAACTAACTTGAGATTACTAATTGAAAAGCCTCTCCTCTACACTCTAGGCTCTATAGGAACAAGGTGGGTATCCCTATACATTAAGGTAGATCATCACACTACAATGGTGGAAGGCCTTTAATGATCTAAATCATCTACACAACTCTCCCTTGTCTTCTATATCTTATGGTATTGTGGAAATAAACATAAAATATAATACATGAAACTAAAAGGTTTTCTTTTGAGTTGAAATTAGATCCACCTCAAACTTAGTCTTATAAACATAGACTAACCAATACCTTATCCATATGGAGTCCATAAATAAAGTAAAACTCCTATAATAGACCCACCCTGGCTTCTTATAAACTTGCTTCCTTATAGTAAGAAACCAACAAAATAATAGAACTATAAAATTTATTTGAAATCCCTATTGCATCATCACTGCCTTAACATATAACTTGAAATAAATTAATCTACTCCTTGAATAGAAACTAACAAAGAAAACATTCAAGATCAGAAAATGTGATTGAGAACCAAAAAAAATCCTTGATTATATTGATTCAAAGATAGTGAGTACAAAACCAAAGAGAATGATAGATTTGATACAATAATTAAGAGCATAATGCAATGAGAACTCAGGTAATCTATTATTATTATAGAGAAAACATTACAACACTTCCTTTCTAAGTGTAAGATAGAAAGAACTATATAGACTAAGACCAAGACACACAAAAAATTGAGAGGATGGAACCCAAACAAAATGAACAAAATTTCCCTTTATAGTGTAGGAATAACTTATATTGGAATTTGAAACTACTAACCTTAACCAAACTAGGGTTTCACACCAAAGCACCTAGATCAAAATATAGTCCACCAAGAATTTCCCCCCAAATAGATGCAACAACCAGGCATGAATGCTCCTGAAACCTCGAGAACAGTCTAACATTGATAGCATTCTAAAAAACAAGAATGACACTCTCATGATATATGCGGTCAAAATCAGGAACATACCTTGACAAGGAATACAACCACTATGAAACATTAAGAAATAAATGGCGTCACTCAAAAATCACTTCGGCCTTGGAAGAAGTGAAAGAATGCGATTAAGATCCTTTTGGATTCAATCTAGTAGCTGAGAAACATACACACCATTATTTTGCATTCAACACCTATGAATAGGAGAACCTAACTATTGGGAAACCACACTTTGAATTGTGTTCATCAATTTATCCAACGCCTGTTGCTCACTTCCCATAACTTTAAAACTTGACCATCAGATTTATGGTCATTAAAATATCCACCGCACGTCACCAATTTGGTAAAAACTTGAACTTCAGAATCTCATGTTGGAGGTTACAAAATTTTGAAAACCTGCGACACGCTAACCTCACAAAAAACACCGTTCAATCACCATTAGCATCCATTGTATCATCTATTATCCCAATAAGGCCCCACCAAAGACATGCATTACCAACCTACTCACCCTATTTCTTTTCAAAAAACAATATTTTATTACTGCAAGGTGAGCAGGGAGTGGTTGAGATGCATTCAATGATTCCACTTCATCGCCTCTCATTTGATGAAAGGCCCACCTACACACTTAAAAGGTTAATATGCATATGTGTATAAGTCATGACTCAAAAGGGAGCTACCTTAGGACATAAGACTAAAGGGATGAAAAATATTTAGGCTTGTAACTTAAGGCAATGATAAAATATTAGAAGGGGTCACGACTAGGCAGGCAACAAACCAATGACATAAGGTCATAACTTAAAGGGACAATAATAAGTAGACACAAGATGCCAATGATAAAATACAACATAACTAGGATTTAAGGAAGGTTTTGGAAAATGATGAATTCTTGATAGATTTTAAACCCTGAGATAAAACCCTAGTGCATGAAAGGTGAACCCTAGCCCTCAGGAGACTCAAAATTTTGACAAAATGGCCATGGATTTTACAAATACAACCAGTGGTTGTAGTCGGGGATATGTACTTGACAAAGAAGAGAAAGAATTCAGTTATTAATGGGAGAGTAGACCACCAAAACTCAAAACAACAATGAAAAAATAGGAAACTATAATACAAATTTTTGTTGATATGTCCTACCTATGAAAAGTAGGGTTTGAGGAATTATCCATGCACTAGAAATTCCAACATCACCATTCAGATTTTGTAAACAATTGTAACTTTCACCATGATTACCCCAAACAAAATAAGGGCTAATCCAAAGGGCCTCAAATTTACCATGTTTTCCCTTGTCCCTACTTCTTTCATTCCACATCAATACAAAATATCCTATGGAAAACTTTCTATCCGTACCCTTCCTGTTAAAAAGGTATTTGAACTGCAACTATCTCTTCAGAGTAATTTCTTTTATTTCTCTTCTTGATTCATCCAATTCTGTTAGCTGATTAATTCTACTACTGATGCTATCATCAATATCTTCTTCATATTCTTGGATTAATTTATACACTGGAAATAAGTTTTTCATTGGAATTCTTGCATCCAATCCATACACTAGTTCATAAGGAGATCTTTTTGTGGCCTTCTTTATGGTAGTTCTATTAGCCCATAGAGCTAATTTTTACTTTGAATCCTAGGCCTTGTTGTTTTTTTTCCATGACTCTCTTCATAATCTTCATGAGGCTTTTGTTATTGGACTCAGCTTGTCCATTTCTATATGGGTGATAAGGGGAAGAATATGAAATTAAAATTCCATAAATTTTGCAAAAATTAGTGAATTCTTTAGATGACACATAGCATTGTCCATAATTAACTTTGTCAGGGTACCAAATCTGATCAGTAGATTATCCATTACGAAATTAATGAAAACCTTACTAGTTTCCCTCCTTGTAGGAATTACCTCCACCCACTTGGTGAATTAGTCTCTGGCAACCAGTATCCAACTGTGACCACCAATAGATTTTTCATTGAACTCACCAATAAAATCTATGCCCCATTTCTGAAAAGGAGCCTCAACATTTTTTGTTGTAAGAGGAAAAGCACCAGAAAACTTCAACTTACTAGAATACCTTTGGAAAGCATCACACTTTCTCACCACTTTGTGCGTATGAAAAAAGAGAGATAACTACAATTACCTAGATCCCAAGATCTTATGGGCAATTATTTTGTCTATGTAATGGCCTCCACAAACTCCACCATGCATTTTTTCAAGAATCTTCTCTACGTATTTTTCATCAACACAGCTCAACATAACACCAGTCCTATCCCTCTAGTATAAGTAACCCTTAATCATAACATATTTGATTACTTATAGCTTTAGGGTCCTTTTCTAATTATCAGTCAATGATTAGGGAAATAAATATATCTCACATAATGTAAAACATATTTCTACCAAATACATTCCAGAGCTGTGCACTCCTTTGTGTGAACATCTTCACTGAGTTAATTTATCTAATTGAATTTGAGGTTTGATTCAACCATCAATTTGGCTAAACCCTATCCTCTAACTAGTGTAGTGATATGAATATCAATATTAAATTCTTAAAATTTATTTATCCATCTACACCTTCTTCCTATGACTTCTTCTTGAGTAAAAATATCTTTGACTGCAACACTAGGTACATAAGCCACTATTTTAGCACCTGCCAAAGAGGATCTAAAATTCTTCACTGCCTTCACCAATGCATAGGCATAATTTTCCATGATATCATACTTCAATTATGTTTCTTGAAACTATTTTATAAAGAAATAAATTGGTTGTTCATACCCTTCATCATTTTTTTGTAATAAGACAATAGTAATTGTGTGGAATGATGAAAAAGAAAACAACTAAAATGTATTTGTTTATACCCTTCATCATTTTTCTGTAATAAGACAACGGTAATTGTGTGGAATGATGAAAAAGAAAACAACTAAAAATGCATAGTAAAATTAGGTGATTTGAGCACCAATGCCTCTTTGATAGCCTTCTTGATGTTGTTGAAGGATTTAATAGGCTCATCATTCCACTCAATTATTTCTTTCTTTCTCAACATTTTAGAGATGGATCTTATAGTTTCAACAATGTTTGTAACAAATATTTTGACAAATTAATTTGGCCAAAGAATGATTAGATCCACTTTACTGTCTTAGGACAAGGGATTATATCAATTTCTACAACTATTTCTAGATCAACTTTTATCCCATCCTTTGTAACTATATGCCCCAAAAAATTTCCTTCTGTAACCCAAAATGTGCATTTCTTAGGGTTCACTGAAATACCATATTCCCAAGCTCTTATGAATATCTTTTCTAGGTGCATGAAATGCTCCTCCTCCTTCTTGGAATATATTGTGAGGTCATCCTACCATATATCCATGAAAACATCTATGAAATCTGAAAAGGAAGCATCCATAGCCCTCAGAAATGTAGCTCTAGCATTTGTTAGACCAAAAGGCATTCTAACATAGATGTATGTTCCCCATGGTGTATTAAAAGAAGTCTTATATTTCTTAGACTCTTTTACCTTTACCTGATTGTAGCTAGAAATACCATCCATCATAGATAAAGGCTCACAACGAGTAACCTTATGTATCATTACCTCCATGTTAGGCAACATGTAGTTATCTGTAATGAAGATATATTCAAATTTTTTAAATCAACACATAATCTTATATCTCCATTCTTTTTTCTCACTATTACCAAATTTGATACCTAGGTGGATTGTCTGATAGGATTTATGACTCCATTGTCTCTGAGCTTCATGAGCTCTTGCTACATCTTATGTTCTAATGTAGGATTTATTGGCCTTTTCTTCTACCTAAAAGGTTTGGAACTTCGCTTTAGAGGAATTTCATGTTGGAATAAATCTTCTCTATAAGCATTTAAGTCATCATATGACCATGAAAATACATGTTTATATTTACTTAGCAAAGTGATCAACATATCTCTAACCCTAGGGCTAAGCCTCTTACCAATATACACCTTCTTGGGTGCATCTTTTGTCCCCAAATTGATTTCCTCAAGGTCTTTATCTTGTATAGAATTTTGCTTCATATTGCATTTCTTTGAGTTATCAAAAAATATTTCTAGGGCTACCAATCCTTTTAATATTTTATTGGTCTTTGTTGTGCCTATAGCACACACACCCCATTCAAAATGGGGGGCCTCTGTTTTCACTTGTGCCAAGTCAATTTTTGCTACCGCCTCATTTTGTGTCACCCCTATTTTTGCATCGTAAGTGGTCAAGGAACCTTAGAAGAATCATCTTGAGTCGACCATATTTTGCTACCCTCAAATTTTTGAAGTCTTAGGCCTTTTTGGAGCCTCATTGACTGTTTACCTTCAATTCTTAAAATGGCATCCTCCGAAAAATGCGGGTCCACCCCTGGGGGCTGCCCCATGCAAATTTCCCTAGTGCCTCTGTCGTTTTCAATGGCTGTCTCAAAATGTCCTCCCGCCTCGCGAGACCCACAATTCAGTTCACTCTTTTCACCGTCGATCATCTTGAATAGCTAACACATGATCGTCATCCGCTCAGCAAAGTCTGTTGTTTTGGACACCATTTTTGAATTAATATTCACCAAACCTAAATGTCATCATACCTACAATTATGAGGGGCATTAAATGGAAAAAATTCTATAAAAATCCCATCTTGACCTATCATTTTCACCCTGCAGACTTTCAAAAACATGCTAGAGCCGCCTGCCCTCACCTCTATTGTGCCTGCAACTTACCTTCACCAATTTAAGTGCCATCATTTTTTTTTTTCATCATCATATGTGTGAGACTCTAAGGTAGTATTTTCATTGCCATTCATTGTGCGTTCTTCTAAAAACCCAAAATGGTTAAGTGTTCCTCAGTAAAAATGATGAAATTAGATAGAAGAACACCACTTCGCAAAACCCATATGTTGAAACATAGAAAAATATTCAAAACTAACCATGGGATGTATGTGGAACTTGATGCTCTCATAGCCATTCTTGAGCTCGACATTCATGCCCTTTGGGCCAGCAACCATCCAATTATGGTCACTTCCCCCTAAAAAATGATTAAACTTTTGAAAATGACCGGCACCTTCATCAAACCTGTACCCATGTGAAGCTCCCTCAACTTGGCCCTTTTAAAATACAACCAAATTCACAAGTATCAAATAAAGATCCTTTGACCCTCTTGGGTCTACATGCATAGGCATCCGCCTGCAAAAGGATTTTTGGCTTTGTCGTTCAAAAATTTCCATTTGATGGAATCCTCCGATAGGCAGGTCCCACCACAGTCACCACCAATCAAACTTGACTGAGCTAGAAACCTAAGACCTGAAACTTGCTGGGTTGAATCCTCTGGAATGCCAATTGTGGAATTTTGTCTAGTCTCTACCATTTTCAATGGTTGTGTGATTGCATCCCTCTGCCCATCGGGTCCCGCATTTGTAAACATCGTCTGAGGTTAAATTTCACCAAAATGACTAAAGTCGCAAACCAGTTGTGGGGTTACCCTTGCAGACTTCCGTATACGAGTTTCCATCTAGGATTTACCATTTGAAATGGCCTTCACGACATGTTTATCTTCCTATCAAACCACCCATTCCCAATCGCCGTCCAAACACGCAGGTGAGAAAATCCCTTGTGGGCCACCCTTTGCAAGTTTTCATCGACCTTTCAACATTGATTAAATGGCTAACTCAAAATTACAAGGGGATGACATTCTTCTGACTGGTGGATCGAGAACCTACTTTCATCAGATGACTCAAAAATGTGAAGTGATTAAAAAATCAACGCACCTACCTTCTGCAAACCCAATAAAGCGGGTGTCTCTAACCAAACTTTCATCTTGCCTGCACCATTTCCAAATGGAAAACACCTAAAGCCTTCTCATACCCTTGGGTTTTTACTTTCAAAATTAATGACAAAGTGACCTCCATCTTTTGAGACCATGAATCTCGCATGGAAAAATGCCTCTTGTGGGATGCTTCCTTATCGACGTTGTTTTAATAGTGGAGCCTGAAACAACCAGGCTACCATCTACCTTTGTGTGCTTAAAATAAGATCTTTATGCTTCCTAATCTACAAAGTGACCTTGACCCATGTGCTAAATTGCCTAACCTCCCTGGTGGACCCCATCTATTGATCAAATCTAAGCATGGGTGAGGCCATGTGGGTTTTTGTGCCCTGATTGTTGTATGTTCACTACTACCTTCAAAATGACTACCAGCCCAAGTAAGTTTGCACCCCTGGGCCCACATTGCCATAACTCCCTCAAATGAGCAACTAATGATGATTCAAAATATATGATAGATCTAACGCTATTTTACAGTGTGTTGGCTAGTTCCTCATGATTTCATGCTTTAATATGCTCATTGCTCCTTTGTTTGCAGGATATATGAAACCAGTTGTCGGGTCCTCAGGGGTAGTCATGGAGATAGACAAAGGGAAAAATATTGCCAAGGAATATAGGGGAAAAGAGGATAAGAATGATATGCCATATAAGTTCCAAGGGGAACCCCTTAATTCAAAGGTCACCATAGACTAGAAAGAGATCTCATATACTAATATGGGACACGTTGACATCAATGAATTTAAGTGAAGGGTCTGAGTCAACCCTACAACAAAAAATTATATAAGAATTAGAGGTAGTGGACTGGCCAAGGCTTCTGGATTCCCACTAGCTCTTAGAGCCCTTGAGCTTGTAGACAAGGATGGAAATGTATTAGCTGATGTATCTGTGAAGTCGATATGGAGGACCTTCACATCCCTACCTTTAGTGAAATGGAGGATATGCCTAAATAATATGATAAGAAAACGTGGGAAGTTGATCCCCTCAAATACAAGAAACTCATCAATCAATACTCGTTGAAGGAATTAAAAAAGGGGTAGCACTAACAAAGTTCCCCAAGAACTCTACAGGAGAGATTTATAAGAGGATTAACATGACTTGGTAACCTTATTGAGCATAGTTATGGGCCTTCCAACTATAGCCTTCTTCAATGAATGGATGCTACACTTTGTAGAATAAATAATCCGAGGGGCCACTAAATTTTACTAGGCCAAAATAATTAGTAATTTCTTGCACAAGCAATTTGTGGTCATGAAGAAGACTTCACAATTTTATATGACATCGTACCTAGTCTATTTTCTCACTGACCATGCCCAATACAAGGGAATCTTTGTGGCATGAAATCCAACCCTAGACCAGGAGCTAAAAGTATATGACAAGTACCCACAACTCTAGTACAAGAATTTCAAGCAAGATTATTGTAGAGTCAATGATGCCTTCATAGGCCATATCATCAAAATGCTTGAGGGTGATTCTAAAAGAAGGGTCTCCCATAGTGCTAACACTTAAATTCGCTATTTTGGCTTTCTATTCATATTTTTTCCAAATTTTACCTTCATTCAACCTGAGGTTTTTGAGAGAAAGCTTATAAGCTACGTCGGTACCCAAATGACCAACTAATATTGCTTGAAATCTCTCAACAACTACATTGTGCACATGCCATCCTAAATGAAAAACATAGGGTAGGGATTCCTAATCCCCTTTCCTTCAACAAAGGAATGTATGAGCTCCACAAATCCCAGTGTGTAGAGTATTCAAATAAAGAACTCATGGGGTATAATGTGGAGTTCCACACTACCCAATCTCAGATGGATCTATACGGCAAGCTCAAAATGGTTGGAGTTAAATATGCCCACCTGCATAATGTTGAAGACTTTTGGGCCAATTGCAAGGATGATAGGGAAGTGCGTATGTGGTAATACATGTGCGTGATGACATACTTCATCAAGATAGTGAAACTATTCCCGATGTCAGAACAAGTAGTTGAAGAAGAAAGCACGGTAGTAGATCCAAGATATGACATTGTTGCCAGCCTACCACTGCCATTAATCAACTAGAACAAAGAAGAGATCAATGACCTTGATAGTCTAATGATTACTGGTGAGGTAAGGAGAAAACAATGGATTCATGGGAAAATTTCTCAATTAAAGCTATGGGAGTGACCCTAACATATAGGGAACTCAAAGATATAATGGAAACTGAGACTAACAATGCCTCTATTGATACTGCCCCAATTGAATTGACTTTAGCATCTCCCCCCAATACATGGTCCAAGAAGAGAAAGGTACTGGCTAGATGCTATCCCAAATCTAAGGTGTACTCATGAAAACCATCAGAAGGTGAGCCTTCCAAGAAATCAAAGAAATCAGGTAGTTTTCTAGAGATTCCCACCATCCAAGAGGACCCGCTACATGAAGGAGAGGAGAAAGAGACTGAGCAACCAAAGTCTTAGCCTACTACACTTATTGACCTAGCTGCAATTGCTACTACAACTATCCCTTCTCCACCTACTTCATAGGAAATGGTTGTTGCCTCTCTGCCCATGATGGAAATTTCAGTCCTTCATGCCTCTATTTTTCCTATAGCTCAGATCATAGCCATAGATTTCTCATCTTCCACCACTTATCCACTCTCTTCCTCATCCATGTCTCTATCATTGTCTCTTTCGCCTGTCACTGCAATGACAACAATGCCCATTCTCACCCTTCTAGAAGCCTTTACCAAGTACATGCAGAATATTGCCTCACAATGTTCTAGAATGTTTGAAAACCCTATAGTGTAGGCCACCTTGGCCTAGGCTATAAATGACCTCCCTATCCCCCCTCCTCCAACTCAGCTACCTACGATGGAAGCAATGCTTCAAATCTCTGAGGAGTTTGATAGGAAACAAAAAGAGAGGAAAGTAAAAGAATGGAGGAAGAAAAAAATGACTACCACGAGAATCCCCCATATCAACATCTTGTAATTGATGAAGTAGTCCATGAAGAGGATGAAGCATAATCCTCCGAGGAAGATGATGATGAGCTAGGCACTAAGCATATCATTAAAAATTTCAAGCATGATCTTGAGGAAGAGCTGGCCTAGCAACTCAAGAACATTGGAGAGGAGGTTGAAAAGTAGCCCATCATTGAAGAGAAAGAAACCGATGAAGAAATGGAGGACACTGAACCTCCAACAAGGGATAAAGATCAGAGCCTTGATCATAATAAAGAGGTACCTCCTTTAGAGGAATGAGAGGAGGAGGAGAATGAAAAGAAAGAAGAAGAAAATCCTAGAGAGGAGGTTGAGACAAGAAAAGACCAGGAAACAAAACATCATGAAGAGCACGGGCATGAACTGGAAAAAAGGAGAAGAGAGAATATTTGAGGGGAGAGACTGCCCCAAGGAACAAACAGCCGCCAAGTCCCTTAAAAAATAAATAGTACTCATCTAAGATTTGGGTGAAGAAGAAGGAGAAAAGATAGAGTAGGAAACTTCAAGTGGCAACCCAATGCAAGTACAACACACCCTTGAGGAAGAAGGTGATCACAAATAATTGAAAGGGGAAACTCAGATGTCTAAATAGCTTGAGAAGTAGTTAGAGAGGAATACCCTAACCCCAATGGATCCAAAGGAAATGTTGGAGGCCATCTTGGCTTGAGCCCAAATAAGTACGAATATGTAAAAGAAACCAAAGGTCAGATATCACCTAACAATAGATGCATCTAGATCCAAGACAGTGCAAATAGCCACCCAAGTGATGGGAGAGGAAGGGATCAGTTATAATTTTTCTATAATTGATCTAGGGATAGCTACAAGAAAAGAAGAAAATCAACAATATTCAAGGATCCATTGCCACCATCGTACACCAAATGCATAAAGATAAGACCTTTAAGGATGAGTTAAAGGCACAGGTGGCGAATCTGACAACTAATATTCAACAATGATCTTCAACTAAGGATCTCCCCACCACATCATCATCTACCTCACTACTGCTATCCAAAGAGCATATTAGCAAGTTAGAAAAGAGAAATAATTGGACAAAGGCCACTGAGGATTGGTTCTGGCATGTGATCTACAATGTAAATATGGGCATTGGTCACTTTTTCAGGACAATAAATATGTTTCAAGATCTACAACAACAGTTAGAAAGGGTTGAAAAGACTTGCGAGCACTTCACAGAGCTATATCGGATCACCTATCCCAAGCTTGAAGTCATTCTTAAGATACCAGATAATTCACGAGAAAAGGAGTTAGGTCTATCAAAGGCCAATCAATGGCTTGTGGAAACATGGAAAATGAGTGTAGAACACAAAAAAGAGGTATCGGAGCAGGTTCCCCATGAAGTAGGGCTAGACCTCAATTGGGTTAAAGAGATTAGAATGGCATGTGAGGAGTACCTTAAGTTCAAGATAGATTTTGGCATGCCTCCTACTAAGATAGATCCAGAAAAGATAAAGCCCTACTTCCACAAGAAGATGGAAAATAGAACCATTGACACCCTCTCTCTAGATTTCATGGATTTTGTTCCTCATGCCTTCGCCCAGTCAAAAAAATTAATGTAGAATATCACTAAATGTGACAAGGACTAGGATGTGCTCATTGGTCGATCAAAAAGATTATCATTCCAAATGCTCCAATCAGACATAATGGAGTGGGGAAAGCTTTAAGCGATGATAATAAAATTTGTGGAGTATGTCACATTGCAAAAGGAGGCTAGAAATCCTATTATAGATGATGAATTCCTCGTAGTGTAGCTACAATAAACAACAATCAGCTAAAAGACAAAATGTTACAGTGTTGCTCACTAGAAGACAAAATAGATTAAAGGAAAAAGATGTATTTTATATTGCTGAATATTTTGGGGTAGGTGAAACCCTAATGTAAAATAAATCTGAGCCACACAATGAAGTAAATCCTAGCCATTCATTTCACTTTTAAAAAACTATAAATAGGGGGTATCCTCTCATTTTCAAGCGAGAGTTAAGTTTTTGTACAGACATGTTGCTTGAATGATTAATAGAAATTCATTGATTTGGTGGATTCTTGAGTTCCAAATTCATGTTACATTATTCTTCTTTTCATTTGTATTGAATTTGAGTAAATTAACTTTGTTGTTCTATGTGTTCTTTCATGCTTTAGTAGATTAGTTAACGTTGTTCATTGGTTTTGAAGAATTATGTTGTGTTGATGCCCTTCCCTGTTCATTCTTTTTGTTGTTTATTGATGATAAATTGTAGTGTAAATCTAGTTTGAACATTATACGAATGCTACACATAAGTTCTATCTCTTGTTCATGTTTTATGGTGAATGAAACGCTAAAACTATGCAAACCTTAGAAGATTGCACAAGTTTCATAATACTATAATTTTATTTGGTTAATTGGAACTTTATTTTGGGAAGGTTGTCCACTGTAGGGTCCTCCATTATTACTGTTCATTGCTAGTTTAAGGTCTAGGAACTTCTTCTCTTCCCTGCCCTTTTTTCCTTTTTTTTAATAGTGAATTTGAACAAGGTTCATTGCACATTGTAAAGCCAAATCTAAAGCTGAAATAGGAGTTTTAGATTGTTGTTTGAACCTACAAAAATTGTATAGTAACTTCCCCTCTCAAAAACTCTATTAAATGAACCAATCTTTCCTAGCTTAACTCATGTAAGTCTGCCCTATGATTACCAACAAGATCACATTTAAACAACTGAGATATTCCATGCACGTCATGACCTGACACTAGAGAGACCTTGGGGTAATTTTCAGCAACTTGTCATTGGAGATTTCCTTTCAAGAGAGGTGATGCACTTATGCATTATCTATGTTGAGAAGTGCTAAAACACCCATCAACAAAGAACTAGTGCTAGAAGGAGGGATTGATGCATGTTAAGTTAGATTGAATCGATTCATTCTCCCTTGAAATATTTTACAGAGTCCTAAGGTCAACACCAAATAAAGGGGAATTTCAGAAGATACCACCCCTACTCGAGCTAGAAGAGCTAGAAGAGGGGAAGAATCCACCTCCAACACACCCAACTAGCCCACTTCACCTTCATCCTCATCCTCTACTTCCACCCATTCACCTTCACCTTCTTCTTCACCCTTGGCAATGCATCTCCCCTCTCAATCGTTTCAAACAACCTTCCAAGCTGCCATCTCCCATAGCCTAGGCATTGCCTTTCAACCCAATGTACCTCCTTTTTTGGGCATTGTCCCTATAGTTGCCGCTACCCCTTTGCAACCCCAAGTCAATTTGGCACAACCTCCTCTACCTCTTCTTCCCATGGTATGGTTGGGAAACAATCCATCTCCTCTATCCTTTAACCTTTACCATGATATGCCCAAGAACTCAAAGGGATTTTGCACAAATTTTAACCCTTGGGATCCACAAAGGATAGCTAAAGAAAACATTAAGATGTTCCAAACAGCCTTAAAGCATATGCAAATGATACACAAGGATATGGTATGCTAGATCTTCCCATATTCCTTGGGGGAGGAGGCATTTTATTGGTACATCTATTTGCTGCCAAGATCCATGAACACTTGGGACTTATTGATGAATGCCTTTTTGCAGAAATTTAAAGTCTCGGTCAGTCTCTATGGGCTATACCAATTGTTCATGAAAATCTAAGGGGAAGTCAATGAACCAATCAGTGCTTTCAATGATAGATTTCATAGAGCCTACATGAGATTGCAGATGCCTTATGTGGTTGATGATGCTTCTACTTTCCTAGTGTACTATGAAACTCTAGACAACCTCAAATCTTCCTTCGTAAAAAGAATGAACCCGCCACCTGCTTAGCTGACAGACGCCTATGCAAAAGTACTTAAAGATAGCACTAATTTAGAATAGCACATTGCTGTTCTGTTACAATCTCTAGGGCTAGTTTCCAATCCATATCAGATCCAAGGGATTACCCAAGCTTTGGCATAGTAGACACCCCTGATGAATCCAATTTCACAACTCACAATGGTGCATCACCTGGGACAACCATTGAATCAAGTGCCTCTTGTGCCTCAATTATTGTAGCCCTTGCAATAATATGTCCATGCGTATTCACCCCAAGTGCTAATATACCTCCAAGGTTCTGAGTTCCAACCCATTCATCAAAATCAACTGGTAGTACAACCCATTTTCCTCCAAAATTCAGCTTCACAACCAAACAACGCAAAGAAGGATCAGATTGATAAGCTAACATAAATGATGAAGAATTTGTCAACTTAGATGATACACTTAAGGAACCAGAACAATTATTTGTAGGCCTCACAAAGAAGCATCCAATCCAGCCTCAATAGTGAAAATCATGACAACTATGATGTGGGTGCCTCTTCTGGATAGAATTTTGAAAGAAATCAAAATTCGGGGAAGAACTTTGACAAAAGGCCTTCCTAGAGAAAAATCAGGCATGGAACACAAGGCCAAATAGTGGTGGAAATACCACACCTCTTGAATAGCCCACCAAAAGTGATAAGACCATGAGCAAGGTATACCTACCCAAGGCTGCCTTGTCTTGTTGGTGTTGTATCCATAAGACAAGCCAACATTATGAATTGGATAGTTGCTCAGATTTTCCAGACAACCACTAAGATTTTATAGATAGAGGTCCAAAATTTCATTAATAGTTCGATATGGAGAGATCTCATTCCCTCCAAACCATATGATTCCTTAGTTTTGGTGGTCAACCAGGGTCCTTTCCCCAAAAGTGAGAGCAATGTGCCCGAGAAGAAGACTATTGCTACCTCAAGTGATGACAAAGCAAAAGAGGTAAGTATCGAACATTCTTTATCTCATCTCTTTAATTCCATAGATAATGGTCCAGTAGATGAGGAAGAGTCGATAGAAGATGAAGTTCAAATGTTTCACCAAAAGACTACCCCATATGACCTAAGGAAAAGACAAGCAAGTGGTCAAGTAGGTGGTCCTTTTACCACCTCCACTCAACCCAACAACTTTAGCACCCCTCTTGACCCAAATGCTAGAAACAATCTAGGATTTTCCCATGTACCTACTCAGTACTTTAATATAAATAGGCAACATGATCAAAACCAAAACCAACCTACTGGCTCCTCCCAAAACACCCCTTTTGAAGTTGAAATCAAATGAATGAGGGAATATGTAGCTAAGGAATTCAAAAAGGTCAAAATAATTTTATCTATCTTTGAGTTACTTAAAGTCCTAAGAGTTAGGAATACCTTCTTCAAAATGATCAATGGGACCCCTTCATCCAAGTCAACCTAGGAAGTACCCGCCAAAATGTTCTCCTTTGAGGATTCACATAATGAACCTATTGTCCGACAAATTTTTAATAAGAAAGAAGACCTGCCTTCAAACCAGTAAGCCAATAAAAAACATATCAAAGAGCCAGATCAAACCCAAACACAAAAAAAAATCAATAACAAAGAAAAAGGTTAGGTGACCGAAGAGGATATCTTTGCGGGACTATTTCAGGAAAAAATGGAAACCCCTCCCTTCGTGACCACCATTAGAATATTTGGGAAGGATCTTCACAATTATTTTCCTGATTTAGGATCCTCCACTAATGTCATTTCCTTGATAGTGTGCAAAGCTTTGGGAATAGTCATGACTCCCTCTCGATGCAAGGTGGTGCAACTCGATAAAACATAAATTAGCATAATTGGTGAAATTAATAGAATACCCATGCAAATTGTTGATGACCCAAGGATACAACAAACGATTGACATTCAAGTTGTCGATATCCTAGACACCTAAAAAATCATCTTAGGAAGGGATTCCCACAAGTGTTCAATGGATATGTTGCCACAAACTATTATCACATATGGCTGCCATGGAAAGGGCTGCCAAATCAGCTCTGTATAGATCAAGAACCACACATGAAATTTATGATCACAAAATACAAAAACGTGAATGAAGTGTTGTTTTCTAAGATGGAAGTCAGAAATTACTACCTTGTGGCATATCCAGATGAACGAGAATTTATGAAGAGGATGCAACCGAGGAGGTCCTTCTTATATTGTGCAGTCTACCCATTGGCTTGACCCACATGCCTCAGAGCATAGAAATTTCAATTGAGTCTGATGACATCTGAAGACTCCTACAAAGATGGAAATCTTAGATTGTTGGAGTGCTTCCAATATTTCATGGAAAAGTGTGTGCAAGATCAACTTAGTTTGGGAGCAAGGATGAATTTTTAGGAACTCCTGTTGCCCAGTTGGTGTAGGGTACACAATGCGGCCCACTTTGAATTTGAATGTTGCATGTGCCAAACAAAAATCAAGTAAATTAAAGGATAAATCACCCCTAAAAGGGAGGCTCAACTAGTACCACCAAATCAAGGAAACACTGGACTTGCACCACCTCCTAAGGTTGCTAAATTAAATATGTCATCAGAGGAAAAAACCAGGTCTATTGATTCTAGGATCAAGGATCCTTCCAAGTTTTGGATTTTGTGCTTCAATAGGTCTAGATCCAAGAAAGGAGTTGATGTTGGCTTTGATCTGATCATCCCCATGGGTAAGTCATATTTTCTTCCCACAAAATTCAGTTTTATTGCCCAAATAATGTAGCAGAATATGAGGCATTGGTCATTGGTCTCTTAATGGAATTTGTATTCCTATTATGATAGAAGAATAACCAATTATAGACATAGGGTATGGGATCTATTAGAGAGTCTAGATACATTTAACATTCAATTGATCCCATGCTCTCAGACTTATACTACTAATGCCTTGGCCCAAGCAGCTAGTACCCTACATCCCCTATCATTGTTTGGCCTCAAGAGATTCACTTTTGAGATCACCACTATCCCATATATGCCAAAAAATGTGACCAATTTTGAAGTGTTCAATGATGATAAACACATCTTGGATTTCATCACCAGCTCCGATGTGTTTGCATTGTAGATAATTGATGAAGCTAAGCCTGAACAAGCTGAGCTAGATATAGAAGGAGTGATCAACCTCAAGACCAACACTATTCCTAGATGAATTTTTGAGTTAGAGAGGACATTTGGCTTATATCATATCAAAGATTAGGATCAATAAGCAAATAAAGACTCCATCAGCAATCAGTGTGACACCCATAACCTCGAAACAACTAAGGATGCTAAAAATTTATTCATTGGCAAGGTGTGCACACCAGAAGAAGAGAAAGGTATCATTGATGCTCTACAAAAATATCATGATGTAGTTGCTTGGATTTATGAAGATTTGAGGATATATGACACATCAATCATCACACACACTATTCCTTTTAGACCGATGTAAAGTCATTTCAATAGTGACAATGCCCAATCAATGCATTATTGGAACCAATTATTTATAAAGAGGTACAAAAGTTGTTGTCTTCCAAAATCATATTTTTAGTTTGACACTCCACATGGGTGGAAAATTTGGTTGAGGTGAGGAAGAAAAATGGTGAAATTAGATTGTGTGTGGATTTCAGAAAGGGATATTTACCTAGTTTTGTCTTTGGATGAGGTACTCTAGATAGTCAAAGGTTCTCAAATGATGTCCCTCCTTGATGCATACTCTGGTTACAATTAGGTAATGGTGCAATATGAGGACAATCATAAAATGTCATTTACCACCAAGTGGGGAACCTTTGCATATAGAAGAATGTCTTTCAGATTGATCAACATGGGCACCACCTTCTAGCGTGCAATGGACATCACATTCAAGTACATAATTGGTAAGTGCATCATTATTTATATGGATGATCTCACAATATTTTCAAAGACTAGGGAGACCATGTCTCTGATTTATGTAAGGTCTTCTAGAAATGTAAAGAATATGGCATTTCCTTGAATCCAAAGAAATGCATCTTTGTGGTGATTGAGGGAAAGTTGTTGGGACATCTTCTCTTAGAGAGGAATTTCAATAAACCCAAAATATATCCAAGCTATAATGAAGATTTAGCTGCCAAGTAGAAAGAAAGAGCTAAAATATTTCTTCGAAAAGATAAATTTTATTAGGAAATTCATCGCGGGCTTTGCTGAGATAGTTAAGCCACTCAATGCCATGCTGAAACAAGACACCAAAGTTGAATGGATATCAGAAGTGAAGCAAGCCTTTGAGGAAATCAAGAGAGAAATTATTGATGCACTTGTGTTAGTCAGTCCATATTATCTAAAGTCATTCTACATCTACTCCTTCACTTCAGATCATGTGTGTGCCAACATACTGACCCAAAAAGATGACGAAGGAAATGAGCACCCAATTTATTTCATGAGCACTCCATTAAACGATGTTGAGCTAAGATAGAATAACATGGAAAAAAAATAATAAGCTCTTGTGAGAGGAGTCAAGAAGTTCAGATGCTACATCCTACGAAAGGAGGTGTTTGTCATAATGCCTGACCCAGTAGTGAAGACTCTGCTAATGAAAAATGTGTTAGGAGAAATATGAGAAAAATGGGTTACTTTGCTGCAAGAGTACAACATGGAGATCCAACTAATGAAACTGGTAAGAGGGCAGGTGCTCACCCTTATGATAGATGAAGCAGGGCCCGAACTTACAGTTCAACAATATCAACTCGAATACATCTCCCCAAGAGAGTGGTATGATGATATTTTCTATTATTTTTTGAATAAAAAATGCCCACTCCACTTACAGGGAGTCCACAAGTGTGCCCTCAGACTGAAAAGTAGCAGCTATATGCTGCAAGGTTCCATACTGTTTAAGAAAATTATGAGGGAATCTATCTCAGGTGCTTGGGTAAGGAGGAAGCGGTGCACATGCTAAAAGAGTTCCATGGAAAATTTGGTACTGGTCATGGATCAAGTCCTTCTACTACTCATCAAATCCTATGAGTGGGGTATTACTAACCCACCATCTTCAAGGATGCCCATAGTCATGTTCATACATGCCATGTTTGCCAAACCACCATGACTAGAGAAAGGAACGTTGTTGTCCAACTACAATTTGTCTTGGAGTTAAGACCATTCGCACAATGGGGTCTCAAATTCAATTGTCCAGTAAGCTCACCATCTTCTGTGGGTCATAGGTACATTTTAATGACCTCTGATTATTGTACTAGATGGATAGAAGCTATTGCATGTAGACAATGTACTACAAAGGTAGTTGTTGATTTCCTCAAAATTTTCATCATGAATCATTTTAGTTTCCCCTATGCTCTTGTCTACAATAATGGTCCCAGTTTTGACTTGCTGAAATTTTCTAGTTGGCCCTTCGATCACGGTATTTCCCTTAAATTCTCATGCAACTACTATCCCTAAGGCAATGACCTAACTGAATCCACAAACAAGAACCTGATCACCATAATCAAAAAGCTGCTTGATAGGAATCCCCATGACTGGCATACTTAACTCCATTTCTCCCTTTGGGTAGATTGTACATGTCACAAGGTTGCCTTGGTAGATTCCCCATTCTACCTCATCTATGGCCTAGAGCCTGTGTTCTTGATTCACCTAAAAATCCCCACCCTCTAATTCATCAATGACTTCTATGAAGAAGGTGATCAAAAGGAGGATCTCTTACCTAAGATGCTCCACTTAGAAGAAGTGTGTGATCATTCCATTGAGAAATTCACCAAGCATCAGGGCATAGTTAAAAGATGGTTCAATCACATAGCCAAAGTAAAGGCCTTTAGAATCGCTGATTTGGTCTTATCCTAGGACAAGGCCCATCAGAAGAAAGGGGGACATGATAAATTTGACAAGCTTTTGATTTGCTCCTTTTAGATTGTTGAAATCCTAAGAGATAACGCTTTTTTTCTTAAAGACCTTAACTGGTGAAGACGTCTCATTTCCTATCACTAGGCATCACTGTAAGCATTATTTCTTCACCTGAGCTATTGTAGCTCATCCCTTGTAAATATTTGTACATAGGTTAGGTTAGGTTTCCCTTGCTTTGTTGTTTTGTGTTTTCTTTTTTTTTGCTCATTTCTCGGTTGTTGCACTTTGTTGAGGGTGTCTTTTGTTCCTGGCATGGTCGCCATGCTCGGCTTGACGAATGGTTAATTTTTATGCCCACTCTTTTTTGTTATTTGTATAAGAAATCATTCCCAACTATCAATTTCTAAATGTCTCTAGCATTTGGTTTCCTCCTTTGAACTCTAAAATAACCTAGGATTGCATCCTTATTTGAATCCTTTTATGCTTATGATGGATCATACACAAGAACACAGTTTAAATGTTTCCAAGGAATTGTGTGGTAATTTCTAGGAGGGCTAGAAAAGTGAAAAATATCAAGTCTTCTCTAGTGACCTTTGTGATTCCTAAACCCATTGTGAGCTTCAGTATTTACACAATTGATTAGAAGAAAAGAAAGTACTATGAGAAAACATCAAAAGGAGAAGAAAATAAAAATCAAAATTATGCAACTATATGGGTATATGAATAACTCTATTGGGGCTATGGATTCCTAGATAGTAGTAGAGATTTGTTCGTAGGGTCACAATGACAACTCTATCGGGGCTATGGATGCTTGACTAGCAACAGAGCAATGTCCAAGTTTCTTTTAGGGTTACACAACTTATGTAGCTTTCCCTTGCTCGATCATTAGTCATCTACACAATCTCTAAGGAAAGGAGTGAAATCACCTCATACACACCTCCATGATGACCCCATAGCACAATTTAACTAGGGATCCCATCCTCAACTTGCTTCTTAGTTCACTTTTGGAAATTGGCCCCTGGTCTATGAATCCAAAGATTCTAGGTTCTAAATGAATATTTATCCTTAAAACACTAGGGGCATTCTCCCAGTAGAGTCACCATTTGTTGTGACTATAACACACACACCCCATTCAAAATGGGGATCCTCTATTTTCACTTGTGTCAAGTCACTTTTTTCCTTTGCCTTGTTTTGTGTGCCCCTTATTTTTGTGTCCTAAGCAATCAAGAAACCTTAGAAAAAGCATCTTGAGTCAACCATATTTCCCTTAAATTTTTGAAGTTTTAGACCTTTGTGGAGCCTTATTGACTATTTGCCTTCAAATATTAAACTAGTGTCCTCCAAAAAACATGAGTCCTCCCCTGTAGGCCACCCCATATGGGTTTCCCTAGTGCATCTGCCATTTTCAATGAATTTCTAACAATGTCCTCTTGCATCATGGGACCCATGATCCGGTTCACTCTTCTCATTGCTGACCGTCCCAAACAACTAACATATGATTATCGTCTGCTCAATGGAATCCGCTATTTCAAACACCATTTTTGAATGAATATTCACCAACCCTAAATTCCATATTACCTACATTTCTGAGGGGCATTAAATGGAAAACAATATATAAATAGCCCATCTTGATCTATCATTTTCACCCTGTAGACTTTTAGAAATGTCTGAGAGCCTCCTACCCTCACCTTCATCACACCAACAACTTACCTTCGCCAATTCAAGTGCCATTATTTTCTTTTTTAATCGTCATTCATGCGATAATCTAAGGTAGGCTTTCCACCACCCTTCATTATGTGTTCTTTTAAAAACCAAAAATGGATAAGTGTTCCTCAGTAAAAATGATGAAATTAGATAGAAGAACACCTCCCTCACAAAATCCATGTGTTGAAACTTAGAAAAGTCTTTGAAATTAACCATTGGATATATGTGGAACTTGATGCTCTCAAAGCCATTCTTGAGCTTGGCATTCATGCCCTTCAAGACCATAGCCCTCCTATCACCATGACTTCCCCCTACAAAATGATTAAACTTTTGAAAACAATCGACACCTTTATCGAACCCTCACCCATGGGAAGCTCCCTTAACTTGGCCCTTTTAAAAGACTACCAAATTCACAAGTCTCAAATAAAGATCCTTTGACCCTCTTGAATTCATGTACGTGCACCTCCACCTACAAAAGGATTTTTGGATTTATCATTCCAAAATGCCCATCTGATGGCATCCTCCCAGTAGGCGGGTCTTGCCATAGTCACCACCAATCAAACTTGACTGAGCTAGAAACCTAAGACCCGAATCTTTGTGGGTTGAAACTTGTCGCATTCTGCTTTGTGGGATTATGTCCAATCTCCTTCATTTTTAATGGTTGTCTGATTGCATCCCTTAGTTTATAGGTCTCACATTTGCAAACACCGTTCGAGGTTAAATTTCACTAAAATGACTAAAGTTTTGAACCAGTTGTGGGGTTCCCCTCGTAGACTTACACTCATGGATTTCTTTTTGGGCTTGGCCATTTCAAACAACCATCATGACACATCTATCTACCTATCATACCCCACACTCCCGACTGATGTCTGAACCTAGAGCTAAGACAAATCCCTTGTGGGCCACCCTTTGTGGGTTTTTTCCGACCTTTCACCATTGATCAAACGACTAACTCAAAACAGTGAGGGGATGATGTCCTTTTGACAGGTGGATCCCAAACCTATTGCTGCCAAATGACTTAAAAATTTGAAGTGATTAAACAATCAATGTTCCCACCTTCTACGCACCCAATAATGCAAGCTAGTCTGACTAGACTTCTATCCCACCTTTGTTGTTTGCAGATGGTCAATACCTAATGCCTACCCACACCCTCCTATCTGCATTCTAAAATGTAATGATAAAGTGACCTCTGTCATCTAAGACTGTGGATCCCGCATGGAAAAATGCCACTTGTGGGATGCCACCTTGCTGATGCCATTTTGACGATGGAGCCTCAAACAACTAAGCTACTGTATACCTTCACATGCTTAAAAGAAGCTATTTATGCTTCCTAATCTACAAAGTGACCCCGAACCATGTGCTAAACTACCTTACCTCCCTAGTGGAGCCCACCTATTGATTAGATCTGAGCACAGGCGAGGCCATGTGGGTCATCATGTCCAGATTGTTGTATGTTCATTGTTTCCTTCAAAATGGCTACCGACCATGGGAAGTTCGCACCCCTAAGCCTGCATTACCATAACTATCTCAAATGAGCAACTAATGATGATCTAAAAGATATGTTAGGATATTTAAGTGATGAAACATATAATCTAATGTTGTTTTGCAGGGTTTTGGCTAATGTTCCTCATGATTTCATTCTTGAATATGCTCACTACTCCTTTGTTTGTAGGATATATGGAACTAGCTACCAGGTTCTCGGGGATAGCTGTGGAGAAAGACAAAGGAAAGAAGATTTCCAAGTCACCTAGGGGTAAAGAGGATAAATACCAAATGAGATATAAGTTCCAAGGGGAACCCCTCAATTTGAAGGTCACCACAGACTAGAAAGAGATCTCAGATACTAATCTAGGACACATTGACATTGATGAATTTAAGGAAAGGGTATGACTCAACCCTATAATAAGAGGTAGTAGATATACCAAGACTATTAGATTCCCACCAGCTCTCATAGCCCTTAAGCTTGTAATGGCCTATAAGGAGGCATATCAAAAAGATGAGAAAAAAATAGTAGGCAGGGATGGAAATGTATTGGTTGATCTGTGTATGAAGTCAATAGTGTAATGTCCCCATTTTTAGCCATACACACTTCAGTATCTAATAGCCTATTTATGGAAGCTTGTAGGCTCATCAGAGGTGAAATTATGGTTTCCTATCTTATAGGGGTTCTAAAGAAGGTTTGGGGTATGTGCAGGATCATGATGGGCCAAAAAGTGGTGATATGTAAGTGATATGATGGCCCATGTGGGTGACAACCTTTTTTTTACCCAAAATTGATGGAACAAAAAGGGTTTTTAAATGAGATTCTCAGCTTTACACCAATATATATTATTCTTTACTTTTAATTTAATAAATAATTCTTATTCATTTTCTATTTGAATTACGACCAAAGTCTTGATTGATAGGCTGATTGAAAAACATCTATAGCTTTCAAAAAGTATCACTTTTTTTGAATCTAAAACATGTTTCACATTCTATGCTTTGCATACTATAGGATTAAAAAAAAAAATGAATTTCATGTAGTTTTGACCAAGTTAAGTGGTCATAAATATGAGTTTTAATATTTTTTAAAAGTTGTAATAAAAAAATCATAATTAATTATTTACTTGGAAAAAATTTACAAAAAATTATGCATCACATCAGGACATGAATAATCTACTTATATCTAAAATATTATAAAAAAATAATATCATTTTATTGTGGTAAGCGTGGGCAGAAAGACACCTACTTCTTATTTTTCCCTGAAATTTAAGTACTACTGCATTGAAATTTCAAAATTTCACCAAATAGATTTTTTATTTTTTAAAATAAACCTAGTATTTTAGAAACTAAATTCAATTTTCTACAGATTCTATTCTTATATATTTTTGAAATAATATAGATAACTTATTCAAATTTTTACACAAGTTGTCTAACTCTGATTTTTTTGAATTTTATTGCCACTTAAGGGCTTGCTTTTTCCATGATGATCCTGCACATACCTTTGCATGGACAAGGATTGCAAATTCTTTCTAGATTTTTAGAGAGCTTCACAATGATATGACATGCAAATTCATTGGGAAACTTTTCCGAATTTACCATTTTTAGTAAGTTCTATTTCTGGCAATGCCATCTTGGGCAGTTGCATCTGTAGTCAACTTAGTTTTAATTTTGGGTAGTGCAGTTTGGAGCATATTTGGCCTTCAACATTTTGAGGCTTATTTTGGGTAAAATTATTTATTCTAAGTCATTAATGTTTTAATTTCTTATTGGCCCCCTTGGCCTAGTATTAATGAATTTAAGTTGTTTTAAAAGGTGGCATTTGAGGGTGGACACCTCATGTAAGATAATTCAATATTTCATAATGTTTATTAAATGTTTATGAGCCTTGGATGCCTAGAAGAGGGATAATTAATTATATTTTTAAAAGAAAACATCTCAACATATCTGGGCATCCCTTTTGAAGGAAAAAAATGGAAGATGAAAAGCCAATAGTCACCTCAAAAGTTATAAAAGAAAGCCTTGCTCTAGCTTTTGATTAGCTTTGAAAATGATGTAAAGTTATGCCACTCAATCAATTTCAAAATCCAGCTAAGGGAGAACTTATCCATTCTTTAGGCCTGAAACTATGGTCTTCTAGATGGTTGATTGAGAGTGTGCTTCACCCAAAAGTGCACATTAAGCTTCAATGTTGAATATTTAGATGTTATTTTTAGTTTCTATGTTGTTGGTGTTCATACAACTGAAGTTGAATTTGGTTAGCAGATTTTGGAATAAATTTAATCTTGTTCTGGGTATCAATGCATTGTGATTCTAGACCAAGTGCACCCATTTCCATAGAAGACTAGAATTCAAATTGAAGTATTTTATTTTATCTTGCAAAATCACCCTTTTCAGCAAGGTGTACCATTTCAAGAGGCATTGGAGTTCATGCTAAAGCATTGGGGGAGTTTTTATGCAATTTTTGCATTGCACATTGGGCACCTATCCTCCAAGGAGTCATTGCAATTTGTTTCATTGAATTTGGAGGTATATTTGGAGAGTTTTGAGAATTTCATTGATTTTTTCTTTGTTGGTTGATTAGTTTTAGTTTACTGGTTTGAGAAATCAGATTGCTTTAAGTTCAAATTTTGGTTGGGTTTTCAATAATTCAGAAGGGTATCATTAAGAGAGATCATCTTCTATCAATTGTGTTTTGAATCCTATTGTAATCACTTGTAATTTGTAGTAGTTTCTTACATTGTAAGACTGTTAATAGTAGTACTATTTCAGTCATTCTTTATTGCTTTACTTGTGCATAATTTCTCACATATGTAATCCCTGGATGGTTTACCGCTAGTGTGGAAAAATAACTCTGTTTATTTCTCTCATTTTATACCCACTAAAAAGTGGTGAATTCCCACTTACGAGTGGATGCCTACCATAGTAGATGAATTAGTTTGTTTTGTAATTTATTCCCCCCACTAAATTAGTGGAAGTGTGGAATCCTTTCATGGTTGGTTCACTGCCTAGCTCTATTCAATTGTAACTTCATTTCAGTAATTTCTTACTTTTCTCTACCATATGATAACACCTCTCCTTATTTGGGATTGAGTGTGCATTCTTGGCCTTGAGTTTTATGTTTTCACTTTCATTTGTAATCTATTTCAGATATTGAGTTACTCAGCTCCTAGGGATCCTTTGACCATATGCCCACCCCTCCTCCCTCATCGAGTCTTAGGGCACATTCTTGGTTAGAGTTATTATTCCCTATCATTTTGGTTTTGCAACTAACCTTAATAGGTGCGTGTTGCATTGTAATTGATATTGAAATCAAGGAAAAAATTGGTAGGCATATTTCAGATAGGGAGGACCTTTCACATCCCTACATTTAGTGCAATGGAGGAGATGCCTAAAGACTATGCTAAGAAAATGTGGGACAATGATCCCCTCAGATGCAAGAAACTCATCAATCAATACTGGCTAAAGGAAAAGAGGGGTAGAACTAACAAAGTTCCCCAAGAACTCTATAGGAGCAATTTCTATGAGGAATACCCTGACTTGGTAACCTTATTAAGAAACGTTATGGTCCTTCCAACTATGGCCTTCTTCCAAGAATGGATGTTATACTTTGTAGAAGAAATAATCCTAGGGGACACTAATTTTTACTAGGCCAAAATGATTATTAATTTTTTGCTTGATCAATTTGTGGCCATGAAAAAGGCTTCATAATTTTATGACATCTTACCTAGTCTATTTTCTCATTGATCGTGCCCAATATAGGGGAATCTTTGTGTTGCCAAATCCAACCCCAGATTGAGAGCTAAAAGTATATGGCAAGTACCCACATCTCGAGTACATGATTTTCAAGAAAGATTACTACAGAGTCAATCATACCTTCATAGGCCATATCATTAGAATGCTTGGGGTGATTCTGAAAGAAGGGTCTCCCATAGTGCTAATGCTTTCATTCACCGGTTTAGCTTTCTCTTCATACAATTTCCACTGTTTACCTACATTCGAGATGAGGGTTTCTTAGAGAAACCTTATAAGCTACCCCAATACCTAAATGACCGACTAATATTGCTTCAACTCTCTCAAAAGCTACAATGCACACACGCCCTCCTAAGTGAAAAAAATGGGGTAGGGATTCCCTATCCCCTCTCCTTCACCAAAGGAATGTATGAGCTCCACACACCCTAGTTTTTAGAGTATTCAGATAGAGAACTCATGGGGTATAATCTAGAGTTCCACAATGCTCGGCCTTAGATGGATCCATATGGCAAGCTCAAAAATATGTTTAGAGTTGAATATACCCACTTGCATAATGTTGAAGACCTTTGGGCCAACTACAAGGGTAATAGGGGAGTGTGTATGAATCAATACATGTGCATGGTGACATACTTTTTCAAGATAGTGAAATTGTTCCCGATGTCAAAACAAGTAGTTGAAGAAGAAAGCACAGTAGTGGATCCAAGATATGATGTTTCCAACCTACCACTGCCATTAATCTACTAGAATGAAGAAGAGGTCAATGACCTTGATATTATAATGAATCTTGTTGAGAAAAGGACAAAACAATGGATTGATGGGCATATTTCTCTATTAAAGATATAGGGAGTGACCCTAACATATGGGGAACTTGAAGATACAATGGAAAGTAAGACTGAAAGTGCCTCTGTAGATGCTGCCCCAGCTAGAGAGAGTTTGAAATCTCCCACCAATACATAGTCCAAGAAGATAAATAAAGCAATTGAACATCAACACAAATCTAAGGTGTACTCAAGAAAACCCTCGAAAGGTGAGCCTTCCAAGAAATCAAAGAAATCAGGTGGTTTTGTGGAGCTACCCACCATCCAAGAGGACACACTCCATGAAGGAGAGGAGCAAGGGACTGAGCAACCAAATTATTTTCCTTCTACTCTTCCTACCCCAATTCCAATTGTTTCTACAACTATCCCTTCTCCACCTACTTCGCAAGGAATGGTTGTCACCTCTCCGCCCATGATGGAAATTTTAGTCCACCATACCTCTACTTCTCCTATAGCTCAGATCATAGCCATAGATTCCTCATCTACCACCATTTCTCCACTCTCTTACTCTTCCATGTCTTTGTAATTGTATCTTTTTCCTACCACTGCAATGACAAAAATTCCCCCTCTCACCCTTCTAGAAGCCTTTACCAAGTACATGCTGAATATTCCCTCAAAACTTTCAGGAATGTTTGTAAACCTTATAGTGTAGGCTGCCCTAGCTAAGGGTATAACTGGCCTCCCTATCCCTCCTCCTCCAACTAAGCCACCTATGATGGAATAAATGATGCAAATATCTAAGGATACTGATAGGAAAAAAAGAGAGACAAGTAAAAGAATAGGGGAAGAAGCAGATGACTACCATGACCATCCCTCTTATCAACATCTTGTAATTGATGAAGTAGTCCATGAATAGGAGGAAGCATAATCCTCCAAGGAAGATTATGAGAAGCCATGCACAAATTATATTGTGGAATTTTTTTATCTTGAGCTCAAGGAAGATTTGGCCCAACAACTCAAGAATGTTGGAGAGGAGGTTTGGAAGCAAACCGCCATTAAAGAGAAAGATACTGATGAAGAAATGGAGGACACTTAACCTCCAATAGGGGAAAAAGAGTAGATCCTTGAGCATAATAAAGAGGACTGTCCTTTAGAGGAACAAGAGGAGGAGGAGAAAGAAAATAAAGAAGAACAAAATCTTGTAGAGGTGACTGAGATGAGAAAAATCCTAGAAATGAAATTTCATGAAGAGCACATGCATGAACTGGAAAAAGGAGAAGAGAGAACATTTGAGAGGAGAGACAACCCCAAGGAACATACAACCACCAAGTCTCTAGAAAAATAAGTAGTATTCATCCATGATTCAGATGAAGAAGAAGGAGAAAAGTCAGAGAAAGAAACTTCGAGTGGAAAGGAAATGCAAGTACAACACACCCTTGAGGAAGAAGGTGATCACATATCATCAAAAGGGGATACTCAGATGCCTGACTGGCTTGAGAAGCAATTAGAGAGGAAGAACCCAACCCCAATGGATCCAAAGGAAAGGCTAGAGTCTATCCTAGCTCGAGCCCAAATAAGTAGGAAGAAGGAAAGGAGACCAAAGGTCAGATCTGACCTAACAATGGATGCATCTGGATCTAGGACACTACAAATAGCCACCCCAAGGATGGGAGAGGAAGGGGTCAGTTATAATTTTTCTACCATTGATCTAGGGACAACTACAAGAGAGTAGAAAATTGACCATCTTCAAGGATCCATCACCACCATTGTACACCAAATGCATAAAGACAAGACCTTTAAGAAGGAATTAAAGGCATAGATGGTGGATCTGACAACTTATATTCAACAATGGTCATCGATTGAGGATCTCCCTAGCACATCGTCAACTACCCCATTGTTGTTATTCGAAGAGCATATCAACAAGTTAGAAAAGAGAAAGAATTGGAAAAAGGCCAATAAGTATTGGTTCTGGTGTGTGATATATAGTGGAAATATGGGCATTGGTCACTCTCTCAAGACAATATATAAGTTTTGGGATCTACAACAATAGTTAGAAGGGGCTGAAAAGAATTTCCAGTGCTTCACACAGATATATTAGATCACCTATCCCAAGCTTGAATCCATTCTTAAGATACAAGTGAAGTCATGGGAAGAGGAGTTAGGTCTGGCAAAGGTTGATCAATGGTTTCTGGAAACATGGAAAATAATCCTAGAACATGAAAAATAGGTATTGGAGTGGGTGTTCCATGAAGTGGGGCTAGACCTCGATTGGGTTAAAGAGATTAGAATGGCATGTAAGGAGTACCTTAAGCTAATGAAATTTTTTGACACATCTCTTGTTGAGATAGATCCAAAAAAGATAAAGCCCTACTTCCACAAGAAGATGGAAAATGGAACCACTGATGCTCTCTATCTGGATTTCATGGATTTTTCTTCTCATGCCTTCACCTAGTTAGAAAAAGTAATACAAAATACAACTAAATGTGACAAGGACTGGGATGTGCTCACTGGTTGATAAAAAATATTATCATTCTAGATGCTCCAATCAGACATAATGGAGTGGGGAAAGCTTCATGTGATGGTCAATTTTTTTTTTGAGTATGCCACATTGCAAAAGGAGACTAGAAATCCTATTATAGATGATGAATTCCTCACAATGTAGCTACAGTAAACAACAATCTGCTAAAATACAAAATTCTACAGTGTTGCTCACTAGAGGATAAAATAGGCTATAGGACAAAGATGTATTATATATTGCTAGATATTTGGGGGTAGGTGAAACCCTAATGTAAAATGAATCTGGGCCACATAATGAAAGTAAATCGTGGCCATTCATTTCACTTTTGGAAACCTATAAATAGGGGGTCTCCTCTCATTTTCAAGAGAGAGTTGAGTTGTTATAAAGACATGCTGCTGGAATGATTAATAAAAATTGATTGATTTGGTGGATTCTTGAGTTCCAAATTCATGCTGCATGATTCTTCTTCTCATTTGTATTGAATTTGAGTAGATTAAATTTGTTGAAATATGCATTCTTTCATGCTTTAGTAGATTAGTTAATGTTGTTCATTGGTTTTGATGAATTTTTCTCTATTGATGCCCTTCCATGTTCATGATTTTTTTTGTTTATTGATGATAAACTATAATGTAAATCTAGTCTGAATATTATATAAAATTTGCACTTAATTTCTATCTCTTGTTCATGTTTTATGGTGAATGAAAGGTTGAAAATTTGTAGACCTTATAAGATTGCACAAGTTTCATAATACTGTAGTTTGATTTGGTTAAGTGGAACTTTGTTTTGGGAAGTATTTCCACTGTAGGGCCCTCCATTATCACTATTCATTTCTAGTTTCAAGTCCAAGAACTTTTTCTCTTCCCTGCCCTTTTTCCCTTTTCTTAAATAGTAACTTTGGACAAGGTTCATTGCATATTGTAAAGCCAAATCTGAAGCTAAAATGGGAGTTTTAGATTGTTGTTTGAACCAAAAATTATGAAGTAACTTTCCATCTCAAGAACTCTATTAAACAAACCAGTTCTTCCTAGCTTAACTCATGTAATTCTTCCCTATGATTACTGACAAGATCACATTAAAACAACTGATATATTCTATGCACATCATGACCTAACACCCGAGAAACCTTGGGGTAATTTTCAGCAACTTGTTGTTGGAGATTTCCTTTCAAGAGAGGTGATGTACCTATGCATCACCTAGTTTGAGAAGTGTTAACACACCCATCAGCAATCTTGATCTGAATAACCTCCTTACTAAGAATAGTATCCTTTCCATCCACTTTCTCCATAAAATTTTAGAAATCAATCTCCTGACTGTGGTACTCATCCACACAATTCAAGAAGTTCAAAAAATCCTTATCATCATTGAATATCTACCAACTATGAATATTATCTGAATAAAATTCCTCATCTAAGTTTCAACCTTTGATACACCAGAGTAGGTAATATCACCCGGTCTCAAGGCAATATTTAAAAGGAAATATGGTAATAACATCTAGTCTCAAGGCAATATTGAAAATGAAATATTTCGTCACATGTTTTAACCGTTCATCCCATTGAATGGAAAATGCTTCAAACATTTCAATGTAATACCAAACAACATTCCTATATTGCTTTAACCTTTTCTTTTATTTTGGAAAGAAATAATTAATAATCACCCAAGACTCTTAGCACTTTAATTCCATGCTTGAGAGAAACTTTAAGTCCAAGGAGTAAAGCCTCATACTCAACAACATTATTTGTACATTCAAATTTGAGTGAAAATGAGTATCTATAAGAAATACCTCATGGTGACATGAGAATCAACCCTGCTCCAAATATTTCTTTTGAGTAAGATCCATCAAAATCCATGGCCCAAAGACCATCTAACCGAACCTGGTTCTTTATCTCTTCATTTAATTATGCATCTTGACCCTTACTGGTTCTACATCAAAATCTTTTAAATTGTCCATATCTATGTCAATAGAATGGACATCTTTATGTGGATAAATATCCTCAATTATATTTTGAGACCTCTTCTTCCTAATTAGCATGATATTCCTACCATTCATAGGTATGGTGGCATAAGAAAGGTCCAAATTCATACTTCCCCACCCCCTTAACAAGAGAATTCCATACTGAGTAGGAATATCAACAACAGTTACACTCATAGAGTAATTCTTCTAAGGAAAGGCATCCAACTTGAAAGGATCCTTGTTCACAACTCCAACATAGGGACCTCCCTTTAATCCATAAGAAAACACTTACCATATGTATGATTGGAATGCAACCCAATCTCCTTCATGATTTCCAAAGGCATGATGTTGGTGGAGGAGCCAAAATCTATCATGCAATTTTTGATCAACTTGTCATTCACTTACAAAGTTACATAAAAGGGGTCTATATGGTTGGGGTTGGCATTTAAAGTGGTGCCTATGAATACTTCAGGAAAATCAATATTAATTCACCCCTTCCTTTTCCCTTTCACTAGGGACAATCATCTCTTCCTTATCACTAGCAATAGATGTACCAACAATAAGGGATAATGCCTTTTCCTTATGTTCCTCTATTCTCATTATTTCTAAGAAAGGCACTATTACTTTGATTTGTGACAAGATATTATTCATGTTAATAGCATAGTATTTTGGAACATCAAAGCTTGATACATCCTTTTTATTCTCTTTTGTTTGCTCAGATTCAAATTTATTTTTATGAACCACAGTAGTTCCTTTGTTCCCCTAACCATTCTTTTCCATTTCAAATTTGTCTTTAATAGAGGAAACCTCAAATTGATTTTTTGGATCATTAACCTCCTTTCCTTTGATGTTCCTATTCTTTGTAGAATTCTTCCCTTTTACATCACCATCTCCCTTATGAAGATGCTTCTTGGATTACCTTGGTATTTTTTGATTGTCTTATTCCTCAGATTGTAAGATATTCTGGACTCTGCAATAGAATTATCATTTAACAACTTGATCTCTTCATCTGAAGGCCTCCTTAGCCTCACATTTTCTCTCGATTTTAAATTATTTACCCTAGTAGTATCATCACTTTTATTATAAAAAATATCTTTTTGATGATAAGAATGAGAATCTTGTCTTCTAATGCAAATATCCTCATCTGATTATCCTTCCTCATGAACATTTATATGCAATCAAAACAACATGTTGGTACTAGGATCTTCCCTTTATGATTCACCACAATCATTATATGATTCACAAGTATCCTATAAGGAGTGAGCAACCCTACACTACAAAGGAGAATGTGGAAATTGACAAGGGTCACACCAAGGAGCATCATCCATAAAGTTTGTATTACTCCTTTTCAAAGGATCGGGAGGCTCTGTGTTCTACATATTTCTTTAATTATTCTGAATATACCTACCATTATGCCAATTGGTATTATATGGCTGATTTAAAAGCCTAGGTATTCTTTCATGTCCTTGATAAGTTGGTTTATTATGAGATAAACCTCTATCAATTCTTGTTACCTTGTGAGTCAACTCCTCAATGGCAGCCATAATTTTATCCATTTTCCCCTTATCATCACTCTTCATTTAGGCTCTCCCAGGGTTCCTAAGAAGCTTTACATCTTCTCTCCTTCTTATTTTACTTTTAGCTCTTCTATTGCTCTCAATGTGTATTACAATCATGTATGCATCTCTTAAGGTCTAAGGATTCTTATCTATGAGATGATAACCCATTTAAGAATCAAAGGCATTGATATATGTAACCAAATAGACATCTGCATTTAGTCTTAAATGTGTTGGGATCCTAGACATAGTCTTTTGGAATCTAATATTAAATTTTGACACCATTTCATTTTGACCTTTAGAAATTTTATCTAATTAATTTAGCATGAATCTTGGGTCTATTTTGTCACTATACTACTCTTTGAAAACCCTCTGAAATTTCTCTCAAGATCCAACACTAGCCTCTAGAAGGCTCCTATACCAATCTCTTGCATCAATAGTTAAAGACTGCATAAATAAATTCATAATCACATATTCATGCTCTATATCAAGATATCCTAAAACTTTCCTAAACACACCCCGGTGTTCCTCACAGAGTGTAATGGAATCACTTCCAAAGAACTTAGAGAGGCACTGCCTTACTTCATTGGGAACCTGATTCAGGAATCCAATGATTCCCCCAAAATCAAGTTTTCTATATGTATCCATTTGCAAGGGTCCTCTTCCAGAAACATTACCTCCTCCAAAGTGCTGATAACCTCCCTAGCCATGAGGAATATTTTATTATACATATGGTTGTTGTGGTATCGAAACATATTGGTTTCCCACATAAGGTGGAACACTCTACTACACTTGAGGACCACCCTGAAACTATCCTTGTGTGTATGACATAAAATTTATAACCCCTATATTTTATCCCAGAAATGGTGGTTGGGACACACCTCCAACATTTGTATTAGATTGAAAATATTGACCTTGTGTGGGGCTTATCTGAGGGCCCACTAAAAAAATAGAACTCATGGGCATAAAAATCATTCATGAATTACTTTGGGAGTTATAAGGGCCTACACCTCTAGATGAAGTACTTCTTATATAGGCTCCACTAGTCACATTTTTTGAAGTGGTGTTTAGTCGAGGATTAGTCCATGTACTCATATGGGAAGTACTTAGAGGAATACTTATCTGACTATAATTTTTGGCTTCATTTTCAGGTGTACGTATAAAAAGACTAGCAGCATTTTGTGTAGCTCTCAAATTATCAAGCTCTTTCCTTGCTTCATCCCTTTTCTTTATCATTTCTTCTCCAGCCTTTTCTTGTTTCAATATCTCTGTTTCAAATAACATGATCTTGATTTCATTTAGGATTTATTTCTTGATCTAGACAATATTATTTGAGGTATGGGTTTGATTAAGGACTTCAGTAGTATTGTGGGGATTAACTAGGTTTTCAAAAGAAAAGATGCAACCTTTTCTAGCAATAGGCTCACCCTGCAATTTTTGTATTACATAATTTCCAAGGGGTGGATTATGATCTAAAATTTATTGAGAAGGTTCAACTACAATGTGGTCTGTATTTAATTTTTTCATTTCTCTTCTTTGAGAGTTTGTAGGTCTTATTAGTGGGGTATTTAATCCCTCTTCTTCATTTAACAAAGCATATGCCTCTTGATAAAAATAAAAAACTATCTTGACTATGCAAAATGTAACTAGTATTTTTATGAAACGTAGGGTCAAACTTACTTGGATCCTTATTCTTCTAGTTTTGATTCTTATCTCTCCAAGCTACTTTTCTTCTTGTGTCTTCTCCCTCTATCCTTCTTGAAGGGTCAATATTCTAGATTGATCTTCTACCATGCATGATTTTAGCTTCTTCTTTTCAACTGGTCTTCAGAACAAAGTCACCACCCAACTTAATGTGAATGATATTTATTTATACTTGTTGGTTTACATATTTTTTACTTTAATTAATTCACTCTAGCCCACTCAAATGACAACCTAGCCAATAGTTGAGACACTCACGGTGATAGCTACAAGTGCTCTTTGCTTATTTTACAAGGCATAACAACCTTCAAATAATATGCAATGAATAGAGGCATGGGATATGATTTTAACCAGAAAGTAGGAAAGGAAAATAACACCTAACCATAACCATGAAAGTAGATGCAAGATATTTTAAAATAAATGACACAAATTTCATTTGTCTCACATTCACATGTGAGAAATAAGTAAAGAAAATTGATATTTTATTTTTTAATAGATCAATTAATCCGAACACAAAGTTTCAAAGATGAAAATATACACATTATGACCTAATAGATAAACATTGAAGAATAACCATGAAGAACCAAAATTCATTCATAAACAAAGGAAGAATTAATAAATACATAGATTTATAAATCTATTCATTTATTTCTACGATGCCAAAAAATGTGGATTCACATACCCCCACAACCTGTACAATCAAAACGCACTAAAAATCTGAAAATATTCCCCTGTTTTTACATTTGGAGGTCTATAAATAGGCATACCAGAAAATATTACATTACAAAATTAACGGTCTTGAAAATGACTAGAATGAAGAAAGATTTCAAAACGAAAAATAGTTTTTAGAATAAACATTATCATTATGTGTCACAAAATACTTCTTGAATGTTGTTAAACCACTGGAGGTGCTGGAACTCTATACATTTCTAACCACATCTCCATTAGTAAATTGTGAAATTCAACATGTTCTTCTTCTTCTAAAATGAAAATCACCCTGTTGTACTCAGTGTAGCTGGTTTTCTCTTTCCATTCCATTGAATGTAGCTAATAAATGATGTCAAGTTTATCTTCTTCAAGACAATTCAAATTTGGTTGCATGATAGGCACAAGTTCATCTTAGAATTCCCTAATGTCTCTAGGAAGTACCATCTTGATAAAAATTTTGGATTTGAAAATGTTGCGACCTTTCCTCATATGTAGGTTCACTTAACTTCAATGGGGAGTAGTGGTCATTTATTTGCCAAGAAACATGTGCCAATAGGCTAATAAATCTATTTCGCCACCCTCCTTATTTAAGAGCTATCCTTTTAGAGGATTTAGAAGATTGCATTTTAAACATCAATTTGGCATTCCAAAGTAGTTGAAAAGACATTCCTTAAAGGCATCGTACAAATCATTAAATGGGATGAATCTTTGAAAGTCAAGCATCCTCTCGAGGTCACCTCATTACTAAGAAATAGAACTTCATAACCATCTATCAGGAGTTCTAAAGTCTTAAGAAAATTTGACATGCCGATTGCATGGAACATCATCTGATGAGACTTGAAACTCTGATAGCTACAAATAGGTTAGGCAGTCAAAAAGTTTCAAAACTTCAGAACCTGGTGATTTGGTTAGGAAATTTGGTAGGGCCATAGCTAGGATATGAAACTTATAGAAACCATGAAATCTTCAAAGGTAAAAGGTTAAAACTTACTTAAGGGGAAAAATTTCATGTTTTCAAGTAAAAATTTGATGGGTAACATTGGCTCCGATTAGGGACTGAATTTTTGAAGAAAATGCAGAGAACTCTAAAATATTTGAGGTAAACTACTCCTTATCCATCGGGCAGTGGAGTAAGAAAAAGTATAGGATACAAATTTATAGAAGGGTGGAGGGGATATAGGGCAAAAAACCAAAAATGCGCAAGCCAAAAATGGGACCAAACCAAAAGACTCAAAATTAAAGCAACCTAAGACACCTAGGTACTAAAAAATGTTGTGATATTTAAACTCCCAAAAGACTATGCAAAACCATTGACTGGTAGGGAGAAATAAATACCATTATGAAATAGAGGTGTGTATGCATGAAGCGATAGAAAAATCATTGACTTATTAAAAACCATGAATGTAAACCTGAAGCTTTTGAAATGAAGTGATTCATAAAGATTCCTACCAAACAACCACTTCTCATCATAGTTTCTTGGATCTTCTTGAACTTTCTAATGCTTGATCTGTATATTGTTGACTATGTTTTCATGACTCAACAATAAACTACAAAAAAATATATATATTTTTCGATTGCAAAAAAAATAAATTAGAGTTCTTGGAAATAATTTTTTTATCACTTTCAATATTCCCACTATCAAACTCAACATGCATAAAACCACTCTTGATCTCTTGATTCACTTCTATTTTGAAATAAATATTAGCCTCATAAAACCTGGGGTCCTCTTTGATTAAGCATATTTCATCTTTATTCATCACAATCAAATAGTCATTTAATTCTCTTTCGACACAAACCTCATTTCCAAAAGTTATGGGAACCAAGTTTCTCTCATCTTCAAAATGAAATGATTCAAAGGAATATTCATCATTGAATTGTGATTGAGATGATCCATTTTTATCAACATGATCATGAAACTCAAAAGATGCATACTCTAGTTGTGCATCAATCTGGAAACTTTTATCTTCACATCCTTCAAAAGAAAGTTGGTCCTCAATAGTTACAAAATTAAAAATTTCTCTAGAAAAGAAAGGATTTTCAACAATTCATTGTCAACTTAATTTATGACTAGATTTGCAACTCTTTCAATACCGTCTTGGTTATAACCATTATTTTTCAATGAGGTCAAATTTTGTTGAGGATTAATTATAATAATTTCTTGAGTGTTAGAAACTGAAAAGAAAAAAGGAATAGAGAGACCTAGGGAATCATTAACTCGTAGTTCCTCTTCGAGTTTTCTTTTCTTATTTTCCTGTGCTTGCAATGAATTTTTTCTATAACATAGATAAAATGACTCTACAAGCAAAGATAGAATGACTCTACAAGTGAAGATGGTTAAATCTAATCTAAACATGCATTAATCTAAATCAGAAAACTAAGAATGAAGTAAATAAACTAAACAGTAAATAAAGCAATATGAAACAATCTAACCGAATATCAGTCCACCTCTTCGAACTATCTTGATTTTCCTTGTCCATTTTAATGTGATGGTATTATTTCCCTAAGATTTTAGTATGTATGCAAGTATAGCCTTGACGTATGTGTTAAAGAAAAATATCAAAGATTAACAAATCTCTTCCAAAAGTATTGAGTTCGGGAGAGAAATAATGACAAAGGTCAACCAATTTAGAGAAAGTTGGTTTTCGAATGATCAACTCAGATTCAAAAGAGAGATCAATGATCGATATTGTTGAATGCCATGTGATTGAGATTTGTTTTAGTTAGAACATGAGTTGGTAAATTTTGTAGGTTAAAATTAATATAAAAAAATAATTTAATCTGGTGTTAAGACTATTCGAAAATAGTTAGGAATATACATCAAGATTAAATAAATGATTTAATCTTTAGTTGCAAGTCTTTGAAAATAGAAGAAATAGACTTTGAATGAAAAAGGATAAAGTTAGAACTCAACAATGATCTATTCGAATGCATGCATCAATTAATTAATTAAATAGAGATATTTAATTAATAAATATTTTCATGCATTCAAGTCTTAACTAGATAACTGGTTGGTTATGATAGAGAGTCTCTTCGTAAAGATGATCAGATTTTGAATTAGGAGATAACTAGCAGATTTAAATAGATCTCAAGTTAGATGGTGAGTGAATAATTAGTTAAGTAGGCGATAGAAGAATGCGACAAAAATAACTCTGTATGAATTAAATGCTAATTTAATTCAACATTCGAAATTGAAAAGATTTAATCAAATAAATAATAATTTATTTAATTGACTGAAAGGTTAATTGAACAATTAAATAATTCAAAATAAATATTTAATTATAGTTGAAAATATGATAAAAGGTAAATTAAATAATAAATTATTTAATTCAAATAGAGAATTAATTAATTAGTGACATAATTAAATAAATAGGATTTATTTAATTAATCAAAGTTGAATAAGGGTCATAATGAATTAATCAAATAATTAAAATTTTATTTATTTAATATAAGAAAGATGTGTTTCGGAAATAATTAACTAATTAACATTATTTAATCATGACCATACACACTAGAAAATTATGTCGAAAGTGGTACTCACAGGCCTAGACCAACTTTTAGTGTCGATAGTTCGCCCCTCTTTGATACAATGTCATTTTGGCATTGTGTCAAAGAAAATCATTAAAAATATTCCCCAGTCGTGCCCTGATATGACATAGGTTTGAAACATTGTTTGAATGCTCTTTGCATGTTATACTAGATCCTATCTATACCTGGGAGTCATGGACGAATACCTTCGAGCTCAAATATTAGTTAGTGAGTGCAGAGACACGCTTGTTATGGACACTTGGACTTTATCACATATGCACCATGCCCACTATTTGGGCAAACAGATGTATGCTTACTGCCCTATGCGAGAGGTGGCATTTTGAGACTTCTTTGTTTCATTTGCCTACTCGAGAGGGAAATTTCACATTGGAGGATGCCTATAGGATTCTTAGATTTCCTATCAAAGGTGAGAGAGTGATGTATGATACCCAGAGGGCTTTTAGTGAGATTAGTAGATATTATGTATATGATGATATTCATAGTTTAGGGATAGAGCACTACGAGATTACATGGTAGGTGTTAGCGGATAGATATGAGGAGATTGACTATATACTATGTTCATTGATTGTTGGAATAGTTCTTCTTGACCGTCGTGGTCATGTATATCCTATTAGGTGGGGGAGATGTTAGTTGGGATGCTGGAGAGAGAGGTTGTGTATGCTTGGGGTCCCTGTCTCTTATCCATGCTTTACTTCCATCTTCATGATATAGCTTACAGAGATCCATAGTCGATGAGCTACGGTACTACTTTTCTTATGGTTTGGGCATGGGAATGCATTGTTTTGTTTCGTCCTCTGGTTATTGTTGATCGAGAGGTGAGATCTCCTAATGTTTTCCATTATGTAGGAAATAGTACACAAAACCATGTCAGAGATACTAGATATTGGAGACATGCATTGGACACATTAGTCCAATTCATATGGAGACCGTACATGAATTGTGAGCAATGGTCAGATGAGGACAAGTATTTTCCCTACTATCGGTAGACACAATACTAGATTGGGAGGACTATTTCTAGTGTTCACATTATAGAGATATATTTTCCAGACTATGTATTGAGATGGTTTGGTGAGGTGTAGATGAGCCTAGAGGATGAGCAGAGTTTGCTCGATCATCTAGAGAGGTTCCTTGGTGGGGGTCTATGATACTAGTTGCTACTGTAGAGGAAGATATTCAAGCTTTGCAACCTTTATAGTGGGGATGGAGGGTTGGAGTAGCGGATCCTGGGACTACCATTGCATATGATACCTAGTGTGCAATACATCATCCTATGACATACATAGATCCAGATCAGCTGACACTAGTGGAGAGACAAGGGATAGGGCTGAGAGGGCACTGCAGAGGTAGAGGTGGTGGTAGGGTTGGAGGTAGATATGGTGGTGATGATGGTAAATGAGGTCGGAAAGGATGGAAAGGTGGTTAGTTATGTAGATTATCACTTATCTGTGAGGATAAGGTGGAGGTAGAGGATATAGCGATGTTAGACTTCGAGGGTGAAGTGGAGATCAGATTAGAGAATTTTGCCGAGGAGGAAGCAATAGAGGAGCATGCAGAGGTGGAGGTTGGTAGAGAGGAGCATGTAGAGGAGGAGGCTGAGAGAGAGTACATGGATATTGATCCCCTTGGCACACTATCAGGCTATGGAGATGATGATGTGGTAGAGGAGATACCCATGGAGGATGAGGCTAGAGAGCTCTGGGATAGGATAGTAGAGGGGAGGCTGAGATTGGTTACTGCAAAGCGAGATGCCATGCAGATGGAGAGAGATAGTGCTCTCATGGAGAGAGATTAGGAAGTAGCCCAGAGGTAGGAGACAAAGCAATAGATTACTGAGATCATACATCTCTACATTGGTTCATCTTCTGAAGGTCTCACTCATGAGTTAGTCAGGGCAGTGGAGAGGGCTTCCTATTATAGGGATCTATATGAGTCAGTGGTTCCTCCTAACAGATGAGCTCCTAGTTTTTCTAAGGCACATAGCCAGAGATCATAAAGTAGGAGTCAGATGAGGACACATAGCACAAAGGGTTCAATAGGATCATCAAGGATAGGTCCATATGACAGGCCTCCCATTGCACAAAGAGTACATCAACGATAGTTTCCTCCACATTCGCCACATGGGAGTAGTGGCAGTGGGACACATTGGCACTTTCATATTTGTAGACATTGATCATAGAGCCTGTGAGCTCATTTTTATTTATGGATACATTCTGACATTGTACTGTGAAACACATTATTTTGAGCGATATATATATATATATATATATGATTTTGGTGGTGTTTGACATGATATGTAGTTCTATTTATGATGATGTGTTCTTTTCCTATATGATTATGTTTCTTATGAGATGTTATTGTTTATATCATATGTACATGTTATGGATGATTGTTTCTACATTATGATGTCTTCATGCAGCCTATGATGTTATGTTGATTCTATATAATGATGGATGTATGTAATTTATGATAATGGGTTGTAATGTAATATTTATACATACCATGCTATTATACATGTGATGCTATGATTTTTCTAGATATGATAGATGCCTATATTTTAATGTTTTTGGAATGTAAGATATATATAATTTACAATGTATGGTATTTACATGATGTTTCTAATATTAATGCATATGTAGGATTCTTTATATTTTTGTGTGTTAGAGGACTCCATCTTAATGCAAGAAAGAAGAAATGTTAATGTGATAAGAAATATGATGAAGAAAAGATATTAATATTAATATTAGCAATCTTTGATATTTTGTTGAATCACAAAAGGCTTTTCACTTTATCATCATTGGGCGGTAACTAACACAAATGGAGAAAAACACCAGGATATGACATAAATCAATGTGTGCAAGGTCATCCACTTGCTAACAATAGGTAGTCATAGACAAGGAGTGTCTTAACTCATACTAAGAGAAAAGAATTCCCTAGTCATTTTGTCCAGACAAACCACAAACAACAAACAAATAAAAGATGGTTGATGAGACATCATTTCTCCTCTAAATCCTTCATGGTATATCCTTGAGGAAACTAGTAACATGACTCAAAATCCAAATTTTAAAAGATAGTTGATAGACATCAGTCAAAGAAAAAGAGTCCTGAGACATCCTTGCTTCTCTAAATCCTACACGGGACATCCTTGAGAAAACTAGTAACCGAAATCAAATTCAAATCCATAAAAAGATAAGACAAAATAAGATATAAAGTCAAAAATCTAATAAAATTATTTTCCAAAACTTGATCTTGTGTAATTGTTTGATGTTAGAAATAGCTTGATGTGAGGGATGACACATATCGTATAAGACATTGAGTTTGGTTTCGACTTTGCAATCATCTATGTAAGGCATGGAAAAACCTAGTTTCATAATGAAATGTGCTGTATAGGATGTTGAGTCTAATGACACTGATGTGACAAGTTACATGAGGCTATGATGATTGATGATGCCTATTGACAAGAAAGACATATCTTGCTTAGGATAAAAGTTGATCGTTTTGATAATATGTTTGATTGTGACTTGATTATAGTCTCACATGTTTTCCTTGCTAATGCATGACATGTATTGATACTTTGACTATTATGATTTTGTGTGTGTTGAATTATGTAGACTTGAGATGATGTACCCTAAAGGAATGACCTAGTGCGGACTTGGGAGCTCATTGATTGATGGCCTTGCCTACATTGTACACACAAAGACCTCATAGTTTGACTAGACTTTGATTGACATAACTGACTGAAAATATGTACCTAACTTGATGATATGATGTGTTTGATAGTGAATGTGATAAACCCTAAAGGACTGACCTAGTGTGGCCTTAGGGGCTCATCGATTGATGGCCTTGCCTATGTTGTACATGCAGAGACCTCATAGTTCAACACAACCAGTGACTTTGACATATACAAAGAATGAGTCATGATTTTATGTGTGATACATGACAAAACTAGATAGACAAACCTAATGTGTCAGGGGCACATCGACAGATGGCCTTGCCTGCGTCTAGTTGCAAAGGAAACATAGTTTGACTATGTCTATGACTAACTTGACACAACTGAATCTGATTCTATTTTTGGTATTTTTGACATGTTTTTGATTTTTTTGTCTTTTAGGACTTTTTTGATGTTTTTGGATTTTTTCAAGACATTTTATAATGTTTTTGAGCCTTTTTCAGGATAATTTTTTATGGTGGAATGCTATGTACAAGGTCCATATGACATAGATCAAGGATTTTCCCCCAATCATGAATAATACCTATAGGATGGCATGGGGAGACAGAGTGGACTTGATGTTAATCATTTCAAGCAATGAATAAGACAACCATTTATTATGAGTGATGGTGAAAAAGTCTGATTGGAATGATGGTAGACGAAGGATTGAAGTTGACTACACATGGCGCTTGTTTGCGAGGTTTTCACCATGGTACTTATCGATAGTGCCACCAAAGTGGTTTTCACTATTGGAAAGATTATTTCTCTTTACTATTTTATTGATTTTTTAATTTTTTTGGTGTTACAAAGACGTCTGTTTGCTAAGTTTTCATCAAGGTAAAAAAAGTTCATTTTGTTTTCATTTTTTTTGTATTTTTCTGATTAAGACATGGTTCTCAAAAGCTACACATGGAATCTCTTCAGATGAAGGCTGTTGATCGATGATAAAAGTGTTTATCCTTCAGGGGTAGATAGTTGATACACTCTTGTTCCAAAGGATTCTGTAACAATATAAGGCCCTAACCAGTTAGGTTCAAACTTACCTATTTTTTCTCTTTCTATCTGATTCTTAGGATTTTTCATCAAGACCAGGTCACCAATGTCAAAGTGTTGATTCAAAAATTTCCTATTATAGCTATGACAAAGATGGTTTTGATATGCTTGCAAATGATCTAGAGCCTTCTGTCTTCATTTTTCTAAGAATTCCAACTCATGCAATTTGGACACATGATATTCTTCATCATTAATATGACCTTTCAAGGATACCCTCAAGGAAGGAATTTCAACCACAATAAGTAATATAGCTTTAGAATCGAATACCAGGGAATATGGAATGGTGTCGGTTGGAGTACAAATACTTGTGTGATAGGCCCATAAGGAAGGATTAATTTATAGATTTCAGTCATGACCAACATCATTGAAATTATTTTTAAGGATTATGATAATTGTTTTATTAGATGCTACTTGGTCATTACCTTGTGGGTAATATGGGGTGGAAAAATGATGTTGGCTATGGAATTCATCACATAGATGGAGGACTTCTTTTTTTTTGAATGGATGACCATTGTTTGTGATGATGGATTGACAAACACCATACCGAAAAGTTATGTAGTTTAGGATAAACTTAGAAATTTGTGTGTTGGTGATGTAAGTCATGGGAATAGCCTCAATCTATTTGGTGAAGTATTTGGTGGTGGTTATAATGAAACTATGGCCATTGGATGATGGAGGGTGTATCTTACCTATGAGGTCAAGTCCACATTGGGAAAAGGGCCATGGTGAAGTAATCAGAGGGAGCTCCTGTGCTGGCACGCATATCAAATCTTTGTGTATCTAACACTGTCAACATCTCTTGACAAATATATATGAGTCCTTTTCCATTATAGGCCAATAATAGCCTAATCTCATAATATTTTGGGCTAGAGTAGGACCACTAGAATGGGATCCACATATACCCTCGTATACCTCTCATAAGTTTACTTGTGCTTCTTCAACATCAATACATCTCATCAAGGTATTATCTAAGGTACGTCTATATACGGTATCTCTGATGATGGTGTATTTGGTAGACCTACAAATAAAGGTTATGTGTTGGTTGTTTGATAGGTCTAAAGGTAGGATTTGGGTATTTAGATAGTCATGTATGTCCTTGTACCAAGGGGGAGTAGGACCAACAATCATACACACCATCACAAAATCATGGACATCATAGGCAGTAACCAAAAAACATTTGACCAAAAACTCAAATTTAGGAAAGTTGCTAGGAATATCCAATAAGGAACCCACAGTTGCCATAGCATTTGTTGCCCTATTCTGATTGTGTGGTATTTGTTGAAAGGTGATATCATAAAATTCCTTCTTGAAACTGTCAACCATGCACTTGTAGGGGGCATGTTTCTCATATTTTATTTCATAATCATCATTGACTTGCTGGATTACTAGTTGAGAATTCCCATAAACATGTAGACTCTTGATCTTCCATTGGGCTGCCATTCTTAGTCTTGTCAGTAAGGCTTCATAATCCACTATGTTGTTGGTGCATGGGAAAGAAATCTTGAATGATTTAGGAATAGTATTACCTTGAGTTGTAACAAATAGTATGTCTGCTCTTGAACCATGATTAGTATGTGACCCGTCAAAGTATAATTTCCATATGGTTCTAGTGTCAGCTTTGAAGATAAACTCATTAGGAAAATATGCCACTAAATGATGGTCTGCCTTAATTGGTGCATCTACTAATTGATCTACAATTACTTGCCCTTTTATACCTTTCCTTTCCACATACTGTATGTCATATTCACTAAGTATCATCAGCTATTTAGCCAATCAACATGTGTAGACACTAACTTTCAAAAAAATCAAACAATGAACCATGCTAGTATTGTTAGTCTATTTAAAGAAAGTAAAACCAACATCTCTATGAAATATTGAATCATACTAAATAATGCAAACAACACTAAAATACCAAAGAGACTAATAGAAAGCATGTGAATTATATTAAAACCTATCCCATAGTGGGAGTGGTTCTCCCCAGGATGTGGAAATGATGCCCTTTCCCACCCCCGATAAGAAAGAATGCCAAGATCATGATTGTGCAAATACATGAGATTGTAGATCAAGTTGTGTAGCAAGTTCTATCCATGTGGAGTAGAAATTCTTTGCATTTATAGATTCAAGGTTGGAGGATTGAAAGATTTGGATGAATGTGGGACCATTCATGAGCCAATGAAAATATGCCACTTGTCAAGATGTGAGAGGATGAGGGTTGTGCATATTTTGGTCAATGTGCCAGAGAGGGGGAGATTTGAAATTCAAAACATAGCTTGTTGGATGGAGAAGCAAGAGTCTTAAATTCCAAGTGGGAGACATGTAAGAGACAATGTAAGAGGAATTAATGCTATGTTGGAGGACAAGATATGTGGGAGGGAAAATTCAAATTTGAAGAATATTCCATCTTGATGCCCTTTTTGAATGAAAATGAGGAATTAGTAAATAAATTAAACTGACTTATGTGCACAAGTTGCAAAATCTAGAGAAAAGAGGTTTAGGATTAAATTAATCAGGATTTGATTAATTTAATAGGGGATTAGGTGATTTTGACTTTTGACTTAGATTTTAGGATTAAAATAAATCAAAATGAGAAGAAAATGATTTTAGATTTAATTGAATAAATATTTGTTTTATTTAATCAAAGATGATGATGTTAGTGTTAAATTAAATAAGGATGAATTTATTTAATTTGAATGGATGACTTTAGAAGATTAATTAAATAAACTTGATTTATTTAATTAAAGAGATAACTTAGGAGATTAATTAAATAAACTTGATTTATTTAATTTATGGGTGAATATGAAAAACACAAGGAATGCATGATGTCAATTGTGCATGTCTTCATTTTTCCTATCTTTGAAGCAATGTACTTGTTGTATTGGTTCAAAGAATGATTCCGTCGAGATCAAAATTTAAAAATTTCTGACTTTTTTGGATGCCCCAATAGAAATAAGTATGTTGGTACATTACCCCCTCGAGAGATGGAGTGAAAATTTCAATTTGAGGTTGATCTCACAATAAAGAGAAAAATGGATGTATGGATGGTTAGACTATATGATAATGATGATTTAAATGAGATATTTTTAAGATTCTTAGAATAACAAATCTATATTATCCTAAACAACTTAAATGATTATGCAATGCATGTTTTCCTATGATGAGATGACATGATTATGCAGGATGAGAGTGCAGAGGTAGGATGGATGCATTGATGAAATGATACTATGTTAGCATGAAAAGATGATAGAATAATGAGAGGGATCAACCTTTGAATCTAAGAAGATGCAGAAGTTGAACAATTCCATTAGTCATCGAGACTTTATTAGATATGATGATGAATGATGATGATCTATTGATTATCCAAATATGGGAGAGATAAAGAGTATAACTTTCTTTATGTTTGATAACACACATAGGTATGATGCTTCAAGGTAAAAAGAACCAGGATGGCGTTGCGCCTAGTGTGATGGAATTTGAATCGACAAATAGATAGGAGTATTCATGTTTACACCTGACATATGAAAACCTTACAAGGGTGTACTTTAGACATTTCAAAGATCCTAGACCAAAACAAAGAGAGGTAAAACCTAACAGTGTAATAGTCAACAAGGTGTCCAAAGCATCCTCCATACACACCTAATAAAGCAGGTATTCACCAAGGTTACTTTACAAGAATATCTAATAAGAAAAATAGATAAAAAGATAATGATCATTGCCCCATTCCTTTCTCTCTAAACCTTTCGATTAGGCATCATCGAGAGGTCCTTGAAGTGAGCGCAAATAAGATATGTCAGAAAGACCAAGATAAAGTAAACAAACAAGCTAATGTTCTTCGTACCGCTAGCCAAGACTAAACTACGGTGATGCCTGATGTTGATGTCCATCATAGGAAGGATTCATCCTAGGACATGTTGTGATAAGCTGGTGATAAGATATTGATACTCTAAGTTGACCAACTTGCTGACTTACTGACAAAGACTTGAGACTTTGTTGATTTGAGCTTTCACTTTTGAACCTACTAGACTTGCTTCTGACTGACTCACCAAAGGATGAAGATGATGATTGATTTATTATGATTTTTGATTATTTTACGTGAAAGTGAGATGAGACAGATGCACCATTTTGGGTTTTTTTAATATTTAGATGTTTTGAAATGTTTTGAGGTTGTTCTGGTTTTTGGATTTTTTCAATGTTTTTGGTATTTTCAAGATTTTCCAATGTTTTTGGATTTTTTTAATGAGATTTTATGATTTTTTTTGGATTTTGATATGATTTGAATGTTTTTGGATTTTCGCATGATTTTGATGATTTGGATATGGGTATGTGATGATATCAGTGCTCTGTTTTGGGAATTTGTTAAAAGCCAAGCTAGGATTGATTGATTAGATTAATGGATTTGTGATGATAAAATTGTTGAGGATACACAAAAATGTAAGGATAGTGTTAATCAACATGAGGATTTCAAGATTGATGATGATAACATTGTTGATGATACATAATAATGCAAGGATAGTGTTAAGAAACACAAGGATTGGGAAGGATATCCTGAGATGATTATGGATTGATTAGATTTTGATTGATCAAGATTTTGAAGCTTGATTTGGAGAAAAAATGTTTTGATGATTTGATGTGATGCTAAAGTACACCTTAGATGGAATTGACATATTGATTTTTTGGATTGATGTTTGATGAAAGATAAAGATTGATAAGAAACATCTCTTCATCAAAATATGCCATGGGCTAGTGATTTGGATTTTGGCTCACAAATGCTTTGACCAATTTTATTTCATGTTTTCCAATGTTTGGGTTCCCACATAAGTTGGAGGATATAGATCAAGATTTATTCCCAAAGAAAGATGTAAATATCTGCCCCTAGTGTCTAGCAATCTATAGATGCTTGGATAGGTGTGTGGATGGATGGGTGTGATAAGCATGCAAAGTATGCCAAGGATTATCTTGTGATAAGATAAGGGTTTTCAAACATACGATTCTCATTCGGATAATGCTTCATGGTTCAGATAACGTTGGGTGGGATAGGATCAACGAAAATGACCCATGTCAAGATTTTTACCACAAGCAAGTGTAAAGTGTGCACCAAACCTTGTCAAGATCAATATAACTTGGGAGATGGATGGAGATGGATGAAAATTGATTGGATAAATGGTTCGTGGATGAATGGATTTATTATGAATGGGATGGATGGAGTGCTAGATTTATTATGGATGGGATGAGATTTTTTCTCTTGAACTAGTGCACATAGATGCTCGATTCTACACATGATGCGTGTTTTCCAGGTTTTCATCATGGTAATTTCCAAAAGTGCCACCCATGTGGTTTTCACTAGAGGATGATTTTTATCTTTACTATTTTCAATCCTTTTTCTAACTTTTTTGGATTTTTATTTTGTTTGTTTTATTTTTATTTTTTGCTGAAATATTTAAGCTCATGTTGAATCACTTGGTGGTGTCAAAGTAGATTATTCTGTTATATTGTGCCATCGATATCTTGCTTGGAGAAGCTGCCTTGCCAAGATACGGGCACTTGAATGCAAATTTTGAGAATTTTGTTCTTCTTTGATGATACCAAGGTTAAATTTGTCTTTGTGCGCACATCGCAATAGAGTTCCATCTGAATTCTTATGATGAAAGGTCATTGCCAACATATGGTCAATGTGATAACTGGATATAATATGTGAAGGCATGGATGGTGTGTGTTTATGAATAAAAGATGGATTTGTGGACACTTTGGAACCTTTCACTCTCCAAACCTGGGAAGATGGGCAATGATGGGTGGATACAAAAGTATGCATGGAATTAGGACCAACAACTCAATATAATTTGTATGTTTCTTCAGAAGCCTGCTTTTTCCTTTGTGGACACTCTTGATCGATAAGTTTCAATTTTTTATTTTTCCCCATAGTTTCTTTGACTAATGGAGTTTGATAGGGATAATATTTCTTTGTATTCTCTGGTATCCATGTGTATTTGATTTTTCCTTCATGCTTTAGTACTTCTTTTTCTTTGATGATGTTCATCGTGCTTTGATTCAAATATTTCTTTTAATGTTGGTCCCAATTCATGGATGGGGTGATGGGTGGATGTAGATTCATGATGTGGTGGGTTTTAGTATTGACTGTAGAAGTTGATAAATCCAAATTCACGGACCCCGAAGATCACCTGCATGTAAATAACCTATCACAGAAAGAAGAGATGGAGGAAAAAAGAAAAGGTGCTCTGAAAGCTAAAAATGTATTAATTAGAGAGTATAAAATACACTGATCAATCCTTATAAAAGGAGATTGTGCAACCCTAAAATTAACCCTAATAGGTAGACTTATTTAAATGTCACAATATGCAAAATAAAGTGAAATATTAAGAGAGGAATAAAGGTAACTTAATTAACATAATTAAGTTAAAACCTTTACTCTAATACCCCCCCTTAAGATGAGCAAGAGTGAAACTGCAAACATGTGCAAGAAAGAAAAATTAACTACAATGCATGAAATTAAACATGGGTCCCAACAACTAGGCTTGATTAGGTACCCATTTATAAATACAATGCAAACGAAAGAAAATGGGGTAAAGGAGAAAACCCAGTGGGAACAAAACTCCTCCCCAAAATAGAATGCTAAGAAAGGAATGCAATGCACTAATGAAATAAGGATAGGAGGTGGATTGCATGATACCCCCCATAGAAAAATTCTATCATATAAGTAAATATACAATGGTCTCCATAGGAGAGATAGAAAGAGACTAGAAGGCCCCCCACAAAAAAGAAACTCCTCTCACAATGGTAGATGCCTGATGTAGAATCCAAAAGAAGATCCTGAAGAAAAAAATGATATTCCTCCCCTTGGGAAGAAATGGACCCAAAGGACGATGTCAAAGAAACCCTATGAAGAGTGATGAATCAATATGTCTCAAGATGTGTGCCATGATCGGATGTTGAAGAATCTCTCTGTCTGAATTGAAACAAATGATGTCAAATCCAAACTGATGTGAAGAATCCTGAAATGTAAAATTTGAATACACTAATAATGGTGGCTGTATAGTGATAACCTGATTGTCAAGGTAGAGGAGATGTATTTCCTCAAAATAATCCTCAAGATCTGTAGTGCGAGACTCAACAAACAAGAATTTGTCTGGAAGAGAAGAATCCCATGAAGTAGCAGATAATGAATGACCAAGATGGTCATGATGATGAACTGAATCCATAGGGGCCAATGAGGTGATACTGATGCCATCAAGAACAACAGATGATAAATGTGTAATATCAGTTTGAAGAGTAGGAATTGTGAGACAAGTCTCTGATCCATCAGAACATGCAAGGCTGTCTAAATATTCAAGATCCTCTAAAGTATCATGATCAAATGGTCTATTCTCTCTCCAAGCAATGGGTAAGAGACAATCTAAAGCAAGATCCTCTGGGAATGGAGAGAGATTGGGGTCTCCATAGATCTCCCAAAGACATGTCCAAAGTGGGTGGGGACAATCAATGTCCAATATAGCCCACACAGTATCATGATCAACACTAAACAATATAAGTCCTAATATGTGATCTCTAATGATATCCCAAGCTAATTTTCCCTATGAAGTGGTTGGTTTAGGTATGAGATCATACAAATAAGGAGAAATACTAAGCCACCTACAATGTGTAAGGATGCCCTTTGCCCATGACTCATAATTACCCCGTTCTAAAATTACAACTGAAGGGTAAGTAGAAAAACCCATGATAACTCTTCAAATGAAAAAATATGAGAAAAATTACCTTACTGCATGTATATCAAATGAAATAGAGCCTAATGATGCAAACAGGAGGTTCCCAAGTGCCAAAACGTCCAAGTAATTATGAAAATTATGAAAACACAAAAGGCTGAATAAAATATACCTGGGGAAAAATATGGGAAACTAAGTTGTAGATCTGGAAAGAGCACTGAAACAACTTTCCAACGCCTATTTGTTTGCACAAAATGGAGTTTGGACACAAAATTTACGCCCTCAGAAGTGCCAAAAACATGTTTTGACTTTTACTAGTAAAAAAAGAATTTAAATAAAAAAACCAGAAAATAAAACCTACACCATTGGATTGGGCTTGGAACCAGCTTTTTGATGATATTTTTTTCTTGAAAAACCGAGTTTGTATGCAAAAGTTATGGCCAAAATACCAAAACTGCTCCAAAAAGGTTTTGGGGGTTAAGCCTGGTGGTTTAGGTAACCGCTAGCATTAACCGCTAACAGTTAGCAGTTAACTGACAGTCGCACCCATTTCACTCTGTGTTTTTTTTTTCTCGGATTGTGTGTTGTACCATACCATATGACCCAAAAATGAAAAAAGCTTGCCTTTTAGAGTCACGGTGTCCGATTTTGATGATTTGACAGTTGATTTACGGTTTTTTGGGTGCTTTGAACGTGATGGTGAGGTCCGTTTGGGCTCAAAATGCTCCAAAATTGCAGGTACACTATGGATCTCGAACCCTCAAAACACTTCAAACCCTCGTAGATTTGACGCCATGAAGCCAAATTTGATGAAACAAAGGTCAATCTTGACTAAATCAAATGTTCTGGATGCAATGGTGAGGTCCAAATTGACTCAAAATTCACAAATGAAAGGGTTATGCCATAGATCAAAAAAGAAAACCCCAAATCCTTGAAGCTCCAAAAATCCTTCAAAACACAAACAAGAAGCAAAAGGTCTGGAGCTCTGATACCATGTAGAAGTTGATAAATCCAAATTCACAGACCCCGAAGATCACTTGCATGCAAATAACCTGTCATAGAAAGAAGAGATGGAGGAAAAAAAACAAGGGTGCTCTGAAAGTGGAAAATGTATTAATCAGAGAGTATAAAATACAATGATCAATCCTTATAAAAGGAGATTGTGCAACCCTAAAAGTAACCCTAATAGGTAGACATTTAATAATTAATATAATTATTAAATTTCACAATATGCAAAATAAAGTGAAATCTTAAGAGAGGAATAAAGGTAAATTAACATAATTAAGTTAAAACCTTTACTCTAACATTGCCATTGGTTTCATCATAAGGATCCTTCATGTTCCCTATGTTGACGTTTTCTTGAGACGGAGTGCCCCTACTATTGAATAACCAAGACCTTGATGCTTAGAATTGCCAATAATTTGGATTGGTTCTAGGATACCTTGTTCATGTAGGCCTAATCATTTTCCCTGATAGTTCATCTGTTGAAACATTTTATTTGAAATAGAGTATGATTTATCTTGGAAGAAGGGCGCTATTTCTTCTATGGTCTATTGTGGATCTTCAAAGGTGATAGCTTCTTCCTTGATAAGATACTTTTCCCTTAAAAAGGTAAGTGATCCAAGTTTATAAGTGATCAGATCCTCCATATGTGGGATAACTCCATGATTGATATCTTTGGTCTGATCTTGTGAAATATCATATTTTAATTCTTCTTCAAGAGGTTTTGATATTTCACCATCCACATAAAAGTCTTCCTCATGATTCATTTCATAGGATGTTTCTAATTCACAACTTCTGTAGAAGCCTTCTTCATGATCCATTTTTCATATGTCTCTAGATTTTTTTGATTCACCACTTTTATAGAAGCCTTCTTCATGATCGGCCTTTGGTATGTCTCTAAATTTTTCTATACCTTGATCATGTATAAATGTTAAGAGTAGGAGACTCTTTTTCCTTGGTAATGATGTTAGGAGTATGAAACTCTTATTTTGAATGAAGATCATCTACATGTCCATCAAATGAAAGCATCTCATGGGTAGATGAAGGAGTATGTGCCATATGGATATATTCATATTTTGCGACATCTTGTATAGATAAGAGAGTGTCCTTTAGATCATTGTAGTATCTTGGAGACACAACTTCTTGATCTTGATTAATTTTGGAATTTCTTTCGAAATTCTTTGGATTAAGTTATTCACATGGGTCAATTTCAAAGGATGGATTATCTATAAGGGATTCTTGGACATTGTTATTAGGAATGTGAAGTGTATCAATATACTATTGATATTTGAGGATTCCTTCACTATCAAAAATCATGAGGTCGAGGGATGTCAGTATCTCTTGGGAAGGACAATTGCTAGACCTTGGTGATAGATGTTGATCATGCTTTGGAATAAATTCTTGAGATATGTCCTCTAACTCATTAGGTGGTGTAGAGACATTTTCAACACAATCATTGGTGGATGGATCTTGGATTATATCAATAGAATCAAATAAAATCAACACTCCTTGAAATAGATCTTTGTAGGAGGGATCTTGATCATGACTAAAAAATGGCTCTTTATGTATGTTGATTTGATCATTGGATGAGGAGGAAACATCTTCAAGGTGCTCATTGATGGGCAGTTGTGATTGATCTTTGAGATGTGATGACTAATCTTTGAGATATGGTGATTGGGTTTGTTGTTGATATTATTGACCAAGCTCTTGACATTTGAGATATTGTTCTTGATGTGGTTGTGGTCCTAACTCAATGATTTGATGACATGGTTCAACCTATGGAAGAGTGTATTGATTTTGGGGTGGAGATGTATCTTGGTGATATGAATCAATGAGTTTTTTTAGTATAGCAATTTTATTTCGCAAGATTTGATTTTGACATTCTCGATATCCTTGACCTAGTTGTTGACCAAGAATAATGGGATAGTATACCAGTGGATTTTTCATGGGATCATAGATGGATTGACTTTGAACAATGTTTTGATTTGGTGTGATGTTTAGATTTGGCATTATATGTTGACTTTGAACATTGTTTTGGTTTGGAAACATATTGCTTGGGTTTAGGTAACTTTGATTTTGCATGGTGTTACCTTGACTTGGATCAATACATTGAATTATTAGTATATTTATTGGTATTTGACCAATATTGGTTTGATTTGCAAGCACATCTATCCCGAAATCACCAAGTGTGGATTTGATACATTCATGTTTGATAAGTTTCTACTTGGTATATTCGCATTTGGTATGTATGGATTAGATGGGATAATGTTGTTTTGTTGAAGGATCATTTTTGGTTGATAGACTTGTAAATTTTTACTTTGATTTAAATATACCATAGGGAAAGGTGGTCCAAAATTTGAATTGGGAAATCTCAAATTTTAGCTTTGAGGTTTGGAGGAAATAATCATGCCATGTATGGAATTCATAAATGTGAGTTTTGATAATCAATTGGCATTGAGAGACTTGGATAGTTTGGATGACTTGGATTAATCATGATGTATGAATCAAGTTTATATTCCGTGTTTTTCTTGTGTTTTGACCTTGTTGACCTTTGAGGGGTTTAGGACCAATGATGAGATGAAGGATGAAAGGGGTGAATGATATGGGTTTCTAGACTCTTAGGAACTTTGGATCAATGCTAGAATTTAGGACTTGATTTGATTTGATTTTGATTGAGGATAGTTTGACTAAGTGTGTTAAGTCAAACAAGGTGATTTTGGATAATGAACTTGTAAACTCTAGGAATTTGTGCTATCCTAGAGTAAACTCATACACAAGAAGATAATTTGACTAAGTTTGTTAAGTCAAACAAGGTGATTCTGGATAACGAACTTGTAAATTCTAGGAAGTTGTGCTATCCTAGAGTAAAATCATACACAAGAGGATAATTTGACTAAGTGTGTGAAGTCAAACAAGATGATGATCTCCTAGACCCCAAGATGTTGGATTTTATCAAGAGGATAATTTTCTCACAAGGATAATTTGATTAAGTGTGTTAATTCAAACAAGATGATTTTGATTTTGCTTAGAATCCACACTTATATACTGGTTGGAAGTCGCTTGGCTTTAGCGTGTTCCCAGTTGGGTCATTCCCTAGGGTGATTAATTTTTCCCACAAGGTAGGCCCTCTAAGATAAACAAAAGCGAGAAAACATATCCGTAGTTCGATCAATATTTGTTGAGAAACAAAGAGAGAACACACACAATATTTTCCACTCACACTCGCAATTTTTGTTCAATTTTTAATCCCAAATCAAAATGTCGAGGCAATATTTTATACAACTTAATGTCACCAAAAAGAGTTTTTGATTCTCAAGATTGTCATGAAGCACAAGAGAAGTGTATATGCCTTTTTAAATGAAATTACTTTGCAAAAATGATTACAAGACACAAAAACACATGCTCATTTTAATTTCCAAAGGAAAAATTGAGTTCTTTTTAAAGCCCCAAAATTGAAATGTGAGGGTTGTTCTGTCAAATTTTTAGAACCCAAATTGAAATTTAGTAAGTTTCTAAGGTACAATTTTAATCCAACTTTGAAAAGATCAAATCAGTGATTGATTTTAAACCCAAATTTAAAGGTGAGATGGTTTAAAATAGAAAATGAAGGTAGGAATTGGAGCCTCGGATTATAACACTAAGAATTAAGAAATACTTTTGTAGTGTTAAAATTTAGTGCCCAATTCTTCAATTCAAATCTTCTCAAAAGATTTTTTATGATGCTTCAATGTTGCATGTTCATTGTGCAAATGAAATTTCTCCTCCTACAAGATAAAAAAGACAAATCATGTGACAATCAAGTTATTCAATTAAATTCGTTTTAAGCATTAACTTCAAAGAATATAATAATTTCAAATGAAAATACTAATGCTTTGGAATGATTAAAATTTTAAATGAAGCATTAATAAAATCATGATTTCCACAGATTTTAGTTAACAAAGATCAAAGCCTCTTCTATCAATAGTTTAAAATTAAATAATTTAATCTGGGTAAGTAAATATTTGATGTGATTTAATGAAAACAAGATTAGATTTGTAGACAGGTAAAGGTTTGTAGCAATTTATTTTGATTCTCATTCACTTAGCCTACATAAAGCCATAAATGCACAACGCCAGTCCACAAGGATGCCTACCAGACCATTAATGAATTAATTCAAGATGGATTAATTTGTGTGACGGTGGATTCAAAATATCTACTATATTACTATTGTTTGAGAAGGCTATTGATAAGTTTCAAGTGACACAATCTTCCAAGCAAGGATACCAGATCCATAATACTTATTATTGAGTTGACCTTCATTTACCCACTTTGATTATTTGAAATAAAATTTGGAACAAAAATCACTCAATCTTTGGAAACCAAAAGTAGGTTCAATGTACGAATGTGGGAAAACACACAGATCAAATTGTGAGTAGTATCGACTGGCAGAAGTTTATATTGGATTACTAGGCCTCCTATGATAGTATTGATAATCATGTGCATTCACTTTCAAATTGTCTAGAGGTCACTAAATGTCTCTGTGAAATTTTAAAGAAATGGATATCTTATCGGCATCTCAACATTGTTTTACTCAAAAGTATACCAGCAATAATATTCCTAATACAAAAGATTATTTTTTTGTTTAGCTATGTGTCCCACTGTGAAGCAAACAATAAATTATCAATAGAGATTTGGACACATTTGTCACACTATACACATTTATTTTCTATATCCACTAAATATTATAGTGGCATCAGATTGGAGCGACGAATTAATTACTAGTGATTGTTTGTTGATTGTTTCGATGAATAAGATAGGCACACATGGTAAAATGAATTCTACGAAATCTTCTCTTTGAAATGTGTAGCCATTCATTAATGAGAGCAACAATAATATTAAATTCAGACCTTTAACCACACTTAATGTCGAGGTTGAACAAAAATATGATGTTGTTAGTTATATGAAATATGAAGACTTTTAACCAAATTCAATGTCCAGATTTAAACAAAAAAATTTCAAAAATATGATATTGTAAATCTACTCCACTATGAATGACACTTGAATTGTTAAAAAGAAAGCCTCAAAGAAAGGAACACAAAAAAAATGTAGGCACATCAACTGTTAGACAAAAAACCTAACACAAAAACCAGGGGTGAATACAATACAACTAAGGACGTCAATACCTACCTCAACATCGGTTCTTACAAGTAAAAATTGGGTGGTTTCCCTTGTATGCAACAATATCCACACCACAGAGTCAATTTGACACAGTTTCAAATGTGTAAATCTTTCTTTAGCTCTACGTGATGTCTTTACTCCACAACATTGAACCAAAGACGTGTCTTGAATATCAAGAAAATATAACTAAGCAATATACAGGTGTGAGATTAATGTGTAGGCCTAGATTTAAAAAATTCACACTTTGCACAAACTAAAAGGGCCATAGGGAATGTTTGAATTTTCAAAAGGGGAGGACTCTCAGAAACCTATTTTCTAGAAATCTCAGATATCTAAGAGATCATTTTGCCACAAATTTGCGTAATTCATTTTTTAAGTGCATCTAGGTAGATAAAAAGAAATTTTCAATGCACTTTTCTATAGGTAGTCAGGCTAGTTATCTCCCATTGTCACGAGATTCTTCTGATAATGATTTTTTGGCCTTTATTAGGTATGTGGGTGAGATCCTTTTTAATTTACATTACTATATTTTGCACAGTATGCAACAACATCAAATCATATGGGAGGGTGAAGAAGCTTTGTTCTTACCATGACAACACAAATTTCACTTCCAAAAGTGGTGACCATTCTTGATCATTTAGACTAGAATGCATCAAAATATATGAAACCAAAGCGGCTGAGACATCAGCAAGCATAAATCAAAGTGTTCAGGCAAACATAACAAAATTTGTGAATCATGTGAACATAGTTGGATGTCATATTCAGTAAGTATCATAACTCATTTAGCCAATCGACCTATTAATGCTACTTTATTTAGGAGATATTTCAGAGGATCTATCTTTGCGACCAACATAGTTTGGAGGTTTAGCATATAGTGCATAATTTTTTGAGTAGAAAAGACTACCACAAGACATGCACATTCTATGTTATTGTAGTCTAGTTCATATCCCACCAAAGTACGACTGATGTAGTACACTGCCCTTTCATGACCTTGATCATCATTTTGTGCAAGTAGGGCTCCTAATGTTGACTGAGTTGTCGATATATAAAGTATCAAAGGTCTATCATTTGTAGGTGGTATTAACACAAGTGGTGTAATTAGATAATCCTTGATTTTTTGGAAATATTCTTGGAATTTGGGTTTCCATGCAAACAATACACCCTTCTTGAGAAAATTTTGGAACACATGTATCTTGTCTGCTAACTATACTATGAAGTGTTTGATAGATTGAAATCTACCTTGTATTGTTCTTTGCTGACCAAGGTTGACTGGTGGAGGGATGTCCATTATAGCTCTTACTTTTGCAGGGTCCACCTCAATGCCTCTTCTAGAAATGATTATCCTACAATTTTTCCTCATGTAACACCAAAGACACATTTTTTGGATTTAGTCTTACATTGTAATTTTCCAATATTTTGAATATCTTGTCAAGTACTTTCAAATGATCTTCTCTTGTCAATGATTTGGCTATTATTTTTTTGACATAATCGTCCATGAGAGTATGTAAAAGGTCATAGAAAATAGTCATAATTGCAAGTCGATATGTAGCTCCAACATTTTTGAGCCCAAAAGGCATAATACTCCAGCACTATGTTCTCGATGGACATGTGAAATTTGTTTTGTGTTGGTCCTCAACATCAATTTTGATCTAATTATACCCAGAGAAACCATCCATGGAGGATAACATCTCATATCCTGTTGTAAGTTCTACTATCATGTTGTTCGACAAAGGGAAGTCATTCTTAGGGCATGCCTTATTGATATCTCTGAAGTCTGTACAAACATGGATTCCCCTAGATGGTTTGGTTATTGGGACTAGATTAGAAATCTAGTCTACATAGTCTATGGATCTGATGAATCCAACATCCAATAGCTTCTTCAGTTCATCTTTGACTAGTAAAGCTTTTTGTGGATGCATTTTTCTTAACTTTTGTTTGATTGGCTTAACACTTGGTTGTAATGGTAGATGATGAAATATAAGGTGGATCCAACCTAGGCATGTCAACATATGACAATGAAAATTTTATCTATCTCTTTGTGAAGAAGTCTTGAAGCTCTTGTTTCTCTATCCTTGTGAAAGATGTTGCACAATATGTTACCCGAGGGTTTTCTTCAGTGTGTATGTTGATCTCAATAGACTCTTCTAGTAACATGGGTGACTTTTCCCAAAAAATTGGGAGAATTTTCAAACCTCCATCCTCGGGTGCCTCAGAGAGGTTTTCACCCTCGAATGTGTCCTTTATTTTAACTATTTATTCTTCCAAAAGTGCCTTTCGATTTTCACCTAGGGACTTATCATTTTCAATATTTTCAATTTTGCAATTGGAGGTGTGAACAAACTCCCCAAAATATGCCATGTTATCCAAGTCAATGGTAAAGCCAACATTATGATCACCTCTAGGTATGCCTTCTCAAAGTCCCATGAACTCAACTATGGCTTCATCATTCTCGAATATGTCTAAGATGGGTGTACCTTGTTGATCCCAATCGATAAGTTGGGGATATATGAGGGGCATGTCATCATCAGAGTTATCAAATGTGGAGGCTAACAAAGTGAGCATAGAATGGTTGACATGGTCATAGAATTTTTGGACTAACTCCTTTTTGTTCTTTTTTCTATGGACAAGTAAACCCTGATGTAGGACTACTGTAAGGGCTAGGTCGTCAAAAGATGGTTCTTTAGGTAACCAAGATTCATGATCAAGGGTTTCCCAATAATAGATTTTAAGCCATTCTTCTTTAGACAAGGAATTTTTAGGACAAGGGCTAGATGGAATTTGTGTGGGTTGTATAATTTTATCAAGTTCACCAAATAGTCTATCTAGGTCCATTATGCTAGTGGAGGAAAGGGAATCCCATTCATATTCTCTTGAGTTAGGGGATTCATCATAAACTAGGTCAAGTGGTTTGTGGAATATCTTAATGTCTTCTGAAGCACTTGCTTCCTCTTGTAATGGTGATGAAGTACCAGGAATACTAATTCTAATCAGTTGAAACCCCAACCCTAGCCATTTTTGTTGTGGTGAGATAATGATTGGTTTAATCCTTCCATTTTGATGTAGTCCTAACCCACTATGTCTGTCGTATCCATTACTTTGCAATATCATGAAGCCTTTTCCATATTTATCCTTAGATATTTGTATAGATAGGGAGGGTATTAATTTCCTCTTTGTACAACCATCAGGTGATTTCATCTTGGTCTATAGCTTCTTTACTTAACTCTCACCATTTTTTCAATGTTATTATGGGAGGGACATGGAACGTGACTATTGATTGTCTCCTATCTTCTATGGGTAGACCATATGACTTAGGAGGAACCATCTGACTGAAACAATAGGATGCTTTCATGTATTATCCAAATCCCTTATCTTGGATCTTGACCTTAGGATTGGATGATGGCATTTGTGATGTAATGGACCCCGTCAGAGTTGATGGATCAATGTACAAGGATAAGGTGCAGGATGAAGCCTCTTGATTGAATAGGACCTGTCTTTGTGGAATTTCATGTAGGCTTGTACAATATTGGAAAGGATCTAGATCACCATCAATGGTGATCCCTATACCATTGTACAAAAATTTAAGAAACTGATGATATGTGGAAGGGATGGCTTTCATAGCATGTATCGAAGGTCTACCCAACAAAAGGTTTTAGGGAAGGGTGAGATCCAAGACTTGGAAAATAGTGTCCATAACTGTAGGCCAATCCTAATAGGCAGTGTAAAAAATACTTTATATGATATTTCCTCATCGTCATATGCCTTAATGAATATAATCTTAGTGGTTTCCATGCATGCTTCTGAGAAACCTAATGCCTTAACCAATTTCAAGGTGAAAAGGTTCAACCTTGCTCCTCCATCTATCAAGAATCATCTGACTTTGGTTTGATGGACAAGAACTTAAAGGTGTAATGGGTCGTTATGATTGGTCTTCTAAGTTGAATAATCCTGTGAGAGAATGTATCATGATGGGAATTGGTTAAGTATCCTACCATTTCTTTAAAATAATTGATGTCTAAGTTGGAGGGAAAGTTGTGCTTTACAAGGCTTTATCAAGAATGGCTCGATGATTGGGTGATAGGGTCGACAATTCCAAGATTGATATATGTGTTGGGGTCTTCCCTAATTGGTCAAGTAAGTTATACTTAGGCTTGGAAGACTATGGTGGTGGCTCTAAACAAGGACCTGGAAGGGTTATCTTAGTTCTTCATGTATTGATAGCACATTCATAACACTTCTTTATGGTAGTGGTATAGATATTTTCATCAGTAGCTTAGATGTGATTTATGATCTTACCTTTGCCATAGTCATACTTGGTATTTGCATAGTTAGCTAAGGCATTAGTATGAGTTACCAAACTAGAGGCCTTTCCTTTCCCATGATCATGTAAGGGATCTGTGAAGACCTTTTGATCACTATTTCTGGTATATTTTTGACCATTGACTTCTATGGTTCCATCCTCAACAAAATCTTGTATGATGTTCTTCAGTTGTTGGCATTGTTGAAGGTTGTGTCCCTTTGTGTTATGGTATGCACAATAGGTGTTATCATCCAACCATGAGGGTTTAAATTGTCCTGGATTGTACTGTTTTGGTTCGAGAGGTTTTAGGAGATTATGTTTAATTAGCTCTTCGAAAACTATCTCAATTGGTTCCCCAAAAGGGGTGAATTCACATTTAGGAAATCTCCTATGTGGTTTTTGTTGTTGTGAATTTTGGAAAAAGTTGGTTGTTTGATCCAGATTACTATTCATGTCTTGATTGGATTTGTAACCTCTAAGTGTGATGATAGGTCTCGCATGGGAGAATTTTTGTGTTGAACAACTGGGTTCCTGCTTGGTACCTTAATGTCTCCTTTGTCAATAAGGCCTTTTTCAAGTATAATGTGGTCCTTTTGTACCAAGTTTAGGAAAGAAGTACAACAATGTACTCTTAAGTCACTTCTCAGTTTCAGATGAATATTTTCAAGGAATATCGTGAATTTTTATTTTTTTGGTATCTCAACTAGACATCAACTAGCTAAACTTCTCCATCTCTGAAAGGAAGTGGTGAAAGTTTCACCTTCTTCTTGTGTAGTGTGACACAAGGTAGCTATTGTTATTTCATTGTCTATGTTGAAGGAAAATTGTTTGAAAAACTTCTCAACTAATTCGCCCCATGATCTTATGCCATATGGTATTTTAGAGAACCATTCCAATGCTATCTTGGCAAGGGTTCACGGAAATAGTCTCATTAAATATGTGGGTTCATACGAGATGTCCATGCATGTTGTAGAAAATTATCTAACGTGTTCTAAAGGATTCCTCTTCCCATTATACTTAGGAAAATTTGGTATAATGTATCTGTATGGGAAGGGTGTCATGTATAGCCCTTTGTCAAAAGGAAATAGAAATAAATCTTGCACTGAGATAGTTCATTTGCCTGACATAGACATACTATCCATTTGTTGTTCAAGGATTTGGATTTGATTTTGCAAAACATCTACCTATGTCAATGACATGTTATTTTTGTTGTTTTGATCAATGTAAGTGTTCTGAAATGCAATATTATGTGATGGATTGTGATTTGGCGAGGGCATATATCTTGTTTGAATGTTTTGATTCGGTGTCAGGATATATCCTGTCTGAATGTTCTAGTTTGGTATAGGAATATTCCCTATTTGAGTGTTCCAATTTGGGATAGGAATATGTCTTGTTTGTGTAACCCCTATGAGTGGAATGTTAGTACTGGTACTAATATGAGGTATAGCTATGTTCATGCCAACTTTGGCTCCTTTACCAATGGGTTTTGTTTACAATTGATGATGTTTGAGTAGGTATGCTAGTTGGTATTGCTATAGTAATTTGAGGAACAAAGACACTTGATGTCATGGTTTGCATTGGTTGAGTAGATGTTGTTTTCAAATTATGAACGTCAAATCCTGGTGGTAGTGTGGCACCTTATATTAGAAAATTTTCTAGATATCATTGGGGATCATTTGCCAAACACTCATCCATAAAGGATGCAAACTCATGATCTTGCACGACAATGTCTATGCCTTCAGAAAAAAATATTTCCATGTGTGTCTCTAGTGACATGTTTTTCAAGAAAACTTTTATGTTGTCTTTCTTTCCCTGATGGTTGGTTTTTGAAAGGATTGATGAATTCATTGGGGTCTGACATTTCTCTTTGTTTCTTCTTAGCACTTGTTTCAACCATGAAAGTGTTGCTCAAAATGGGTAATGCAAAACTATGTCTACAAATTGATATGTTCTATTTCTATGTTTTCATTTTTTTTTATTTTCTAAATATAAAGGATGTCACTAAAATTAAGGATTTTTCTAAAATTATGTATACTAGGATGACATACACTAGGATGGATTATATGCAAAAATTTTGAGTAGACTATGACGGTAAATGATTCTAAGTGGGTATAAACTACCACCTATGGAATAACCCAAAGCTATGAGTTAACTTTACCATGGAACCTGATGTAGAACAAAGACAACTAATAAGGTGAATTTTCCAAACTAGACTGATGAGCTGGAAAGATTCACTAGTAAGACAATAATGACTAGGTTTAATGATAATGACAAATTGAAGCATGAATGTATCCAATGATGCAGAAAGCTATTCTATTATAGGATATATAGATTCCTATGGGGTACCTAAGTTGTTACAACTAAGACGACTATTTCTAAGATGTAAATGACACCTAAACAATGTAAGGTTTCTTTTGAGTAATTTTCCAGTTTTTGTCCAAGATTGATCGTAAGAAACATAAGTGAAAAAGATAGTCTGTTTTTTTTACCGAGTTTGTAGTTTTGAATACTTTGTTGACAGTCAATTGTGGCTTGGGTTTCAGATGCGCTGATAAATCTAATAGATGTGTTTCTAGTTTCAAATGTGACTAACTGATAAAAACTAGTCTTGGTTGTTGATAGACAATTGTGAGTTTCACAAATAGATGCGGTTTAACTTATGAAAGATGCGACTTACTAATCAGATGCGAGTCACTAGTTAGATGCAAGTCACTTATCAAATGTGACTCACAAACTAAACTCTATTAAAACTAACTTTTTTGATAGACACAAGGGTTTTTTATTTAATAGTTGTGACTCAGTTTACAGTTGCGGTTTTATAATGAAAAATTTATGATTGACTTAGTTTTATGATCAGGTATTTGATAAATAAAGAATAAAATCATAGGAGAAAAAGCTTTTTTAGTTTAGATGTGTATGAATCTATCAAAATCAAAAGACATGTACAGTCCTAAGGCTGTGAATGGCTGTATTTACTAAAATCTCTTACAGGTTTCCCCAACTACGCATATTCAAGGTGGATGACTAGTAGCTTGACCCCACTGGCTCCCCTCCATGACACTCACTTATATGGGGAAGCCAAGTTATTGTACCCATGAAACTCCCATGGCATACATTTCATCTCTACACATGAACCATAAGGATGTGAGAAATTCACAGGTTTTACCTACTACACCAGTAAATAGATAGGGATTTTTACAAAAAAATACAAGGATTTTTAGTAAGGGCATTCCATTCGTGGGGCATCATCTATGCAACAAGCGACCATTGTTGCCCTTCTCATCAAAATAGTGAATGTAATTCTTGGAATTTCCCCAACAATCCAGTTTTATATACCAGTTGGAAGTCGCTTGGCATCTAGCATGCTAGCGGTCTAGGTCATCTTGGGGCGAGTACTTTTTCCCACCAAGATAGGCCCAAGTTCTAGAGTCAGTAACCATTTCTCTTGCACCTAGGATCACATGAGTGCACAAGGGGAGAGGATACTTCGATATACCGAATCGTGAGGGTAATAAAAAAATGTGCTTTCACACCAAACACAATAGATAATGGTTAGTTTTAATCCAAATGACAATTATCTAAGCTACCAAATAGAATGTTCTTTTTACAAATTAAAGCCTTCGACAAAAGGTTTTGTGTGCAACTTGTTAGTAGCTTTTTTGGTCTTCGTCATTCATCCTGCAAGAAATTGGGTTTGGTTTTCAATATCTTCTATGCTTCATCCTACAAAAACTATGTTATCCTCCTAAATAACACACTGCAAACAAAACATTAGCGAAAATAAAAAAGGAAAATTAGAAAATCATAAAATGGAAATATGAAAACTCATACAAAATTACCAGCCAGACGTGTAACACCCCTCCATTTTGCTTTTTGGATTCGACAGTATGTCCTTGTTTTGCATTGATTTATGTTTCTAGATATTCAGATATTTTATCTTGTGTGTATTTGATCGCCAATTATTGAACGATAGACTATATTATGTGATGTGATTTAGGCCCAAGTTCTAGAGTCAGTAACCATTTCTCTTGCACCTAGGATCACATGAGTGCACAAGGGGAGAGGATACTTCGATATACCGAATCGTGAGGGTAATAAAAAAATGTGCTTTCACACCAAACACAATAGATAATGGTTAGTTTTAATCCAAATGACAATTATCTAAGCTACCAAATAGAATGTTCTTTTTACAAATTAAAGCCTTCGACAAAAGGTTTTGTGTGCAACTTGTTAGTAGCTTTTTTGGTCTTCGTCATTCATCCTGCAAGAAATTGGGTTTGGTTTTCAATATCTTCTATGCTTCATCCTACAAAAACTATGTTATCCTCCTAAATAACACACTGCAAACAAAACATTAGCGAAAATAAAAAAGGAAAATTAGAAAATCATAAAATGGAAATATGAAAACTCATACAAAATTACCAGCCAGACGTGTAACACCCCTCCATTTTGCTTTTTGGATTCGACAGTATGTCCTTGTTTTGCATTGATTTATGTTTCTAGATATTCAGATATTTTATCTTGTGTGTATTTGATCGCCAATTATTGAACGATAGACTATATTATGTGATGTGATTTAATTTATCTAATGCTTTAGTTTATATTATATGAGGTTGTTTATTTGGTTTTCAAGTTGCAAGTACATGGCATCGACTCCACCTGGTTTCACAAGTTTGAGCGTGTCAATCCAACAGTTAAGTTGAATGGGAGATAGTAGCTAGGTAACGTGTGTCAAGTCTACGCCCTAGCCATAGTGTGTCGTCAGTCGTGTGGGTCGAGTCATTGATTTCCTTGCTTTAATCTTATTTAAATTCTGAAAGATTCTTGTTTTGGAAATAGATATTTAGAATAATTGCATTAAATCATGTTGATGGTTATTTAATTTAAATTATGCAATGTGGATAAAATTTTATATTTAAATTAATTAATTATATTTAATTTATTTAATTAATTATATTTAATTCAAGGGGTTGAATTTAGTTATTAAATAATTAAATTAATTAATTAATTGTGATGTTAAGAAAATAAAAAAAGAAAGAAAAGAATTAAAATTAAATTGGAATTTAAATTCATTATGGAATTTAATTATTTTGGGATTTTATTTCAATTAAATTGGAATTAAATTAGAATTTGAAATTGAATTTTAAATGAAAAGTTAGTTTTCGAAATGTGGGAGTTAATTAATATTTAGATATTTTAGAATTTCTAGATTGCATGCAAAATCATATTTGGTGGATGAAGATATTTTTTCAATTATGCAATATGTGAAAGTTTATTGAATGAGAAGGGGGTTGTTGAAATTCATGCACGAGATAATTTTGGGGAAGGAAAAGCTTGTTCTGGTGTGAAAGGATATTTTGGGAAAAATTACACAAAGAAGGGATTTGGAGAAATTCTTGGTTGTAAATTTACTTTGGAGTTATTCTAGAAATATTTATTGTGTTTGTGGATTGCTTTGTCGGTTGGAATCATTGAATTGATGGATAGAATTTGTAGAAGCTTTGGAGGAAGTTCTGCATCGAAATTCCTATTACCTATAGCTTCTTAAATCAGGTTTTCTTCTGTGCTTTTATTGTTCTTGGTTGCTTTTAAAATAGTAGTGATTAAAGATTTGTTTATTGAATCTGTTTTAGAAAAGAAATTTGTTATTAGAAGAAAGAAAATAAATAAATTAAAGCTTTTGTTTTTGTGAAAATTCTTGAGTGAAAATTTAAACCTCAGTAGAATTTAATTTATTTAAGGAAATGGATTGTTTTGTTATTGGAATCAAAACTTGAGGTTGAACAATACATTTGGATATGTTTTAGAAAATTTAAACCTCTGTACAAAATTAATTTATTTATAAAACCTCTGTAGAAGTTGGGTAGAGAAAACTAGAGGAGTTGGAAGCTTCTGGCAGTAACTTAGTTTTCTTTTAAGTTTTATTGTTCTTTTATTGTTTAAGGATTCAATAAAATAAATTAAAAGAATCAATGTTGAAAATCTATGAAATTTGTTGTTCTCTGAAAAATTTGCATAATTTCACCTATAGGTGAATGTTTCCACAAATTTTTCCCCAATTTAATTATTATGATAATTCGTTTCTTTGTATATATATAATATTTATATATATATATATATAGAAAATTTATGTTGAAAATACTGTTTAAAATGCTATTAACGTTGTTTTATGGACTGCAAATGTGAATGAATTTTTAAAAATAAAAATTATGAGAAGTGAATTTTAGTTTATTCGTTGTTTTAATGTGTGGAATAGTGTTTGGGTGGTGGTGCTAAGCACACCCCACTACCCCTAGCTTAAGGAGGGTGTGGTTGTCCCAAGGATAGTGCCCTCCACTAAGTGGAGGGAGCGCTGCCTTTGGACAATGCAACCTCCTGTTGGGGAGGCCACCTGTATGGGAAGTGGGGTAGGGGTTCGGCCATAGCCAACCCCTCCCCAATCTCTTTAAACACTTATATTTTTATTAAATATTTAAAAAAAAAAAAGCTGCGAACCTTGAATTTGCCACCCTGCATTGGTGTTAAATGGTTTTTGATTAGTAGTTTTAATTTAATAAAATATATGATATTTATTTATCATGTAAATTTAATAATATTTAATATTGTATTAAATTTATTAAATAATTAAATGATTAATAAATATAGTAGTTGTAATTTGAATATTTAGAAAGAATGTTTTAAAACATTGTAGTTGTATTTAAATATTTAGATAGCATAAGCAATTGGAAAATTAATTATTGAATATTAATATAATTTATTAATTAAAGTATTCGTTTAATAAAATATATTGATATATATTGGATGTATATAAACATGATTATTTCAATTAGGAGTATAATCAATATTTACTTTGTTTTATTTAAGTGCATGTAATTTAGATTTGCATGGAGATATTAAAAGATAAGATTAGAATGCATGGTAAAATAGATAAACAAAAGGATATTTTTTATACATTGATGAAATTGCATTGTTGGATATGTGAATGATTATATATTGTTAAAAAATATTAATTTATATTTAAATGTATATATTGTACATATATACATTTGGGTGAATAATTAATATTTTATCTTATGATAATTTAATGCATGCAATTTAGTATTGAATGGGAATTTTAAAAGAACTGATTTGCATGCATGGATGAATGGATAGAGAATGACATTTTTTATAAATGGAGGAAACTATATGTATTATTTAGAAAATTGAAAGATATAAGAAAATCTTGAAATGTTTAAGTTACATGTAATATATACATTAGAATGTATATTTAATGGTTTGAATAAATGGATATATGCAATAAAAGTTTGGAAGGGGAAAATATTAGATGAAATGAACATAGCGTGTTGTTGGAAAACTAGAAGAAATATAAGGTTTGGTTGGGAAAATTGAAAAGACTTATTGTAGAGGATTTATGTTAGTTTTAAAAGAAAACAATGGATTTGATTTAAATTATTTGAACTAGTTTATCCTTTATTATAAATTAAAGGCACTTATTTAGTTATTTCAATTATTTTTGAAAGGGCGATAGTTTATTTTATTGTGAATGGAATTTGAAAGGGACATGGATTTAGTATATCCAAAAATAGTAATTTCCCCGTGATTGCCTTAAATGTTTTATTTTCTCTGTATTCGTAAAGGAAAGTGAGTCTAATTGTTTTAGATGTCCAGTAACGAAAGAGGAAATATGGTTATATGATTAGCTCAGTTAATCTAGTTATTGTGCCTTTGACTTTGTCAACGTTTTCTATTGAATGATTATAGATTTAAGAAATCCAAATATTAGATTTGATTAATGACTTGAAAGCTTTTGTAGCTATGTCATCATGATGCATTTTGGGATATGGGATTATGTGTTAGTCCAAATTTGTAAGTCTTCCAGAAGATCTTAGAGGATGAGGGTTGTCGATTCTTTATGTCAACCAGTTGTTTTCCCTTGGGCAGTGCATGGTGTCTTTTCAGTATTTACCTGGTTTTCACGAACAGGGATGTTTTGTACCTCCTATGAAAGGAGTGGACTATGTGTTTCGTTGCCTCCAAAATGTTTGGAGTGAATTATATTATTTGTTTTCTCCTTGTGTTGGAGTGGTTATGATGCCTAGTTGTATGCACTTGTGATTTCCTTGGTGGATTGTTTGGGTGTGTGTTTTTTAATAGAAGAGTGGCTTTTGTTAGGTGTCGGAGCCCAAAGAGGTAAACCAGGTAACCTTCAGAAGTGATTTAATCAAGAGATAATTAAATTAATGTACTTAGATGATTAGGATATCTTCCACACTAATCAAGATAATTTAAGCCTCACTCATAGACACAAGGGCTCGTTTAGACTTGGGATGAGTGAGAAGGCCTGAAATGGCATAGTCATTTATCTTGTCAGTACGAGAGGTATTTGAGGCTGCATGAGTGAGTATGAGGGCTGGGATTCGGTTGAGGTCACCATGATTACCAGAGCCTATGAAGGATGCCCAAAGGAGATCTCATGACTACTATGCGATGACACTCTATCTAGGACAACTATTGTTAATTGTTTTATGTGTATGGTTCTTTGAACATAGTTGATCTATTTTATGTCTGGAAGCAATGTGACCTATGTCAATGATGTGAATGTTGTACTTGTGTTGTACTTGAGTTGTACTTGGTTATTGCATTTGTGGGTTATGTCAGTATGAGTCTGCCTTTGGTAAGTGGTAGTAGATTCTTTGTCCATGTTACCTTGTTACTATCTCCTAGAATGGAGGGTGGGCCTTCAGGTACCACTTGGTTGGGTGGAACATGTACTATACACCATTTGGTCCCCATTGATCTTTAGTACTTGGTGGCGAGACATCCAGTTGGACAGCTCGCGGTTCTTGTGTTTTATTCATGCTTTGTAATATTAATTTGTATAAGTTATCTATCCCTCTTATGTTATGAGGTGGAATGTTGTAATTGTAACACTTTTGTACTATTGCCTCATTCTGGGAATGAGTGATGTAACTATTGGATTAAGTTAATGATTATGAGATTATATCTTGGATGTTTATCTTATTATGTCATGTGGTATCCTTATGTTGTATGATGTTTATTTCATAAAGTATATAATGCTATGGTTATATGTAATATGTTTATGTGGGTTTAAGTAATCCTAACCTTGTAGCCTTAGAGGTTGTTGTTAATTAGTAAGTGAATGTGTATGTTATTTACACTTTGAAAAAAATAAAAAAATATTGGTTCGCTTAAGTAGTTAATTACAACTTCCTTTAGGGTTACTTGGCGGGGTCTTACAAGACGCATCGTTTAAAGTTGTTGATGTGTCATAGTTTTATCAGTAAAATGCATTGTAGAAAGCCTCATATGCATCTTGTGATTTCAAATTCATCACAAAAAATTTTAGTTGTGGTTCGCTAAATTAGATGTGTTATTTTGTCAGTCAAATTCATTTTTCCGTACGATACCTACGAAACAAAAAATTGAAAAAGTGGAATGGATTCACGAATATTGAAGTGTCTTGATGTCGCGTTCACCAAATATAATGTAGATAGAATGACTCTGCAAGTGAAGATGGTTAAATCTAATCTAAACATGCATTAATCTAAATAAAAAAACTAAGAAAGAAGTAAATAAACTAAACAGTAAATAAAGAAATATGAAACAATCTCACCAAATATCAGTCCACCTCTTCGCATTATCTTGATTGTCCTTCTCCATTTTTCTGTGATGGTATTCTAGTCCTTAGATTTTCAATATGTATGCAATTATAGCCTTGAGGTATGTGTTAAAGAAATATATCGAAGATTAAAAATTCTCTTCAAAAATTATTGATTTCGGCAGAGGAATAATGATAAAGGTTAGCCAATTTATAGAAATCTAGTTTTCAAAAAATTGGCTTAGATTCAAAAAAGAGATCAACGATCAAGATTGTTGAATTCCACGCGATTGAGATTTGTGTCAATTAGAACATGAGTTGGAAAATTGTGCAAGATAAAGATTAAATTAAAATAATAATTTAATCTAATGTTAAGACTGTTCGAAAATAGTTAAGAATAAACATCAAGATTAAATAAGTGATTTAAACTTCAGCTGAAAGTCTTCAAAAATAGAATAAATAGACTTTGAATGAAAAATGTTAAAGTTAGAACTGGGCAACGATCTATTTGAATGCATACATAAATTAATTAATTAAAAAAGATATTTAATTAATAAATATGTTCATGCATTCGAGTCTTAACTAGATAACTAACTGGTTATGAAAAAGAGTCTCTTCACAGAGATAATTAGATATCGAATTAGGAGATAACTAACGGATTTAAATAGATCTCGAGTCAAATGGTGAGTGAATAATTAGTTAAGTAGGTGATAGAAGAATGTGATAGAAATAAATCTTTATGAATTAAATTTTAATTTAATTTAACATTAAAAATTGAAATGATCTAATTAAATAAATAATAATTTATTTAATTGAATGAAAAGGTTAATTGAATAATTAAATAATTTGAAAAGAATATTTAATTATAGTCAAAAATATGATAAAAGGTAAATTAAATAATAAATTATTTAATTCAAAAAGAGAATTAATTAATTAGTGACATAATTAAATAAATAATATTTATTTAATTAACCAGAGTTGAATAAGGGTCATAATGAATTAATCAAATAATTAAAAGGTTATTTAATTAATAGAAGAAAGATGTGTTTAGGAAATAATTAACTAATTAACATTATTTAATCATGACCATGGACATTAGAAAATTATGTCAAAAGTGGTACTCGCAGGCCTAGACCAATTTTCAGTGTCTAGATTTTCTTTCTTCAAGCTCCTTTTGTTTGAAAAACCTAACATGAATACTTCTTAACAAGAGTGTAGATTTTTTATCCTCTTCAACACTCAACCCTATTTTTTTAGCTTCGACAATGCTCTCCTTACAGTGTTCCCAAAATTCATGAAGCACTTTATCATCCATAGAAATTACTTTGAGAATGGTAGGCTTGGGTCTCTTCGCATTTCTTCAAACTTTCTGGTTTTGCATCATAATCTTTTCAAATTTCAAACGGGGTCACCAATGTCCCTACACATAGAGATATTTCAAAATTCTGAGGAATGAAAGCAGTAATCTTCCAAATAAAGATTCCCCAATGGAATCACCAAAAATCTGCTAGTTTATAGATTTTTCACTTTAATTAATTCACTCTGGCCCACGGTGCTGCCATAATAATGGTTTACACTTTCTAGGAGATCTTGATTTTTGCTGAAATCAAATATTTTTATAAAATATAATGATTTAACCCTTGAAAAATACCATTTAAAGGATTTAAATTGAAGAGGGATTGATCAAATCACCTTAAACCAAGGCCCCTTGGATAGAACCCTACTAGTTTTAAACCATACCTATAACGAAGTCTCCTTTATACCTATCAAAATGCTGATTAAAAACCATTTTTGATTTCCTTTTTGGGGGATCAAATGAATTCATTTTAATTTTTTTTTTGTAAGTATGTATTCCTTATTATAAGCTTCCAAAAAATTATAATTTTAATTAAATTAAATTTGATTATTATATTTATTTTTTATTTCTTGTGAATGTAGGGTTTTCACCGAAAATCAAGCTCTTTGTTCTACACATGTGGACAAATAGAAGATTATCAAAAAATAAAAATTAAAAATATGTTCAGTCTGGGTATTGATGTCCTTGATCCATTAAAAAAATAAAATTGAATTTTGATATATACAAAAAAAGCTATGATGTGCCTATGTCTAAATTATAATTGGTTTGACTTCGAAACTTGATTAAGGAATTTTTTTTTAATAAAACACTATGAAAATAAATGAACTAGTTAGATATCGTAGTTACAAATCTAAATTCGAAAAAATAAGAATTTTATCCTTCATACAAAAAAAATTATGTTGTATATGTTGAGCATCACTCCTTAAAAATGTTGTTTACTGATAAAAACTAGTTTTTGAAGGAGATGAAAAAGAAGTGCAATCTAATTCCAAAAAAAATGAAAAAAGAATATTTAGAATCTATAGACAAAACTTCACAAATCACTAGTTTGCATCATCTTCAAATTCCTCATGGTTTAGCCGCTATAGGAGCCCGAAAGTGAAGATTTAGTTACAAAAAAACAATTCAATGTCTAGTTTGCCCAAAAATTGTAAACCAGTATTGTGGGATCACCCCCCACTCAAATGACAACTTGACCAATAGTTGAGCCACTCGTAGTGATAGTTGCAAGTGCTCTCTTCTTATTTTATAAGGTACGACTACTTTTGAATAATATGCAATGAATAGAGGCACAGGGTATGCTTTTAACCAAAAAGCAGGAAAGACAACTAGCACCTACCCATAACCATCAAAGTAGATGCAAGATATTTTTAAAAAAATGGCACAAAGTTTGTTTGTATCACATTTACATGCGAGAAAAAAGTAAATAAAAGTGATAGTCTCTCTTAGAATAGATGAATTAATCTGAACACAAAGTTTCAGAGATGAAAATATACACATTATGACCTAACAAATAAACATTGAAGAATAACCATGAAGAACCAAAATTCATTCATAATCAAAGGAAGCAATAATAAATAAATAGATCTAGAAATATATTCATTTATTTCTTCAATGCCCAAAAATGTGGATTCACAGACCCCACACCTTTTACAATCAAAATGTGCTCAAAAGCTGAAACTATCCTCCCCCATTTTACATTCAGAGGTCTATATATAGGTACACCAAAAATTGTTATAGTACAAAAATAATGGTCTTGAAAATGACCGAAATCAAGAGAGATTTCAAAATGGAAATTTTTTTAGAATAAAATTATCATTACATGTCACAAAATAATTCTTCCATGATGTTAAACTACTGGAGGTGTCAAAAATCTATATATATCTAACTACATCTAAATAGCTAAATTGTGAAATTTAGCGCATTCTTCTTCTTCTTCTAAAACGAAAATCACCCTATTGTACTTGGCGTAGCTAGTTTTCTCTTTCCATGTCATTAAACGTAGATGAGAAATGATGTCAAGTTAATCTTCTTTAGGCCAATTCAAATTGGGTTGCATGACAAGAATGGGTTCATCTTCCCATTCCCTAATGTTTTCAGGAAGTACCATCTTGAGAAAACTTCTGGATTTGAAAATGTTGCCACCTTTACTCATACGTAGGTTCACTTAAATTTGATGGAAAGTAGTGGTCATTTATTTGCCAAGAAACCCATGCCAATCTACTACTAAATCCATTTCACCACCCTCCTTATTAAGAGATTTCCTTTCAAAAGATTTAGAATATTACATTTTTAAACTTCAAGTTACCGTTTCAAAGCAATTGAAAAGACATTCCTTAAAGGCACCGTACAACTCATTAAATGGGCTGACACTTCGAAATTCGAGCATCCTCCCGAGGGTGCCTCATCATTGAGAAATATAACTTTATAACTATCTATTAGGACTAAATTTTTAAGAACCTTTGACATGTTGACTGCATGGGATATCATTGGATGAGACTTGAAAATTCGAAAGCTACAAATAGGTTGGGCAGTCAGGCAGTTTCAAAACTTCAAAACATGGCGATTTGGTTAGGAAATTTTACAAGGTCGTGACTAGGTTATGAAAGGTATAGAAGCCATGATATCTTCAAAGGTAAAAGGTGAAAACTTACTTACTTAAGGGTAAAACTTTCATGTTTTCAAGTAAAAATTTGATGGGTAACACTACTAATCCACTTTGAAAAAGACTTCGAAACTTTGTTGACTCTAATAAGGATAGGTGGTCTTCTACTAGATCTTCTCAACTTCTCTCCAACAAAGTTGGCAATCTATTGGTATTTCTATATTATGCTCTAGCATCTCCTGAAGGGTATCTACTCCTTATACTCAGAGACCCTAGGTTAGTGGCCAACTAACAGGAGATGATTGATTAACAAGCCTCTGCTCTATGCTTTATGCTCTATAGGACCAAGGTGGGTATCCCTCTACAATAAGGCAGATCATCACACTACAATGGTAGAAGGCCTTTAATAGGATAAGTCATCTACATAACTCTCCCTTGTCTTATATATCTTACGGTAGTTTGGAAATAAACATAAAATAAAATACAAGAAACTAAAAGGTTTTCATTTGAATTTAAATTGGATCCACCTCAAACTTAGGCTTATAAATATAGACTGGCCAATGCCTTATCCACACAAAGTCCATAAATGAAGTAACACTCCTACAATAAACCCAACCTCGCTTCTTATAAAATTGTTTCCTTACATCAAGAAACAAACAAAAGAACAAAATTATCAAACTTCTTTTAAGTCCCTATTGCATCATCACTACCTTAATGTATGTAACTTGAAAGAAATTACTCTACTCCTTAAATATAAACTAAAAAATAAAACATTCAAGATTAGAAAATGTGATTGAGAACTAAAGACAATCCTTGAGTATATTGATTAAAAGATAGTGAGTAAAAAATCAGAGAGAATGATAGAGCTGATATGATACTTAAGAGAATAATGCAATGAAAACTTGGGTCATCTATCATTATAACATATTAAATATTATAACACTCCATTTCTAGGTGTAAGATAAAAAAATCTATTCAAAATAAGACCAAGACTTACAAAAATTTGAGAGGATGGAACCTAAACAAAATCAACTAAATTTTCCTTTATAATGTAGGCATAACTCAAATTTGAATTTGAAACTACTAACCCTAACTAAACTAGGGTTTTAGACCAAATAACCTTGATCAAACTATAATCTATTGTGCATTTTTAACACACACGCCCTATTGTGGGTAGGGACCCCTTCTTTTCACTCTCAATGAACTGCTTTCCTCCTATCTCATTTTACATGTTCCATCAAACGATCAAATTCCCTTGACCAAATTCACCTACCTAAGTTTTGCTAAGTCTTTTGCTTTTGTAGAAGTGCCCCTATGGGTTTCCCTTCACCCATTGGACTGACACCTCCTGACCTCATCCCTTCTCACTCGGTTCACTTGTTCGTTCATTTTGACTATGGGGACAAATTTCCCATGGATTTGGTATGTTTTTGTAGTGCCTCGGTGAACTGCCAAGTTTTCATTAAGTTTCGGGAAGTTGCAAAAATTTCATTTTGGAACTCCATTGCTCCGAGGTCCAAACTCTCCATTTCCCATTCAAAATAACATTCTGGCCTCTGGGGTTTCAACTCCCCATTGCCCTTTCAAAACAGCATTCTTCCCTCCGAGGTCCGAACTCCCCATTGCCCTTTCAAAATAGCATTCTATCCTCTGGGGTCCAGACTCCCCATTGCCCTTTCAAAATAGTTTTTTGGCCTTCGGGGTCCGAACTCCTAATTGCCCTTTCAAAACAGCATTCTGGCCTCTAGGACCCAGACTCCCCATTTCCCTTTCAAAATAACATTCTGGCCTCCAAGATTTGGACTCCCCATTGCCCTTTCAAAAAATAATTCTAGCCTTCGGGGTCTGGACTCCCCATTACCCTTTCAAAACAAAATTTTGGCCTATGGGGTCCAGACTCCCCATTGTCCTTTCAAAATAGAATTTTGGCCTCTAGGGCCTGGACTCCCCATGGCCTTTTCAAAACAACATTCTAGCCTCTCTGTCCCGGAACGTCCATACACCCTCCCAATTTGGAAATAGACTTTGACCCACATGCTCAAACGAGATCCTCTCTTGCATGAACCTTTTAAATTCCAAATTTGAATCCGGGAGAAACCATATGGGTCACCCTTCCTTGTTTTCCCTTTTAAAACAACATTCCTTCCATGGAAGTCCGACCTCTCGGTCCTGGAACGTCCAAATGCCCTCCCAATTTGGAAACGGACTTTGACCCACATGCTCAAATTGGATCCTCTCCTGCATGAAGCTTTCAAATTCCAAATTTCAAGCCAAGAGAAACCATTTGGGTTGCCCTGCTTTGTTTGCCCTTTCAAAACAACATTCCTTCTAGGGAAATCCAACCTCTTGGTCCTGGAACATCCAAACTCCCTCCCAAATTGGAAACAAAATTTTTACCCACATGTTCAAATTGGATCCTCTCCTACATGAACCTTTCAAATTCCAAATTTGAAGCTAAGAGGAACCATCTAGGTCTCCTTTCCCTGTTTTCCCTTTCAAAATAGCATTTTGGTCAGGGAAGTCCGGCCTCTCAAGCCTGAACCGTCCAAACTCCCTCCAGGAAACTACTAATGGTAGTTTAAACTGAATATTGTGATATTTTGATGATGCATGGATATATATAACAAGGATTTTTCAATATTTGATTAAAATTTTCCTTGATTTTTTTATGAAAGCACTTACAACAGTTTATGCATGCAGGTTTCAAGAAGCCTATTGCGGGTCCATCAAGAGACCCATTAAGAAATTTGAACAAGGAAAAGCACATAGCTCCCATCATCATTCATTTTATGCCCACCTCTCCTCATGGCACCTATCAATAAAGCTAGAATTAGAAGAAGGCTTGTGCCGAAGAATTCAATGAAAAAATTCAAGGGGGTGGTCTTGAAGAAAGCATAGGGGAGTTGTCCTACTTTTCACCAAATGATGATGATCTTTCAGGGATTGTCCCCCCAAATCAGGGGCAACCAATCCATTGATGCCAGTTGTTGATAGACCCATTTGATCCAATGAAGAATGATGCAAGTCCATCACAAAGAAGGTAACTTTCAGGCAATTTCAGCTATAGTAAAAGGGATATTAGCTAGAAGACAAAACTGCTACAACACTTGGGTACTAAAAGAAAAAATAGGAAAAAGACAACAAATGTATTTTAAATTGATGAATATTATGGGT